>JAVJGJ010000032.1:17362712-17413988 GCA_035590215.1 Microhierax caerulescens
TTCCAAGACATTAAGCTGGAGGAGCAGCCAAAGATCCTTCACAGCAGGTTTCAGGGCCGTCAAATCTGCTTACATTGTCTGGACTTGGCACAACCTGGTGTGGCACTCCTGTCACTGCTTAGCAATCTAAACCTCAGCCATTTGTATGAGCACTCTGCCCACGGCACTCTTGCAAGCCTTCAGAAAGCATAGTCTGTTTTTCAAGGACCTTTTTAGACTTCAGTAATTTTAATTCCAAGGCTGAAAACAGTTAGGAAAGAAATTTCAGCTTCCAAAATATCACTAGATAATCCATCCACAGTGTGAATGAGATTTAAAAAACCCCACAGACCTCAAAAGTCTGGCTAATAAATAGCCATGCCATGTTTCTTCCAAGTCCAGCTGAAAAAATCAGTCTTAAGGCTGGCAGAGCTGAAAAGACGTACTTGAAGAATGGAGAAGCACAGGCCTTACAGTACCATGTAATATAGCTCCTCAGAGTGACAGAAGAGGATGATGGCTGTGCTACACAAGGAACCTGCATGTTTTTGGGAGCAGTGGAGTAGTGAGGCAGAACTGAAGCAAGGTGTGTTTCCACACTAGCACCTCCGTGACCTCCCTTGGCAGACTATTCCATTGTCTGATGGGACCTCAGTGTTTGAACATTTTCCCTAATGACTTTACCTGTTTCGTGTCAATGTTTCACATTGCCCAGAGCTCATTTGAATACATCCTATGGATTTGGTTGTTTGGTTTTTTTTTTGTTTGTTTGTTTTTTTTTAAATGTGTATCATAGTAATTATAAAATTTCCCCCCTTAGTCACCTTAACAGTTGGTCAGAAAATAGATGAATACTTGTGTAAATATATGCATTCTTGCATGAGCAAAATTTTGTATGTGCATGCAAAACCCAATTTGAATGCACAAATGACTATATATGCATTTTATGCTTCTTTCCCTACGTACATGTACACTCATGTAACATGCAAGAATGTCTATTTTCTGACTAATAATCTGGCCTCTCTTCTCATAGATATTTTCACAGACCTAGGCTCCCCAAACATAAGATTAAAAATATATATTTTTAATCCCCTTTTAATATTACAAGTCACTTTTAAATAATCAACAGCCCTTTATCAATACTGAAAGGTGTTAAAAAACAGAAAACATCCCAAACACAGGCATTAGTTATGTTTTTTCCATAGTTGTTCCATAGCTATGGAGCAGTTACACTTGTTAATCTGAATCAATGAATCTCAATGCTACAGCCACAACTGAATTTAGAGAGGAACTCCCTATCCAGATTTTAAAGCAGACTTTATTTCATCAGTGTTCACCTTCTTCCCTCTTTCATGTATTTTTCAAAGTGAGTGCAATCTCTAGCTTGGCAAGTATCCAAAATCACCTTTTCAGTATTTGAAATTTATTGCCCTAGATTCCTTTACTATTTCTGAAGTGCATAATTAATAATTACATTTTATTCAGGTGATCTTTCTCTGCAGCCTACAGATATATCACACTTTACTTTCCAACTAATAAATTGTTCAGTTTTAACAGCACAAGTAAAAAATTCAGTATAATCCTGCCCAAAGATTTCTACAAAAATCCAAAATCCAAACAACTGCAAAATTTATACAGCTGGTACAAAACAGCTGATAGATCCTAAACATAGTGTAAATATGTAAGCTATATCCTTTCTAAGTGTAGCAAAGTTATCAGTAAAAGTTGATAGGACCAGGTTACTGGGGAATATAGTTTAGCAGACTGCGAACATGAAAGTAATAGGGATGCCTGTAACAGACTACGTATTTCCTGAATTCACCACCATAAAAAAACAAGGGTTCAGAAAAAAAATAAGCATACAGAGCTACTAGACTGCAGGAATCAAATTTGGTAGAATAAAGAAAGTTGGCACATACAATATGGAAAGAAGTAGTATCAAAACCTGATGTTACAGAAGCAGCCTGAAGAAAAATGAGAAAAGGTGTATATAGAGATAAAATGATCCTAACAATTTTTAAAGAGCAAGCAGTTGTCTTGAAAATTATAAAAAGGACTACGTCAAAATAATCTGAAATCACTACTAAAGCTGAAATAGCCAACTAAAATACCATTAAAGAAAGCAGAAAAGACAAAAGGAACAAAACAACAGAAATAAATAAAATAGGAATGACTTTACCATGTAACAGCAGTGAAATAATTACCAGAATGAGAAAGAAGCTGCACTGAGAAAGTATTTATATCAGCAATGAATAAAAACATCTCACATACTAAATGCCTCCTGACTTTTAAGAAGAACCACCGCAGTAGGAATACTTAGAAAAATAATAAAGGCCTCGTAAAAATACGTATTGTCAAAGGGACTGTGCATCTTGACATGGAAGGAAAACAGCCAATAAACAGACTAGACCTGAGGAATCTGGGTCTTACTAGATGCAGGTATTAAGTAAAAATTACTCTGGAATTGTGCATCCTGATTTGGTAACTGTCTCCCTGATGAACACTAAGCAACAAAAATTACTGAGACGAAAGGCCAAACTCGTTAAAAACAGAAAAAGAGCTACACGCACACGACTCAGCCAAACGCCAACTGGGGCTGGCTGCGACCACTGGAGCGCTGTGGAACCTAACTGGAAAGCAGTTAGTTGCAGTATTAAATAGGCTTCAGACAGATGCTAAATGTGGTTAACTTGGGGTTCACACTTCCTGCGGCAGGTCAGAGACTTGTAAATCAGCTCAGGCACTCGGTGCAGCCTGGTCACACCTCCAGAGCAGAGCGGGGTAACAGGGTAAGGAGCCAGTGTGCCCAGCTGGCTGGACCCCTTCCAGGGCAGGGGCTGGCTCAGGCATCCCTCGGCCTGTAGCTACCACATCACGTTTCCATTCTCAGAGAAATACATTAGAAACTTCCTCATATGATAGCACTGTATCTTACTATTTTCTCCTAGAAAGACGTTCACACAGGCTGAATTTCACTTACAGCTGTCAATCTCTTTGGGCTCTTTCTGCATAACTACCGAGGGCGAGACTTCCCCCAAGAGTGGACTCTGAGAAGCTACATCGGGCTCCTGTTCTGGACCGGCAGCCTCCCTGCCACCACCTCCGCAGGGAATTTGGGGACATGCATCTCACTGGACTAAAAGTAAATGCATTAAATGCAACAGACATCAACTCTGCAATAACAGAGGGGACTTTTTCACCTCTAAATTTAAGTTCAGTTTCAGTGTTAAGCCCAAAGTTGTTTGTTTTTTTTGGTTTGTTTGGTTTGGTTTGGTTTTGGTTTGTTTTTAAATACCTTTGTAAACTATCCAAATAAAGAAACAAACAAGTACCTTCATCATATTTACAGGCAAATCAAACATTGTGATCAGAAATGTGCAGAGTCAAAAGACAAAAATCAAAGGATTTATCATAAAATTATTCTCTTGTACTGTTCAAACACAAAATTAAGTGCACACATTCTCAGCTGAAAAGCTGACATTTGGTGAACTAAGTATTTTCATCCAGAGGAAAACAAGAATAAGTAAAGTATTTTTGCTTGGCTTTTGTAGTTTCTGCATGTGGAGCTGCTCTTTACCTGTTATTGCTACTTTAAAATAGAAATACTTGATTATTACCTAGGAAAATGTAAGTACATCAATTTATCTAACCATGATGCCCCAGGAAGCTATTTTTTCAAGTATCTTCAGTTAAAATATTAACCAGAAATTCTTTCCCCTGTCTTTTATTGCAAAATCCAGTGGCCATTGGCAATGCAGGACTGTAGCAGAGTTCACACAGAAAATACAGTATATACCCAACTGAAATAAACTCTTCCAATCAAGGTATCTTTAGGAACACAGGAAAATAATTAAGACAGGGCCCTGAACCCTCTCATGGTTTACATGACTGAACATGGACATCTTCCTGTGCATTAAATCTATTCCTGACACTTACCTTCACAGAAAAAATGACAAGGCGATCTTTTCAGTGCACTTTTTATGTTACTGTTTCAACCCCCAAATGTTGCATCAGATAATCTCACATCTCAGAAAAGCCAACCACTAGAATTGTCAAACCAAGTTTTCTCTGAATTATGCAAACTGCTACTTACAATCCGAGGTTTGAAGGGTGGCTTGATTTTCCTTTGTTCTAGAAGAACCCAGTCAATTTCCTTGAAAAACGGATGCTGCTTAATCGCGTCTTCCCCGTTTTGTGACGCCACACAGCCAAGTCGCTTATTGGGGTTTTTTGTCATGAACTACAGGGTGGGGGGAGGGAGAGGAGGAAAAGGTTAAAACATGAATGGCAGGGGCTGGAAACCATTTGCAGTCCAATTACACATTTACAATTCCTAAAACCTAGATTTTAGAGACAGCCTCCTTTCAGAAAGTTATTTTTTTCTGTACGAACAACAAGGATGCCCCTCTAAATTTCAGAGGTTCCAGGCAAGCTAGAAGATTCAGAGACTCTGAAGTGTAAGTTTCCTGCAGGAAGCTCTTTCAGCTGATTGCTGAGACCTCCTAACTTCATCTGGCTGGGAGTGCTACAGGAACAGATTCTCTTTCAGCACTTCTAGTTCCAGCTTTGGCCAAAAATACTCAAGGAAAGAAAGAAAATATTAAACCCTCCACAGACACTTCCAAATGGGTAGTTAGGATAGCTCTTATTTGCTCTATATTAACTATTTTTTTTGGGGATAGGACTTACATATTATGCTTACTGTTGTTTATTTCCTTTGGATACGTAGGCTGCAGAATCATACAGTTCATTCTAGCAGACACGTGAAAAGCCATAACCTTCTTACTAATGTCTAGGATTTTATTCTCATACAAGCAAGAAGAGCACCTGCAGCTATGTGAATTGTCTGTGTCCTGCTTCAGGAAATACACGGAGTGATCAGTACCAGCAGAAAGCTTCCCTTGAGAAACTCCATGACATAACTTGTGCCTTGCCTTTCATTTTTAGCATACCGTTAGTGGTAGCAACTGGAAGCAACTGGTCTTCTCTGATGTGACAATTTCTAGATTTCTCACTTTCAAACTCTTACTGTTCCTTTCAGCAAAAAGCTGTACAACCGGTGTAAGATATTGATATCAAACAATGGTAGCTGATAATACTTATCCTAATTTTGCTCTGTTATTTCTTCCTTTTATTAGCAATTGCTCTACTTATTTCCCAGTGCATGTGGACATAGAACCCTTGCAATTCAAGCAGCAACAAATGCAGTTCTTATATGCAGCACACACTCGTATTATAGAATTATGCCAAACTTTGCCATACATTTATATGCAGCCATTACTATAACATTTAATTTTATTTTAAAAATGTACAAATGAAACAAAACGTGATAATTGTCCAGTGCCTATTTAACCTAGGTACCACATTATACTATATATCTGTAGAAAAAAACCAAACAACCTTACCAAAAAATAAATCACTACAATGCATACCCTTGCCTTAGTACTCCAGTTATTAGATAAATAGCTACTGAAGCCCTTAAGATGGTTTTAGATAGCTAGAACAACCATCCACAGGAGAATACCAGTGCTATCATTTTAATGATATACCATAGATCAGTGAGGAAATTCTCTCTGTGGTTTCTGACATACATGCACCACTCCAAAGGCAACCCTCTTTGGTCTCGTGTTCAGCTGCTCCACAAGTTCTTTTGCAAGTGGACAAGTCGTATCTAAACTACAAGCCATATTTTCTATGGGCAGGAGAAGCAAAGGTTTTGAAAGGATTACTGTACTTTGGTGAGGTCTCTTGGAAAACCACAAAACACATTCCTACATTCCTCTGCTTTATTTCACCTCCAGGACTGGAGTGAGCAGGCCAGGAACCAGCAGCCACACATTTTGCAGAAACAGAACATGGAAACTACAGGATACGCTTTTTGTACCATATAATCCAGGTATCAAAGAAGTAAAATCTGATCCTAGTATCTGCAATGTTTTATCTTTGTTTTAAGCCGGAGGCAGGGAAAACATCCGAATGTGTCTTTTTTAAGAAGCCCAGGACATGAAAATATGACTAGATAGTACAGTTTAGTACTGTACTTCACAGACTTCATGGAACTTGGAAATGTATGATCAGGGAGAACAAATTTTAAGAACGAATACTTCAACAAACAGAATTATCATAGGCAGATACAATGAAATAATCTCAAACTTCTTAAGTGGACTTTTAGTTCTATAAATTTCATCCTCTGAAATAAATATTGACTTTTTCCAGCTTCTATTTCTGAAACACAAGCTGAAATTTATTCCCTGTTTATCAACAGCATCAACAATGATGCAACTGTGAGGGCAGAGACAGCTGTTAACTGTACTGTGTTGAAGAGATGGTTGCCAACGGAGCTGACAGCCACAGCCATTAAATGTTGCCTTTTTGTTCTCCCATATTAAGGCACGAACCTTTTCTTATGAAAAGAGAAGCCTTTTAAGATCAGAGTTCCTACTGACTTAAATGACAACAGGAGACAAAAGGTTGCAGACATGGCCATGCAACTTGGAGCCCAAATCAAGAATCATCAGGTTCCCAAAATTTTGCTTCTTGAAATAAATGGCACAGCTTAAAAGCAGTGTCTTGCTTCTGTACCCAGTGATCAGTCACCTGGGTACACAGTGAACACACACTGTAGACACAACTTCTCTCCATTGCTTGCAGAGAAGCACAGAGCTAATTTCAATGAAGAATTGTTTTCCTTACCAGACAGGAAAGAATTTTAAATAGCAATTCCTGTCAACTCACAGAAAGAGGACTAATAAAATCTGTGGGATTTCATGGGATAAGCAATGTGCTGCCTTGTAATGCTGAGCTGTAAAATTATCCTCCTTAGTGTTTTGTTGGAAATATCAGGAAAACTGTTTCTTCAGAAAATTAAAAAATATGTTACTTAATAGAAGAGAATGTCTTCTTATTAAACTTTCCTTACATGCTGTTTGGAGGAGTGTAAAAATACGCAGTTTCTAAAGAATAAAACCCATGTCTCAAAGCACAATGTGAGGAAACGAAGTGTTCCAAAGTTAATCCCTTGCTACCAGTCAGCAGTAAAATACATAGACGCCTCTTTCTTTCCTCTGTTTTTCCTGTTCTTCATTTAACAGAATGTGGACAAGAATCAGATGAAGAACACAAGTTTCAAACTTGTTTCACACCATAGCTGCATAGGCAGCAGGTTGCTAAGTATAAGGAATTGTTTTCTTTTTATGGTGTAAACTGGCACTGCTCCATTATATTATATCAATTTGTGCCAGTTAAAACATCTTGCCCAATAAGCAATGCTCTACTACTATCGTGCAATCCTATTTAATGGATGCAATTCTCTTTTAAGGTTTATAATGGCATTAAGGATTAACTTTAGACAGAAAGATGTAAAAAAAAGCGCCACAACTACAGCAAAATACAAAGCACCATGCCTACTATCAAAATGTAGACCCAGGAAAACAGCCTCATGAAAATTTATAGCAAAGTCAGCTTTAAAAGTAATTAGAGGGTTTAACACCCTTGCACTTACAGTCAGAAAAATACACAGCTCACATCTGCAGCCCAGTTCTGTGTCTGCATTTGTGTGGTTAATGAATGACACGTATAACACAAACAGTTAGATACCTCACTACTTGCACCACCAATGAGATAACATAGTAAGGCTCTGACTGTCAAATGTGTTTCTCCCTTTTCTCTGTGAAATAAATACCTTCTCCTAATAGTTACAATGGCTCTTACACTACACACTTAGCCAAGAGTTAACTTTTCCCCTCCAACAAATGTTTCCATGATTGAGAATAACAGAAAGGTCAGTTAATGTAGATTCACTGAAGAAGCCTGTGGATGATGAAGGAACAGATCTTACAGACTGTGAAACCAAAACACTACTGAAAATCTCTTGGACTTCAGGGAAACTCAGATGCAGATATGAACATTGACAACAACCCTTTCTCTACAACATGCCAAAAAAAATACCCTGAATCCTAGATATCAGCCTGAATTCTACAGCTCAAGTCCATACCTTTTAATCTCTAAACTGAAAATAATTGAAAGGTCTGAAGACAAAAATTGATGCATGAAAGTATGATGTCAGCTAATAAAAAGTCATCAGAGAGCTATCTGGGGGGAGACAGGAGAATATGTGCAAAGGTCAGCATTAAATCCTCCATGTTCTCACTAAAGTGAATGGAGCAAAAGAGATACTCCAGCAAACATTTCTGAGAGGTTTAACTTCGACTTCTGCTTTTAATCATCTGCTAGAGCACTTCCCACTCTCATTAAGAGATCAAGATGAACATTTCTGCAGAATGTGTTACCTGTCCACTGGTGGTAAAAGCAGAATTTTTCAAGTTTTATATAAAGTTTCAAAATGTAACCCTGTATGAAGTTCTCTGCATGACTTTACCAGCTGCCCTCTTAATTGAAAGTCTCCCTTATTGCAGATGCTGAAAGAAAAATAGATGTGGAAAGGTAGAAATTTTCCACTTTCACAGAAGGTGGAAAAGTGGAATAAAAAACAAGGTGTTTTTTTTAAGCCACAAGTCTTCTTCAGGTTTTCAAACTATGGGGGATTGGCATACTGCTTCTGTTTTGTTTTACTTTTTATGTTAGGATGATACTAGCACAGAAAAAAGAATTTATGTCAGTGTCATGTTAATGAAGTAAACCTGACTTCAGAAAAGCAGTCTGAAAACTGAAGTTGCCCAGTAACACATTTTGACTGATCAAAAAAATTGTGGCATTTAGTGACGCACATTTCTGTCAAGTGACTGAAAAATACCAATCAGGGCTGAAACAATTACACCAGAGTAAGACTGCTTTTCAAAGTGTTATGTGAACTATAAAACAGAACATGCAGCTGTAAATAAAGGGCTTTCAACCCATCTTGATGACAGGTAAAAAAAGGCAGAGAAACAAGAAATTTTATAAGTGGGTTAAATAAAAACATTGTTTCTTTAATTATGTAGTGCTTCCCCCACTAGTGAACATGCAGCATATAAAGTGTCAAAGCGATAGCACAGTTCTAGTTGGTTGGGTTTTCCCTGAAACATGAATCTGCAGTACACAGATTTATACAGTGTACAACTGCGTGGAATACAAACATTCTGTTCCTTTCCCACAAGCGGTGTAATTTATCCCAGGCCCCATTATCCTAACAGTGGCACTCTGAACTGTGCTTGAACTCCCAGCGGTGACTGCTCTCAACAACTTTCAGCAAATTCAATTTTAATCAAGTTAAAAAAAAAAACCACCAACCACCCAAAAAAACATGAAGAGGACGAGGAAATCGAGTAATGGAAGACTCACTGCTTTCAAAATGCTGACGGCTTCTTTACTGAGCCAGACTGGATACAAGACATCATCGTGGAGGATGGATTCAAAGAGATCATCTTCATTGTCAGCTTCAAAGGGGGGTTGCCCAGCCATCATTTCGTACATGAGAACACCCAGAGCCCACCAGTCTACTGATGGGCCGTACTCTAACTCCTGGAGGATCTGGTACAGAAAAAGAGATTGGATTGAACAGACAAGTTAGATAACACTCTCGGCTGCACACTTGCTGTTTCAACATAATACACCCCTTCTTTCCCCCAGTGCCTAAGCAGGACTAAATCCCACACTGATTTCAGCAACAGCAGGCAGGCATGGTTTCTTACCCATGCAATTTGCACTAAACACAGCTAAGTGTCAATGCATAGTTGTTCTCAGAAGTACTGACAGAATTTATCAGTCCCCTGAGTAAAAGAGTATGCCCATGAGCAAAAGAGCTGTATATCCTTCCAAACTGTTTAAAGCAGGTCACGCTATAGGGGGAAAAAAAGATCACATATACAAAACAGATTGGTGGAAAATGTGAAACATTTCCTTGTCTCTATCTTGAACAAAACAAACTGAACCAGCTTGTAATGCTGCATGGAGCTCATCAGAGAGATTTATTCTAGTCCTTTAGGTAGGGCTGAAGGAAGCCCAAAGCATTTTTGTTCAAGTTCTTTTTACAGCATTAAAACGCTGTATAATGCATGGCTGTAGCACTCACTTTAATTGCCCTTGCTTTCAGAAGAACTGGCTGCCACTCCACAGCTTTTCATGTGGCACAAATTCAACGTTGTAGCAAGTAACTTTAAGCGGGGAGTAGAAGGTTAGCATGATGGAGTTTTACTGTACTACCCGGTGTTACAGAACTAGTGTTGTACAAGTAACAAGTTTAATTCCTGGCTACTTTTCACCGAGAAGCTTGTAGTTTGGCTGCAAAGTTTCAGTGTGACAGGGGACTGTGAAAAGTAAGTGGGTGACTGTTTAAGGTGAAGCTGTCTGCCTTAAAACGAGTTAGAATGGCAACAGCTCCACCACCTCCTTAAACAGCACTAGCATTACAGTCAGAAGCCGTGTGAGCTCAGTGCTGTATTTGGGAATCATGACCAACATAAAACCAAATCCAGTCTTAACATGAACCCAAAAATGAGTTAACATTGAATACAGAGGTCTGGATCCCAGCTGGATTCTTAGTTGAATGGATATTATGTTTTATAGACTTTAATTACAGAAATTTATACTCTTCAAAAGTGTACTTTTCAAGTGTTCTGGGCACTCTTGGAACTCAGGTATTGCTAAAGAAAAGGAAATTGAAACACACCACCGTGATGGAAGAGAAATAGAAACAGGAGATAAACTTCTGCAATTAAGATGACAAAACGGAAGCCTGAGTTACTGACTTCAGTGAGATCAAGATTCCACGTAGGAGTTCCTGGGATCTTATTATTGCTTTGTTTTCACTAAAAATTTCCAAAGAATTTGTCAAAGGACTCAGTTAGTACCCTGAATCAGAACAGAATTCATATGAAACCAAAACCATCACACTGGTATTTATTTTCTTTTAACGCCGTAATACTTTTCAAACTCTATGAGACACATATTTATATCATGATAGTCTGAATATGATTCACACCTTATCACTAGCGCTACCAAAGCTTGACAGCCATGAACACTAACAATACAGTTTTCTAATTTATCATCTCTAACAAGTAATAAACTAACATTTTTCCCTGCAAATTTATGGTTGATGAAAGACAAAGCAATGACACTTTTACATTAAATCACCACGCTGAATCTTCAGCCAGAAGATGCACAGTTTAAACTGAGCAAAGTCTGCCTAGAAGACTAACTGTACAATACCGATTCATTTTAGGCACTTGGAAATGCATCTCATAATATTACAACTTAGGATACAAAAAACCTGCGTGATTCTCAGCCATTTCTTTTATTCAATGAATGGCTTGAAATTACTTTGGATGTTGCCAATGGATATGCAGCATCCATATGGAAATTTTCTACTTTTCTATGCAAGTCTATACTTGGTGTTCATCCATATGATGAGAAGTACCACAAGCACAGTATCTTTCACTCACAGATACTTTGAAGAATGGAAAAAAAATATATTCCCAGAGGAACACGAGGCAAAATGACACCAAACATATGGTCTCTTCCATATGAATGAGCCCTTCTAAGTCTCACGAAAAATTAAAATTTTTTTATAACTACTAAAGACCAGTGCTGGCAGTACTCAGTTGCATCTAGCACCTTAAAGGCTAGTAAATGCTTTCACAATAATGCAAAGTCAGAAATGAGTGTACAGAGAAGAATACCGTTAAGTTTAGGAAACATCATAGAAAAAACATGCTTTGTCACTTCTATCAATGTGAAATACTGCTTGTGAGCAGTAATCAATTTCTGCAAGATTACCTAGGCAAAACTACACCACAGCCTAGTTTGCATCTTCTACTATTTTCATCTACATGCAAAAAGTACCTAAAATTACACATGTAACAGTCTGGTGAATGATAATATCTGTATTCTTAGTGCAGTGCAAGAAAATACCTCTGGAGCTATATAGTCAGGTGTGCCACAAAAGGTTGTGGTGGTCACTCCATTCAGAATCCCTTCTTTGCACATCCCAAAGTCAGCCAGTTTACAGTGGCCTTCTGCATCCAGAAGAATATTGTCCAGTTTCAGGTCCCTGAAATAAAAAGGCCCAAAATTAAATCAACTCTCAAATTTTGATCATGTGCTCTTGAATTTAATCATAAAAACATGGAATATGACAAATAGATGGTTTCACAAACACCACTGAGAAACCATTCTTCAGTGTACATGAAAAGTTGGTAGCAGTCACTAAACAGGTTACCTAGTTAAAGGCAATAAGGAAGAAGGCAATGACAAGCATTTTGCAAGACCAGACCTTTACTCCTTGTTTAGCTGCATGAAAACACAGTTGAATTCAAGACAGCATGGAAAATGTTTGGAAAAGAGCTCAATCTCATTTGCTACAAATCTAACATTCTATGTGAAATAGGTCAACAATGTCTAATGAAGCCATTCTCCATTTCTGCATTAGCACAAAGTAAGGAGTACCAATTAATCCATACTCTGTCATATGGGTTGAATTAATAGGCATTTTCAAACTTGGATTATTTTGAATTGGATTCTTAATGCATACCAGCAGTTCAAAATTCAGATTGCAATGAGAGGGATGAAAGCCAACAGTCCTCATCTTTGGGAGCATTCTTTTCTGCAGTTTAAACCTGCTCAAAAATAATCTCACAGGAATATTTAGCATTCATTGTTAAACAATGTATCTTAGCAGCTGTCTCTGTCTCTCCATTGTACAAATGTCTTTGTGACAAAACCACACAATTCTTTGGTTATTAAATTGGGTGAGGTCAAAAACAGGTTGAGAAAGGGATATCCACCTTTCCTGTCTTGCCCTCTGTATTTTCTAAATATACCATTGATGGTCATTGCATGTTCCAACACAATGGATACTAGGTACCGTTTAACTTACCTGCCACTTGCTTTAGACTAAACTACAAAAGCCTCTAGAAAGTCAGTGCATAAAAGAACCCTCAATTGCATGAAAAGACCCTCCAATTAAAAACATTTTATCATGTATAATTAATAAACCAAGCATAAAACAAAGGCAACCCCCCCCATTTATATTGCATAGATCATTTTATGTTTATACTCCTGTCTAGGCTTTAGGTACCTCTGTCCTGTATTAAAAATACACAGTAATAAATGAAGGCATTGTATGTATGAATGCATACAAAGGTGAGAATCAAAAGCAGAACATGTCTTTGGGAGACTTTGCAGTAACTTTCTGATCAGAACTTTTTTCCTAGAATAATTAGAAAAAAATTCAATAGGTAGAACTGAAAAAAAAAAAAAAAGTGTGTAGGCAAGTTCTAAATGAGATAGAGGAACAAAATCCCATGCTGGCCTCTGTAAAACAAATTGCACCTAAAAGGCTTACAAAAAGATACAGTTTGGTTTTTTTTTTCAAAAGTCCTTTATGCTACCAAATTCCACCTGAGTGAGGGATGAGAAGCCTTCACCTTAGTCTGAAGATTTCCTTTGGAGAAATTTCTCCCTATCAGACACCAGACTTGAGAACTGCAGGTGCTGCAACATGGTGGAACCTTTCACACACATTACATGATTAAACAACCCTTCCAAGGCTGCATCATATTAAAGGTTTTTGTGGACATGTCCAAGGCTATAGTAAACTAGGATTTTCCAAAAAATGATCTTTTCTCCATATCAGCCAAATTTCAGTAGCTAGATTTTATTCCTTTTTCTTTCTTTTGACACTTTTTCAAAATTTTCAAATATGCTGGCCCACATTTAACATATATTTCTCAAGCATGTACGCAGGACAACATAAAAATCAGGTATTTCTGGCACACAGTGGACTTACTACTCAAGGTCTGCATAATTGCACATTTGTGCAGTAAATCAGACACCTCTTGGAAGCACCGGATGACACTGGATGTGTAGAGACAAATTTTGCTGTACATGTTACAACGAGGTTTGTGCATGTACATGAAGTTTGACATGGCAAAACAGTCAGATTTACCTGACTAACAGTAAATCCACTGTCTCCCACACAAACTAGCTTTATCAGGAATGCTTTATGTAGCTGAAGCATATACTGGTTGTAGAAATGCTTGTTGCAACCAATATGACCTACATCAGACTTGGCTATCTCCAGATCAGTTATGCTGCTCTTGTAGGTCCTCAGCTGGTCACCCATGTAAGGCCCCTTGAAGCAGACGACATGTTTTACAATTTCTTAAGGTCATCCTTTTTAATGAGTCCCTAAATAACCCAAGATTCAGCTGGCTACAAAATAATCCCCTACATCTAACCATTTAACCCCTCAAATAACCACCTTTTCCCATCTCTGGAAAGTGATTTGCAAGAATTGTCCAACACCAATGCAAGGGCAGATATCAACAGCTTTGTTCCCCCAAGGATGTCAAACAAAATAAAGATTCCCATTCCAAACATCATATGCATTCCCAAAACTGCTCTTCCCGTGAATTACAAGCGTTACAATCAAAAGAACTCCATTAAGACAAGACTTGACATCAAGTACAACGTGATCAAGGAGAACAATAGGAGAAGGCTCTTGCAGATGGAAGAAGGAAATAAGCTTGTAGCCGTCTGGTCTTCTTCATGATCCTCTTCCAAACTCGCTCCAACAGGTCCATGTCCTTCGTATGTTGGAGGCCCCAGAGCTGAACGCAGTACTGCAGGTGGGGTCTCAGGAGAGCAGACTAGAGAGGGGGGGTCACCTCCCTTGACCTGCTGGCCACACTACTTTTGATGCAGATCAGGACACAGTTGGCTTTCTGGGCTGCAAGAGCACATTGCCAGGCCACAGTGACCTTTTTGTGCACCAGCACCCCCAAGTCCTTCTCCTCAGGGCTGCTCTCCACCCAGCCTGTATCTGTGCTTGGGACTGCCCTCACGCACATGCAGGACCTTGCACTTGGCCTTGTTGAACTTCATGAGATTCATGAACTTCATGAGATCCAGAAAACTGGATCCACTTTAATTTGGAGCGGTAAGTGATCAGAAGACTCTTGAATGTTTTCTTTACTCTGATCCCAGACGTAGGACTTTTCAGTGCAGGCAGGTGACACACTAGACCTGTTAGGACCTAAAATTGTTTGTTTCATTTAAAGCCACCCATATACCAGCTATGGAGTTGAATGGAGGAGATATAGTTGGTAACCAAAGAAACTCCTAAGCTAAGAGAAATCTCAAGACCAGTAAAACACTAATAGCAAGACACCACGTAATAGAGAACAGGACACTGAGCATTGTCTTTATTTCCATAAAGATTTGTATAAGACACAGAAATTAGGAATAAAAATTTAGCTTGACAGTGGAAAAAGAGAATGAACAAACTGAGCAAAAAGAAAACCGCAAGAGTCTAAATATTAAGTTCTGACTACCTGTAAAGACTGACAGTGAAATTTTAAGCCTACCTGTAAAACTACAAGTCAATTTAACTTTTTTACCATTTACCAAACTATAATCCTACTTGACAGAACAAAAACATCTGGGACCCCTTCACCAAGCCAAAAGAAAGCAGTGAAGCCGATAAGTCTCTTCCAACTCTACTGGAGGTGCTGAGGACATCAGCTTAATCGCTCACACAATAATAGAATTTAATACCAGTAGATTTTTATTATCACGAAATGCATCATAGTTTCAAAAGAAATTTGGAAGAGGCTAAAACAACAGCAGCATGACTCCCATTAACGTACAGATGGGACGTTAAAAGGTAAGCTGGGAGTCTGCCAAAGTGCCAAATTCATAGCTAGCCCACAAGATTATCATAGTTCAGAAAAGTGCTTGCATTGAAAGCCATTCAAAACCATTCTTTCAATTTTAAGTTGCCAGATTTAAAAAAATAAAAGAACAACAAAAATCTGAACAAGAAACCCCACAAAAATACCCCTAATTATGCAAGTCTGGACAAAGAAATCTTAGCTAAATAAATGCAAGAGAATAGGTAATGTACTATTTAACACCTCATTTTGTAGGAAACCACCTCCCCGCAAAACCTAAACCAAAATGGACAGAGATGAGGAAACAAATGAAAAAGTAACAGAAAGAGAGTTGTCAAGGACTTGTCTTTTCAGAGCAACAGTGTCACTGGAAAAACCCTGTAAGTTCTAGTTTAAGACCCATTATCTCCCCAGAACTGTTCTAAGAAACAGCCAGCTCTCCTACATCTCAAAAAGCTATCAATCTCTGGAATGTAAATTAATTGTCTGTATATAACAATCCATTCTGATCCATTTTGTTTATTTGGTTCCTGGTATTAGCGCCAGTTGTCTACCTCTAAATCAGAGCACACCAAATAATGTGTCTGATAGCTCAATGACAAAGGTTTATTAAATCCTCCTTTTTCTCATTTTGCATTCCCTTTGGAGGAACTAAGAAAGTCATCCGTGTCTGACAAAATGAGTTCCTACAACCCGAGTAATTACATGCAACTGCGAACAACCTAACCAGTTAAGCCAGGAAAGTGCCCAGATCTCTTGAATGCAGTAATGCTACATTAAGCTATTTCTCTCCTTTGTTTGTTTGCCAAGACACTTTGTACAGTCAGTTCAGTTGACTTGAGCAGTCGATTGCATAAAAATATTTTGTTTGTTTTGCGGGTTTTTTTGGTTTTTTTTTCTTTCTCAGAGAGCTTGAAACAGAAATTTAAGCCTTGGTTTCTATTATTGGATACCTGCCAGCATCACAATCACCTCAGAAGCTGGAATGATTGGCAGGATCTCAAGAAAGGATCAGGACTGTAACAGTAAGGTTTGTGCAAGTCAGAACAGCAGGTAACCTGTGAGAAAACTTCCTCTACGCTCATTCCTTCCTCCACACACCAGTGCCATGAGACACCGACTGCCCTGGCTTCCTACAAATGCTCAGTGGACGAGGACGTCACAGGACTGGGTTCTTACAGCCTGACTCCCAACAGGCGTCAGTGAGATAACCACCGTGGCCCTGTGTGTCACACACGTCATTTCAATAACAGACACATCTTGTGTTGAAAGTAAGGCAATTAAACAGTCAAGATGGGTTTTGACCAGTAAAATCAGAAAGTCTGCCAAACATTACTAAGAGTAGCATTTGAACACAGTAAACATTAGTGACTAAATAAATTTATATTTGAAGAACAAGATCAAGTAGCTGAGAAACATGATCACAAGCTGGTTTAAGCAATCAGTTTACAATGAAATATATCCGCAGCATCTGCTTCTACTCTATTGAATGAGCAACAAAACTAGAAAGCATACATATTTCACAGTGTGGGTCAGAATGAGGCATAATAATAATAATTATCTACAAATAACAACATTGGAAGCAAGAATATTTCTTTATAGGATTAAAGTTCAGTGAAGGACTGTACCTTACTAAACATCTATAGAACATCAAAGAGGAAAGATCCACAAGCAACACAAGTCTAAAGTATGTAGCTGTGGAGCAATCTTTTTTTTTTTTTTTTTTTTTGGTGGCTTTCAAATGCAATAAACCCTTTCAATAGTGTATTTGAAACCATTGCCATTGTTTCCCTGCCTGGGAAAATCACATCCTTTCTGCAGGCTTTAAATAGACAAGCTGTTCACAGAAGAAACCACAGAAGGTAAAAAGGAAACTTTCCCCAACAACATAGAAACCCATCAGAATCGTTCTCTAGTTACTCCAGTTACTGAAATTCATAACTGAAGGTAATATGTTCGTTATATCAATTAGCAATTTCAACAAGATTAATTTTCCCCCCAATTTAATTAAGGTAAGACTTCCACATTCCTAGAATCACTTTCTAACTTACTCAGTGACATCCAATTTGCTTTTGAGATAAAGATGCTCACCTGAAACAAGTCTCTCCTGTACCCAGCCCAGATTTATTCTTTACAATAATTTTAGTTAAAGTTGCATTTTCAACATGAGTTGCAATCACAAGCAGTAAACATCACAGAACTTGGATCATTTGCAGCACACTCTGAAATTGTATTTTCTGGAAGACTGATCAATTCACCAAAATCTTTTTGTTTCTTCAAAACCAAACCATTGGTGTCCTCAATATATCAATAATGAATGTACTAGGTTACGGTCTAAACAAGATAGTCATATATGGAACTGGTCAGAAAACAAAAAAAAAAGTCAAAATTTTTAGTATTCTGATGTTCGCTTCTTTAGTGATTAGCTCTCACCAACTTAATCTCAGTTTCAATACCTAAACTATGGGACAGATACATTAGAACTGTACTCCACTAGTGGATTATTTTGTTGCTTTATTTCAGACACAACACATTAGCAAGGCTTTTTTCCCACCCCCCTGCAACAGATCAGAGATAAATGGGAAAATCAAAAATGTAACTTCTAAGAAAACATAAACGAATGTTATAATTTTTTCCCATTTGAAAAAATGTATGGAAAAGAAGGAACCCATACTTTCTGATGCTACTGAGCATAAATATGCAGTAACAGCAGTGTAATTCAATGTTTCTACCAGCTGATGTGACCTCCCTTGCCCATGGAGTAAGGACATGCACTGGACTGTTCATGCTTACAAGTGGATTCATGACAGTAGGGCAGTTTTTGTTAGTAGGGAGGAGCAGGGGAAACCTGAGTGAGACCAACGGTGAGAAAAAGATGGTTCTGCTGCTTTTGTTTTTGGAGATCTCAAGAAATTTTGCCTGTGTTTATGTGAAAGTCTTGAAATCTCTCTGCTTTACTTTTATGTTGGCCCATTAAATAATTGTTTAATTTATGATACACATTTTCTTTGTCACTGTTACAGGACTTGATATCATCAAAGAATGAAGACATTGTCTATCACAAAAACTATAGCAGAGCCACACTCAGCAATAGACAGAAAAACCTGCTGCACAGATTTGAAACCTACTGGGTTTCAGCAGTGCTATGTTTGGAATAAAGTGAATCCACCTCATACCGGTGTGTATCTGCATATATAATGGCTAGAGGCACATGAATTAAGAGCACAGACTTGGTTTCAAATAAAGCCAGAGCTACTATACCTACTTTTAATCGAAGAAAACAGTGATAGTTCAGACAGCAGGGTAAACTTTAATGGGAAATGCTGACTTTTAACATGACCATAGTGACACTGACAGGCATGTTTATTTTTAAGAACATTTACGTTCCTTCGATAACACAACATCTTCACCGTGCCTGTTGCACAAATATCTTGTGGACTAAGGGGGTGGCAGAGATGGGAGGAGGGATGTAGCAAAAGGCAGTTTGCTCTCTACCCACCAAGGACATCAGAGGGAGATAAACACACCATCTGTGGCTCTGCAAACCCTAGCTGTTACAAGGCAAAAGTATGGCTTGCGCAATGTGTAACATCACCTGCTCCAGCAATGTCTACCATCGAGAGAACTTTCAGGTCAGCAAGGTCCTGAGATGGAAAAGGTGGCTGCGTGTTCATTACATGGCCCTAACTATTTACTGAAGTCTTAATGACGTATTGAACAAAGGTTTAATACTCACTTCCAGTAGCTTAAGGAAACCAATGAGTTTTCTGGTAGCATAAAAACATTTTCTATAATTTCCATATACGGCTTTTTAATGGCTTTGACCATAACTTTATTACAATTGTCGGTAGCAGTGTAGGACATTGCAGTGCCTGATCTGCTTATCTCACTATGCTAAGTTTCCTAAAAATAATGTGCAGACAAATAAATACATCATACTTAACAGCTCTCCTTTGTGTGGCTTTTCCTTTCTTATTATTTCCACATTTTTATTTGTGAACATAAGTGAAACATGTATTTCCACATTTTTATTTGTGAACATAAGTGAAACATGTACAAGTTCAAATATGCGTTTATGTAAAACATTCTCGAAAGCTGGGTAAGCACAGAGGGAAGCGTTTTGTATTTCTTTTTCAAGAGAGGTTTGCTCTTTGCATTCACATCACGCTGCTTTATAAACCTCATCCTTCCATGACCCCTACCTGGGAATGCAACGATTTTTCCATGACCTGAGGCAGGCATGGGACGTAGCACTACAGCTGTGCCTCCTGACTTACCCTGCTTATGTGTTTTGTGCTGGATCCCAGCGGCAGCTCTGCCTTCCCACAGCCTGCAGCTTTTGCCCCAGCCGTCACGAACGGAGCTGCCTTCATATTAGGCCTATTGTCCAGGACAAACAATCTGCCTCAGAAACTTGCAGCTAAACTAGACAGCAAATGATTTTCTTGTTTTGTAAGGCTTCTTGAGACTTTACAAACCATTTGTGTTTCACCCTGGGTGAAAACACAGACAGTCCAAAGCTTTTTGTGAAAGTAGTGTGCAAACAGCCGATGGCCAGCTGCTTGGGCCAGCGCCTGGCTCGGAACTGAGCGGAGCTGCCTGGCCACCCCGGTCCCCACCACCCCCAGCAGCGCCCTGACATTAAGGCTGTGAGCAGTTCCCCCAGGTATTTCCTTCCTTCTTTCTCGTTGCCTCTACTTTGGTTAAAACCACCATTTTCAAACCTTTTTTCTTGAATCCTTTAACTGAAAAATTCCTAACTGGCTCTACATATTCAGGCTGGGAATGGCAGGGTGAAAGCTGTGCTACCACTGATGGTATTTACTTTTTCACCCTCTGCTACAAAGCCCACGTGTGAAGTCATTGCTAAATATGTAATGTGATAAACCCCGTCCTCACTGACACCTCGGTGATCCCACTGAGACAATAGAGTGCCCAGGCTTAGCCAAGGACTGACTCAAGCTGCGCTATTCTACTCTGTGGGCTTCGATGCTTTGAGCTCTTATTTTTATATCTCAAATAACGTAAAAATAAGATTGCATACTATAACAATAGGTTAGGTGGAGCACAAACGAAAAGTGCCTACTATGTATGCCTATAATCCTTTTAAAGAAAACAATACTAAATCGTTATTTGATAAAACCACCTGATGAAAGGCAGTGAAAGGCTGGCATGAAGCTAGAAAAGCTTGTCAGATCAAGTCTCGAAAACTCAGTTCTGAAAAAATACTGCCAGAAACTTAGATAGAAAATTTATCAGTTGACACATTAATTAAGTTTGGATCTGTTCAAAAGTTTTTCTTTGGAAACCAGAAGCAATGGGTTTTTTTTCTGCAGTGACCTTAGTGATTTTCTCATCCTGTCTACTATCATTTGAACAACAATGGAATACAAATTATGCAAACACAAAGAAAAGAGTACTTGGGTTTCAGGCATACAGTTTCCATGCCTAACCAAAAATACTGAAATTCTTTCTTCTCTTCTATTTTTCTGTGAAGCTTTCTTAAGCAGAATTGGAAAATATACAGCCAACAAATGTGTCTATCCAGGTAGCATCTTGCATTTCTCTAGCAGTTCTCACTCAGTTGCCTCAGCAATAAAGCCTTGTAATTCTTAATAACGCACAGTAAGGATATATTACTGCCTTATACCGATAATGGGAAAGATAGAACAAAAGTATATAATGTAATCAACCACAATTCCATTCATTTAAAAAAATTACCTTAAACATGAAACTATATAGAGCTTAGAAATATTTTACTCTGGTTTTACGGCAATTTTCTCTCCTGTAGTTTCCAGGATTCTGACAAAGATATATCCCACGAGACATTAGAGTTTGAGGTACCACAGTTTGTGCCAGGCTCCCTCCATAGATATCTCTGAGTGGATGACTCATGGAACATGTGGGCTACACAGTTCCATAAACAAGCCTACCTTCTCCACTGACTCTAAATGCACTCGAGGACAAGCAGGGTCCTGACTTGGAAGCTTCAGTTGCATTCCTAAAGTTAGGTGAGATGAATATGAGCCTTTGTGTATATTCAGCATAAGCTGCTTCCCAGCTTCTTGTCTTCCAGATAGAGATTTCATTCAAATCAGTTGTAAAACTTCTATTTTTTTTTGTAGGAGAAAGCCAAACAAAGGCAGATTTTTTAAAAAAAGACCTGCATTCATCTTGTTACTCATGGTGGAATTGCCACACACACGCACAATTTGCTAGGCTTTGAAGTTATGACCTGTAATAATTCTTAGTTTTTCTCACTTAGGTCAATGTCGCACTCTCCTGTGCAAAAACTCCCAACTTGCATTTCCATCAAAAGCCAGACATTTAATTGCTCTGCTTGGACACCCGAAATAAAGGGTTCCAAAGCGTTATTATTCTGCAGTGCTTTAGGTACATAGAAAGAGCATTCTAAAAAAAAAACACCAACAACCAAACCCAACAGAAGAAAAGCTGCTACTGTAATCAGCCATGATTGAAGGCATTTCCTGTATTTTGCTATCAAACCGGTTGTTTTTTCCATTACATACTAACTGAACTTTAGTAAGGTCAAGACACCAGAGAAAAACAGGATCAGAGTATCTTTAATCAACTAAAGCTGAGTACTTCAGTCACTCTCTTTCAGATGTTTAGTCCTGGATCTCATCCCACGCCTCCAAATTGCTTCTTTAAATCACAGATGCATCAACCAGGTCAGTCTGAATTTATGATTTAGATAGTTGTTTTCAATGCATTTAACTTGTTAGCCTTACACTTCCTCTACCCTAAAGGTCAATCAACCTCATACTGTGTAACAATACCAATATTATTTTAGTATGATATAAGTCCAACAGAGGAGATGGGTTTTCATTCACAAGCACAATACTGGGCCAAAAACTTCCCTCAGATGGAAGCCTATTGTTTCCATGCTGCTGCCTATTAAGATCAAGTGTAAGTTTTGACATTACTATTAAACAAAAGTCGAAGCTACAATAGCATAGTTTAATTTGATCCAATCCTGTAATTTGTCATCCTGCTGTTACATGAAATGCAGACTGTTTTAAGGTATATAGCATCCCTGTCCTGTGCTCTGATATTTTTTTTCTGGAGAAAAAGTCTTTGTTTCTTCCATGAATGCCAGATGACATTCTTTTACTTTTTTAATGTAACACCAATGTTGACACCTCCCTCGGAAATGACCAGTTCCAAGCATATTGTTGACTCCCTGAAGAAGGGAAAAGCATGCTATGCCATGTTTTCCTAGCAGCTACTAAGAAAACCATGTGCTTTGGTTCAGTTCTGTTACATAAAGGAGAAGACCAGCCTGCCTAGAACACTGGTAAGACTGAAAGCCAACTCACCAAGCAACCCTGTTCTCTACCTGAGCACAGATGCACAGAGTGGAGGCTGCTCAGTGCTGGCTGATGGCCTCCAAAGCTCACCTTAGAGTCCTGTTCTCCCTTGCCCTCCACCACTTCTCAAGCTTCGAAACTTTAGTAAACGTTCACTTTTTAATTCAGCTAAGGTTGTTGATCAAAAGAAAACTAACGACACTCACATAAATACCCACTTTTCAGCCAAGGGAGCAGACCTTCAACATACTCCAAGATGAGAACACACAGTGAATATGAAAAGCTCTTAAAATATTACAGTCTGCTTCTAAAAGCAGCACAAATCTTTTACATCCCCAATAATGTTTATTTTGTGCTTCTGTTCAGGAACAGACAGAACCACCATTAGATTCAGGGAAAAACTGAAAACTGGCAATGCTGGGAACCTACTTTACAAATTGAATTACTCTTCTTTTTCTTTCATTCCTTTGAGTAAACTCTATACACACTGCATACTTTTAAAGAAGATGTGTTAAAAAAAATAAAAAAAGGAGATTTTAGTCCGGCAACCACAACATGGGACATACAATAAGACGTCCAAACACAGGTGACTGGGAGCAAATGCTGAGCAGGCCATTAATGTGCCCGCATGAGCTGACATTCCAGTGCTTTTTCTGTACTAGTCAATGCCCTCTGCAGCTTTATGATGCCCAGAAAGTGGAAAGGAGAAAGGTTGCTGAAGGTTTTTGCATACCATGTTTCTTCTTATAAAAGAAACAAATTTATCAGAATTCTCTTCCCTATGTTCCCAAGGGTGTCCTTAGCAGGGAACAAACATAGCTCCTAGCAGTAAGTAGGTTCTTGTTAAAGCTCCGTATCATGTCTCCATGGAGAAAAATGCTTTCTTAGTCAGAAAAAAAAAGAAACTCTGTAGTGAACTTTTGTACAGACACTGATTTTTTCCAACCTCATTTTGGTCTCAGTTCAACCTCTTGGGTCTTTTTATGGAAAGCCTTTCCACTGAGTGGAGCATGTAATATTACACAGTATGAACTAAATAACTTATATAGCATAAATTAATGATGTAACTCAGCAAGAACTTTGCTTCCAACAAAATGTTTACTTATATGGAATCACTAGAAGAAAGATGTTAATAATTTCTGCTTCTATTCTGATTTCAGTGGCATAGTTCACATGCCTAAACATCTTTTTACACAATCACGTGGTCTGCACTTGGGAAAGATATGCCAGCTCTTCATTTAAAACCTTTTCTAACCCTGCTGCATTTATTAAGGATCAAAACAGCAGCAGTCAACAGTAGTTTAACAGGTTTCTGCAGAATTTCTTGTAAAAACAGTGAGTTAAATGTATTTTGTTTTTTAACCTTCTAAAAGCATTCTGTTATCCAGATTTTTCAAAATTCCGTAGAGTTAACAATTTTCTGTTATGTTTGAAGGAAGATTACTGCAGCAGAAGGATTCTGGCAAAAATAAGATGAATATTTATTATTTCTCTGTAAAGTATGAAGAAGATGCCTGAAAAAATGTGAGTTGCTTGCCCTTCTATGTTGATCTATGCATAAAATAAACTCCTAAATTTGCTTCCAGACAGAAGTCATAGAAGGTTGTGCTTTGGACTGATGGTTCCAACTCCAAACCTTGTTTCGATATGTAATTAGAAAGGGTATATATGATAATTCAGAGATATATTTTACAAGATACTCTTTTCAAATTACGATTGTGCAGCAAAATCAAATTACTTTCGCTCCCCTCCTGCCTGTGTCAGAAAGCTGCACAAACAAACATTCCTTGAGAACCTTTTCTTGTGCAGGAAGTTTCAGCTCCAGCACTGTTTCATATGCAGCTTCTGCAGACTTCCCCCATCTCCAGAAAACCTGTGCTTGGCAACATTATAGCTGTAGTGCTAACGTATAATATAATCACTTAAAAACTACTTACACAAGGCACCCCACTATTTTTAATTAGTATGATTGCAATGGAAAGATGAGTCATGGGTTACTCACATGAAATAAAACGTGGCATGACTTAGCAAATTCAGAGTGCATTCACTTCAGCCAACATCAAGGTTAGCACACTGCTATACCAGTTTACCTTCAGCTGTGAAGACAGAGAGGCTACCGAGAAGAGCCTAACAGTCCAGCCCAAATGACAAGACAATTCTGAATACAAGATCTGAGAGGCTAAAATATGATTTTGATCTGTAACATTTGGTACTTACTGGGTAGTCACTGCATGTAAATGCTAATTTCCATAGGATTATAATGTAAACTATCGACCAAAGTGGGCTGTTCTTGAACAATGCTGTCAACCTCAAAAAAAAAAAATTACTTTGACTCTGAAGAATTATTTTTGTAACTTCTATGTGCTCAGCCACTAGGCTCTCTTCAGAGAACTGCTAACCAGACTCTATGCTCTGATACAATCTGAAATTATCCTATAAAACTTCCAGACAGTTATGTGGGTAAAGACTAGCAAACAACCTAATTATACAGGTTACAGAAGAACTATTTTACATAAATTTTCATTACATTATAATGTTCAGTAAAGTCTCTTTGCATCTTTCTGACAGATTTAAACTGAGCACACCAAGTACAATTTAATTCTATTGTAAAATTGGTTTGCTCTTCTGGTATCAGAAAGAGCTTTTACGGTAAATGAGAATCCTGATTTTTAAAGAAACAGTCTCTTATACACCAGACAGCAGCCTCTATATACCCATGTCATGTCTTAATCATATTTATAACATATTTTTATTATGTACTATCACATTCTGAATTCCAATTAAAAATGCATGAACTCATTAATGTCTGATAAAATTATCAAAATGCTTTTAAAACAAAATGGGAGAGAAACTGCTGAAGTTATGCTATGCCCCAAAGACATACATACAATGCATTAAATTCAACGTTGTCCAACCCTGAAACAAAGTTGGATATGAGAGTCTCTGTAGCCAATTTGTAGCATTTCTTAAGACATGATACTATGGCAAATGAAATATTAAGGGGCACTATAGTATGACTCTCAACTCAGACTGAGACTTTAAGTGATGACACGAAGTACTCCATCAGCAATGATAGAGCTCAACCCTTTACTGCACACTCTGCACCAGGCATCATCCCTTCCACTTTCTTTCATACCACCATGCTACCATTGCTGCAATTACACAAAGAACTGTTTGACTGCTTTTGAGATGGATCCTATTAAATAAGGTGTGTAAAAAATAACTGTCGTATTCTATGGCAGGATTTGAGGATTTTAACCTAAATCTCTCTTGGGTTTGGTTTATACAGACAATTATCTTGGCCTAATGAATAGCACCCATAGCTGAGCCAGGGGAGAAAAGGCTGTAAAGGTAATGACTTGTACCAGATTTGTCACCCAATTAGCTCTCGCTTTATAAACTATAGCTCACCGATATCAGTTAATGTTTCCTTGTTATTACTACACAGAGAATTTCCAAGATGTTGTTTCACAATTTCTTCAGATCTTTCTGCTCATGGGCAGAACAACTTCCACCTAATCAGCTGATGTTTTAAAAATCATAACCAAATCGTTTTCCTCTTGGGTCATCCACAGAAAACCAGAACTTCTGTCATACTGCACGTGCAACCATACCACTGGCTCTGATCTTGTGGCAGCTGACAAAAAATCCCCTCCTTTTTCTTTTGTGAATTTTCAAAAGGTAAAAAGAGAACCTGCCTAAACTCAATGTTGCCCAAAGGGTTTCTCTCATCTCCGCTTGGGGCATTTCTCCCTCAGTGTCTGTGGAAACCAGCTCACCGAGTTCTGGCAGAGGCAGCTGCAGGCAGCTCGCAGCGGACTGCCTTCAGCCTCGTGCCAAGGGGTATGGTGCCGAGCTGCTGTCTGCGTCCCTCGTTCGCAATCTGAGGATCCTTTTGTGCTCTCAGGTATTTAAAGACTTTCATATAAATGAGAATCAGGGCTTCTTTATAATAATTATGTCTTCTTTAGACCTACTACAGATTACCAGCAAATGAACTGGCACACACTGGGTATGCCTTTTAATGTCCTCAGTATACAGTACCATAAACACTTGCTGTCCTCTTATTAGTGGTTAAGTTTAGGCAAATATGTACTCAGACAGTTTCTTAAGTGCACGTTATTTTTGTTCTACAAGTACTCCTTTAGAGCTGCTTCAGATTTATTGATGTTTGGAAGCTTTTAAATATCCATTAGCCACTTAATTGACCATGGCAATTCCATCTGACTCATTTGTGTGTGTTAGAATATATTTAGGCATTTTTTTAAATGAGTGTTACTAGACCATAGGATCTCCCTTGGAAACCCTATAATAAATACCTGGTAAAGTGCTATAATGTTTATTTGTTACTACTTAATTTTATCCTCAATATTCCACATTTTGAACATATGAAGTTCCTCAGTTCAAGTTATTAGTGACCAAGCTTTCTTTGGTTGTTTTTTTTCGGGTACTACTTCTGCATTATTCAGTTTCATACCACGATGCACCCATACCAGCTGCTCTATCAGCTGCCTACTGTTGAAGCCATCCCACCCTTCTCCCCCCTTGAAGGAGCAATCACATGCCCTAAGACTGGAACACCTTGCAAAGAATACTTTTACAACTCCCACTGTCAAATCTACATTTAAAAAAATGTACACAACTGCATGTACTGCTTGCATTTGACATGTCCTGCAGAACAGTATTTTCTGTGACTTCCATACATCAGTAGAAGGAAATTAAAGTCTGGAGGAAAAAGCATACCTATATAAGTGTTGGCATTATTTCTGGCCCCTCCCCTTCATTTTTTCCTCTCTCTCTGCTGTTTTGCAAGACTGACTACTGGAAACAAATTCGAGAAGCAGGAAGCAAGAAGTGAAGACCTGTTAATGTAGGATTTTTTTTTTTTTAATCTGAAACATTATACCCCCAGTATAAGTGGTCTTGGGGGCTCAACATTCAATTTGGTGGTGGCAGGAGAGTGTTTTCCCTGGTGCCACCTCCCTGGGTGTACCACAGTGCAGAAACCACACAAGCTGCCATCTCAGTAAAAGCTGGCCTTGGTCTCTCTGCCATTCCTGCTTAGTCTTGCTCCACATCTGCCTCCTCCACATGTACTTGATGGTGCTGAGCTGATTAAAGTGTTGTACTTCTGTCACTGTCTGCTGCTCTGGGCAGCTGCTTGTTCGGACTCTGTGAAACACTGGCAGCAGAGGAGAGGGGTAGGCACTACTTCTGACACAAGAAGGTAAGTAAAGTGACTCATGACCACTCTGGCCTTATTCCCCCTCACCTTTCCACTCATTTTCAGCACAGCCATGGCCATCTGATCCATTTTGTTCTACTTTCCAATTTCCCTAGTTAGACAGCACCTAGTCTATCCAAGGTCCTTCTGATGTAATCCCAGTGCTGTTTAGTTTGGTAGCAGTAGAGACTTTGGTGTGCTCCCCAAAATGCCGGGGTTCTTACTGGCTGCATTTTCTGTTTTAGTTTATTAACCCATTTTAGTTAACCTCCCGGGGAACAATATTATTTCTGTTATCTTACATTTGAGTACAAGTTGTCGGCTAAACAGACATATGTAAAGTTTTCAAAAGGTTCAGTGATAACTCAGTTATGTTAGCTTTCAGATTGGCCAAAATCTCATTATCCACAACCTTTTGCAACAGTAAGCAAAATAACATTTTTTTAATAACAGTGCATTCTCAAACGTGATGATTTTCTATTTTAAAATAAACATACTTTCAATCTGAAAAGTCAAACCAAGGTCCCAAATCATCCAGGTCCCAAACATCATGCATCTGAACAGTCTAATTGAATCAAAATTAGCCTATGAGTACAGTGACCTACATGCAGAAATGTTTGCTGGAGCAGCATATAAGTGATAAGCTCTTTTATAATAAGGAGATGGATAAAGGGATACTTTTGGCTCAAAGTAACAAAGTTCTGACCAAAAGATGGAAGGAGCTGTATGCAAATATCTTTACTGAAGCGCATCATCTGAATTTTCTTTTACGGTTGTTTAGTATTTTTAATATCATTATTTAAAAACCAATGAATACAGTTCCTTACGTGTTTTCATCTAACGTTTTGCATTTCTCTCCACCTTCTCCACTCATCTCAAGAGCACAACAAAATCTTTGTTAAGTACCTAGCGCCTCAGAACCACATTTGCTGCGCACTTCTCTGCATTACTATGAAACTTCGGCAGATACACTCAATAGCATGCAAAAAGGCAAAGCCTTACTCTTAACATCACAGTTTCAACACCACTG
This sequence comes from Microhierax caerulescens, assembly GCA_035590215.1. Taxonomy (NCBI): domain Eukaryota; kingdom Metazoa; phylum Chordata; class Aves; order Falconiformes; family Falconidae; genus Microhierax; species Microhierax caerulescens. The sequence continues at coordinate 17,391,885 of JAVJGJ010000032.1, forward strand.
CAACTGGGTTATAGAAATATTTTCCATTGTTTGAAGACAAACATAACTGAAGGGCACAGCAAAAGTCAGTTCTAACTTTTGCCTGTTAGCAGCAGATTTACTTTTAGGAAGCACCTTCAGATTTCCAAATGCACCGTGAAACAAAAGACATTCTCTGTCTCCTATTATAAAATTGTTTGGAAAATATGATTTTGTTTGGAACTTGTATACATGTTTCTGTAGAAACAAAGCTGTGTCTCAGCATTTTAAGAAAGCTACAGGGATTGTCTTCTGTCGGTACATTTCATTTTGACATGTACTGCAGCTCTAGTGGCTTTTTATTTTGTGTATGTTTCTCTCGGCTAAAATCTTATCAAGTGCAGAAAGATAACACACATTTCTTCCTGTTATAAAATAAAAGCACAAACATCAATCATCTAAACCCACTGATATTCACCCAGAAATAAATACAAATATGCTCTGTAACTTGTCACTGCTATTATCTGTTGAGAAGCGCTGTTGCCCTTTCTACCGAGCGTACCGGAACATGGCTGCCCTCACAGGAATGTAAACTTGGCAGTAACCCTGGCAGATTCCCACTCCCTGCCCTCTCTCATTTAACATTAACTCACTCCTATACTGTTATCAGAAGGTAAAGGTCATAGCTTTATTTACACAATACAGCACTATACAAATGGTCATTAAACAAGAAAATCTTGCACCAAATAAACACGAAGCAAAAAAACAATTCTGACCTCGCTACCGGGAACTCCCCCTGGAAGTACCTTGTCGTTCCCCAAATGAGGTCAATGGTGCTGGTCTGTCCTTCTAAACATTAACTGCCCGGCACAGCTCCTCTGCATACCCCACTCCCACACAAGAGCCAACTAAGGACTTTCTTATGTTCCAAACCCAGGAGAAATTGAAAAAGCATTCTACTGTTGGCAAGACCGTGTGGTTCATATCCTATTCCCACAGCCTTTACTCATCCTTCCACAGCTGGAAACCTTGTCAAAGGCTCTCCTATACGACAGCAGCCTTTAGCACAATACATAAGCTGGGCAGATGGCAGGGTGGACTCCCTCGATCCAAATGCCAGAAGCCTGGGAACCAACCCTCCTTCCTGCTTCTCATCTCCCTCAGCCCCGCTCCTCTCCACCCCAGCCCACTGCCTTTTCCTGCGGGGAAGACATCCTGCTTATTTATGCATTTCATGACTGCTGGCCTGCCTAGATCCAGCAAGAAAAAGTGCAAAAAGAGCAGGAGGCTGCCGACTAAAATCCTGCTGGAGCTCATGTTCAGTTCTGGAAACTAGACCAGGCAGAACAGAGCATGCATGTAGCCTGGGGCACAAACCCAGCCAGGAGCACTGGTCAGGTGGCACGGCTTGGGCACCAGTCCCTGGAGACACTGGGACTCAGACACACATGCTGCAGCACAGCTCACTCCTTGCTTCCTGCTTTTGCTGAAGGTGATGGAAATAGTTTTGTTGCTCACTTGCACCAGAAGCAAACTGTAACTTCTCTGTAGCAGATGCCTGCAAGGGGCAGTTTATGTGGGGAAGGGCTTGAGTTCAGGAGATTCCCGGGCTTAGGTCTGAACATGCTATAAGAGGGTACAAGGTCTTTCTTGCCCTCCTTTGTGGACCGTAGCTCCAACACCACTTTAAACTTTAACTGTTTTGAGTTGCAGTAAGATGTTCTTTATGTACTGAAAACCAAACGTAAACCAAAATGTTCCATGTCTAGTTTTGCATTAAAAAAAAAAAAAAGCGGGGAGGGGAATTTTATTTGGCTGCTGCTATTCAGAAATAACACAGTAAGGTAACTTGGGAGAATTATGACTTTTAACAGGTTAACCACTGACCATGCAACATTTTCATCAGTGTAAATATAACTACAAGTTCCTCTGCCAAGGTTGCTCTGAATCATACAACCGCCAGTGAAGTCAGACTTTCTAAATATTCTTATTTCACATAAAAACACACTAATGAAAGTGCTTTTAATTTTAGGTAGTTCTTCTTTCTGAAACACTGGTGTGTGCTGCCCTGATAAATGGGAATGCTGGGAAAATTGATCATCTAAGGAAAAATTCAGTTAGTGTTCAAACAAGTTCTTACGGTATTTGCATACAGAAAAAGCCCGGAGGCATTCAAGGATTGGCATCAGCATACTTATAGTCGCATTCTCCTCAATTCAGTGTTAATATATCCTTCATCACGACCAACATATTAATTACAGAGTGCACAGAGCCTCAGAAAGCTGCAGTGAGTTACAGGCTGGATTATTACTTCATACTGCTGAGAAACATGATAACCCATAGTTACGAATGAGGGCACCCCTGTGACCAGGTGCTGTATGATTTGAAGGCACCATCTCACAGGCCTTCCATTTGAAACCAAAAGAATGAGTTAACACAAAGCAGGTGACACTAATTTTTCAGTTAAGGTGTTTTTCATGCTCTCAGGTGAACTGAAATGGCATACATTCAGTTTCATCCTGTATTTCAGCAAAAGTACCGCATTTAATCACTTTAATGGTCTTGGAGCATGCAACCCCCGGCCTTTCAGCTCTTCACTGAAACAAGGTTTATAGCTCACACAGTTATTCCCTTAGCCATATGTGAACTGGGGACAACAGTATTTACGTTAATGCAGTGGTACACACCCCATTCTAGCACTGATGTCCCTGCCTGGGGACACAACAGATTTTTTTATGTATTTCAGGGCAGAGTGAGCCACTGTGTCACCTCACTCAAACTCCTACAACAAGAGCCAGAAACACCTACACGGGTACTCCCGTCCTCAGCCCAACAACTGCAGGTGAAACAAGAGCATGTAACATTCACATGTATCTGCAGAAAGTGCACAGGAATGTTGGAAGTCCACACAAGAGGGGAGTATGGAACTGGTAGTTTCTTAACACCCAGTTGGTTGCATCTTCCCTGTAAGAGTATGTATATTGAACTGACGAGTGACTTTAAATACACCGGACTCCAGGGACAGGTGACCATGAATAATATCCACAGCCTTTCATCACCAAGTTCAAAGTCCAGTTCAGCTCACAGGCAAAATGAGATTCACAGTCTAGCCCTTAGTTTCTGAAGGTTGGGTCCATTTTTTCGAAGCGGTGCAATTGCATAAGACAAACACCAAGGACTGCCAGAAACTGTGACTGAAACTTCCCTGGTGTCTGATTGACTCTACTTGTATTATCAGGCCCCAGCTTGACATGTGCCTGCACAGCTGAATGCCAGATGAGAGGGAAAGTGGCAGGGATAACGCAAATATTAAGCTGTTGAAGTATTTTTGACACAACAGTAACATCATACCCTCAAAAATGCCACATTGAAAATTATCCTAAAGGTTATCTATCATACAAGATACATTTAGTAACAGCACCATCTTTATATATAAAAATTGTGAGGTTCATCTTTATTTCCAACTTAATAAACAAAAGGAAAGTACATGATTCCAGAGAGCACACCTAATTGGACAAGTCTGGGAACAACTGCTGGACCAGTTGAAAAGATGTGAACTTAGAGAATCATTTCTATTGCCAAACAGGGAGCTAGCTTTCTCTTTGAAACTCAGGGGAAATGAGGATAAACTAGTTATTATAATAGATGATCGTTTAGTATCATCATAGCACTTTCTAAAAATCTACCCAACAAGCCAAAGCATGAGCTAAAGCTAGTTATTTACTTCCAAAAATATAACTATGTTTAGCTCCAAACAAATACTTCCACATACATGGCTGAAAAAAGATCAGAAGGTATAGCAGCTATTTTGAAACATGCATTTCCATCAAACATCTTGGTTTATTTATATATTCTCTACTTTCCTTGAAGTATTGCCCACACAAGCAGCATTTCCCACTTTGGAGAATAACCATTAATTTCATACCGCAATGTTTTTTCTGGAGATATAATTACACAGAAGACAAGTATTCTTTATTAAAATATCTGAAGGCATGTCAGGTAGTTATGACTGGTAGTTATTCAGGTGCAAAGGTGGTTTTCTTTTTTTTCCGTTTTCTTTCCTTGTTTGCCAGCTAATAAGAGCTTTGGAGATGTAAAGGAGTGACTTGATCCCAATGCACTTTAATATTGTAATAAATGATGCAGTGAGGTTAATAAATAATCAGGCTGAAACTGTTCTGTGCAAGACAACTATTCTAACATATGCTTGACATCAGCAAATGCATTCTCCCAGGGCCTGGGACACTGTGAATGGATTGTGACATTTCCTTACGATTAATTCTTTTAAGATAATCTCCAACTTCTTCCTTCTACTTGTATTTTATAGAGTAACTGGGATAGCCTGTTTATGAATAGTTGAGGCTCCTATTATCCCCTGGCTGAGAAAATAAGTTATTCTTATGGATATAACATATCCAACAACAGATCCAAAAGTCTGTGTCAAAGCAGAACACAACTAAATCTGTTCCTAATGTTGTTCCTGTTGGCTTTGGTTTCTGCCTTCATCCTGCAACTCATGTTATTTCTCCTCTTTTGCCTCTTCTGATAATACACCCAATATAACACACCGTTTACAATTTTATTGTTTTACTGTAGCACGCCAGAGACATGTCATCATAGGCTCTGAATCAGAAGTTGAGAGTATGTTGCAAAGTGTAAATTACAAAGCATTGTCTCATCAGAATGACACTTCTTTCAGAATCAAAGCATTTTGATGATAAAAAGTCAGAGAATACAGGCACACTAAGCAATTCAATGCAGCCAGGAAACAAGACACAGCAGAAGCTACATACAAGACAAGGGAAAAGAGGGAGAAAAAAGAGAGAAAAGGATGTGTACTGAAGGATGGGAGCAGAAAGGGAAAAGGAGGAATGAATGCACTCAAAGAAAGGGGAAGGTAATTTTACCAATTCTTTCCTGCTGGTTCACAGAAATCCTGAAACTGACCGTTAAAGTGTCTAAACTCCAGTTTTCAGGAAGAGGAAATTAGCTCAAGACTTTTTATGGAAACAAATCCTCAAAATCCTTCACTTAAAGTACCAATTTTATCCATTTCCCTTATGATGAATACTTATAAATTCTGAAGTTGTCACACACTATCTAAATGTACAAATACACAGCTTTGGAAATAAATGAAGACAACAAAGAGGTAATGTGATAGGGGCAGCAAGTGTTAGAAATGTGTTGTTATCTTCAGCACTTAAAAAAAAAAAAAAAAACTTATGCAAAGTGGTAGGGCTGAAAGTCCAATCCAGTATGCAAACACCATACCAGCGTTAATAAGAGATGGAGACTAACAGCTGCAGCTAGCAAAAAAGTTTTAAAGGAAATGGATTTTTGACCGAAAGACCACTTTCACAGAGACTTATTTTCTTCAGAAGATGCAATGTCCTGCTGTTTGCTACGTCTCTGGAAAAGAGACTCCTTCTCTGAGAAGTTTCCCTTTGAATCCCACTTGGTGGGAAAGCCAGTGGCCTCTGATGTTACCACTCGGTCCTGGTTACTAAAGATCTAAAATTCACTTTTTAATTTCTAGTACTCTTAACATCAACCTTAATATGAATCCAGGGATATGACAAATTCCATATCCTCATCTTTGTGTTTCTGCTCAAGACACGTGAGACTGCAGGCCCCCGAAATGACTGCCCCAAATCAAAATTGTTACTTGAAAGAGGGTGAGGATATCAAGAGGATATCAAAACCCAGATCCACAGAACTCAGATGTTTTGGTAGACAGACCTGTATCACAAAACCCGTAAAGCATGCTGCTTGTAAAAGCACACATTTATCACAAGCAATGACAGGCTGCTAGAAACACAAAGAGAGGATGGGTGAAATGACAAGATAAAGGAATTAATAAACACACTAACATCAGGGTGAAAAATGTCAAAGTGATTCCTGACTTTTAATAATAAAAGCCTATCCCTAAATGCATGCCTTGCCACAGCGTAACGATATGCACTTTTTTCATGTGTGTGCGCAGGAGTGCCGAAGATCAGAGATGGCAGGGGGCAGAGGTTCAAAGAGATGCGGGGCACTTGCAAGCAAATCCAAATTGTCTGCAAAGAGCCACTTCCTGCGGGTGACTAAGCCTTCGCCCAAACAGGCAAGAGGAAGGGACATAAGTAAAGCATTGCTAACGGCCATCCTGATTGTATCAGTGTGGAGACAGCTAGGCCAAACAAACTCAGGAAGTGGCAGGGAGCTCGAAACCAAGAGGAAATCCATGGCACAGAGAGGAGAGTGAAGAGAGCGTGCCGATCCGCAGAAAGGTCACCTCTGGGTCCCGCTGTGCCAAGCTTTTTCAAAACCGCTTTATTTGGACTATAATACTAAACTGGCACACACAGCTGGCGATTGCTGCAGAGGCTATTCAAATGGTAACATTCTCAATGATAAACAGCCAAAAAAAGTTCTATGTAAGCAAACTGGAACAAACAACTAATCTAAATCTGGTTGCTAAGAGACAGAGAATTTCAGCCAAAACCAGCCCAAAGCCTCAAGAATACTTTCTTTTGGATCAAGAAAAGTACCTGTAGATGACGCCATGTTGGTGAAGAAACATGAGTGCTGATGTGACCTCTGCTGCATAAAAACGGGATCGAGGTTCATCAAATTTGCGTGAGCGCTGGATTTGAAACATTAGGTCTCCTCCATTGACATATTCCATGACGAAAAAGAGGCGGTCCTGAAATTAATTAAACAGTGCTATTTAGGTAATGTATTTAGTCACACAAAAGACTGATTGAAGCTACAATTCAGGCAACCAGAGCACTTACGTCAAGAAATGAAAGAAACAAACGTTACAAGTCTAAAAAAAGGAAAAGCTGACAACCAAAATCCCCCAAATATAAAGAAAAGACAAGAGTCTCAAAGTGAGAAATGAGAAAAAGGGTACAGAATCAAAATGTAGCAATAAGCAACACATACACAAATCTCCATGCAAATACATATGGAGTAATAATCCATTTTATATAATAACAGAAGTACTTATATGATGCCACTTCTTTTAAAATATAGTCAGAACAATGAAAAGATGAAGTCAATTCTGTCAACTACTGACAGGCTGCTGGGCAAATTTCAGGCTCCTTATTTCTTCTCTTATCTCTTACTGGTTACTCTGTCTGCAAAGCATCTTTCCCAGATTATGTAAAAAGAAATTAGAATTCTTAAGCTAGAGAAACCAGTGCTGCTAATCACAAACACTCACATACAACTTTTTGAATTACCTCAAACTCTCATAAGACAATGAAATGTAATTACATTATTAAAATACATATCAGATGATTTTTATTTTCTTCTGATGCTTTTCACTTCAAAGTTCAAGCTTTCAAGCTTATTTTCATGATGCAGAACTAGGAATGAACTTTATCTGAGAACAACAACTAAGATTTTCAGGCAATCACCCCATTTTAGTGCATTTAATAAAAAAACCACAAAAGTTTAGTCACTGAAATAGTCAGAATTGAGAACACCCATAAACTAAACATGTACTTAGCACCTTGAACCATTTGTGATCTAAATTTGTTGTAGTCAGAGTCCAACTCAGCCTCACACGGGGCACCAATTGTTGCAGCACAAACAAGCTATCAGGCTGCAACAAGGCTTTTACTATCGGTCAGATTCCGCTGTCCATGCTGTTGCTCCTTCCTCCAAAGGCCAGACCACACTGCTCCTTCGCCATCCTCAGGGCTATTTAACCACTTAGCAGGAAAGAGCTACAGCTGCACATCATCCATGTGAATCAACCCGCTGCCATTGAAGCAAGGCCACAGCTGCATGTTATCAATGCTAATCAACCCACTGCCTTCATTCCTCTACATAAACTGGCAATGCAGATGAAGGCATAAGCAGAGAAATGATACACATCCACTTTACATAATCTAGATCCTATTTTTTGTAAATATTTCTAATAAATTCTCATAGTTTTCCCTAATCTGTACTAACAGCCCTAAATAATCATCTATGTGCCCATTTACACTTGTTTTGAAGCCTACTTCGCATTCTTTGTTACTGTAAAATATCTACATCTACATGCACGTGAGTTTACGCAGAGGTGGAGGTAATTCTGTAACATGGAGAATGGATCTGAGCATATACTCCTTGCTCTGCATTAGCTCACGTGACACAAACATTTTGTACATGATGCACCGGTGTGTAAGCACAGCACTTCATCAAAGGGAGCCCCTCTACAACTCTCATGTCACACCGCAGTTTGGCTCTAGCTCATGGTGGCTGGTGTGCTGGGTTGAAGAAAAGGAGACAAGATGCAACATTGCTTTGGACAAGCAAACCCTGCAGAAGATGGAAGCTAATTAACCCCCACATGTGAATCCAAGCCTGTACATTATGTGGTTTATATATATGTGAGTCCAGAAATTCATAAATGTTTGCCATTTGTCTTTAATTATCTACTACTCTATGGCTCAGAGTCAAACCATAGCACTTAAAAATATCCTTAAACTTAAGCGTGCACATTAATACTGCTCATTATGTGCCTAAATGTTATACTTATCAGGGATGTTTCCTGGAGGAGGCTAGAAATGTTTGACTGACTTTATGCTGATTACAGAAAAAGGGTGGAGAAATAAAACCTTGTGCCTTTCCCTGTATCTTGGGAAAACACAAACTACCAGACTGGACCAACTTCAGGATCCAGGTGGACTGGCATTCTTTGTAAAATGTTGCTAACGACTTCAGTACATTTCCCAACATTTTTCTTTCCATTCCTTAGTAAGGAAAACCTACTAAAGAAGAGCATCAAAGCTTCTGGCTGTATCATACACTCAAAAGCACATGGCTTCGGAGCCATGCCTCTGCTCTTTTTGCAATGCTCAGTACTGTTGATAAGTTAACAATCATAATGCAGATCTCTTCACATTAGTGTCAGCTTTAAATATCACCTTCTTTGTTTGTTTTAAGCAAAAATATGGGATCTTGTGCTGCCTCTCTGATTTCTCTCTGGAACTGATGAGAATTACAGCCTTGCTTTTAAAATAAAAACTGAGACCTCTCAGATGGTCTTATGACTTCAGAAGCTAGAGCTCAAGGATAACGCCAATGCAGTCAGTTCTGTGATAGTCAGTCACAAGCATAGCTATATTGGTACCGTAACGTAACATAAGAGAACACAACGTCCCTAAGAAGGAGATGCAGGTATTGCTCTTCCTTAGGCTCCTCATCGCTGCTCTATAGACCAAGTATTTCTGAAGAGCAGTTTTGGTACAAGTGTCTCTTTGCAACATGTTGCCTCAGATTATTTCACATGGATGAAGTTCAGTGTTTCAAGGACAAAACCCATTTGGACTGCAGGCTGCGGAGTGTCTGACTAACACTTGGCTAAAGCAACTTGTCCTAACACTTGTTGAAACTGAACCTTCTTACATTGCTATTTTAACCTTTCCAAAGTCAACAGTCTGGATGTGAGTGGGCACAACCAGGAAAAGGAAGCTGCAATTCACATTCTCCTGAGCAGCTCTACTCATTCCCTACATTGCTACCTTTTTGCTGCACCTGTATCACAAGCATAAAACAAAGGATGCTGATGCAAAATGATTGCGCTGTGTCTTACAGCTGTGACTCCCAAATGGTGATCTTCAACTTGGTGCTGAGCTGGGAGCTCCTGCTCTGAGCAGTGATAGCACCACTCTCCCAACTGCTAAGGATGGTGCACAAAAAAAAAACAAACAACAAAACACCAAAAAAACCAACTGACCAACCAAAAAACCCCCATGGTTTACACAATTTCATAGATCAGAGCCATTTCCTAATATATCAGGATACACATTGTATCATTTTTCATATTAAATACTCTATATTTGATCCAAACAGAACCAATGATTTTATGAAAGTCACCAAATGCCTAATTACTGATTCTAAACATCAGAAATTATGTTTAGGTAAAGCTTCATATCCACTTACTCTGGTTCAGTCTTTTGTAGGACATCAGCCAACTGAAAATTTAACCTGGATTGTTTAGCAAGCAGAGTATCTTGCCCTAAGACAGTCCGACCAGTTTTAGCAGCAGCTCCATTCCCAGAGCTGGAGAGTGCTAACTCTCCTATCCTCTTTCACATCTTCCTTATTATGCACGTCTCATTCTCAATTTGAAGGGGTATTTCTGGCAGATTCTGCAGCTTACTTCACCACCTCTTCAAAAGTATACCTACTAAAACCAGAGTTAACAGCTGACTGGTTGAAATTGCTCTGCTGTTGCATTTTTCTGCTATATGCTGATATTTTAAGTTACATTTCCAGCTTTCCTGTGTGCACAATTCAGCTTCCTAATGAGAATTCACAGAAAAAAAAAAATAGTTCAAAAGTTCTGTTCTCTTTTTACAGTGTGTCTGGGAAAGAGTTGGAGAGAAGAAAAATACTAAATCTCACCGACTAACGGGTAAACAAGAAGATGCACAACATGCACAGTAGACCAGAACAACATTAGAAGGTACCATTTTTTTTTATTAAATATATTCAGTCCCTATGAAAACTACTTTCTTGAAAGCACTTTCTGGTCTTTTTTTGGCAGGACGACAACATGATCAGCTGGGACTCAATTTTACATGATTAAGTTATTTACATAATTCTCTCTTGTCATCTATAAAGCAAAAAAAAAAGTACTTCCAAGTAAGCTAATATGTTTTCTGATGTAATTAGATTCCTTTACAGGGTTTATTTTAGCCCTTAATCATACCTACTTTTTCTTGAGTTTCTCGAAATGTACGGTTGAATGAGAATAGTTAAAATAATAAATAGAAAGAAAAACAGAGAGCAGAGAGCATGGGTAAGAGATTTTAAAAGTAAAGTGGACATGAAACAAACAGGCTTAAAGTTAAGATAAAAAGAAGTTCAACTTCATTTCGTATTACCATAGTATTTTATGACCATAAATAGCTACTATATTGCAATGCATAACTGCCTGTCTTAACATCTCTATCATTCCAGTCTCACCTCTTGACTTTCTTAATTGAGATAATCTCCTGCATGCTTTGTGTCATCAAAACTGGAGTCCAAAAGCAACCACTCTTATAGTCTCTGTCCCTATCACTATCTTGAGAAGTACACTTGTCACTTAAACTAGATATCTTGTTTCATCTTCTCTCTCATTCCACTGCTTTAATTGTGCCCCAATTTAATTTTTCATCCTCCTTGACATTCAGAATATCTGTCCTTTAGCTCTACAGTAAATCCTTCTAAATAATCTTTTACTCTTTATTCTGATTATTAGCATAACTTTCCCTCTTCAAAACCATTCTCTAATTTTTAGTTTTATTTATATGCTTTTTGTTAATATCAGCCTCTCTCTATATATATATTATGTGCACTCCCTGCCAGTTTATATTTGCTTATTTTTTATGAGTTCCACTGTATAGAGCTTCAACCTTTTCAACCTAAATAACGTACATGGTTTTAATTGGGAAAAGTGGGGAGGTGATTTCCAGGAACGTCAATAGCAATAAACTCTCAGGTCGTAACAGACTCAATCCAGCTCCTGTTTGTGGAGGTGTGATTAATGACCAAATCCTTCTACTAGTAAGACCAGACAATCTTGCCCATCAGTTTTGATTTAACAGATGACACTGTACAGTCTATTAGTTGTTTAGATGTCAAATACCATTGTTGAGGAACAAGCTTCTATGTAAACACTGTATGAAAGCTTAGACATGGAAAGACTTTGATGTTCTGTTTACATTAATTACTGTGTAGCCCTTAATTTTTTTTTTAATTGTTATCAGTCATTAACCTGTCTGTCCTTTGTTTGTTTTCCAATTAAAATCTCATTAACATTAGATTGCAGCTTAAAGACAATCCATTGATAGACATAAGGCCAAGTACAATTATCACTGCAATCTGAAGAGTACAAAGTTTTTTTCTTCCTTTCAAACAAGTCCTACCAGCTGGGGGACTCAATTTGCAGTTCAGCACAGCCTCACTACTGAAATATTAGAAACTAAAAGTAAATCATGCAATCTGTTTCCCAGTTTCACATCTGAAGTGTGCATCCATGCTACAAGCCTGAGAACAAGTCTTTTCACTACTGGTTTTAGTCTCTTGGTTCAACCCTTCCAACACTTAAAACCAGAGAATTAAGGAAAGGCATCAAACATGGACTCAGGTAAAATTCACAGTAGATAAATCTTCCCAGCCTACTCCAACTGCCATTTTTTCCTTCATTTATGTTTTCATACAATTGGCTGTGAATAAATTCTTCCTGATTCTCACTAGTTCCCTAAACTAAGTTCTTCATGTGAATACACTTTTTTTCCATCCAGTTTCAAAAGTTGCATTTGAATTAGATTTGTCCACAGTTACCAAAAATATCAAGGAAATTAATATGTGTAATAAATACAGATACATTTAAATGCAAGATAGTTAGTTCATATTCTAGTAGAGCACTGTTACATAATGGAATATGTTCAGCCACTAAACTTGTTGCAAAACAGAAGTCAAAGATAAAGCTTTTATTGCACAAGACGTCAGATAAATGTATCACCTTGGTATGCTCTGTAAGATGATATTTTATTCATATCATGCACATGTGGAATTCTCTTCCAGCTAGTACGAAACTGTGATTACTTAACTCTATTTAAACAGGATGCTCAGTTTGTTTAAAATTACCTAAAACTACAGCAACTGTCCCACCCCTCAGATCTTGAATAAACATTTCCTGCTTCTGATGGAAATTGCACAGGCACACTGTACACAGAACTACGCACAAATATTTAACACCCTGAGCAGAAGACTAACCACAATGGCAGATTCATCTTCCACAATCCCAGCATTAGGAGGGACACATAAAAACAAGAGAAACCCCAGGTACAACACTAAAGAAAACAACAAAAACCTCTCTCCTGTTCATGTGATCCCTTTTTGAAGTTTACAGTAACAATCTTCAACAGGACGCTACAACACATTATCTCTCTCTGATTTGAGTGTTTATATTCAGGGATAATTGTGTTGTTTTTCCTGTTTTGTACCAGGGCTTTCACGGAGTTCCAAATAAGAAGGGAACAATTTCTATTAATCGCCTTTTTCTTGGAATAAATGCCCTGTCCATAGGAACTGATATCTTAAATTTCACACAGGATATCTGCATCTTCCACTTAACAAAACATGCACACATTCAGATTGCGTATTGAAGGATTTTTCTGTAAACCAGACACTTCAAATTTCTCTCAAGCTGGTGAACACTACTATAGCTAGGGACTTACTGCTCAAATTTGCCCAGCATTCAATTTCAAACCCATTTTTTTTGCCCTCAAAAGAAAGAATGACCTCAAAGTTAAAACACAGAGTGGAGACAGTCAGAGAACCACACAAAATTGGATAAAGAAGTCTTGCAAGGTCATCTAGCTTATCCCACAGCTGACAGGAGGATGCACCGTCCCTAAGCCAAGGGAACTAACCTTTTCAATGCTGCAAGGCAGTGTTGGGCACTGTGAGCCAGTGATCGAACCACGAACCTGAACAGCCCTGCTGAGCGGACTCCGCTTGGCCCACAAAGACCTAGAAACAGAAGTCTCTGCTAGCCTGGTCTGATGGAGGGCAAAGGGGTTTGTCTGCACCCCATTGCAGCAGGGTCTCCTGCTGTGCCCAAAATGCTCCGTTCCCTTCTCTGTCCCCTTGCCAGCAGCAGAAGCCAGTAGTGAACAGTGTTCCTTGAACATTCTACTTTGCAGGTCAAAAAAATTGCATCAGTTCTTGAAATTAATCTCATCAGCTCTTAAAAATCACCACTGATAAGCATTCCTTGACTGGTAGTCTATTTCAGTACCTTTAGAAAATACCCCTGGGAACTCTCTTCACTGCTGCAAATCATTTGCATCACCTCTTCTGCTTACCTTACTCAAAATATCAATTCCTAGTTGTGCTGCAAGCTATATACTGACTTCAGAGAAACACTTCTGTGCTTTTCACCTTTGTTTCTTGTGCAAAGAACTGGTCATTGATTTTTCTTGATTTTACAAAAGTGATCACAAAATATTTCTGTTCCATTTGTGGAGACCTTTGACATTATGTCAATTGAGAGTCTGTGGGATAAAACACACTTTTAAAGTCTTGAAAATAGTTTCAAGAACAGCTGGTCCTCCTTGAGACACTGGAATAATTCTCAAAAAAGCCCTCTCTACCCTATCATACCTTACCATGTGGAGGGCCAGAAAAAGCTACAGATCAAATACAATCAATTTCCAAACAGTGCTTTCAGAATCAGTACAGAGGTTCTCAAGACCTTTACACTTGCATTGTAACATTTACTCATCTATAATGTCAGTAACTGGAAAATGATTTTTGAGCAACACATGCATCTGATCTTCATAAAGCAGACCTGGTATGTTGCTTTTGACATGAGATTTATGTTGCCTCTCTGTGGAATACCAATTGATATTGGAACAGAATGGGGGTTTTTACTATGTTTTCATGCCCCTAACACACCCCATAGTACTGTTCAACCAGCAAAATATGGCTAGTGTACGTGCACCGAGATAAACCGTCTGGGGGTAGGAGACTTACTGTGTACCAGCAATGGGTGACAGAACTATGGAAATTACAAGTTCTGATTCAAAGCAGGAAACATTAGCCAGGGCCTTGTGGACATCACCTTTTCTTTTCAAAAAATGTCAAGGCATGATTAGGTTTTACCTAGGTTGACATTCAAGAAGGAAGACTTGCTGAATGAATTTTCCAAAGACAGATCCAACAATGCTCTAAACCTGTCCCAAAATAAAGAGAAGTCTGCCTGTCCCAAACTCGTAGAGAGTGAAAAATGGGCCATTTGTTATCCCCTTAACACTGATACTTCTAGAAAGTTTAGTTGACTGTTGCAATTATTCAAAGGAACTAATCCCAATTACTGTGGTCAGCAAAATCCACTGGCTTTAGCATCACTACTGAAATGTAGAGGTCTTCATCTGTACCATAAATTTTGGAAGATGATAAAGTATGGATATAAATAAAAACTATACCTTAGAATCTGCAGCTAACAATCATATATACACACCAGAATAACAGATGAAGGTTATATCCCTTACACAGAGCTTTCTTCCTGTGTAATTTATGAGTATCTGCTGTTTGGATACAGTCTTCCTACTGTCTTTTCAAATAATGAATTCTGTCAGATTACTATCTGGGTCAGATTTACTATGCATTGGATTAGCTGGTGTATCAGGCTCACACTAGGGCAAGTAAAAAGAAAATATGGTTCAAAATTTCATTAATCCTTTTTCTAAAACAAGATAAAGTTTAGATTAATTCAATGCAGCACAGAAACAGCAGGTGGAGAGTTGTCAGCCTGCTTTCCATAGAGCTGTCATTTTACTCACTGAGAATATGACATAAAATACTAGCTCTACTGGAGTTTCTTGATTAAACAAAAATTTCATATTAAGATCCTACAATATTATAATGTGAGTGCAAACATTTTCATTATTTTTAGTTTCTTCCCACTTTAAAAAAGAATTAGAATTTTGTTTCAGTCACTAATGGATATTATGCCTTCTGCCTGCACGAATATTTTGTGACGCCTGTAATATAATATCTAATGTTCTGACACAGTATCTACAGGGCTTAGTGGTGAGATTCTTTTTAGCTCCAATGGGGTTTAGATCAGGATTGAATTTTTAATGCTGTAATATGTAGAATTTGTTAACTGAGTGCATGCAATTAAGATGCAGAACAAACTACATGCATTGCCATTTCATCAGCTCAATACCCTAGAAATGAACTGAAGCAAAAAGACTTTTAACTCTGGGAAAATCTTTAACCTCAAATTATCCCAGAGAGATACAGGCTCTGTTCTCACTGGATTCTTCTGGGAGTTAGTGCAAATCTTTCAGTTTGCCCCAAGCTGCAGTGTTGGTAGCCATGATCTCCACGGTGAACTCAGGGAAGTTCCCTGCTCCTTGGGGCAGCAACCCCGATTCCTGCCTGCTCCCTCAAAGTCCAAGCAAGCCCTGAGAGCAGGGACTCCAGAAGCATGCCAGCTGGTGTAATACACCCTTGGTGCCCTTCCTCTCACACAAGGGAGAAACACAACTGGAATCCTCTGCAGAAATGGTGTGTTTTGTAGTTCTAGTCACTTCAAAAGAGGTATCAAGTAGGAAAAGCTTCTCAGGCCATTTCCCTAATACCTTCATTTGATGACAGATAAGCTGTGAAAAGTGCCTTTTATGAAATTCTTTGATCTCATCTTCTTTTGGTGGTTTGGAAAAAAGAACTGTTCTGGTGAGATAATTTTAAAGACCTCTTATTTAATGGCCTGATGCACATGGCAGAAAATTGTATCAAGCCTGCAAAATGTCATTATGCAGAAAATGTTACAATGTGCATGCAGCTATTAATATTCCTTTGTTCTGATTCTTACAGGAAAAATATAAACAATGTCTCCCAATTAGAACTAACTATATAGTTTCTGAAGGCACTTCAGAACTTCTAAGAACAACTTTTAACCTGTTTATATTCTACCAAGGAGATTAGACAGAGATGGCTCATGTCCTAGGTGTCTCTTCAGCCCCCAGGCTGGTTCTGGAACCTTTCTTGTCTTTATAATTCCTGTTTTCTTATGCTGTCTGGGGATCTAGTCAACATCTGAGCACACAGGGAAATGCATCAGATGCTACACTAACTAATAGAGAACACTCTGGGGAATGCAGCCAGTTGATCCAGCAGCAGCAGTATCAGAAGGAAAAGGAACCCAGTTAAGGAAGATAATGAAAATGATGGGACAAAATAGTCATCTGGCAACCATTTTCTGAGAAATTACCCATTATTGGTGGAAAAACCAACCATAAATGATTAGCTGAGTGGGCAAGTCTTTATATCACAGCCATGATATATTGCAACAGTGCTTTTTGTTTCTAGGGATGCAATCAACTGACTGAAAGGCAGAACTTGTCAGATTATGAAACCATCGGTCATGATTCAGGAGGAACTGCAACGTTTTTACCGATGAGTTACTTGTATAAAAGCTGCCCAGCCAAAGAAATCTGTTACGATTTCCAGTCAAACATATCAAGACCAGGCATACTAAACCAAAACAGGCACTACAGCAGAACTACATGAGCATATTTTATATTTAAATTTTAATAACATTTTAAGATGTTTACATCTTCAGCATTTGTAAGAAAAGAAACGACAGATGTATAGAGCTTTCTTCTCTCTCCATGCAACATTTTTGCCATTGCCCCAGCCTGTGAGAGTTGTCTTGCATTACAGAATTCAGCACTGGGAAAACCTGCCCCTTCTTTCGGCTCAAAATTGTATTTGCCCATGAACAGAATAGTAGACACTATAGAAGGAAAGGAGGCAATGCAGACAGGTACAAAAAGTTATTCAAACATTCAGTATGTTGTATTGTAAGTTCTCTTGGCTAGTAGGAGCTTGATGTGAACAGCAGTGCATTTATTAAAGAAGTAAACCAGAATTCTCCAAAGCTTTCAAACCTCTTTCAAACCCGTAATGTGGGAATGATCTTTGGAAAACTGCGCTGCAGCAGGGCCAGTGTCTATACGTGCTGCCTAGACATTCCATTTATGCTGCTACATCTATCTGCTACAGGAACATCTGCTACCAAACACGCTTTACTGCTTCTAAATGACTTTTGCCTAAGGAAAAAAGGGAGGTGGGTGAAAAGAGTGGTACACCCCGCCCCACCCCCCCCAGTTAACTCTTTTTCTGAAGAGGAATCACCAAATGAAACTCAGGAAACAAAGTGTGAGCATTAAAGAGAGGGCTTTTACCAGTTTGTCAGCACAAGTTTCTCATTCTTTGGAGCTAATAATTTTCCAGTCTCTAGCTGGCTAGCATCTCCCTTACGTTCGTCAATAAGTCATCCACAATTACTGTGCACATCAGAGTGCTCCTTCGCATGTTCTTCACACTTCTTCAACCTTATAACCTACTCAATAATTTTTCACTAAGCTAAAAAAATAAAAATAATAATCTATTCACTAATGGACCTAGAAGCACACAGTATTTTGCATCCAGCAATTTTACACAAATCAGAGCACAATAAAATATTCTCTGGCCTTGTTTTAGGACTTAATTTTCGAACTTGTTATTAGACCAGGCCACTGACTCCTACAGGACATTTTGTGAGATTAAGTGGTAAGAAATTGGCTCATTTATACTTTTAGAAAGTTAGAAAGTGGTGGGGGAGGACAGGGAATCCTGTTCTCCATTCAAAAGAAGGACATGAATGAAGTCTTTGGCAACATAAAGGTACTCACTACCAGAGAAACAGCTCTTCTGTATTATGTGAAGTGTTTCAGTAATGTTCCCACGTACTTAAAAACAAAGGTCAGCCAGTGACAACAGTTGGTTCTAGCTTGACAACACAGCAAGAAACTTCTGCACTGTGATCACCCAGATGGAAAATTTATATGAGATACTGTCATATCAGTTCACAAACTATGCCCTGGATGCCAGAAATAACTTAAAGTCTACAGTTTAGTTGAACATGATGTTCTGAATAGTAAAAAATAGTTGCATTTGTCCTAACAAAACCTTGCTGAGGATTTCAAGTTCCTTAAAATGACACATTAGCATGAGTAACTGTGTCTCCACTCACATGAAAGAAAAACAGCATAGTATTATTTTGCAGTCTTTACCAAAGAGACTTTCTTTTTGGGAACTTGGCTGAGCCAGAACAAAATAATTATGACAGCAAAAATAGATGTGCTGCTGCTCTAAAGGAAGTTAAGAAATGTTTTCATTCAGAAATACCTAATTCCAGCTTTTTTCTTCAGGACATCTCTTTTCTTACAGGTATTAATTCATAGTAATCTAACAGTGGCTGGCACATTAACCTGCTGATGCTCATTTCCTCACATTCAAGCTCAGTCCTTCAGACTGTAAATATACAAAAACATATGTTGAGCTAAAGCACATACTATTATTAGTTGTAATAAAATACCATAACAAGACCCAATGACAGACCAGTTTTCCACTGATACTGTACTTTGTAATACAGAATGAAAGTTCCTCTACACAGGGACTCATTATATGCCAGGAAGGTGTAGATGTAGCTGAGCGAGCTGCAGCTTTTGCTGAGTGCTGGAGCCTCAGGAACTGCCTCACTTTGCTAAGCTCCAGGGATTACACGTCATACCTCACTTTTTACAGGTGCCCAGCCTATTTCCCACTGAGCAAGCTGCATCGCATTGAGTGCAACAATGA
Source organism: Microhierax caerulescens (assembly GCA_035590215.1). Lineage (NCBI taxonomy): Eukaryota > Metazoa > Chordata > Aves > Falconiformes > Falconidae > Microhierax > Microhierax caerulescens. The sequence continues at coordinate 17,411,016 of JAVJGJ010000032.1, forward strand.
AAGAAGAGATACTCATCTACACTTTGGGAAGTGTATCACTTGTTCAGAGAGGACAACCCAAAATTATCACTGAATCAGGCTGTTTAGGAAAAGGGAGACTAAATGACCCGGTGTTAACTTCACACTTGGTACCAGGTCAAACACAAAAATGCATCCTCTCTTTGTGTCCTCTTACACTAACTTTCTTACTCCTAGGATGCCCTAGGTAATAGTTAACACTAACAGTTTCATTAGATAGTGATTATATATAATAGTTTCTCAAGATTGTCAGTGCTTCCCCTGAAACATGTCTGTGGAAACATGACAACATCAAAATTCCCTTGTCAAGCGGAGATGGAGGTCAGTATGAATAGCAGCTTACAGGCAGCTTCCACCCTGGTTAAATGTTCCGAGCAAATCCCTGTGCAGCCTCTGTTATTAAGCAGAAACCAGATAACCTGCTCTGCTAGAAAGCAGCTGCCAGAAAGACAAACTTAACCTTCATATGCTCTCTCTTGTGTCTCTTGCACACACCACTATTCCACCCACAAACTCAAACGTCCCATGCTTTGATTTGCTGTCATGCAGAACTCCCCCCCCAAAAAAAAACCCCCCACAACAAAAAGGCAGAATGAAAGTATAGCTACATATAAAGATTAAAAATGTTATCATTTAACATGTTTAATACAAATTCAAATGAATATGTCTGCTTCAAAATAACTAATGTATGCAGAGATTCTCCTATTCCACAAATGGTAAAAGGCCAGCATACATACAGAGCTGCCACGTGAACTGACAGAGGGAGATGAGGACCGTGACAGACTATCTCAAAACAAGACTTTCTGCTGAGCTGAGCACTGTTGTCCCCTGTAGCCTCAAATGTAGCATTTAACCCTTTGCACTTACAGAAACGCTAGCGATATTTCAGGTACAGGAAGATTTTCTGTCTGAAGCACAGGTTGTCCCTCACGTAACTTAATCAGTAGCCAAGCTGCTTCTGGGAAAGAAAGTGGAGGAAGAGAAGTCTTGGCTTACTATGGAGATGGCAAGTGCTTTACCAGTTAGAGACCAGGACTTTGCTCTGGATTGAGTAAGGCTGAACACCCTCTAAGCCTCAGTAAAATATTGTAGGTTTAAAACTGGACCAGCAAGTTCCCCCTGAAGCAACGAGCAGGGACACACACATCAAGTGATGCCACGAGGACATCACCAACACTCACTGACCTCTGACTTGGGCCAAGCTTTTGTGAGATCAGATTTGCACCTGCTGCTTGGAGCAGCACACATATGGGGGCTTCAGGTTGCATATTTTCACTGGGCATCTTCAATGCATACTGAAGCATGGCTAATTTAAAATGTTAGGCTTGTAAATACATGATTGTATGTGGAAATAATTGTACATTTTGAATATACATTTATTTTATTGATGAGGTCTCTAAATTTCTGCTAGCTGTCAATGAATCTTCCTTCCCATAGAGGAAACGTGTTTTGATACACAGCAAACACAGACTTCAACTTATCTACTGTCTACAGTTTTTTTTGAAATTATCTAGAAATCTGTCTCTTTGATTTCTTCTTTAGCTGGATAAAGGTTAAAAAACTTTAAAGATCACAGCACTTATTGCAACATCAAAGATGATTACAGAACAGCCTGGCAGTTTACTTCTCTGCAGAATGCCCATAAAAAAGAAAGATGTGTGCATCAGGAATTTGCAGAATGTGTTGCACTATAAGATAAACTGAAAAAGGAATGTGTATGTGCATGAATACAGTAGAGTTCCTATTTTGACGTTTACTGAAAAAACTTCAGGGTTACCACTTTTTTGTAAGTCTAGAAGGAAAGATGCTTCTGAAAAATCCTCAAATAGATAACAGAATGGATCCAGGCCAGAAAAGTTTAGTTCCAGATTAAGCAGAAAATGTAACATGCTTCAAAGCATAAGAGAGAGAAATTACAAGGTGGAAACATTCAATTTACAATAGATTCTTGGTATTTTTACCATCACAAAATTTTCGACATCTGGGGCCATTACAAGCAGATAATGCTACCAAACACATGGAATGAATTAGCCTCAGAAACTAAGACCTGGCCATGGTTCATGAAGTTTACAAACTTGCTCAACAATTTCAGTAAACCTTTGAATTAAAATCCCTCAAAACTACGCTTTATTTATTTATCTTAAAGAAACGAGGAGCTAATGTAAACTCAAGTTCACACCAACTCCAACTGGCAAGAACATGTACGCGGGACTTCTAGGGTGGAAAGTCCACTGCACAAAGGACTGCAGCTTCTCTCTTTGCCCAGAATAAGGACCTCAAGACAAATGACAGAAAATGGGGCATTACCAGCCAGGACAACGCTGCAGTCTAAACGGTTCAGCTCAAATCCTGTACTGCCACTACCCACTAAGCTGTGCCACATGCCAACGCCAATGTAAAGATATACCTCACCCAGACCACCTGGGAGGACGACTGTCCCCTGACTCCCAGAGTGAGTGAGCCTATGTATGTCATCCCACAGTGGAAACAGAAAAAAATAACTTGAACAACTTTTTGTCTTGCTTATGCTCCATTTTTGCATCTGTAAAATAATACCGACAGCATCATTTCTAGTCCAAATCAAAACTTGGGAATACTTGTGAGGTAGCCCAATCGACACTGAGAAGCATGAGAGACAGGGTAGTAAACACCACTGGAGGAAAGACTATTTTTAAGAATATGCCTCATGGGGCATTTTTCATTTGAACTAGGTGACTATGGGTAGCAAAAGAAATATTAGTAATACCCGCAAGTAGCAGCTGAGGAAATGCAGGTGAAGAGAGAACAGCATACAAGTCAGTGTGGCATCACATCTTGAGAAAATAAGGCCTGAATAACACAAGGAGGAGAGGATTTTTTCTTGAGGGAACTTCCTTAGGATTAGATGAATTGATGTAAGAACAATTTGACGTAGGAGTACAGCTGTTTCATCTAACAGATCCTTAACAAATCCGT
>JAVJGJ010000032.1:17421302-17446603 GCA_035590215.1 Microhierax caerulescens
AGGGGTATTCCATACCATATGACATAATGCTGAGCATATATAAGCTGAGTGAAGAAGAAGGAAAGGGTAAGGGGGACGTTTGACATTATAGAGTTTGTCTTCCCACGTAACCATTATAAATGACGGAGCCCGGTTTCCTGGGGATGGCTGAACATCTGCCTGCCGATGAAAAGTCATGAATGAATCCCTTGTTTTGCTTTGCTTGCATGCATGGCTTTTGCTTTACCTATTAAACTGTCTTTATCTCAACCCGTGAGTTTTCTCACTTTTACCCTTCTGATCCTCTCCCCATCCCACCGTGGGGGACTGAGTGAGCAGCCATGTGGTGCTTAGTTGCCAGCTGGGGCTAAATCATGACAAAAACACATAGAATGCTGGATATAGTAAAATGGATATGATACATAGAATATTGATGCGGTATGTCTACATAGGAAACGACCTATTGAAAGACCTGGGAAAAGCCTTTAATTTTACCTTTCAGTTCTTTTGACTCTGAATAGATGTGACGATGTACAAACTAGGAGGTGACAATAACACTTACACTCTTCTGACATCAAATCACGTATCATTAATCACACAACAGCATGTATGTTACTGAAATAACTCTGATAAATGCATTTATGATAGGCTTCAGACATCACTGTAGACTTTGCTTTACTGGGGACTTACCACAAATTTAGTAAACACAGGCAAAGTAAGGCAAAGAATAGATCTCCCTGAAGAAAATACACAGTGTATCTGAAACTACTTAAAGACAAGAAGCACGGCCAAATAATGTACACCCCTGAAGTAAGTGAAATTGCTCCTAACAACAGAAGCTGGATTTGGTGCTAAAGGACTAAGCCTGATTTCCCATCACTGTGCATATATATACACATACAAAAGTGCATATGTGTTTTGTAAATACATGTACAAAACCACACACAAGAATATGTAAAAGCATTACAGAAGCAGTCAAACCCCCAAAACCTAAGAAATACCAGAATTAAGAATGCTTGTACATCTTCATCTATTCCCTCTTTGCTTCTTTAGCCTGCAGTTTGATGTTATTTACTTAAAGGATGACGACATTTTCTTTTGAAACGCTACTTTATTACTACAGGAAAGCTTAAAGAAATGCCCTAAATGAAGCTGATTTTTAGAGAAAAGATGGTTTCAGAATTAAATGTCACTTTAAACTGAGGGATCTGTCCTTGTCTTGGTTACAGTATCAACCCTACTAGTGAGGCCTCTTATTCAGAAGTGTTTAGGAATTGGTTGCGACCTATTTCTCTTCTCCTTCACCCTCTCTGCAGAAGCTTAGGACATTAACAGTGACATGTGAAGTAAACCGAAAATTGTTCATAGAGTATAAAACACACTGAAAATGTCTTCATATGCTCTGGCCACAATTTTATTCCATCTAAATTTAAGATAACTAATAAAGATGCCTAGTTTTGGAGCCTTGTCAACCTCAGCTCCCTACATGAAGACAGAGTTTATCTCCAATTTCAATGCTACCATTAGGCAGGATAAATCTAGGTACAGGTGATGTTTTACAAAAATAAAACCGTTGAAGATTATGGCTGTGATCCCTAAGGTCTCCGGCTGTAAAACAGCCATAGCAGTTTAAGCTGCTCCCATGGGGTGCCCTGCTTCTTGTTTTATGAAGCATTCAGGCAGCACGGTGGGAGAACCATGAACACACAGACTGGGAAATAAAGGTGTGTACCCAGCACCTGAACAAGGCATCAAACTGATTATCACAGTTACAGGAAAAGATACGTGCCCTTTTACTGCAGCAATGGTCTGGGATAGAAATGTACACAATCATGGAATTAAGGACTGCATCATGCTGAACACTCAGAAGGCTGAATTTCACGGGAAGTCTCAGTATACAGCCATGAATTCTGCTAAACTTGTGTTTGCCTGTATGACTTTACCTCAGTGTTCCATGATACGCTTTTGAGGAGAGGCTATAGAGTTCTTGTTTTTAAGCTAAACATTTAAAGACTTTGGTGACTCATTTCTTTAAAAGTAGCTTTTTGCATAGAGGAGGAAGATATTCTGTGTTCTTTGCCACTTCCAACTAGATGTAAGTGTGATTGAATCACTGGACTAAAAAGTTCTGGGCAGCTATGATGCAAATTCTTGTATTAAAAATTTAAAAGTACAAGATTTTATACAAGAGGTGTATCAGGAGGAGGGAAAAATACTGCTCCTTATGAAAGTGATGAAGACAATCATGCAAGAGTAAGAAAAATAAAATGAACATCTTCCTAAAAGAAGTCCTCAATGACTTCCACAGAGCCAAAATTTCACCTTGCACTACGGGGATAGGAAAAAATCCTCTTAAGGAAGGGAAACCGATCTTGGCATGACTGGCTAACATTAAGTCAACTTTAGAAGCTGTTGTCTATCTTTCTGCCTCGTCAGCAGGTAGCTTGGTAAAGACTAGGTTTATATCCTCGAAGGCGTGTCCCACAATATCTAGGGACACATTACATTGGAGGTGCTGACGGAGAAGGGACACGTTTAACCTTGGCAGGGGGAAGAAGAGGAACTTAACAATAAGCAGTTTTCTTTCAAGCAGCAGCTGGTTTCTTGAACTTCACTTAAGCAGAGGAAGTAGCATCCAGCTGGCCTATTGCTGTAACAAAGGCCTTGACTAGCACAGAAAAGGGGTGGGCAGAAAAGGGAGGAAGAAAGAAAAAATAAAAAGAAAACTCTGACTTCTTATATAAGATACTTTGTGTGCCAGCATAATTTCTTGGAGCTATTCATTGCTGGAATTCTCTCTTCTCTAAACTTGCTGCTGCAGAAAAATCGAGCGTTTGTGCAATTTCAAAGTGTTGCAAAAAACTGTTTCTAGGAAATAAAAAAGCAACTACATATCATGATGCTGCCTCATAGAAGAGGAATGTATAACACAAGCACTATTGTGATAAGTGCCATGTAAGGAGATACACTCGGAGAAACTGCCCCACCTCCACCCCCACCCCGTGGATTCTTGGATACCTCGGCAATATTTATTTTAGCCCTATCAAAAATAGAAGGAAAAAAAAGCAGGGGTGGAGGGAACCAAAATGAATGCTCCAACAGCTTTTGAGGGTTCAGAAGTCACTCCCTCCACTCAGAGGCAGTAATTCAGATGTGGATGCTGGCTAGAAATTGAAACTCCTGAGTGATCTCCCCAAATACTGCTGCTACATGTTACTCTTACGTATTCCAAGCAAAACTACATTAAAAATACTAAAAGAAAGTATAAAATACTGAGAGATTGCCTAGTAAGAAATAGCCCTGATATAAGAAGATAAAGTGTACATACATTCTGTAAATAAATGAAGATGATCTTTATAGTCTGAAAGCAGCAGCCAAACTCCTGACAGTCCTTGGTCCAAACAAAGTTCTTAAAAATCCATTTTAGAGGAAATTGCCAACTATACACACAGGGGTTTACACTTCGAATGGAGCCTCTTCTAGGAAGGACAACAACCACTAATGGAAAAAGGATTACAAATCAAAGAGCAGTTGGAGAACTGGCCAGGAAAGTCCACTGCTCCAGGCAGGGCAACTGTGGAAGCCCCGGGGTTCCTTCGACAGCCTCTGTTAGTGACACAGGGATGTGGCTGGTACTGTAGACACTCACTATCACCAATCATACACCGGTGACTTTTAAAGCTCTAACAAAGGGGAAATAAAACAATGACTTTCTGTGCTACTGTGATCTTCAAGCAAAACTCTGACGTGGCAACCATCAAAGCCAAAAAGTTACACAAGCAATTCGCCATTATCAAAATGAAAACGTGACATACCCCTCAAAATGCCCAAATTATTCTTGACTGTAATCCAGAAACTTCAAAGACAAATCAGACAAGAACTGGAAGTCTGGATATCTACTAAAAATAACAATATACCCATTCAAGTGGGCTCTTCCTAAATATCAACAACTTCTGTGTCCTGTACATTATAAAGGTAAAATCTATTATATGAATGCCACAAGAGTTATGAATTAATGTGACATAGATAATGGTAGCGGCTTAAAGGCAGCTATGATGTTCATATTCTTTGAGTGTGGAAAATTTCTCAGGTTGTAAAATATATGAGTTATTCACCAAGAATGAGTGCTCTGGTCCAACATATATGCCATATTTTCCAATAATTCTGATGGCCTAAACACCAGTAAAAATGCTTATACAGCACTCTCATTTTGCCATTCTCTTCTTGGTACCCAAACCCATGTAAAACTACATATTGCTTCTGTGAAATTATTTAACAGCCAACATGTTTCTGATACCTGATGGACTTTCTTCTAACACTTTAACATGCAGTAGACTATTCACAAGGTTAATCCTGCAGAAATGATTTTTATTATGCTTCCACCAAATGAGTTTGAGTTTTTTGCAAATGGCCTGACTTACTGTCGCATTAGCATTTGCTTGCACTATTGAGGCAGGAGAGATGGCTCTGGGTAAACGGATTAAGCTGATCCTGCTTTCAGTGTGCATGTGTGTGTGTCTGGGCACACACACAGGCACAACGGGTGAAATGGTCCCTTCTAAATGGAAATTTTACTATGATTACATGACCTGTTATTTGACACTTTAAAAAAAGAAGTATTAAAATATGACAGATTTAAAATAAAATTGAGTCTGAAGACAGAAAAAGCATGTGCAAATGAACAGGGGAACTTAGAAACAGAGTTAATGAATAATTCAAGATGTCTGTAGCTCTTATAAAAATGCCCTTAAAAACTTTTAATCTACACATACACAAAAAGGATTTTGTGAAAAGAAAAAAATCCCTCCTTTTTCTTCTTGCCTTTAGCATTGTAATTATGACAACACTAATGATGAACTTGTAAATGGCTTCCTTGCACGGGCAAGAATATGGAGGAATGGTTTTAAAAGTCCTTTTTTCAGGAACCCCTGAAATGAAATGCAGAGACCCTTCACAATGGTGAAAGGCAGAAAGCCTTTCTGATTCTAGCTGGGTAACACCTACAGGCACAGACTTTTACAACATGCGTAAATCCCAAGTGGGTTTTAGTTCTACATGAAACCAAGAAAACAGCAGTTTTCTAATTTACAGACAGAAGATGATGCAAGTAATTTTATGGCACAGATAAATTTTATTTAATCTTTTAGAACCTGATTTCATAAGAAAACCCTGGAAGTTTGCAACAACTTCAATTTAACAAATTCAAATCTACTCAACTCCAGTCTTTGGAAGTCTACATTTTTCAGAGAACTATAATGAAACTATTCTTTAGGATTTAATGTTTAATGTTTCAAAATGTATTTCTTGTCAACGCTATACATCTAGAAGTTTCTTTTTAGGAAGTCAGACCCTAATTGTTGCTTGCATGACTTTTTCCCTGTGCCACTGTTGGACTGCACAATGTTTTTCCTGCAACAGAAGCATGTCTATAAGAAGCCCAAACAAGTTCAGAAAGAGTTATATAACATTTTTTGCATTTTTGGGGACTATAATTAAAGCGATAAGATTATGGCAGAGATCCTAGAACAGATTAAGTGCAGAAATCTATGATGAATGAAAGTTTGGGTCATTAAAAGTGCAAACCTAGATTTTTTTTCTTTAAACCACACACAGTTTAACATCCTGAATATAAAATTTTGCACTTAACAAACACATTTAATGGAGGTCAGCAAGACTACTGGTGCATACGTTAAGGAGGGGAAGACAAAAAATCCAACCCCAAAATTTGCTAGTACCAAGCCTGACTTAAAATGTCTGTGCTGTATCCAGATTAAAAGTAATTACATGAAAAGACACATCTAGCTGTAGATTACAGAAATTCACAGGAATCCTTAGAGAAAAAACTTTTTAAGAACTCCTAACAGAAATAACTTGGATATACGCAGGACCTAATCTACCTCTGAATCCAGGTAAATCAATAGTTTCATAGATCTTGAAAGTGGCCTTAGGACAGAGCGTAATATCTACCTCAGCATATTGAGCATACTGAAGAGTTGGAAATAGAAAGCTAAAAGACACTGTGGTTTGAAAACTGGAAGAAAAATGAAATCACCTAGCCTCCAGCACGTACAGTGTTTGTTTACAGCAAAAAGTCTTTCTGTTGAAAGACAGATATGAACAGCTTACCAATATAATATACTCCTATGTATTTCTCTTCACACAGGAAATTTCCCTCTTCATTAAAAATGTGACTGTGTTGTAACACAGAAAATTAACCATATGGGCATCTGTTGTGACCCTTCTCTTGCTAGACAGTAACCAGCAGGTATCTCCAATACTGAGCATTCCTCTTCCTAATGCCGATGAGTTTCAATGTATTTTTTTTTGCAGTCCAAAGCAGTTTTATGTGAGATTTGAACTGTTTCTCTAGTATTGAGTCACACAAAAATGTAAAAAAAATTTAATATTTTACAAATCTTCTTTTAGAACACATTAATGATTTCAAGTAGAACCCATGTATAAAATTACTGAAGCAGATCTAGCTTCCATCTGTAATGTGAATGCCATTTTCATCATAAAAACATATACAAAAAATTCAAGTCAACTCAAGAATAAAGCCAAGATCTTTTGGACAGTAAGAAAAAAATAAAAAGGCAAACTTCTTTAAACAGCTCTAGAAGTTTTAGCATCATAGCAGACACAATGAAGAAATGGTTATGATAATAACTAACCTGCACATAGGGAGGCTGGTTGGACACTGAACAACCAGGATAGTCATACATTCTAGAAAAAGCGTATGTGCTTTGGGTGCATGAATATACAAACATACTCCTGTGAATGTTTTATAGACGTGGTTTGGCCAGAAAAACAATGACAGACTAATCTGTTTCTGTCCCCTGAAACATACTGTTCCTGCATCCTCTTTTCTGATTTAGAACAGGAAAGAGAAACAGTTTCAAAAAGTAGCCACATGTGTGCAGAAAATCGTGTTTCAAGACACAGGAGAAAACACCTCACAACACACAACCAGAACGCACTGGTGCATACCTTTCATGTAATTTTGTCTATTCAACTTTCCTATTTTATCCATTTCATCCCACAAACTCCTGTAACAGTTGGTAAAGCACAAAGCAAGTGTAGCCAGCAGGTTAAGACTTGTATCTATTTAACTGAGCCAGGTCTTGCTCAAACACAGGATGTCAGGATTGCAGACTTCAAACCAGCAGCCATACACTTGGCAGTGATGTTAAGCAGAGCAGCGGTCAGAGAGTGGGGCTGATCCTGCCTAGAGAGCTCGCAGTCCTGTGTCAGGCAGTCACAGGGGATATTTGAGAAAGTTCAGACAAAATTGCCTGAAGAAAGGAGAATACACAAGGACAAGCAAGTTCCTGAAAGACTGCTGTGTCTGGAGAGTGCCATACTTTATTATACAAATGCTCTGCAATTTCTAGCTGTTCTCCAGATCAAGTGCTGCATTTGATACACAGAAATCTACCAGCCAATTCCATCCTGTGGTAAAAATCCACATTCAGATATTCTACATTCCATTTGGGATCAAGCCTTACAAGTCCACTACTGCATAGGTAACATACTGTCTAATCCACATAATCTAATATTGTGCAGAAGTGAAATAATTACTTCCAAAGATGGACATGGAAAATTAGGGCATGTCACCTTAAAGAGTGTAATTAATTTATGTATAACAACAACTACTGAAGCTTCATTGACTATAAACATTAGAACAACAAACAAAAATAATAAAAATCCAGAAACAAAATAGCAATTGCACATGCTGCTCACATAGCTGCAGTGCCAAAAGTTGAATTTCTAACAGATGACAAAATGACACATCTCATCTGCAATACATACTTCTTTCTGGTCACAGAGAAAAAAAAAAAGAAAGGAGAAAAAAAAAAGGCTAATATTTCTGACCCTTCTGAAGTCAGTGGGAATATAACCATTATCTTCAAAAGGATCAAACCTGACCCACAAATCTTGTTTTCCATTCTCATGAGCGACTTAATAGCAATCACGAGAATAAAGAGTTCAGGATCACATTTAAGGTGATTACAGTCACAAAGCACAAATGTGAAAAAAAATGCAGTTCAATTTTTTTTATTATTATTACTCTTCCGAAGAAAATCCATTGCTCTCTGGATAGGCAGGGCTACGTGGGATTTCACAGCTGGTTTACTGTCCCAGCAGTGAACTGCTACTGAGACCAGCAACAGCCTCTTTCTCACTTGCTGCCTCACAGGCAGCAGTGAGTGTCAGGCAGGTTATAGCTGCTTGTTGACACACACATTATGTTTTTGCTGCTTCAGTTTTCACCTCTACCAGCAAACTGATCCAAGTCATCCACTCAAGGGCTCACTGGAACAGATGCAATGGAAAGACTGAGTAGCGCTGGCAAGAGGGAACAGAGGACGGGGTGTCCTCATCCACCATCAGCAGCAACATGGTCTCAGATCAGACTGCACGCATCATGAAACCACATTATTAACTGGTCAATTTCAAAAGGCCTGGAACAAAACACCGCTGTTTTTGTTTTGTACAAACAGATCCAAACTGTTTGTTTTGCATTTTTCACTCCTCAATAGTTAATTTCACTTTTTCAGCTTCATGGAATTAAATGTAGTTGCTATTATAACAAATAAACAAAACCCAATGCCCCCGCCCCACACAAATTCTGTATTACCCTGAAAAAAGTTGTCAATTACTTACACCTGGCTGGCAGGTATGGACTGCGTTGATTTTCTGTATTTGTTCCATAAACTTTCTTATCAGATGATAGACTGCAGCAGTAAAATGTTATAAAACATTCCTAAAATCTATACAGTACCATCACACAGTATCTTTCTTTCATTATTATGAGCCTAATCAAAACCAAAATAACTTTTATGAGTTCTAAATCAAATTACAACTCCAGTGACAACTTTTGTAGTTTCATTTAATTGTTCCATGCAAACAGTGATAATGTAAGAACATGAACTTTGTTTTTCAAGACATGCCTTTAAAGACAGAGTGCTCAGTACCCTTTTCTCAGTAACAAGGCTGACTACAAAGAACACAGAGAGATCTAAACCATACAAAAATAAGTAATAATTTGATAATCAGTAAGTAAAAATGAAGAATATCTATATACTGTGTTGTGTTGCTGTTTAATACCAGCAAGTTTTAAAGTAGATTCAACAGGTTTTTGTATTAAGTAAAGAAGCAGATAGGGTCAGTGTCTTGGTGAGATTACAGGCATCAGCTATGAAAATGTCAATGAAGTGATGGAAGCCTCATTATAGTTTGAGAAGATACAGAAAACTCCTTTCAGGGTATTTTTTTCCCTCCCTACATATGCAAAGTTAAGACAAAATGCCTTTCCTTAAATAATGCATGAATAACGAATTCTCTTTAGACAATGCACACAGGATCGCAACTAAAAAATTTAAAAGACCACTCATAATAGGTATTTGCTGAATTACTAATAAAAATTGAGTACCTGTAAATGATTGCTGACACATACTATCCCTCTCTCCCATCTGGCAGATGGATGTATTTAAGTTTGAGCTCTTATTAAAAAAAAAAAAAACAACAAAGAAGCAGCTATTTTTCTTTTCATTATAAATTAACTGATTTTACACTGTGTATTAGAGAAGCATGATTGTATTTATTTTTCTTATTTCAATTATTCTAGGCTTTAAACTTCAGGCTATGGAGTGTTCTGTCCCTGAAGTAGCAAAGCTTTCCAGCACACTGAAGAACATAATACATGAACAGCTTCTTGTTCACAGTCATCAGCATCTTAAAAACAACTGGTGAATTGCATATTTCAGAAATGATGTCAAAGTTTCATATAACTATTTTAAAAGTAAATAATAAAAAGGTGTAGTAACTTCCAATGTGTTTATTTTACTTTTATAGCAGTTCTGGTGTTATGTGAAACAAGGTAAGGAGAGGACAAAGTTTTTACCTTTCTTAGTTCAAGCCACAAGAACTGAACTGATTGACCAACATGGCAAGCCGGTGAAGCAGAATGATGCAATCAGTGTCTGGTAGCTACCAAGAAATCTCATATTTTAGGAGCAAAAGAACACCAGCGGGATAAATTTCTGGCTTTGTAAGACTACAAAATGTTGAACTCGGAGTTTATATTTGCTGCAGTGGTTTCACGTTGCATTTCTACAACTATCCCTGGACTAAAACATTTTCAGGGAATATAACATGCTGTAACCTTGGCCCAGTGCAATATTTCATTCTAAGAAAAAGTATATTAAACATCTAAAAATGTTCTCTGGAATTAGGAACAAAAGAGCAGCAGTACCAATTTGCACAGACCTAGCCTTTGTGATTCAATAAGTACACCACCAGTGATTTGAAGCTTCCCATTCGGCACTTTGTGGTCGAGCTAACCCAGTATTTCAAAGCAAACTTCAATTGTACTGACACAATTTCCCATGTCCTTAGTCCCACAAGAGAGAGGTCTTTTTGAAATTTTCCTCTACTTTCACCTCAAGGCTTCATGAGATGCCTTTGAAGTTTATAGCCTACGGTTTCTAGGGGACAACAATTTACATAATTCATAGGAGAGCTTTAAGGAACGCTCATGCATTGTAACTTGTTAAATTAATAGACATCTACCCTTGCTGAGAAAAAAAAAAAAAAAGAAATAAAAACCTCGGAATCCTTCATTATTATAGTTTTAACCTTCTAAGGATTCTACTGTAACCCTCAAATAATTTTATTTGTAGTCTGTTTATCATTATGAGACCATTGGTGATTTGACAAAGGTAGTAACTTGCAAGGAAAACTTGAGGGTAGGATCAAAAAAGAAATAAATAATTCTTCACTGTATCATGATAAGATCTGGGAACTCTTTTTTCATAGTTTAGATTTCTTTATTCAAATATAACACAGTAAATTTAGTTTGCCAAGACACAATGTTCTCTCTACTGTCTGTTACTTGAATAATGTAATTTAGCATTTGCTTCAAGAATATTTTCAAAAAGAACCCATAAACTCGAATGTCCTCTAACCTCTTCAAGCAGTAGCTTCCGTAGTTCCTCAAAGAATGTAAACAACTTTAAAAACAATATACTACTGATGGATAAAACATTGCTTTTCTCTGGACAAGGCCAGTAAACAAGACTCCTTTCTGTCAATGCTACTTGCAGAATGATGTTAAGCGTGCAATCAGATAATGGTTAACAAATTTTAATGAAATCTGTATTGATATCAAATCCTGAACTTGGTGATACTTTAGATTCTAGGGAGCTGCCTGTGCTTCTTAGACCCAAATCATCAGTCTAAATCCAGTTTAAAAGCAGAGTGAAACAATACTCAGATATTTGGTTACACATGTGGCTGAGATTACATGTTAGCCTAAGGGATATTTGAACCACTTTGAGCGTTTTATATAATAATATCACATTGAACTGCACTGTGGAAAGCAGTTAATCTCCTCGGGCATATCACCCAGCAACAATTCTTCCCTAACTTTTCCCACAGATTTGTGGCAAATTTCCAAAAGTTCAGAGGTTTGGTGAGTTTAAGCCTCGTTACATGCAGATTCCTATCTAAAACTCCCACATTTCTGGTCCAGAAATCTCATCAGATATGATCTTCCCGTTTCTCATTATGCTAGAAAAGCTCTGCAAGCTTCCTTATTGCAACCACTCGTGCTGCTGCAATACCGTGGTTGCCATTCAAGGACTTGTTCTTGACTGCGAGCATGAGGGGATGTTTATACATGCAATGCACAAAGCGAACATGTGGCACAAGCTTGTGTGAGTGAGACCGCAGCAGCACGACCACCAAGTTTCTCACATCTGAATGCAACCACAGAGGACTTCCCAGGGGTTAAATAGATCACAGGGCTACACCGAATTTTAAACTCCTGAAGACAGCCCCTTTTCCTGCCCAAACCTTATTTCATTTTTGCTCTTTGATTATTTAAAAATACAAGTAGATTTCTTGGATGTCCAAAGAAGCTAATTAACTTCTCTTTTAGAACTTACTCTCCTCCTGTATGGATCCATAAATGAATCCACGGGTTATACTCATCAATATATTCAACACAGATATTCTCCTTTCTGAAAAAGTTGTTTATACCCTATCTTTTCTTTAAGAAACGCTCAAATAAATGTGTTAAGTGGCTGAATTAAGTTTAACATAACATTTATCTCATTTCTACTTCAGAAATTCAACAAAAGAACACTGCAGACCGAAAATCAGGAAGAGGATGGCATCACTCTTTGGCAGGCTTCTTAATTCAGTCTAATGCATTATGCATGATGCCCTTTTGGCTCTGGCATGACATCGCCAGCTGTGGTTCACTGCTTACATTCCTGATGGGAAAGCACAAGATACTGTAACACTTATCTCTTTCTTTCAGTACCTCAGCTCTCAGTGATGGAGCACGTAACTTGAGAACTGTTCTTATCAAATATGCCTATACTACCTATATTACAGCATGCAATTTTGTTTTTTATCTCTCATGTATGCATGACAATACTTTATGGAAATGCATATCGAAACACCTGTAGGGAATCCTGTTTTTTTTTTAATGTCTGAGAAACCTCAGTATGTTTAGTTGCTATTTTCAGGTGATCAGATATCTTATTCCACAACTGTAGAAGATGATAAGAAATACAGCAGCTACATCAGTTTGGAGATCTTTAGTGGCATAGACACTATTGTTATTATTATATTATTATATATATTATATATATTATATATATTATTATATTATTATATATTTTATTTTATATTATATATTATATTATTATAACAATATAGAAATATTGTTAAAAAGAAATGGTATAGATATTTATGTTGCATTATAGAGTTGTCTGTTTGCAGATGTGGTATTAAAAGGATTTCCGCACTCCAAGCTGTAGAACAAAGCACAACGTTCTCCAACATTTACATTTCTAAATAGTTTCTCACTTTTAACACTTCCCACAAACAATATTACGTGCAAAGATGCCACCTCATTAAATGCAAACCCATCTTTGGCTCAGAAAATGCCCAACTCGTCAATCTCCTGATACTGTGATAGTACTCTGGAAAAATGTCATGATAAGCTTTACCCTGTACCTACATTCTTCCTGGGCTCTGCTTTCGCACTGCTAGACAGGATACTGGGCCAAACAAACTGTTGGCTGTTCTTAAATTAATAGGTCTTCTGCAGTCCTTCATGAGACCAGACAGAGCCTCGTTCTGCCTTTTCTTTGTCCCTTTATACAAATTAGTTTTCCAAAAAAGCATGAAGGGAATCTAGCAAGAGGTTAAAAATTCACATCTCACGAGAAAAATTACATGAGCACACAGAATGAATGAAAACTGATAAACCTATGTAAAATCCTTAGTCTACGTATAACATTCTGTTCAAGATATTTTCATAACCTCCCTCTTTATGAAGGTCTTTATAAATATCCATCGACCTGTGTAAGCACCAAACACTGACTTTTTTGTGCTATATGATAAACATGAATTACCTGAGCCAGGCTTTTTCAGTACCTATTGAAAGTCATTATTGATACACCTCTCTTCACTGTCTGGATTTCTGTAGTTCTATAAATGCAACACTGACCTTTAAAAGCATTAATTGTATCTACTTTATTTTCCATACTTCCCTGTTTCCAGAACATGATTAATTTTTGGCAAAGCGTATGCTTCACACAGCTGAAAACCCTGGCAATTCACAAATATAAATTAGCCTGACAACAGGAAACACTGTCCAAAATTCTGCCATCATTTAAGCCATCCAAACCCTCTGAAATGAGTAAAGCAGCACAGAAGAAAATAGTGTGTTTTATCTTCAGGGTATAGTTTTTTCTACAACTCAGGAAGCAGTTTTAAGGAGCAGAATTTTGCATGATTATTTTAATACTGGGTTTCTGAAGATAAAAAAGAGAAAATAAGTACCACCACAGACTTTTCAAGAAACCATTTACCAATTAGAGTATTTGAATTTACTCATCTTGTGTGATTCTGCAAAGCTTCTTGGAAAAACTTATTTATAGAAACTTATGAAATGGATCCTTTTCATCTTTCTATTGGCTGAATGGAAAGTTAAGTACCTAAAGAACAATTTTTTTTTCCTTTGTACTTGGCAAGGTATACGTACTCAGAAAGGAAGAATTATAACTGGGTCCTTCTCGGATGTATTAAGGATAAAATGGGCTGGCTTCTCTAGGTCATAACTTGAAAAATAGTCTATGGAAATATGCAGACTTACTACTAATTGTGTATGGAACAATACAAGATGAAGTAGTTAAGTCTGCAAGTTAACCTTCAGAGTGTCTTCCATGAGCACTCAGTTTCCTTATAATGTAATATGCTTAAAAGAGGAAAGATTTTTTTCCAGTATCGCTCCTGCTATTATCTAAATTATTTAATGTAGTGTCATTGGATGACTATCATTTGTAAAAGTCATACCATTCTGATAAAACCTCATTAATCCTTAGCAGACTTAGTGGTCTGATCACAACAAAGCTAACCTTACACACACAGAGTCTCTGTGCATGGGAAAGAGACTTATAGTCTCTTTAAATACACTGTGATGCAGGAAAAGATGGATTAGTACACCCAATGCAGGAAAAGTGAAATATTTATGCTGCACTGTGTAGGAAGAGAAAGACTGAGCAAATTAAGTGAAGGATTTCCCTTCTGGGAAATAAATTAAAACACTGGTTTATACTAGTTTTATAATATAATAGACATGCTAGTGAATAGATTTTGAGACCAGAATATAAACAATTAATGCTTCAGTAAAAATCAGAATCTACTCTACTATGAAAAGGAATATTAACTAAAACTCACAGCCCTTTCCCTCTCTTCAGTCTCATTTAAGGTGACTACACACATTTTTAGACATGGAAAGCGCAGAATGGAAAAAGAAAGTGTTTCACAGTAGTTCATTGCCATTTGCTGTAAGATGAAACAGCAAAGTCCAAAATCTAACATCCACTGTCGTGATCTCCCAATTGCTAAACACTCTTTGCATTCCTATGAGCTACTGTATTAATAAGCACAGCCAGGACTTGGAAGGAGTCTTCATTATTCAGTTTCCTTAGTTCTGAACAATTACTTTTTAATGACTGATCAGTTTACTAGATGAGAAGAGAAAGCATTAATGATGAGATATAGTTTACCTGTACATGCTTTATGGACCTACATTCACTGTTTCTCACTATTAGTGGAAGCTGTATACACACTTTACACAGCATTTCAGCCCTGGTGTAGAGACACCGTGGACTCACAGGCTCACAGGTGACACACCACTCACTCTCCTCCAGGGGAGTCACTTTTCCTAACTGCTAAGTTGACATGATAGATCACCTGCCTCGTCATCTTTTTAAAGGAGATAAACCAATGCACTGAATATTTCTCAGCTTACCGAATGGCCTTGGGCTCACCTTACGTGGGAACACAAAGAAGCTCTCTACATGCTTCCCCACACACAGGCATGAGACTGTACGCTGGGCATCACTGCTCTTAGCCCACAGTGATTAAGCAAGAGCAAACTCTGATGCCCTCAAAAAAAGTGTGTGTATTTCTGCTAAAAGTACTTACAAGTGAGATAAAATGGCATAAACTGGATTCCCTTAAACCTTCTCACCCACCCACCAGCACTGTAAAAACAATCTGATGGCACGGTTTTGAGGAGAGATAAAGCGTAATTTAAGTTATACCCTACTCAAGTTTGGCCCATCTCACACGTTGTATGGTACAGAAGACATGTTTTGCCAAAACTAAAATTACTCTGTGTATGTGCTAAAAAAAAGCAATGAAGATTTTACTAAAGATGCAAACCCAAATGTTTTGTAAATTCCACTTCTTTCCCATGGTGAAAGTCTCTCATGTGCAATTATCATTTACTAAGCTTACAGTTGTTATCCACTCACCCCCTTACCCCTTCCCCCGCCCTCCCCCCCAAAAAAAGAAGTTGTATTAAAGTGCCCAAATGAAATCCAAAGAGAATAATTTCCTGCATTTAGAAAAGAAGTTGCAGAAGAATCAAATTTTATATGCAGTTTCCTTTTTCCTGACTTTTCCTTTCAGGTACATTGGCTGTTTACTTTAAGAAAGAGCAACACCTAACAAACAGTATTAAATGTTTTCCCACAATCACTTGGGCAGAACAGGCTTTCTTTAAATAGCTTTTAAAACTGTTATCTAGCATAAATGAGGCATCCTTATAGCTATCCATGTGAGCATTACATTTCCACTTATTTAAAAGATACATTTTATTTTTACAAATTCATTCTTATGAACCCATTAGAGGCAAATTGTGAGTAACGCTTTGTGGCTGTAAAATACAAGAAAAAGCATAAAGGATGCTAGGAAAAAGGACCATTGGATTCACATAGGTCATGTACTCAAGCGTCTTCTGTCCTACAGCAGGTCTGAGGATGGTCTTGAGACCTAGGTGCAGAGGAAGGACAGAAAGAAGGGTCATAGCACATGGCTGCAGGGTGGCAGATCCTGCCACAAATGATTCAGGCACATTTCTTCCAAGCGGCTGCTGCCACAAGGCGGATTACCCTTATCCTTCCCACTCCTCTCTCCCAAAACTAAATTAAACTACAAGCCACAATCCAGCCTTAACCTGTACGATTTCATTTAAAGCAGTATTGTTCAATTATCCTGCTGGAGGAGGAACAGTACTCCGTTCTCACAGGAGCTGTAAGGTTACGAATGGCAAACAAGGAACCAACCAGCACGATGTTAACACAGCCATGGTGGAAAGCTTATACAGAGATTTTGTGGACCCAGTAAGCAATGAGTCTACTGTTCTAAGTCTGTTACCCCCTTTGCCCTGTTTGGATGACAATATTCCTGTCTCTGATCTCTGCTAAAGCACAGTGTTCAAGACAGACAGACTTGCCAGGAAAGTTACTGGCAAAGCATCTGGTAGATCGTCTGAAAACTCCTCCCCTCAAACATGCCTCAACTGGAGAAACACATTTTTCCCAAGGGGAAAAGTGTGCAATATATAGTTGCAGCTAAGCTGTCCAAGAGATATGAAAACTGTGCCTAAAAGGCCCTTAGCTCTACCTGTTGCCCTAAAACCCTCCTGTCTGCATAGGATCATATCAGGATTAAAATCTTGAACTTCGTGCTTGGCTATGCTAAAAAGTTTCTAACACAGTGAACTACCAGCATAGTTAATGCTAAAACCCTAATATGCAGACATGAGGACCAAGGTAAATAAAATCAGTACAAACTCCAGCTTGCCCTCACCTATTTCATGACGGCAGTTGCAGTGAATTCTGGCCACAGATGCTGACTCGGGACTATTCCCGGGGTTGTTGAGGCCTCAGTTGGTTACAGCAAAGCAATCCAAGGAGCTGCAGCTGCAGCACTCACTTGTATACATGCAAACGAGAAACAAGCCCTAGCTTTGAGAGGGTGTGAAAGAGTCCTGTTCAGTTTGGGTGCTACATCACAAAATAAAAGTCTTTCCTGTCTGAAAGAGAAGCATTTAGATGCTTCTGATTGATGCTGGAGGAGTAATTTCTCCTACAGGCCCTTGATGAGCCTGGCTGCACTGATAGCCTGACTTGAAGTTTCACACTAAAAGGACTAATGTGAACAATGAATCTTCAGTGAGCTAACCAGGCTTTAATAATCCTTCAAGAGCAGCTAGCAATAACTGAGCAGCATAATAGCAAGTTTCCCAAAACCGGGTCATCATGCTGGAAACAGGGGCTTGTGTGTGTGTGTGAGACAATGATTACAGTATTTAATCATCAGCTTCACCGTTCCAACTATTCTTGACCACTGTGTCTACTTTTAGACAATACAGTGATCGTGGTTAATACATTCATACTGTGCAGCAGTCAACAGGAAACCTAAATTTAACATACGCAGTACCTAAATGTCTGAAAAACCCTATTCTGCCAAAATTTCATTTATTTACATGATTTCTTGACTGTATGATATTCGAAGCATCATCACATACCCCTCTAACTTCTAGTGTTTCAGGAAATATTCCAAAGAATGAGTCAGTATCAGTTCGTTTTAATTTCTTATGATATGAACTGCCTGTAGAAACTTGGTGGGAATTAAAAAATTGCTACTATTGCACAAATTCTGTGTATATGTATATATAATAATACAGTTTTAAAAAATTAAACTTCAGTTTGAATATAGCTAAGCATAATTGTATATTAAAAATTACCATAATAAATCAGTAGAAATAACAATGCTCTATGCTTACCTCCCATTTTATTCTATTTTTTACCATAGTTAACATGTACCATTAAGAAACTTCTGTCAATAATTTTATATTTAAATTGTATTAAAATATTTTAGCACTAAAGTAGCTAAAAATATAGGGGCTAATTTAGTGTTTTGTCTCACACGTACAAACCCACTGAAGCAGGGACAATAATGATCAGAATTGGGCTCTAAAAAGTTCTAATTTGACACTAATCAGTAATAAAAGGCAATGCAAACTTGTGTTAAACTGATTACACCCATATAGCAATATCTGCTTGATGGCTTTAGCTGCTTAGCAACGAAAGTACAAGAATACCAGATAAAATAGATTATAGGCTCTGATTAGTCCCAGATGAATGCAACAGTGGCCAGTCAGTTAGGTTAATTTGCACTGTATATCATAAATGATGCTCCTCTGAGCTATTATTGCAGAAGACATTTACTTTTTTACAAACACACATAAGAAAAATAAGACTTGCTTTTACATTACCGAAGACAGTTTTGGTCACATACTATAATGATTCTTCTTAAATTAACTTAGAAAACATGACTTACGGGCATCATAAGCATACAATTCTTTTTCCTTTTGCTGTTTTGTATGTTTTTACACAAATAAAACAAGTCACTTTAAGAATGGAACTTCGTTTTACACCTTTTGCAACGTTCTAATTTTCCCCACTGACACTTGTACACGATACTGTCATACTACTGGATTTTCAAACCCTCCTTGGAAACATTTAAATACAAGCCATAAGTAGAAGAAGGACTGACTACTCTTGGTTTTCATAGAGGGGTCTGATGCAGAAAGAGGTTCAGAGATTTGCCAAAATCACAAAAGAACATAATGACAGCTGAAACGGAAATAAAATCTCCCAAATCTTTGCTTTATAAATGCCAGCCTTCTAGCATTACCCAGAGTGTGCTATACACAGTGCCAACACAGAGAAAGGAATAGTATCTGAACCACAATACTCACAATCTAGGATAAACCAGTAGTAAGCCACTAGGTAGAACATAAGAGTTAAGGGATCGACATAGTTGTAGTAGTGTCACTACAGCCCATTCCTAGATGTCCCTTCAGTTCTGCCACTGTCATCTGGCTAATCCCTACCTTACACCACCAGGACACAGGAAAGATGTGAATGGCCTTGCAGGTTAGTGCAGGAGCTACACTATGAACAGATACACTGCTTTTAACATGCAGGCAATTATAAGGAAAAAAATAATGGTTTTATGGGTGGGATAAGTTTAACTATTTGCCTGTAGCAAATGAGTTTCTGACTTACTCTATCCTTTTCTAGTTAATTGTTTTCTCTAAGAGAAATAGTTACAATGCTAAGGGTCCTTTGCAAGTTACGTAACTCTATCATTCAGTAGGAACATCACTCTGTACTAATAGTACTCTCTACTATGTCTGTGTATAAAGAAAATATGTTGAATACAGTACTCTGTGAAGAGCAGGAGAGTATTATTTTCAGTTTTGTGAATTGGATAAAAAAGCAAACAGTAGATGTTAAAAGCAGGAGCTCCCCGGTCTTCTAAATTTATAATGAATTATTGTAACAAAGCTTTCATTGTCTTAAAAAAAATTAAAACTTTTTACTTCTTAAGTATTTTTAGAATAATTCATTAAAAATTTTAAGGTATGCACATATATGCATCTCACAGGGCAGAGGTCTAGAAAATTTTATGTACTATGAAGAAGGTTGACAGGGGTGTAGGAAGAATAAAGTGAAGCTAGTTATAAATTTATTTTGTAGAATCTCATTAAACTTTCCATTAAAAAATACTTTCATTTTCACAGTTCTGAACTTCCAGCTGTGAACAAAGTATCATAAATACAAGAAGGTCTTCAGACAAAATAGCTCTAGAAATACTTAAACCCTCTTTGCCAGCCACCTGACTGAAGCATTATCAATAAAACTTAATGCTGATACCGTTCCATAGTTGATCACTGAGGCATGGTATAAGGCTGGAGTGAAGAGGACACTGGAGAGTGGAATTGGGCAGCATCAGCATTATTGTCAGGTATGGAACCAGTACAGAGAAGGGGAGAAAGAGAAGATATGAGGAAGAGTATAAAAAGGATGTAAACGGTAGTAGTCCTGAAAAAAAACGACAATTTCTCAATAAAGGACAAAACAAAGTCCCAAATAAATTAGAGAGGATGATAAGCAAAGGTCAGTTATTACAAAAATGCTGTACCCTGTGTGCTATGCCTTGGGCAACTTTAGCTATGGGAGTGCCAAATACAGAACGCAGTTTTCTTCATTTATATAACAGCTGACAGACATGCAAAACAGAACTAAAAACTCTGAATGCACAGATAGATACGAGAAGGGAAATGCTGCCATAGTGTAGGGTATTGAAAAATACTATCCAACTGTGACATGGTTTTATAAGATATGCTACACTAATATCTGAGCTCCTTCCATGTAAAAACATGCACCAGCTGAGGTCCTGTCTGTAAATTTTTTGTTTTCTAATGTGTAGGACTGGGGTTTCTGAGTTCATACTTCAAACTATTGCTATTAAAACATCATATATCAGGTTTGTGCACTTTACCCCAAGCTTTGGAACAGAACCCAGCTCTCTTAACTTCCAGGTCACTGCAGAAAAGTGCGAAAAAGTCCCTGAAGTACTATATTTGAATATATATAATTTCAATATAGAATGTTGATTTTTGGGGGTGTGAGTCATCTTTTGATGGGCTTAAAGCAAACTGGTTTGATCAAAATTAGCTTTTGGATTAACTAGGTATATGAGAAATACCAGTCCAAGAATATTCCTTTAAAATGAAGAAGCTACATGGGACTGCTAAATTGTAGGGCTAAAACCACATCAGTGTATAAGGTATGCTGCTATTAGCCATTATTTGGCATGCTTTCTGAATTCCAGGATAATTTTAAATATTATCCCTTACTTGTGATAATAACAGAATCATTTACTAAATGGTCTGCTCCATGTAAAAACCATAACACGGAAGCATACTTACAGTAAAAAAAAACATATTAGGCAACTTTTCTTCAGTGTCTTCACCTTACTACTGAAGGAAAACATTGCAATATATACAGTCAAACTCATATGTTCGCATTTTTGTGGAAAAGGAACAAAGCATGTAATCTCATTACATAAAGTCAACCTCTGAATGCTTTGACAATGCATACTGAGTCAATCTTCCCATTAAGTCAAGGTGTATACAACAAATATGCTCTACTTGAAATGTAAAATTTAATTCCAGCATGATCACTTCAGGGACCAGTTTCGCAAAACACTGCAGCCATGGCACAGCATACAATCGCAGCGTAAGTAACTACACACTCCTGTTAAACACATTTTAAACTCTATCGTACAATAGCCTTTGTCTCAGTAAAGCTATTTTAACCACAGTCCATGTTTGTTTGAGCAAGTTTTTCTGCGTGTTTTTCCTCTCAACCTGAGCAAATCATTCAGTGACTAATTTATTTGGTACATTTTCATTTGTTGTCATTCATAAATAATTTGTAGCTTTAGCAGCTGTTTTGTTGATTGGGTTGTTATTTTTTTCTTTTTAAAAAGAATTCTTCACAAGTTGTTCATAGACAATGCTCAAAAAGCTCTTCAATTTTTCAGCTGTGGACATTTAATTTGATTGGGTATCACTAGGTATATTTTGGTTGTTTTGTAAGTCACTAGCCTACGACTTGTAACTATCTATCACTTAACTATCAGATCCTCTGTGTTCAAGCAAAGTCACAAACTTTCTCTCTGGCCAAGAAATACGGGAAAAGAGAAGATGGTGAGAAGAATTTCTGAATTCTGATGAATTACTCCGAGTAATGGCTTTGGAGAGCAAGGAGGAAGGCAGAAAGCATGATACAAAAGAGAACAGGTGAGAAATATAAAAGGAAAGAAATCTTCAGGGAACTAGAGGAGTAGCAGGAGAACCTTCTGTCATAATTCACTTAATGTAAAACTGATGTTCACTGATGTTCTGCCACATGATTCACATCAGGCTGCTGATACATATATTTACACCTCAGGGAGCGCGGTCTGCCTTAATCTTAAATGTCCCCTTCTGTTCACAGAGTTCATCCCTCACTCCAGTACAATCTTTGTTATCACTTTCTTAATCTGAAATAATATGCTCAATTCTAGTTATAGATTTTAAAATAATACATTAAAACCTTAAAAGACTATGTTCACACACATATTCAAATGAAATGAAAGTCTGAACACATGAAACATGCCATAGACATAAATCCTATACACAGCTTCCCGGTCGTCTTCAAAGCATATAAAATGTTAATGCATTCTCACTATTTTAAGAAATGTATAAACATATTAAACATTCATTATTTGCATATTTCAACACACTATAATCTTGATCCTACTAGCCATTTTCCTATAGTTTTCCCACTACCCTATCTATCTTTCTTGACAACTTTGCTGGAAAATGTTTTAGTCAGAGCCTTTTTCTAATTCTACGCACATAATTATTGCAATTGCTCATTTCTGCCATATATAGATTTAGCTATAATACATGAATATGTAGGTATTTACACTTACATACACTCATGCACACCATTAGTAACTCTTAATTTTACTCAAAATGCTAATTTATTCATTTAGTCTCTAAACCTTTCCCTTAAATTGACTCAAATACTCAAATATAGTGTCTTACTGAAAGAAATGAAACCACCACAAAACACAGAAGTTTGAAAGAGGTTGATTGCTTTTCAACCTATATACATTGCATTCATACATATATATTAACGTCTAAACTTATTTCCTACAGGTCAAAACCTCATCCTGTTGAAATCAATGGAATACTTAGTTCAACAGTCAAAAAATCAAACCTTAGTGCTTTGAAAACATTTTATCAGGCACTTCAAAAATAAAGGATGCTACTGTAAATACAATTATATGTTTGGTATTCTATCTGCAAGACAGATTCACCTTTTGTTTTGGTTTTGGTTTTGTCCATAAAGCTTTCTGGACAATCAGGTAAGAAACTGTCAACTCTGCTATATGTCAAGAGAAATAAAGACACTACAAAATAAAACCCAGAAATATTCTGTGAACACAACTGGTTTCAAGCACTTTGACAGGATTCAGAAATCCTACAGAGTCAGCTACACCACCCAAATACTCATTTACATTTAAGCAGCAAATCCAAAACATGCTATGAAGAGTAATTCTATACAATAAATTACAAACAAGTAACATGCCATGGGAACAGGCTCTCATTATCAGCTTTCTCAGCCTTTCCTTCTCCCTGGTCCTCAAGTACGTGGGTGGCATTAGCACTGTAGGAACTTATTTGATAAGCAGTATACCGATTTCCTTTATTTTTTGAACATGTATATTATGCAGCACAAGAAAACTGAAAATATGTGTTCTACCATAATCTTATTTCTTACAATATACTTTTAGAATTTTTGCACTGAATATTGCATGTTAAAAATATCTGGACTTAATTCAACAAATGATACACCGATTAATGTACCAAAGAAGCCCAGAAAATGGCACCTTAGTAGGTTTTTTTTGTGGTTTATGTATGTGTTGTGTTTTTTTTTATTTTTTAACTCATTTACTGCCATCTCCTGGTACTTACAATACTTACAAGGTATTTATGCTATTTAACAGTAGCCAGTGCTCCTGTTCAATCCTGCTGAAATGTCAAAATGTCTCAGAAATATTTTCAAAATATTGCTGTACTTTTCTCATGGCTGTCTTTTATTCTGGAGATGGTGAATATTGTTCCTTGAGCAGAAATTGGTAAAAGGTTCACATAGCTTACCTTTGTCTGGAAGCAGCAGTAAAGTTGTGTTAGGTATGGATGTTTCCGTGCTAATGCCAGAATTCTTTTCTCTGTCATCGTACAGTCTACATCATCATCTTGAAGTATGACATCTTTCTTCAAGACTTTCACTGCATATACTTCATCTTTTCCTTTCAGCTCAGCTAACATTACCTAAACCAAACAAAAATTCTGTTTACACACAAACAACAAATACCATCAATGCATGGTTGCATGTGAGTTTGCACAGAAAAAGACAGTTACATACATGCCTGAATTAAGCTGCATGTTTATACAAATAAAACTAATGTAATTTGAAATATATGTACCTTTATTCTTTAAATTTGAAAGAGATGGTATTTACTTTGTTTGTTAGTTAAGAATGCAGAAGATAAAAAGTTTTTATCCTCTCATTCCAATATCCTAATGAGTGCCTACTAATGAATGAGATGTCAAAAACTAAGGAAGGAAGTTGATATAGAACAGAAATTTATCCCACCTTTATCTCCCGCTTTTGGTAGTGAGATTAGTGTGTGATGAAAGTATACAATCCCACGTACCATTTGAACTGGTTTAATGTTGTTGATTTTAACTACTGCTACTATTGTTTAAGGTCAGTTCTGGCTTGCAGCCAGGGTAATCTTCAGAGAAAGGATTAGAAAACAGGGACACAAAAGAAGTGCTTCAGCCCTGTTCCCCTGCATCTGCAGTTCCCCTATACCAAGGAAGGAAGAGTGTACTTGTGAAACACTCACATTTCAGTCCTGCTCTTTGACTGCACAGCACTGTAAGCCCTGTAAATAAAGCAATGCCCCTTCCACCCTCATCAATTCCCTACAGTGGGAAGATACCTGACGAGTTACATCTTTGCCACATACACAGTATTTCAGGCAACTGTCCAAGCCTCTTTCCACTCGAGTGGAAATGCTTCCTCCAGCACTGAACACACCCACTGAGGCAAAACTAGCATGCAAACTGTTCTGTGAAATAAGTGAACTTGAACTGGGCATTATCTAAAAAGGGAACGCACTCAGGACTCCACAGCATTATTCCTGGGATATTTTCTCCTGCTTGACCACAACTAATTGTTGAACAATATGTATGTAACTGTATGTCTTCATTACCAATATCCTAAAACGGTGAAACACTAACATTTTGTTTCAAAAGGCTTGACCCTAGTTAACGAAGTGAGCTAAAGCAAAGAGAATGCCAGCTGATCAGGGGGCTGATATTCCTGATCTGTGGGACAAAAGCTGCTTTTACCCAATGGGTAAAAGGAGACCCTAGGGTGGATGCACTTTCTGAATGTCACTATGAATACTTTCAAAGCAATAAAGTCAAATAAAGCCTGCACACTGGGTGGGGAGGGGGTGGGGGG
>JAVJGJ010000032.1:17454027-17541862 GCA_035590215.1 Microhierax caerulescens
CCACCGCCCTTCCCAACTGTCCCCTATCGAGCCAGCCATTACCCCAAAGCTGAGGAGTCTAAGGGAGCTGAAAACTACAGTCACATCACTCCCTAACCACGCCTGAAAGGGTCACCTTAGCTGAGAGACACTTAACCCAAGTGAAAGGATTGCTTTGTTTTCTCTTCTGATCCAGAGCTGAATGTACTATTGGCAGATGTATTTAACTCCCTGACTGTATGGTTCTGAAGGCACCTAATTTCATTTTCAGGTGATGTCTCATTTATTTAAATGCATGATAACATAAAGCAGATATTGTGTTAATTCCATTAATATACAAAAGCTTGCTGCAGGTAAGGAGTAATTATGCTGGACAAGCTATTAACTTTGCAGTACCTTGTGTTATCACTACCGTCTTATACAACATCCATGGGCCACCTTCAACACACAGATGGCTTTTGTTGCACATTTTGACATCTTGGATGCAGTCTTTGTTGCGGTGAGACTTTGCAAGCAAATTCTGGGCAGTTTTTTATGTTGATGCAAGATACGCAAACATACTGCCTATCCTATCAGCTGTTAACGACTCAGCCACACAAAATGCATTTAAGGGATAAAGGATCACACCCTGCTTCTTTTGACTTGAAATGGCAAAACTCACATTAACTCAGAAATGGAGAATTTTAAAAATAAAAATGAGTGTAAAGAGTTTACTGAGACTTTAAACAGACAGATGTTACAAAAAGTTTACTGGTCAGAAAGGGATTGCTGTATAATAATTCCCATGTAAATGAAACTGTTACGGTAATCTGTTATTCCAAAGTAAATGCTACACCACAAGATGACCAGAAGGGCACAAAAACGTCTAACATTTATTGATTAAACTCAGGAGATGACACTACTTTGAACAGATGAAAGAATTTTATCTAGAACATTTATTTTATAAACATTTACCTCATCATGAGTTTCCTGTTTTTTTAAGCCAGCACACTTCGTTATTATAAGTTCATGGCATCTCTTGTGGACTACACAAGTGCAAACTATAAACAAAAAATAGATAAAAGAATAAGTTTTCATAAAGATTTATTTGAAGGCATAAGACTGATCTTGGAAGACTAGAAATGCTGGTACCTGAAAGACTGCAAGTGACTGGTGATTTGCTGAGTCATATGAAGTAAATCTGACATAAAACCAGAAGATAATGGACTTTCAAATAGTTTTAAGAGAACTTAAGCGTATCTGTTAAAATATCAGTATGTAAAACTATAAATTACCATCTGAAATATTATCCACTATTTTTCTCAATTTTTACTTATTTGATTTATCTGATCAAGTCCATGATCTCCACATCACATGAGACACAATAGCAACAACTCCTGCCTGAAGAGCTTCCCATCGAAATGAGCCATAAGGATAACTCATTGTAAAAGTCATTGAACAGAAAAAACAAAGTTGAATACTCTTTCTAGAACACATTATTGTAAGTTGATAACAGCAAAAGGTTTCAGGAGGCACAACTATTTTGTCAATATTCATACTGATTACTTAATCAATGAATAACATTTGCAGATATGAAAGATAAGGTTAACAATTATAAGGTCTATCGTACTGTGGGATTCAAGGTCATTAAGTGAAGAAAAAAACCTCAAGAGTGAAATAATGAATTTAATTTTCTTCTAGCTTTGGTCATTGTAAGAAAAAAAATAACCAGAACTAAAGGAACCTCTGCTGTATGTTAATATACTAATTCTTACTATGGCATGTAAAACCATTATTATTATTTATTTATTTGAAGTTATATTTAATCAAGTCTTTTGTAACTGAAGAATCATCACTGAGTTCATTAGTTCTACTTCATATCCTACAGATGAGAATTAAGTAGAAAAACATAATCGCAAGAGCTAACTACATAAAAAATTAAAGAGTGTAAGAAACTAAGTTGAAAAATGGAGTTGAAAATGAAGCACTTGCGCAGTCTTTGCTATAACCTTCTCTAATGATGACCTCTATAATTATCTTATCTATTTAATTACAGTCTTTGCAACTACCTGGCATTTTTAAACAAAGGATCTTAAGCAGAATAAAGGATTCACAATTTTAAAATGCAAGAAGTGAAAAATGAAGAAGCCAACATCCACAGACATGTCCCCCTAGCTGGATGCACATAAAGAGATACCCAGGACCTGCTGTTCGGTGATGTTAACTGTGCCCCTACTTCATATATGATGCCCAAGACCAACCGTTTCAAAAAATCTTACTGTGACTTGCTGTGAAGATTGTATCTTTGGGGAGACAAACTTTATCTGATCATCTTGTGCTAAATTCTCGGCACTGTACATATACAATGCCTGATGAAAATACCTCATTATTTATATATTACAACATAATACATATATTCAAACTGTTACCCTGTAGATTTTATCTTACCTTGACATTGGTATCCCTGTTTTCCTATTACACCCCTGAAAATAAAACAGTGTTTTAGAAAATAAAGAATATAGATTATTAAAAAATATAAACATCTTTTCCTCTCTTTACTGGACATGCACAAGTTTAAAAGAACAGCTTCCTATAACCAACAAACAATATGATAACTGCATGCCTACACTGAGATCAGTTCCAATTAGGAACCACATTTCAGCTGCTGAGAGGCAACAGGTAGGACAATAGGCCATGAAGGGAGTTAGAAGACACATTTACTATAATAAAAAAGGCAAAGCCAAAGGGTACACAGACAGGGAAGGCACAACCCGGTAAACAGTCATCAAGCAGGCCTGTAAATAGACAGAAGATTGCATATGCCAATATTGTTGCCTGAAATCATCTTAGCTAACGTAAAGCCTAACCTGCAGACATTTCTCAGAGAAATGCAGTTGAGTTCATGTACAATTCACATTGTTTCACATTAAGAAAGACTGATTCATTACACTCCTTATGGATCACATCAGATCTTAAATGTGAATCATATCTCTAGGTAACTTTGGAAAACATCAATAGAGTTGCTGAAAAATAACTGAAAACTGAATATCTCTGCCACTTTTCCCTATCTGAAAACTGCAAGTACTCAAAACTAATGTAAATAATTTCTAAAAGGGAGTTTTTGACATACATTATAACAATAAAGACCCCATACACTGAGCACCCAAACCCCTGGATCATTAGAAGTCTAATATTCCCATATTCCATTAAGTTCAGTAGGATGTATAGGAGCTTGGCATTTCCTAGGAGGAGGATGGTGATACTTAAGTACCTAAGGAAGAATTCAATCAGCTTGGCAAAATGTAAAGGTCTAATATTCCATCTAAATCTATACTTAGGCACCTACAGAACACTAGACTGGCCATCTACCTAGAATTTATAGCATGTACTAGACAGGAAAAGATTGAACTTTGTGGATCAGAGGAGAAAAAACTCAAATACAACAAATTCTAAGATTTGTGATGGAAGTTTAGCAGTCTTCTATTATCATCTGCAAAACTGATGACAGCTTAATATTAAAATGAAAAGAACACTACTCTGTCATTTACACCTCAGCAAAACAAGAGGGTAACCCCTAAATTCAAAGTTGCAAAGAAAGCAAAGTCAAAGTTGCTTCATACCATATAAAATCTCTGCAGTGTGAACAGTATGTTGGCTGTCTAAGATAGGTGGCCATAAACTTGTGTCCATTAACCTGGTGTACTCTGCGTCGCACAGCACCCTGCCGCTTTCTGGGGCGCATGCGTTCCCGGAACACACGTTCTTCATTGTCTTTGGGTGCTGAAACAGAGAAAAAAAAAAAAAGCACTGGCTATATCAAACACAAATATGGGCAAACTCAAATGCAATACATAAGTAGATATTCTCCAAAACTAAAAATAATCCTCTCTATCTAGCAGTTCAAGATAACTTCCCTAAATTGTGGGTATTTTTTTTTTTAGCACCAATTACTAAAGGTCAAGCATTTTCATTACCAAGAAGAGGAACTTCTACTTGTTCTAAATCTTTACCTGTAAATTCTTGCTAACCTGGGAATAAGTCTTCCATGCTTTATCACTGTCAAGCACACTGCCAACCTCTCTAACAGTAATTACACAGTTAACAGCTCAGACTTTTCTCATTTGGTTTTCAGAGGGGAAAAAAAAATCCAACAAAAAATCCCAGCATCCCCTGGTCCCCATACACTCAGAAAGTGCTGACACAAGTACAAGAAACCCGAGTCCAAATACATATGACAAAGTAGAACAAAAATTCCATCCAGAACTGATTACTTTGTAGAATTCTTGATTAGGATCTGAGGTTCAGCCTCCAATAATCCGTTTTGATACTAACATACTATCAGCAAAACGTTCAAGGGAAGGAAGTTGTTCCCTTTAACCAATTCCTGTTCAATTGCATAAAAGATTTAATGGTAGAGGAAATAAAAAAATGAAGCTGATATATCTCAGAGTAAAAAGTTGGGGAAAAAATATTCCAGAGTGCATCGGGTCTTTTTTCCCCAAAGCTTTGTTTTGAAAAGCGTCACTAATGCCTCCATAGTATTCTGTATGCATTAGACAAAAGTTGAGGATTAATCGGCAATGAAGGATATTTAGTACACAGTTGTCAATGAAAGAGAGATTTTACAAGCATTCCTTGAACCACTTGTGTCTTTGCAAAACACAGTATCAGATTTGGAGGGGACTACATTCAGTAATCTATTGCCAACTGATTCTATGCACTCACTACTTCAGTGTATATAACATTTTGAAATGTATTTAACACTTGTTCTTCTCCAAATTTCAGCTACCCTGAATCATTATGATGGCCCAAAGATGCCAACTTTGGTCTGCTGCAAGCTTTTATGTACACAAATGAGTTGTCCATGCAACAGTACAGTACTTAACAATAACACAAAGAAGATTAGAAGTCTGAGAAGAACTCAGATCTGTAATAGTCTCAAAGTCTTTTACAAACACCAAAAAACCTCTCTGTTTTTGACGGTTGTAAAATGAAAAGTTATTGATTCAGGAATTCCCAGAAAACAGTCTTAAATAGAGCTAATAGAAGGGTATCCTGGGAAAATACAGAGCACAGACCCATGAATTGAGATCAGTTTCTTTCACGGCACAGCAAGGGCTAAACCCCATGACACTAGCAAATTCATTTTTGCTAATTTAGGCTAAAAGCCTAAGCTCCTTACACGTTTTCATCGTACAAAACCTTCACACTCAGAGTGGGTTTTCACCCTGAGACACATCTGTGGGATGACCAGAATGGCAACTCTTCCACTTTAAGTAAGCCTTCACTGAATAAACATTGACTTACACACAAAGCTACCCCTTTTATTTATGCCAAAGAACAATCAAAAAGGAATGGCTCTAGGTCTTCCTTCAAGAAAGAGATTAAGAAGTACCAAATAGTTATCAATTATGTTTATTTTTATGCACTAAGCAAAACTCTGATGTCTAATAAATACCACAGCTCCTTGACAGAAAGACTGCCTTCCGCAGAGAATATGTAACAAGTAGTTGGAAATCCAAAGACTCCTATTCCTAACTTCTGAATGATTTACTGACTTTATAAAGCTGAAAAATCTTTTAAGTTATTATTATAGGAAGTAAGTCTATATTAACACAGAACTGTTTTTTTGTTATCATCCAGATTGTAGAGTTTGCTAGTCTGCAGCCTGGATGTGAGAAAGTTAAAAATCCCACTCTCCTGGAAAGGGTTCCCCAAAAGTTATCTGCTTATGTGAAATGAACAGGATGTTCTGACAGTGCACAGTTCACACTTGGTATGATAATCACTCTGTAATAGTGCCTTTCTCCTTTTTTCATCTTAAGTAATTCTTCACAGATAAAACATCTGTAATTTTACAGAGCAGATAAAAATCCTCTTCATGTTTTGGCCAGGTAAACATAGTATCATGACACTATTTATTTTTTCTTTTACCAACAAAATCTTAAAACAAATTTTACTGTATTAGTTTCAGTTCTACAGTTAATACTTTTATAAAATTCCATTTTCCACTTACAGTACTTACAGTTACATTAAAACAACCAAACAGTGTCATTTTCAGAAATGCACTGACTTGAAAACAGATACAAGCAATACACCTGAAACTATCAGATTAAATGGCAGGCCTCAATTATCAACATCATTTCCTCACAAACAGCAGCATCTCTGTGTGTGAGAGAAGGATGCTCAACCAGCTCAGGGAAACATAGTTTTCTTGGTCTGTCTTAGATAACGTTGGAGATCCATTAGTAGTTCTTCCAAAACTGTCTCTCCTGTCAGGCTGCTGTTCCACATTTATCAATTAACACTGGCACATGGCCGAATCTGTGCGCTGCAACCTGCTTTAGTGTTGAACAGCATGTTCAAGAGCAATGACGCCCCAATGAGGTGACTCTGCCTCCACCTCACCTCTCAGCACAGCCCGTGTAGAGTCCCCACCTCGTCAGTCAGCAGCAGAACTTGTCTGGGGGGGCTGGGGTAGCATCTGGTGTTACAGTGCATGGCTGGACACTGTATGACTGGACACCAGCCTTTCATCAAAGCAGACCAAGTCACAAGAGAAATTAACGCACCCATGAGCTTTACACTCAGTTCACATAAAGTTAAGGTAGCTTGTTCTCTGTTACCCAACAAAAACAGATAAACAATGCTTTTCCACATTCCTCAAGCAAAACACTGCCATGTCTCGCATGATTCACACCACTGTTGTGGACCACAGGCACAAACCCAGGCAGTAACTTTCCCAGGTGACTCAGAAACCAATGATCACATCTGTGCTGGCTCATACCCAGGGTTGTAACCCACTCATTTTTAGTAGCACTAACTAAGTAGTCATATATTTAAATTAAAATCCATTTATCTCATGCTGAACAGCCGTATTGGAGACATCCATTTAACAGTCTGAAGACATCTACTTAGAAACGGAGATACACTGCTCTCCCCAAACTTCTCTGATGGTTGGCAAGCAGGAAAGCAAAGAAAGATTAGTAAACGTTATCAGAACACAGGGAGTATTTGGGAAATTCCCCAACATTTGTGTGATACAGCCAAGTAGCATTTTCAAGACCACTTTAGAAAATATTAACGTCCAAAAAAAATTGGCCTTTTAAATATATTTTTAAAAGAAAAAGTATTACAGTGGTACATAATAGATTCTAGAATATATCATTAGGATTCTGCATATTGTGCGTAACATTTCTATTCTTAGCAGAGGAGTTAAAATTGAGTGGATTTTATGTAGTCAGTCTATAAGCAATTTCCAATATAAACAATTTCTTCTCCCAGGATTTCTACTAAATAGTCACAGAGGGTTATTGTTCCCTCAGTAAAAGCTGTTTCTTTCCGTAACATACATTCTGTTCCCTGTTTGACTTTGAGTCCTTCAGCCCATTATATTATTCAGTTTATCCTTTTAAAATGCATTTCTTTAACTTTAATTTTCAAAAGAAGTAGTAAGAAAGGTCATGATAATTTCCAAGTGTTCATGGAGAATACTGTCAATGCGGCACACTGAGTTGAGGCTTTATATGATAGTACTTGAGAATGGGCAAATTTAGAACTGATTTTCTCTCAAAACTATACCCAGTAATGCTACTACTTTCCACTGCAGCCAAGACTAACACTGAGTTATTTGGAAAAAAATAGCATGTAATTGCTTTTATAGACTCATACGTACATATAAACATATTGCCTACAATTTCAAAGACTGAAAAGACTTGCAGGCTTGACTCCAAGCTCTTGAAGAAGTGTTATAAAAGTCAGAAGTATCTAGCATACAAAACTGCACAGAATTTATAAATGATTTTTTATTCATTATTCATTATGATTTTATTATTGTTTAAATGAACTGTCTGGAACCACATTTAACACTGCTAATTGTGTAGTATCTGTTATGCATGAAATATAAGTCATAACATAAGAAAGAGACACATAATGCTCTAACAACCCTCAAAGGGGCCAAAATTGGAGGAAAAAGACCCTGTACACCAAATAACAAAGGCTCAACTATGTCAGGTCTTGTTTTGTACTAAAACAGTTCCAACACAGATGAGAAGGGTTCAGTGTGGAGCACTAACCACAACAGACAGAATTATCCTTCATAGCAAAATGTGCCATTTCCATTTCTTACCCTTTATGTTTTGAGTACTTACAGAATTCTGACAACAAACCAAAAAATGGAAAAAATATGGCAGAAAAGAGAGAGAGATTATATGCACAGAGGTATTTCAGCATTTGTTGTTGCTCAGAATCCCAGCTTCTAAAAGGGAACACACTGGGCATTTCTCTTAATCTGGAGGGGACTGGCACCTAACAGTGAGTGTTTGGGGAAGAAGAACAACAACAAAATCAGATGCTTTAGTTAAATGGTCATTGCCCCATCAAAGACAAACTGTAGGCCATTTACAACAGTAACACTCGCAGCAACCAGTGTAGCTGCCAGGTAACTGCGTCCAACAGAACACTGACACCTCCACAGCACTTCTGGCACAAAGGGCTTTTCACCCCAGGGATCTCTTGGGTGTCTTCACGTTGCTGTCACCTGTAACTACAACCACCACCCAGAAAAACCAGCTGGCTTAACATCAACCCTGAATAATTACAACTGAGCCTAACTGAACAACAAATGCAGATGAACACTTGTACTGATGTTTTATTGCTGAAGATTAAAATTCAGAGCTTTGTGTTGTAGTAAAACCTGATCATTTAAACCAGTGTGTATGTACTGAAAAAGAGCTTTTGTTTTGCCACTACACAATGTCTAAATGGAAGAAGGATGTTGAGGCAGGAGAGGTAATTTACCTGAAGTTATGTTGGAAACAGGGAAAGGCAGGAACAATGCCCAGGACTCCTCAGATTCAAAATGGAGTTTAACCAGATCATTATGCATCACAATTAGGTCTCAAACGATTATTCCAAAACTCTGCTTTGAGCCTCTGCACTAGAAGCACATGTATTGTTACCAAGATTTCTCAAGGAAGAAACTATTAACAGGATTTTGCCTTTAATGCTTTAAGGAAAAAACAGACAACCTAAAAATAAAAAAGCGCCTTGCTTAGTAGTAACACATGCAACAAACTAATTTTGTACCTTAGAGATAAAAAAAAATAGCAAGGTAAATGCTACATAATTTCTTAAAGCTGCTACTGATGAACACAGGAATTAATTGGATAGTTTACTACAGTCATGAAAAAAGCTTGTAATTTTTGTATGTCTTTTCTAAAAGTATAATATATCCGGACTATTTCTTTAGCAAGGAATAACATACAGGTCCTGCTTACTATATCTCAAATCTGCTTTCTTTAGGAAAGCTGACAGGCAATTCTTTGTTTAATAGAAGAATCAGATTCTTAGATAATACTATATTGTTAAAGAAAAAACCGATGATGAGTATTACTAAAGAAATGAAAAAACGCACACAGGATGGGTTTTAGAAGAGACAGGTGTCTTGACAAGTCATCTCTGTTAACATGAGCTATTTACTGAATGCATTGAAGAATAAATTGCATTTTAAAGTACATCAAGTCTAAATATGGTGGGTGGCTTTGTAGCACGGGCTGAGGCTCAGCTTACCTTCAAACATATGTTTATCTTTAAATGTTTAAAGTCTTGTCTAAAAGAGAGATTCTGCCTGTATATATTTAAAGACTTCCCTTGACGTGCAAACAGATATAAGTGATTGGGGGTTGTGACAGGCACACATTTTTGTTTCAGCATTTGTTTTCCTTTCCTTTTTTAAAACAAACAAACAAACAAAAACAACAAACAATCAAAACAACCAACCCTATAAAGCAATCGAAATGATTAATGTTTCAAACCTTCTCTACATCCTTAATTATTACCATGAACACATTCATTAGCTCACTCAAACCTCAAGTGACAACAGTAACACCTCACATCCTTTCAAATGGAAGTACTTTCACACTGAATTTGCTAAATAAAGAGGAATATCAAAACCAGAGATACTGAAGGTCTGATTGCAATTTCAGTACACAAAGTCCGATTTAATTTTCAAAAATGTTCCGACTGTGCTGGCTAGCAATAATTTCGACCAGGTGTTCAAAACCAGAAGCCTGAAGCACGGTACCTGAAGCAACCAGGTGAAGTACCACTGCTGCCCCAGCTGTGTGGCCCATCTGCTTTGCTGCAGCAGAGGCTGGGGCAAGGGAGAACTTGTTCCCATACGTGCTCAAGCAAAACTCTCCTTCAAATGACTTTGAGATTTGCCTTAAGAAAGCCTTCAAGATAAGCCCTCACAAGTTTCTGCTCTCCATCTACACGGTGTCTGTTGAATTAGTGACAACTTACACAAGCTTAAGATACTAACACCATGGAATTACACGTGGTTGTCTTCAGATGATTATACAGCATGTTTTAATAAATCTAGTATTTAATGAACATATTTCTGTTCTATAGAAACTGTTGATTGGACAAGTAGGGGACGTATATAAACATAGGGTGCTACATCTATTTTTTAGACCCCTGGGGACTTACACAGATGATGACGTACTGACCTCATCTTGGAGGGTGAATCTAGCAATTCCTATAGATAAAGAACTGTCAGATCCACAAAGTAAGCAAATCTGGCAGATTTTTCCTACCTCCTCGCAATGTCTTCATTGGGTGGTATTTAACATTAATGAGTTTAAGAAATATGGTATTCCTGAAATAATGCATTTGTAACTACAATTTTCATATTATATTTTATTTGATAAAAGAAGTTATATTGCTAGAAATACCACAGGGAAGTTATTGCTATATGACAGGTTTTCTGAAAATTCAGTTTCACCTCTCAAGGTCTTTAAAATAAAATTTCAACTTCCAAGATTTTTTCCACAAGACAGAATTTAGAGTTTGTTCAGTTGAAAAGGAGACATCACAGACAACAGGACAAAAATAAAAAACAAAACCAACCAAACCCCCTCCACCTATGCTAACTAAGGTTATTTTGGTCTTCCAGTGTTATCTTTCAGGAGGAACAAACATCCTCACTCTAAACACAATGCCCTTATGTCAATAAATCTGCAATTGAAATCAGAGAGGTGGAAATGCATTCTACATATGGTAAATACTGAAGCTATTATTCAGGAGAAAAATCTTACTCCACAGAATGTAATGAGTCTACTCATGTCCTAATTAGTAATGTAAAATAAAAATTTGTGAATTGTAGAACGGTTTTTGAGCCATAACTGGACACGATAAGCTTACAGGAAGAAAATTAAGATAGTTTATGTCACTGACATTCGTTTTATGTTAATAACAGTGTTAGCAATAAACAGTATTAGTAGCTTGGTGTTTATATTGATTGTGTTAAGTCCTGAAAGGCTAACAAGGTGCAGTATCTCTTATTAAATCAACTACTTACTAAAGATAAAATAGTAGATGATCTTTGGAACTAAGAAACTACATATATAATACATTACATTATTATTATAAGATTATTATAACTCCGATCAGACCAAAAGCCATCCTTGGGACTAGATGGAGACTTGTCCTGCAATGTGACTGCAGTGTGCTCCTTGGAGCATGCCCTACCATTTGTGGTGATAGTGCTGGTGGTCGATGCTCTGATGACACTTATATTGACTGTCCTTTGGCCACCTTCAAGGAAAGAAGGAAAATGTGACAAAACATCCCAGCCAGGGCTTCTGTGGAAGATTCAATGTGGAACATTCAAAGTGGTGTATACATGTATGTCTATTTTAGCAGAGCCCCAAGCTATGGAAGTATCTGCAGGGTCAACTGACCTCTCTGCAAGGTCAACATCTGAGCTGCTGGCATTTTTCAGTTCCTGGAAAGGAAATGGTGTTGTGACGCTAAGAAGGAAAGCAAGCATTGTGAAAATTTCAGGACAAAGCTCTTTTCCCAGAGGTAACTATTAAACCAGACAGATCCTGAATGACAGTATTTTAAGCATGTGTTTGTGATAGAAAGACTGCTGAACTTCTCTGATCTAACAGTTGTGAAATCCATTATACAGAGCTTAATGAAACACAACCTTGTATAACTGGGGTGTCTCATCTTTCAGAAGAGTTATTTCTTAAATATTTTTTCAACCCCAGCTTTGTTCCTTTGCCACAGAATAACAGAAGCGTAAGCGGCAGGCACCTAAGAGATGCCCGAGCCCAACCTCCTGCAGTGGGGAAGGTTCTCATGTACTTCAGGCATCCTCAGCTTCCACTTTTCTGATACTTCTTGAAAATCTCCAGCAAGGGAAATTCCACAATTTTCACATGTATCTTGTTTCACTACTCTGGCAGGCAGGCTGTTTTGCTAATAGCCTGCCTAAATCCTTTTGCAATAAGTTAATCCTGGATGGGTGAATGGCAACCTGAAAAAGCAAGTGTTTGCCAGCACAGCAACTACTGAAGTACCTGTAGCAAGGCAACCACTACCCTGTCGTATGCCATGCAAAAGACCAGGACCTGGGGATAGCCAGAGACATAGAAAGATATCAGAGAAAAGACAATTGCAAAAATTTTACGTGCTTCTCAGGCCAAAGACGGACAGAAGCTGCTTTGAACTGAACAGGTCTCCACGGACATCCCAGTCACATGCTAGCTGCAGAAAAGCTGTGATACCTGAAGGTGTAAAGGGGAACGAAAACCACCTCCTGCCTTTTAGCTGCTAAATTTCACAGTCATCTTGATGCCGTTTCCAGACACCCCTCCTGATAACAATAATTTGTTTCCACCCAAGCTTAGAAATGCATGTAAAAAAGTTTGCTTGCACTAAAATCTCCGTATTAATTCTTATGATTCCATGTAATCATGTTAAGGACCTATGGTGTATAACCTACAGGGGCCGGAGAAGATGGCTTTCAAAACGTACTTGTATAATGGTTATACTCCGCCCGAAGCTCAAGACTGTGACATAGAATACACATATTCAGGTTGCAGAGTGCATCGCAGTGGCAGTGAAACCTTCTTACCTACCATTGGGAAAAAAGCCATTCTGAGGTGTCACCATTTCAGACATGAGAAGTACACAAACTACGGTAAGTTTACTTTAGAAAAGTGATTCTTTTTTGGTATTTATTTTATTATTATTATTTTCTTAATAA
Organism: Microhierax caerulescens; assembly: GCA_035590215.1. Taxonomy (NCBI): domain Eukaryota; kingdom Metazoa; phylum Chordata; class Aves; order Falconiformes; family Falconidae; genus Microhierax; species Microhierax caerulescens. Next base: position 17,467,046 of record JAVJGJ010000032.1, read on the forward strand.
AGTACTAACTACTTGCTTGTGTACTCCCCGAGGTAGAGGGAATACACCGCAGAGCTGCTTGTGATTCAAAAGAGCCTCACACAGCTTGTAATAGATGAGAAAACCAGAGAAGACTGCAAAACAGCTCCTTTATCCCAAGCAGGAAGAATCCTTCCCATTAGTCTGACTGATTTTGGTATAAATTAAAAAGCACTGCATTCTCATTACTTTGCTCAAAAAATGCTCAGGAAAGCCAAAGAGAGTTTCAAGGGCAGGCAGAATTACAGTGACATATTAATATTTTATTTAGACTTTTTTCTTATACTCCCAAATAATGGCAATGATCTTTTTCAACAAATTAAAATAGATGTTGTAAAAATTTGGAAGCAATTTCCCCCCAACAGTATTAAAGTAGTAAGACACAAAATATCGGTACCTTCACGTAGAGAAACCCACTGAGGAGACCGTAATGGTTCTGATAAACAGAAGAGGATTTGTCCCCAAGCAACAGGACGTGTTATTAGAATTAACAACTGAGACAATCATCTTCACAGCCACTGTCTGACAAATAGTTTCAGGATGCCTTATACCTGTTTTCTCACTGAAACTACAGTAGCTTTGTCTGCTTAGGCAAATAATTTACAATACTATTGAAAACTCAAATCATTAAGTTTTGGGAAAGAAATCTTTCAACAGTGAAACAAGAAAGCAAACTATTATGATTTCAAAATGACTTAAAAGGCTTTGTTTTCTGAAGTAAGTTGATATTTAGGGTTGTCCATAGAAACAATATCTGGCCATTGTTAAATTATTTCTTATTCTTTTGTATTCAGGGTAATTTTTGGAGTTAGAGAATGCACCATAGTATCTCAATACATGTTAGAAACAAGCACCTGGTTGCCAGTGGTATCTGAACTCCTCAATGCCAGCTTTTCAGCCAGCCAGGAAGCCAAACCTGGTAAAACTTTGGACCAGTTTGCAGGAATGGCTGGGGAACGGGGTGTCATTGAAACGTGCTCTGAGACATACCCACTATGGCAACCTGAGGCCCTGGGTCTGCACCAAGGAAACCCTGAGAGCCATCTCATGGATAGCAGCCAGGCAGCCTGACAGAAAGATCAAGCTTTCCAATATAATTACAAGCAGTTTTAATCATGTTTCTCCTTTTGTTTCATCACTTGCGACTTTTATAAATTGGTTCTGCATGCTAAAAACACATGATACGCCTTTGCTCTGCAGTGGAGCCTGTAGGGCACCCAACAGGTAAAAAAGCAGGTCCTCATTTGAACAGCATAGCTAACGTGTTCCTTTCTTGGCTGGAGGGTATAGGAGCCTATAGGTAAACAACCATTGCGCTTTTCTCACTACTCTAATGCTGAAATGAATAAAGCAAGTGAAAGATAGTAGTGTTAGCATCACCTTAGAAAGGGCTGTTCTCTAAGGCAGCTGCAACCAATAAATAACACCTGCCACTATTTTTCCCTTTTTGCCCCAATATATAACCCGTAACGCACTTTCACCAGTGTTCTAACATGTCACTGATCATTCTGGTTTGTGTCTTTTACTAAGGGCCCTATTATGACAATACTGTCCCCCCTACCAACATCCTCCCTCATCTTGCCCATTTCCTAAGTGGGCAGTTCTTGCCATCACTTGTAAGAGACAAAAATCAGCAGCAAAAGAATTCACTCCTTCTTTCCATTGTCTTTCTTGCAAATGTAGGAGGAATTTTTCTTATCCCAATAACCCCCCTACCCCACGCACACAAAAAAAGCTTAATTAAGAATGTCTCTGACTCACAAGCAGCGTTATTAAAGCAACTCTTCCATCTGTCTTTCAACATTAAATATATTATTACTAATTTCCATTCAGAGAACAGTAATAGATATATTATGTAAATCCTTAAGGACTCATATGATTTATTATCAGTGTATTACTTTAAAATCCCAATTTAGCAAAGCATTTCTGGATATGTCTATATGAAAAAGCATATCACTGTGCCATGGATGTCAATGGGAGTCTTCCAATACTTAAGGCAATACTTACCTGCTCTGCTAGATGTTCGTTCTATGCATCTACTGCATGGTAAAAATGGAAACATGCTAAACAGCATGTTCTTTCTCCCTGCCAGGCTTATGGGCACAGCATCATGAGGTAATTGAAAATGGTGAGTTTGCATGTTGTCACTAGAGCCTGAATATGTTATATAGATTTTTACTGAGGGGGATTGACACATAACAGGGATGGGTGGGTGGGTGGGGGGATGACCACCCTCATGACCTGTCACTGGCAGAAATAGTATTTCTCAGTGACAAGATTAAGTATGATTAGTTTTAACACTTCTTATTTGCTTTGGGATTTCAATATACTTTTATTGTTTGGGTTTTTTTTGCTTAAATTCTGCAAAACAATAAAAAAAACAGAGTTGTAAGTTGAGACCACAGTGTTAACTCATCTTACTTTGTAGAAGCAATTTAGGGCCTACCATGCATTTGCTACTAGCTCCATTATATGCTCCAATTTGTAATGTTAGATTGCTACTTATAAACGTACTGCTGATTTTTCCTTTTGCAGGTCATTAAGCAAAAGAACAGTAAAGGGATCTCTCTCCTGCTTATGACTCCCAACAAAGTTTTGCAGTATTTGAGGTTTTGCATATATGCTAGCTGAAATACATAATTATATGAGAACCCTGGCTCTTGTTAAAAAAGCAACATATATCTAGCACTCAGGTTACAGCGAAAAGCTTGAAAAATGTGACATGAACATATCTAAAAACTGAAAAGCACAAAAGTCTCCTAGTGGAGGACAACCCCAAAACTTTATTATGGAAAATCTTATGTATCTCTGTACACCGTATACATGACTTCAAATTAGTACCGGGTTTGCATGGCAAGGTTTTGATAGCAGGGAGTGGGGCTACAGGGCTGGCTCCTGTAAGAAGCTGCTAGAAGCCTCCCCTATGTCTGATGGAGCCAATGCCAGCCAGCTCCAAGACAGACCTGCTGCAGGTCAAAGCTGAGCCAGTCAGTGATGGTGGTAGTACCTCGGGGATAATGTGTATAAGAAGGGGGAAAAAATCCGCTGCACAACAGCAGCCAGAAGAAAAGAGTGATAACATGACAGCAACAACTCTGCAGCCCCCCCAGGAGGAGTTTCAGGTGCCAGAGCAGATTCCCCAGCAGCCTGTGGTGAAGTACATTGCGAGGCAGGCTGTGCCCCTCAGCCCACAGAGGTCCATGGTGGAGCAGGTCCCCACCTACAGCCCAGGGAGGACCCCATGCCAGAGCAGAGGGATGCCTAAAAGAGGCTGTGATGCCATGGGAAGCCCACGCTGGAGCAGGTTCCTGGCAGGACCTGTAGCCCAGGGCAGGACCCAAGCTGGGGCAGTCTGTTCCTGAAGGACTACAGCCTGTGGGAGGGACCCACGCTGGAGCAGTTCATGAAGAACTGTAACCCACGGGAGGGACCCACATCAGAGAAGTTCATGGAGGACTGTCTCCTGTGGGAGAGACCCCAGGGTGGAGCAGGAGCACAGTGTGAGGAGGAAGGCGTGGCAGATACATCATGTGATGAACTGACCAAAACCCCCATTCCCTGTCACCCTGTGTGGCTGCAGAGATGAGGTAGAGAATTTGGGAGTAAAGTTGAGCCTGGGAGGAAGGAGGGGTAGGAGGAAGTTGGTTTAAGATTTGGTTTTATTTCTCATTACCCTACTCTGATTTGATTGGTAATAAATTAATTTGATTTCCCTGAGTTGAGTCTGGTTCGCCTGTAATTGGCGAGTGATCTCCCTGTCCTTACATTGACCCACGGGCCTTTTGTCATATTTTTCTCTCCCAGTCCAGCTGAGGAGGGGGAGTGATAGAGCGTCTTGGTGGCCACCTGGCATCCACCCAAGATCAATCCACTACAACTGGTCAAACGTTGTGTCTTACTGGATAACATACAGACACGGGTAGAAGACAAGACTCTGTGTTTGAAAGGAGTTACAAAAACTTACTTGTTCTTAACTCTTTCCACCTTACTGACACTCCAAACTTCGTACCTCCAGTGTTCACATATATATATAATCCCAATTCTCCAACCTTTGTTAAGACAGACGTTATCAGTGTCTTTCAGATTTTCAGTGATTCGGTGATCGTGTGGCTCAATCTTTCACATAAAATGAAAAATGCTTCTGACTTATGAAAAGGTGCTTAACTGGTCATCTAATTTCCAACTGAGTCAGAATTTCAAAAAAGTTTTTAACAATCAACTACTTGAAGTAACCTAATCGGACCTGAGCCATTTTCCCAGAGCTATGGCAGATTAAGTCTCTAATAAAAAGTATTCTCACAAAGGAAAAGAATTGGCAAACAGCCTCTGAAGAGGCAAAAGATGTGTTGATTAAGATGTATTTTGTTTTTTATATTTTTTCTAAAATTGATGTAATATTCAAGAACGCTTAAGAACTTACTGATGGCAGCAGCTGGCAAGTGGGAAGGGTGGGATGTTGGATGATGAGATGCCTTACTGTGGGAATTGAGTAAAAAAAAAAAAGACAAGACCAAAATAGAATCAGAGTTTTAATCATGTCACTTTAGAGAAAGGAACCAGAAAAATAGTACGTGGAAGGGAGAGAGGAATGAAAGTGAACCTAGGGCTGATGAAAGAGAACACATCAGAGAACACTTCTTTTCCTCCCTGTAGGACAAACTGTGAGCAATACGGCTCACATCACTCAATGGCCCAAGCTCTGAGTCTAATCTGAGTTTAGGATTATTGTCATTGGTAAATTCATTTCCTTTCTCCCCACTTGCTGTAAAGTTAACTCTCCTTATTACAGAAAACATACATAAGAACTAGCAGGTATATATGTACAAGGAGCTAGCTACTGAAAGGCACTCAAGATCCGTATTTTTTCCACAGGGATCTAGATACCCATCTTGAAGCGCTCTAAGAGAATGGATAACCTCATGCTTACAGAAAATGTTAGACTTGATAAGCTGTTTCCCAAAGATACTGAGCCACCCAAGTTCACTGAATCAAATAGCTTCTAAAAAATAGATGCTGCTTTAGACCTGCTATTGTTTCCTTCATCAGATATGTGATACTTAGAGCTAATTCAAACTATGTTTATGCAGAACAGGTACAGAAAGCCAGCTTAGTAAATCAAGGCAGTTACGTTAGTATTCTATTACACTACTCTGATTTTTTTTCCTCCTGCAGCAAATCGCCTTTTGTTACTTTTTAAAACTAAACACAGTTCAGTACTAAGAAATCCCCACTGTGCTCACTGAAGGTTCACTTTCAAAATCCACGTGAAGACTATACAAGAATTAATCAATGCGTGTGGGAGAAAACCTGCTTTAACATTTCTTAAAACTGTAAGTCTTCCAAGAAAAATACTTGTTAAACTCTGGACTGTGCATCTGTATACTGTAGCTAAAAGAGAAAATGGAACTTAGGAAAAAAAAATACTGATTTTTCTTCTTCTCTTGAGCACAAAGATCAAACCAAATGCTACTTCAAGATCCAACCAGCTTTCTCCCTATTTAGTCCAGAAACTAAATCAGAATATGAAAACAGAGACAAAACAATTCCTGGGATGATTGTAGATTTAATTTTTCTGTTGTTACTCCAGTGTACTAACCATTTTCCATTCAGCACCGACCCGATCTTCACACCAGCGTTACTACCTTTGGATATTCTAATGTATCAGGTACGTTCTCCTGCCACTGACAGCACAAACTCATCTGGAAACCTGTGCATAGCACAATGAGGATGGGGTCCAAGCAAAATCTGTGGAGAGCCAAGGGAATGACAAGGAAACTGCCTGCAGCACAATGGAGGACTGTTTGTACATCTTAGTGCTCTACATACAGTCACACGAGGATAAGATCTATCCTTGGCTACAGCCCTACGGTTATGCCAGAGAACAGATACAAAAAAACAAGTGGAATTTGGCTCAGATTACTTACAGTAGAGATAAAAAAAATTAAAAAAATCTTGATTGCCTATGTCCAAACTGTAAGGATACAAAATGCTCTAGCCATTGTAAAATATTAACCTATAAAACTTCATTCCATTTATTGTTTACTAACAGGTCAAGAGATAGCAGACACTTTAAAAAAAAAAAAAAAAAATCAAGTCACAGCTCATGATCTCAAATGCTTGCTGTCTTCTTTGGTTTCCCAAGCACCTCTGCTCATATTCAAACACTACATAATTCATTTTAACTTAGCCTTATCAGGCTGCTGAATAAGAATGTGAAAGTCAGCTGGCTGTAAGTTGAAAAAAATATATTCAGTGCCTCCTTATTGCTGCTGTCAGTGATTTAGCTGTTCCCATGGTAAAGTCAAATACCACCACAGGAAGCTGTATCACCTAATTCACAAGTTGGGATGTGTGGTGCATGGAGATTTGATTTAACAGTTCCCAGAACTGTCTGGTTGAAGGATGTGGCAGTTGAAAGCTGGAGGCTGGATTTCTTTCTTTCTTTTTCCCCTCCTCCTCTTTTTTTTTTTTTTTTTCCCCTTCAAAAAACCACTTGTATAATCTCAAGAATAAGACATATGGCAACATTTCCAAGTTGGTTTCAAAGAGATTTTGATTTCCCACTTACTCTCTCTAAGTGTGAATTACCTAAGAAGGTGTCAGAAGTTCCTCGAAAAATCCTTTTAACGCTTGTTGTCTTTGGAAAAAGAACTAGAGAGAAGGTCCCACTTTTTTTTTTTTTTTTTTTTTTTCTCTTTTTAAAATGATTTTGACAGCTCTATAGCTGGAGCTTCTGACTTAACTACCCATATGACACATCACAGCACTCATGAATTAGATGTTTACAACCACTTCAATTCGGGGGGGAGGGAAGAAAAAGATGCTTCCTCATTAATAAGGAGACAAAAACACCTAAGAAAGAGATCATCTCCCAGACTAAAACCAGATTTTACTACCAGAAATTGCATATGTAAGAGCTCATGTCTCCTATAAAACCTCTTCCTTTAAGTAAATACCTGTAAAAAAATCAAATGCATTTTTACATGTTAAAAATGTTTCTCTAAATGTCTTTTCTTTAATAAAACATTAACTTTTCCATTAGCATACCTGTAATGAAATAAAAATATGTAATGCATTTGGAGAAATAGCAATAAAGATGAAAATTCTCTGAATCCCACTTTCCAGAACATGGAACCCTCAAAATAAACTGACCTGGGTATTTACAAGTTTTTAAACAAATAGGGCAATTATGAGATGCAGGAAGCACTCGGCTTCAGACCAGTGAAAATCTCTAGTTTTAGTTGTATCACATTTTTACCTTCCTTTCATTCCCACAGATGTGTAAATCTGACATTTCAGAACATCACCTGTCTGGTCATGCATGCAACATGAGGTGAATTCCTACTAATAGCTACTGAAATACAACTGTTAAGTTACCTTTTTTCACATGGTGTTATACCACTGGTCCTAAGACAGGAATTCTTTCAGCCTATTACTCAAGTCTTTAAGAAGTGCTACCTCTAAACCATATTCCCCTTCAGACAGAAATTGGGTACACGGTAAAATATAATAGTCACTGTCAGGGACTGAGTCTGATAAACTGCCAGGAGTTTTGATTTATATTGCTGTAAACTCACACAAAAGTAATCTGTTTCTGCACATATAAAATAAAGAAAGTAATAGTTCTCAGAAGAACAGTTCTTTGGAACAGGTTTTTAAGGTGCTTTATACCTTACTCATAACAAAATGAAGGCACGAGTCTCAGTAACTGAGACTTCTTTAAGAAATTAAAACAGAAATTTTCTCCTATGTAAAATTAAGTAACAGGTTGTATGAATTAGTTAATAATGACTCACCTGTGAATTTTAAAAAAATATTTATCCATTTATTTACATGTAATGCTATTATTCCTTTCATTTAAGTCTAACTGCTGAAAAACACCATTTCTCCTACAATCAATTTTTTCTCCTAACACTGCCAAACACCATTCTCCCTTTCCCTCCACTCCTGGGTCTCAGTGGGACAAGAGCTGGAAATGACACGGCTGGTTTCGTCTGCTCTACAACATCTTTCAAGGAATTTTATATTCATCTTCTATGCACTAATTACAGTGATTATGCCTGTTCAAATTCTGGAAATATAGTGCAATAATGAAATGAATCTGTGATAGATAAAAATATGAAAAAGCTACATAAATAAAATAAAATGGTTTATACTAGAATAATATTACTTTTAATTTCAGAATAACATACAAATAAGGCTGATAACTTCTGGATGAGACATTTGGCTTCTATATATGGATTTAAGAGAAATCATTGTGTTATTCTTCCTTAGTAATTGTTCACTTTCATGTTATCCCATGCATATATTATTCATATATCACAAATACATGAAAAAAACCCATATTTGGAATATAGAGCCTTGCCCTTACATCCTACTTGCCTGCATAGCCAGCCTAACTTGGTTAGTACAACAGCAGCAGTGAGTGTGTGTGACAGTCAGTAGTAGTCACAATTCCTCTGAAACAACATGGTTTTTAACTGCTGCATTACAAAGAGCTTTACCCAAGAGGCACAGAGATGCACGACATGCCCAAGGCCACCTAGAAAACCTGTGGCAGATGACCTGTGCATGGCGCCTTCAAAGACTTCACCCAGGATTTTCTTTCCATCATTTCTAAGCACTTAGAGACTGATACAGTGTTTAGAACTAATATCAAATAATCGCTTCCTTGAATCCTACTGTCTGATCACTAAATAAGGATATTTTGTTTTCCTGTGATTCTTTTCCCCATAGCATGAAACATACAAAGGGCATTGGCCCATAGTCAGTAGCTTTAAGTCTGTATCTCTGATTCTGAACTGTATTTTAACTCTGTACCACATTACAGCTATTTTTACAGATTCCCCCACCTCCCAGCTCAGTAGAAACTGGTAATCAAAAATCAGTTGCAGATAAAAGGCAATGGAAATCTTAGAAACATCTCTGACACCTAAATCAATACTTACACACACACACACACACACACACACGCACGCACTCACACACACACACACACACACACACACCCCACACACACACCCATAGTTGTGTTTTTCAAAGGGAAACTAATATCAAAATGTGTTTAGCTAAATAAAAAGACAGTGGGATCCACATACATCACTTTGTTCATAAGAGTACAAAATTAGGCTTCTTAACAAGTTTGTAATCACTATTTCTCTGGTCACTTAATCCTGTACCCTCGTTGGCTGCCCTTTGTGATTCTGACTGAACGCACATGACCATCTGGCTGTCCTTTGTGTTTGAATGCAAAATGATATAATACTTATAACAAACCCGTCTAATGTATTTTAAAGGCATAACAACACTTTTTTTCTATAAAATGTTGTTTTATTTGAAGATCATCATCAACCCAAACCATAATTAAATGTCAAGTGAAATTACTGACCCTTTCTCACACACCATTTTCATGAACCACAGGGTAATTCAGGCTGAAGGCGTCACTGGAGTCCAGTCTGTGGCCCAAACCCTGCCCCAAGCAGCTCCAGCTGAAGCAGGCTGCTCTGGGCCTTGTCCGGTCAAAATTCAAGTGTATCCAAGGTTCCCATCCGTTCCCCAGCAATTATTCTCCAAGTAGTCTCTGTTGCCTTGCCTAATTTTAGTTACAGAAACTATCAATGACAAAACCAGGATGACACCCCCCAAAATCCAAGTTTAGACCACTTGATCCAATATGATCAGACTACATTTCCTCCCTAATTTAAACTATAGGAATTAATTTATTGTCAGGTGATCTGTGGCACAAATGTCTATGTGCAAGATAAAGTTTCTTAGTTAGTATCTTTTTTTTATATCATAGCAAGATCTTCTAGAGAAATACAAATTAAAAAGCAGAAGTTAGAGCACAACCAATAAAAAAAAGCAGGGGATATTACATAATAATTAAAGTGCTTAACACAAAACGAGTTAATGCAGGAAACAGATGAAAACTTACTACTGCTTAACACTAGGACTGATACCCAAAGTCTTTTGATATCACTTAACTTGAGGATGACCACTACGATCATCTAAATACCTGCTTACTTACCACATCAGCATTCTAAAAATGGAGTCACATTTAAAAAATATTATACATGATCTTTCAAGGGGTATATTACTATGGAGTCTAAATAAAAATCGGAAACCTATTTATAAAACCTACTTATAACACTGACTTAGCCATGGCTGCCCCCTTCCCCCCCGCCCTTTTTTTTCCATATCTAGAGCTATGAAAATAGCACGTGTAAAAGCTGGCAAGATTTTTATGTATAATTTACAATGTAGTAGGTAGGTAGGCAAGCAGGCAGATAAATCAATCAACTTTTTAAATTTAGTATGTATGGTTTACTCTGAAAGGAGATATTTTTCGTGAGAGACAGGAGTTCAGGATTTTCTGTTTTATTTTTGGTTATCATATCTTTCCAACAGATCATGATTCATTCACTGGTCTTCAAGAAAGATCAGTGCACATGAATATTTTTAAGCACAGTGCCTGCACAGTTTAACACTCATTTGCTACAGTTAAGATTAGATCTCTAATGAAGGCTCAGCACTTCTGCCCATGTAATACGTATAAGGACCTGCGGAGAGCCCCACAGTTCAAGCTGGACTTAAGCTCTGCAGAAACCACGCGGTTAAAGCAGCATGCAGGATGGGGACTTCTCCAGAACAGACTGAACTTGTGTTCCTAAATAGAGTTTTCAGCACAGGGATGTGGATGTTTGATGCACTGAAGCAAAATTTTAGAAAGAGAGGCTAAATATTTTATTTAATGTACATATTATGTGGCACATTTTTATGGGCACATATAGGTACGTATGCTGTCAAATCTGATGTCTGAAGAGACATACGCAGTTCTGATGTGCTCTCCTCTCCCTGTGAAATTTATAACCACACCTGATTTGTGGAATTTGGAAGATTGTGGAAGAAAGCAAATTTATCAGCACAGAGGCTCTCAAATTTACTAATGTAAATTCTATTTTGCCACTGTGATAGACCTTTCATTACCACCTTTTACCTATTCTGTCAAATACAGGCATAAATTTTGGGCCTCTCATACAAAACCATGACCAAAGAGGTAGCAACAAGTGAAAGTGTTCTGGTTTCCCTGTTGCAGAAAATCTGTTCCTCTTAGAGCTTGAGGTTTTTCAAGACTACTTCTGTTTAGTGACGGTCCATGAACTCTGCTTCCAATTGCTGCTGAATTACTCAGTAATTGGAAGTAACATTTAGAAATTTTAAGTAAGGAACTTCTGAGAAAGGGGAATTCCTAGGAAGCATAGCCTCTCTAAAAGCTAAACCAATGTGTTAATGTTTAAAATCATTAAAGATAACGAAACAAGTAAGCTGTAAGTAGGAAGGCTACAGGAGCTATAAAAATCCTGACCATTTGAAAATAAAAGGACTCATAATCAATGCAAGCAAACCTTTGAACACGACAGTTCAAACACCCCATCCTTCCAGGCTCCAATCTGAACAAACATTTCAGTCATAAGCATAAAGCCCATATATACCCCATAAATTATAAAGGATCCCTGAAAGCTTTAAGCTATGATCCAACATATAGTCAGAAATTTCAACACCTAACTTAGCCTTATGACAGTAGGCAGCAACCATGATGTATTTTATCATATCCGTAAATTGCACAATGTGTTATTTTTTAACTTCTGCTACTTGTTCTAAGTACCTAAAAAATTTTATCCTCAGACACTCATACACTCAGTTATACTCGGTATGGAAAACTATCATGAGTGTTTTTCCAGAAAAAACATTCAAGCTAACTTTCAATTATCTCAGTGTCCATTAACATAGTTTTTTTCTTAATCATTTAATAGGCACAACAATGTGATTTCAATGATTTGTGTTTTTTTTCACCCAGTCATAAATAAGTTTCACCTAGTTATAAATAAACTACCTTGAAAGAATGCTACAACTTGCATGGAGAGACCACCTGACATAAATTGTTAAACAGAGAACCACTATATGTAAAAATGTTAAATAAATTTAAAATTAATAGAAGCAGCTTAGGTTATATTTAAGAAGTTGTGACATAGATACATGACAACATAAGCTGTTATTAGTTGCAGTGTTGTGCTGTCACTTGCTTTAATGTGTCTCCTTTGCTGAGTGAATTGAATACCGAGTCTGCTTCTCAAACAGGAACTCCAGAATGAAAAATTACATTACCCTGCTGATAAAGCTCACACCCACAAAACATTAATGAGCATATTATTTGTTTCAGGTGGCTGCACTACCTTATTTGCTTAGCAGAACTCACTTAAGGATTCTCTAAAGATTTGCTCCTGAACAGCTCTATGACCTAGTTTTAAGAAAATGTAAAAGGATTATATTTTTGGCTCTTTAAATCAAAGGTTTTTGGCATTTACAAACTTTGCTGAATCGTTTTGGCTGTGGTGCTGTTCCTTATCTGCCCAAGCAATACTCAGCAGTATGGAATTTGCTTCCAGTGCACACTGAAAGTGCTAGCACTTTGCAAAACCCATTATTTCTTTAGTGAAACATTTTTCATTGTATTTTACAAAACAATTTTAAAGCCTTTTCAATACATCCACACAATGCCCATCAGCACAGTAGAAATGTACTCAAATGCATCCAAGAAAACCTCCAGAGAGGTGCGTGGGTCTATCAAAATATGACCTAAAAAACACCGCATGACAGAGCTCTGTTGATTAATACATTAATGTAAGACCTAGTGGTTCAAGCACAAAGGAACGAGCACTGAGAATCAACTACTAAGACTGGCTGTCTAGAGAGGTTGACTTACTGAAGGTTTCAAAATCTGCAAAATCAATTAAAAGAATCAGGTTTTATTATTGAACGTATTCTAACTACATTAACAGTATAAGGGAGATGACTGCGCCTCAGAGTTAATGCTCAGTAGAGTTAATTAAATAAAAAAAAAAACCTAAGCAATTTAATTACACCTTTCGAATCTGCCTGCACACATATACCCCATACTTCAACATTCAAACTTAGTTTCATCCCTACTACTAAAAATATCTTTTATTATAGAGGAGTAAAAGCAAAAAGCTTATTCAGAACAAAAATTATAATTTCAGACAATGCATGGTGTGAAATGACATGTACCTTCCCATGTTAATGAGTATTTCAGTAACAGCATGGCTTACGTAATAATCATGGGGTTTATGGCAGCTGGTTATTTTGACAAGAAATGTGAAAGAGCTGTATGAAAATAGCATGGAAAGAAGGAAAGAAAAGAAACAGGTCTGACATGTAGATACCCTTTTCCAAAGCATACCAAGTCTGTCCTTTGTTACTTTAGCTGGTTTCATATCGAAGGTCCAATTCTGAATCCTATTAACAGCTAAAAAAGGAATCTGCAGCAAAAAGTCTTAAGGAATCCATATGCAAACATGTTCCTGCAACTCCCTTTCCCACTGAAATAAAAAATGTTAAATACAGAGTGGTCGGTCATTTTGTCACTTTTTTTTTAAAGTAAAGCCTAACTTTTTAAAACGTTGTAGCAAAACGGGGAAAAGAGAAAAAAGATTTAATCAGTACAGTTCAATTGTGGTGCTGGAATCTCTAACTTCACTTTTGGTTTCAAAATGTAGGAATCAATCCTGTTCTAAAATATCAGAGAAAGAGCTTTCTTATTTCTGTTCAGCAGGAAAAAAAGATTGAAGCAAGAATACGTAATTTACCATACATGCCAACAAATGAAAAGACACAATTTTCCTGAATGAGCTGTTTTCCTCTCAACGTGCATTTCGAAGTTTCATCTTCGCAAACAGCAAAACATGAGTTAATGAACTCGGGCCATCAAAAATAAAACAACCATGCTAGTTTATAGCCAGTTTTGATATAAACCACCGTAGTGCATCTTTCTTAAAATGGTCGTTGCTTCTAAACAACATATAACCACATGGTGGCAGAAGAATCAATGTCTTGCTCAGAAACGGGATGGCTCGCAGGACACCGTGTCACTTAACGGGTCTGCACCGCACAGTAAATGATTTGCTGCTAATAACTGTGATGAGAAATGCATTGCTTCCATGTAACTCACCCCTCAGGGCTGATAAAGGGATGTATTTTCCCAGAGCAGTCTAGCTACTGTAGACTGATTTGTTACTTTATAGACTGAAAGTTTGTACAATTCGAAACTTCAAAACCAAGATCAGATTATTTTATATCTAATTGTTAATAAAGTTTCAGGAAAAAAAACCCAGACAAACCATCATTGTAATGCCACATTCAGCCTAAAAAACTTGTAAGTACTCCCATTTGAAAACACAATACAAGTAACAGGTTTTTTACCAAAAATTTTATCCATCTGTAATTCCTAAGAGGTTTTTTTATGACTTTCAAACCAGATCACTGGTTACATTAATAAACAGGCGCTCCTGCTACCAGTCTATTTCTACTTTTCTCTATTTCATACTATAGCAAGACCTTCCCAGAACAGAATGTATTTTGCCGTGTACAAGCCAGGAAAATCCTGGGCTCCTCACAGCCACCAGCCAGAGCAGAGCAGGGGCTGAACAGGACCCAGCCAGACCTTGCACAGCCTCAGCCTGCAAGAGTGGTCCCCACATGGCTGCTCAAGCGTAGGTCAGCATCATGCCAGCTGACACTTGCACCTGAGCCGCAAAATAAACCGTTCCCCCTCCGCAGCTTGTGCAAAATCCTGGCACAAAAGCTGAAAAATGGTTAACCTGATAACCCAAACCAATGATTCCTGAATGAGCCTGAAAGCTTTACAGCTCACCAAGCTCAAGTGAAACCAGGCAGAAAATGTACCGAAGGAAAGCTCCAGAGAATACCTGCTGCAAAGTTTTTTTGTATATATAGATATATAAAATTAAATTATTCTGTTTTGCAACCAAAATCAAGGAATGAACTGAAGGGATCTTGCAGCCTTTTTATACAGCTCACTAAATTTCCCTCTCCACAGCAATTTATTTTCTGCTTCTCAGTGTTTACTGACAAAACTGAAAATGTCCTCAGCTAGATTGCAGCAAAATAAAAGAATGAATGATGACATACAGAATTATGTTTATCATTTCCTGTAGTATTCATAGATATTAGTCATGTCTGCAGCAAAATGATAATCATTGAAAGATTTTTCAGTTTGCTTGAGTGTTTCTGTATGGAGGCAAAAATGACAGCACGAGGCTCCCCTCTTACAGCAAGTAAAGTGCATTTACACTGGCATCTTCTCCCAGATTAAGCGTGCCTTTTTGAAGCAAGTCTCCTGAGCATCCCTATCTACCATGCTTTGCTTCACATTACTGAATGCTCTTCTCAGGACAGCTAAGCCAGGCAAGAGCTAGCCCAAAGTAAAATCTTCAAACCACACATAGTGTGGACACTGGATTGTCAGCACCGAGGCTTTGTCTCACAGGTCTAACGCCATGGCGCTGGATGCTGTGCTACTGCAGACCCCCAGGTTTTGGCACACCTTTCAGGAACTGGAAATACAAGCCATGGTTGTTGCTATCTAAAATTATTTTAATGCTTTCTTTCCATATATTTCCATGTGTCTATCATGGCACATCTCATTACTTGTAGTACCTTAAAGTGTATTAAAACCAGAAAAAACTTGTTCAAAATATTAATAAATGCTTTTTAAAATAATACCACATTCAGTTATTGGAATATCCGTACCAGGTTACTGGTTTCAGCAAGATTAGTGAAATAAGTAAACATAAAACCACAGGGAAAAAAATAATCACTGAAAATAATCGAGGCAATACAATTTTCCTTTCTTTCCCCAAATCACAATTACTACACCATACTCAGGATCAGGAAACTACAATGGGAATCTGTAGTAAATACATCAGAGGATATTTGCATCATCAGCATCTGACAAAATGCTCGTATTGGCAAGTGGCACTTAAGCTAGGTTCAGAGATGTGCAGTTAAGCAGAATGTTAATGTTTTTCTTCCTGTGATTTTCTTTCAAGAGAAATTAAATTTGAAAGAGAAATATGCAAGATCTAAAACATAAAATAAACATGTCTAAAGGAAAACATTCATATTGAATAGTTTTTCAGCTCAGCTCAGCAGACATAGCCATAGTGGAAAGTATTTGTTACCAACTTCCCACTGTATATGGTCAATTTCTGTTTGTTTGGTGTCACTTATAAGAACAAAAGTTTGAATTTGCAGAAGTTTGGGGGTTTTAAATTGATTTTTGTTGCAGTTGCAGCAAAAGTTTAAATTATAATTACCCTTATGGAAAATTTCTTCCCTTATACAAAGAAATGTAACACTTCAGCTTCTCTTTAGCTTTATTAACTCACCTATTGCTATTTGCTTGTATGTCTACATTGCATCCAGGACTGAGGTAGCATTGCACCCCAACCCTGCACGTGCATTCATAATTTAGCCTGGCGAAGACCTAACAGGGTCATCTGCCTGGGAGCCCACTCGAAGCATGGCTCTAACACCAATGTCAGTCAGAGCTCACAGCACTCCTCTGTGTAGGCTCTCTCCATTTCTTGCTTGCAGCCTTATGACATACATCTGAATAATTCACAAGGTCTCTGACTTCTCTAGCCACAGTACTAGAATAACAATAGTACATCATTTGTAACTTGTGAAATATTTTACTAGTGTGTATACACCCCTTTGAAACTAAGATAAAAGCATAAACTATATGAACAGAGGAAAACAAAACTTTAATTTGAAAAAGGTACTTGAAGAAGCATCTAGATATTCAAGTGTATTCTCTAACTGAAAAACTTAGGGAAAAAGAAAAGTTATCTTAGATCCAAATTCCATGAAACCACATGGCTAGAAAGCTGGCTGCTGAAGAGCAGCAATCCAAGCAATGTTAACACTGCTCACAGAGAGCTATTTCCTATTCAAATTATAAGGGGAAGAAAGAAAAAATATATCACTGAGGTTCTTGTTACAAAGTCATTTTAGACTGTCACAAAACCATGCTGCCAGTGGAAGAAATTATCCTCTCCTTGTCAACTCTCCTAGAGCATCATGTCTTGTTCTCGCACTGCTGCGTGACAGATTCGGTCAGGGCACCGACATGCTGAGAATCATCACAAGAAGGTCCGAGGAAAGCACAAACTTGTGCCAGATTACAGCACAAGTTTAAACAGTCTCATTTCAATTTACCATAACAATTAAACATTAGACTGCACGTTACTTTTCAAAATTTGTACCCTCCAATAGGAAACATAAGGCTGTACATTTGCGAGATTCTCCAAAAGACACTGCCAATATGCCCCTACAAAAAGTCATATTGATGTTGGGCTTCAACCCCCAACATCACTGACAGTAACATCAGTCTATTAATTAGAGATGCAATTACAGGTACATCAGTTTTATACAATGAAATGCTCTTACATTTGCATAGCTGCTTTCAAATTGGACTATCACCAGCTGATTTAACATCCATAACTATGATGTCCCACTGTTCCCTATTCCTCCAACAAAGCCCTGGAAAAAGCAAGATTTCTACTGAAGACTAAATGGTTGTGATGCTTGAGCTAACGGTTGGGGTGGCCCTTGCTAAACAGCAGCAGTTCCCAGCTTTGCTTTTCCTACCCTGCAGGGAGAGCAGGAATGCTTTATGTATTTTTTGCTTTCATTTATCCTCCCTAAAGTAGGGAAACCCTGGCTTGTCATTCTCAGGATGGCAAAATGTATTTTCACCCATGCTTTTGAGAAGGTCTGAGCTAAACTTGGAGCTAGATCTTATGAAGCCCTATCTGCCAGCATTCAACTCCAAAGCCAAGAAAACCTGACGTTGCCCTTGAGGCACATAGCGACAGCTGAAGCACTGCAACCTAAATCCTAAACAAAACCAGGGCCCTTGCTATATGTGATCATGTTATTTGTATCTGGTGAGATCTAGCTGGACTAGCATCAGAGTACAGGTTTCGAAATTACTTATATAAATGAAAGTATCAAACTAGAAACTTCATCGAATAACCAGCCTTATGAAACAGCCCCTTCTTGGCATCAGTGCCCAGGCTGTTAAACTGCTCTTTAATAGCAGTAATGGAGAACTGCTTCAATCTGCTTTTGATGATTCTTCTAAAAGTGTTATTTCAGCAGTCCTGAAAGCCACAACTGTAGCCTTCCCTCCACAGGTAATTTCTGAAACTCATTGATGAAATTTAGAGACAATCTATCCTGTAAACTTACAATCAATTAATTTTAACAAAGAAATTACAGTCATAGAAAATAATTTTGCTCCAATGCATTCCTTATGGCATTCTGACTCTCAGGGGTAGATCCAAATCTTGGCACCAATTTGGAAAAAAAAATAAAGATGCAAAGCAGCAGTTCCCAGAAATCCTTTATTATTTCATTGGATTCAAACAAGACAAAAGGAAAGCTGGATTTGCTGTGCATTGTGAATGATCTGTGCTTGCTTAAAGGGACAGAGAGGAAGAAACATTATAGTTTATCAAACAATTTCTACCTATAGACTGCACTGATAATTGCCATTCACGAACTTAAGCCTCCTTGTCAAAGTGTTAGAAACAACTTCTGCACCCTGTACTAGGGAACTAGCACAGCTTGCTCATTTGGGGCCAGCTCCTTCTGTTTTCCATCTTCCATCCCCTTTTAAAGTTCCCATCCCCCTGCTGCATCACATTCCACACATCTAGCCCAAGACACCAGCCAAAACCAGAAGACTGAGTGCCAACACTAAAAGCTTAGATAAAACTGTTGTGCTCTGCTAGCTTCTTCTACAAATGGGGCTGCTGCCTCTCTGAACGTTCATGCCTGGATGCCATGCCTCCCCTTTTGAGCCACTGATGTGCCACAGCTCTTTTTGTTCTTTCTTTCATTCCCAACTTCATACCATTTTTTCACACCACTTCTGATGCATGGAACAGCATCCCAAGCACGGCCCAGATTCTGAGGACTGAAATGCTGTTTAAACACCTAGGCTACTTGGCTCCCAGAGGTTCGGCACCTCTGAAAGTAGGAATCCAGACAAGAGGGAACACTAGGCAAAGGGACATGAATGAAATGAGGCTGCTTGACTTGAATGTTCTCCCCCTCCCTTGTTCAAAAAAATGTTGTATTTCCTATTTATTCCAGGAAACATTTACAAAGCAGAACTGAACTGCTCTGTTTACTGCAGTCCCCTAGTGCTGTTAGACTGCCAATTGTTTGGGGAAACCAATCACAGAAAAGTTTATTACAATATCCTGAAGACATCTCACAGAACATCTCAGCGAACATTAGCATTGTTTACTTGCCACACTTGCTATTGCAGGCTGCTACGGAAGGACAGTAATTTTCTTTGTTATAAAGTGAAGAGACATTTCATTTGGCAATTTCCACCTTTTCTGCCATATGACATACCCTATGCCAAAGCATAAATACTAAGTATGACAGGAGACTCGAGAGGGAAAGGCATAGTTGGAACCAGGCTACCCCACCTCCCTTGCTCACAAGCAACAGGGGCAGAATTATCAGGAACCAAAAATGATCATTTTGTTGATGTAGTTGCCTTTTTAACACACCCCCACCCCACCCTGAGTGACACATTCTGATGATATTTTAAAGCATTCTTCCTGAATAGAAGGGATCACCTAGATAGGAAGAGTAAGCTGTGAACACTGTCACTCTGTCCCAGTTAGCTTATTATTTTTTATATGCTATATCTGAAGTAGTTTGTGGAGAAGCAAATGCCCAGTGTACTGCCAGAGCAGGAATTACGCCTTTGCATTCTAAACACTCCCAGATTCAGGTTTTGGATCAAGGCAGACAGGAGAGGTGCTGCCATAAACTCCTTTTGAAACAAGGTAGCAAGATGACATTAAATTGCTTGCCATGCTATGCTATAGAATAAGGAGATAGGGAAAAAAAAAAATCACACATTTACCCAAATGAATATATTAATTTCTGAATTAAATCCTTAAAGAAGAGCTATCCAAATTTCTCAGTGTTTTCCTTCTCCTTGGTCTATGTTCACTTGTTTGAATTTGGCAGTTCCACTTCCACTCTTTATCTCAAGATTGTCCTTTTCTGCTTGATATTTCTGTGATTGCAATTAAACTGAAGTTTACAACTGTTTTAACGCTGTTTCATTTAAATTACCCTGATGATGCAAAAGCATCTCTCCTTACATCAGAATTACATCTAACACAGAATTCTCTGAGAAGGTTAGTGAAAATAGTGCCACAAGGACTTCAACAGAAGCAGACTATTTTTTTCACTTATATTTTAAGGAAGTGAGTATTATTTTCATGGGTACTTTGTCAGGGGTGAAAGCAACTCCTGAATAATCAAAATCCTAACCAGCTGTGCACTGTGACACCTGTCCCTCTGGCCCAAAGGAGCCTATAACAGATAAAAAAATGACAAAACCATAGAGAGACTAATGGGAATGATGGGGTCCCAAATCCCCTTGTGCCTGAGTGCTCTACCAGGATTTTTTTTTTTTTTTTTTTTTGCTTATGCCCAGACTAACTGTTAACAGAGATAACAGAAAATACAGATTTTTTTTTTCCAATATGAATTTCATTGGGTTCCAGAAGCAGTTACAGCAATTGCAGCTGCTCCTTGTCTTGTCTATGACTTGGATGAGGTACTCTGTTATTCGTAAACGCTCATATAATACCTTGAAATAGCTTTCAAATCACTATCAATACACTAAATACAGTTCATGAACTCACTTTGTATCATGACAAAGAATAGAGGTCAACTCCATTCAACAAACACACATACAGAACAGCCTACATTATACATTTCAATTATTCATCCACAGCCTGCTGATCTAATGGAATAGTTCTGCAAAGCAAACACAGGCTAAATGTTTGCACATGCTCACTCTCATTTTTAACCAGTAAAATACAGGACTTGGAATTCATTTCTAAAAAAAAAAAAAAAAAAAGAATAAAAAGATATATTGACTCTGCAAGGTATTATTGGATCTTTTAAGTCTTGTGTCTTAGACTGATTAACACGCACAGAGCTCTGTACTACCGTAACTAGACCATCTTGTTCTTAAGAGTTCATTGAAAGCTCATTCAGAAATCTTTCAGAGATATGAGGAGGGTGGGGACTATTACGGTTAGATGAATTATTTATTCCAAGAAGCAAAGATCCATTACAAGTACCACTCCTCCTCCTCCTCTTCCCATAGCTCATATCCACAAAACCCCAACTTCCTCTTCCAGTGTTTCTCAGTCTGTTGTACATCCTACTTTATTTAAGACCCACATTACACTCACACCCAGAGGTATCACTGCCAAAACCTGTTTATTATCAGTACTGGTATTCCTTACTTATCTATATTTCAAGAGAGCTTATGGGGTCAGGTTTCATGAGGACTCCCAGAAGAGCTATCAAACCAACTTCACCTGCCCACACCTGGCAAGAAAATTATGCTCACTTCAGGCAGATTCCAGCTCAGCCATGGGACATACCTGCAGCACCTCCGGGAGGACCTCATCGCATTCTGCACACCCATGTACCAGGCATACAATCTGAGGAAGGCCCAAGATTTGCCAAGGCTTTTACATGCTTAAACCATTTTGTTTTCAATGGTCTTTGGGTTCCAGAACGCCCTCTGACATTAGATCAAAGCGGTTCAGGTGAGCAGCTGCTCTGTGTGTGGCAGCAGGCAGTCACAGGGGCTGTGCCACACTGCTCATGCCAGAGTCACCATGAACCACTGTGCTCCCTTGGTGACATGGACCTACCACTGCTGCCCAGCCCTGCCACAACAGTACCACAAAATAAGCTGACAAGCAAACTAGTATCTTATAGTCAGAACAAACAAAGTCTAATTCTTTCTTTAGGTAGGAAAGGAATTGTTCTGAGATCCTTCCTACAATGTAGGAGCAGAATTAAAGCA
This sequence comes from Microhierax caerulescens, assembly GCA_035590215.1. Classification (NCBI taxonomy): domain Eukaryota; kingdom Metazoa; phylum Chordata; class Aves; order Falconiformes; family Falconidae; genus Microhierax; species Microhierax caerulescens. The sequence continues at coordinate 17,488,872 of JAVJGJ010000032.1, forward strand.
GCAAAATAAAAAGGAAGGATGGCTTAATGGTTATCAACCTAACTGGAAAAGGAGGACATAGAAACAAGGAGTTTCATTAACAATTTATAAGGATCTAGATTTGTCACTATTTTCCAATGAAATTATTGGTAATAATAATTTGCACTTCTGTAGCATTTATGCTCTATGGAAGTAGTAAGTATTAGGCTCTTCTTGCTAATGGATAACCTAAGGCCAACTGCAGCTGGAAACATGGCCAGACAGTAAGAGAATCAGACTCTCACGTACTAGTCTTTCAAGTAGACTTCAGATTACTAATAGGCACAGGGTTTGCCACTAAGTGATATTTAATTGCTTTGTTCTTGGTTTTCCATAAAGAAGACTATCTGCTAGTCTACACAATCTTATATATAAACACACACTTATTAGGCTTGCATATAATGACTGTTGTTCATCTATTTAAAAGCTACGCTGTCACCAACTATTTAATTTGCTCCAAACTACACTCTCAATAGCAAGCACAGTGACCACAGATTAGGCAAATAATGAAAACAATAGTCTCTGTTTCCCCTTTTTTAAAAATGTTATCTCAGAGTTACGACCACCATCTGACTGGCTTGACCAGCGGTGGTCTTGGCTGGCATTGGCTCTGTTGGACATAGGGGAAGCTTCTAGCAGCCTCTCACAGAAGCCACCCCTGTAGCCCCCCTGCCACCAAACCTTGCCATGCAAACCCAATACAAAGCTTTAATTACTCATCAGATCTCTTGCCAGATCCTGCATGTAATTATACTACCACGCAAATCCTTGTTGCTGCAGACACAATCACTAAAACTTAGGACAAATGCTTCTAAATAACATAGCTGTGAAAATGTCTGCACCAAGGCACATGTTTATGTTATGCTTCCACCAGTTTCGAGTTTTGTACAGAAATTAATCTTTCTCTTAAAAAAATAAATCCCTTAAATTGTATTACACATACAAAAAGAGAAGTTCTTCATGTGTGGGCTGTTCTCTTTGAACACCCTCTCACATAAACCACTGCACAATTCTCCTAAAACCAGACACTTATCTCAAGAAAAATAGATGTGCCAAATTAGTTTGTATGTCTGTGAGCAAAAGCATTTTTAAATAAATGGTATTATTTGCTTAACTGCCAGAACTATATTTTTTGTTATGATAATCATTCAATATTCCATTTTCGAGCTTGCCAATTCATTGTTCACCAATATCTTGGGTTTAATCAGAAGCATCTATAGTATTATTGTGTCATTAATAATTCTACTAAAAGCACCAAAGCCTAGTTTACATAAACTTAATTTACTAAACTCATTTATACTGCCAAGGCAGCCAGAGGTCCAGACTAACAAAGTGAAATACTCTATGGCAGGTCATTAATTTTAAAATACTGTCAAACCATCCTAAATCTAGCTTTCATTATTAATTTGTAACCAACTATTCTCTCACTCGGCTGTAATCGTTCATGGAGGGCTGTTTTTTAAACAGAATACGGAGCACCAACACAGAAAAGTAATGGGAGCTTTCCTTAAGGAGTCACCTTTTTAAAATTTCCTCACATCCCACTGTCTGAAAACTCATCCCTGCAACAGATAACTCTAAGGTTTTTCTTACCCCTCAGCTGTAAACAACCTTGCTGGTCAGAAAAGGAAAATCCACAGCTCAGTACGAATGCAGAGGAGCGATGGGGGAGATCCTCTGCTCTCTCCTGCTTCCTTGGGTAGGAAAGGAAATTGCTTGCGATTTCTCTGGTGGACAGGAACCAGCAGAGACAAGAAACTGAAAAACCTGGCTTGTCTTCCCCCCTGCCCGCAGTGCCCCACATCAAAGAATGCTGGTGGGGTGAGCTACTGAGGCAGCTGCCCCCCAGGTCCCCTCAAACAAAGCATGGTGCCCACAGAGAACTGCCTGGTCAGACAAAGCCAACAGCCTGCTCTGCCCTGGGTTGTCCTGTATGGCAGGGGCATCCATCCTTCCCCTCCCTTTCTCTCAAACTCGGATCTGACAACTCTGTCAAGCACATTTGAGCATATCAGCAACACCTACATTTTGGTCAAAGATGCCATATACCATGATGTGAAATTATATATTATTTCCAGCAAGACCTGTACGTTGGTACATTACCATCTACTGTCGAAGTTTTACAATCTCTACTACCAGTCTCTGCATGTCGTGCTTTTGATACCACAGTATTGCAAAAGACGTGCTGGGTCCCTTATAGGAAACATACACGGTGATTCTTTATTAAAAAAAAAAATCTTTAGGTAAATACTCTCTTGGATATTAAATTTGACATAAATAGTAATTTTATTTTCACCAGCTTTTAGAATGTCTTTTTTAATATCTTTAAAGGTATTATAAAAGGTATTACAAAATACCTTTCATAAAACAAAACAGAAGATATTCAATTTTGGCAAAAGCAAAAACATGAAGATTTCACCATGATATTGAACAAAGATCTGATGAACTACTCGGGCCTTCTGAAAAACAAAAAAGTTTTGCCTCTTCCAGAGAAAAAACATAAGAGAACTGCCAGGGTTAAATCCATTAACCAATCTATTTAGTACACAAACATGATGCAATTGGATATAGAGCTAGAGCTAACAATTGGATGTGTCACAGGCAATAGAGCAGGTGTGTGCGTGTACATACATCCATGCTCACATACACAGCACCAGCAGGCCAGAAATACATGGGGTTTTGTTCCTCTCTCTCTTTCCTCCTCCATCCTAAGTCTGCTAGAACAATACGAAAGAAGTATTAGCAAGGTTCTGCAAATGCAAAATCCCAAACATAACTATGTAAGCCTAAACCAATTATCTGCACACTCATTGCATAATGATTACATTTAGCATATGCAATACAAAAATTCTCATGCAGTGACCTTCAAGATGCTCACAAAACAACAAGGCATTCTTGATACTGCTTATTTTTCAGAGTATAAGGTTTTCTCCAATGTCTATAAGGACTGCATGCCCAGCACGTTAATTCCTCTATGTTTTATAATTATGCTGCCAATTAATGCCATTTAAAGAGCAAATATCAGAAGAAAAATACACAAAATAAGATTACCGCCAGTGAAACAGTTACACTATTCGACAGGTTTTTTTAATTCTACCCTTTTCTTCTTCTTCAGCAGAACACTAGCAAGTAAAAGTTTGTATTAATAAAAAGGAAGAATCACACTGTTGTTTGTACAAGTATGAGAAGAATTTGAAATGCAGACTGGATTGGATAAGGGTAGCTCTAGATAATCTGGAAGTGTTCAGCAGCTAGTATGTTCCAAACAGTGCCTAAGAGTGATTTTAAAGGAAGGTATTTAAACAATCATGGCCTGAGCACCTAACAATCCCTGCCAGTTCTTAATGCAACAAAATACATCTCTCTTTATAGGAGGAGAGGAGGTAAATTACACAAACACGCAGAAGTTAACAGTACTAGCAGTTTAAAACTTTTTATTTTCTTTTTAAAGGGCAGGTGACTTTTGGAGATGGGTATCTCTGCCCATATCTGGGCTTAATTCTTGTTATTTACGCTCTGACCATCTGGTCTATTTGACCAAATCTGGAAATAACTGCCTTAAGATCATACATGGAGAAAAGATGCATAATTAAAACAGGTAAACTGTATTTCTCATGTTTGCAAATTACAGAGAGGGAAATTTTACTACTAGTAGCAGTGACAAATAATCAGAACAGTCTGCATGGGGTTTTCCCATAGTTAGGTAAGTCTTCCCCTTCTCTCCATTCCAGCCAGAATATATATGAGTGATCCTGTTCCTGTGCTAGGGCAGATGCTTAGTCCATCTAGCTTCAGCTATCTCCACCTCCTCTTTTATCAGCTTTATATCAGCACCAGGACCTAAGATGATATAAAAGCATTTCATAATGCATGATGGTATTCTTTTAATGTTTTCAGGTAGACAAGAAAATTGACCCAAACTTGCAGCCTTTTTCCATCATGGTATTTTTGCCTTGGACTCTGGGATTTGGCCAGACTACTAGGGTCTGATTTCATTAGGCTTGAATAGTCATGCAAAACCTAGTCTATGACTATGTGATAAATTGCTTGCTTTAGTTGTGTATTAATAAGCAGATCATAACTAGAGGAGATTAAAGGTGTCATTACAGACAAAACAGGGTTTATTAAACATAAATGCCAGACAAACCTTCCTACCCCATCCTCTTTTTTCCCCAAAACTACTTACCTAGCCTACTTAAATTCATCATAAACCCACATTTCTAGAATACTCCAAGAAAGAATAAAGACTTTCAGATGTTCCTCTCTGAATATATTTTAACCTGGTCTTTTTGTTTATTGTATTGCAAATCATAAAACCTGCATAGACAGTAACCCAAGCTACAACCATTGAGCACACACACCCTGTAATCATCACCCTGCCTTCACACAAACCTTACTGGCAGTAAGAGCCCCACCAGAGCTACCTGCGTGCTCCCTGATGTTACGCAGACAAAGCCAGCTGCGAACGTTACCCGGAACACACTAAGGTGACACAGCTGATGTACTGCGTCAGCGTATTGCTAACCAGGCATTTCAATTTCTTTTATAGATTGGCACGCTTACTAACATCTCTCTTGAAATAAAAGCTTTAAGTAAAGGTTGATAGAAAGAAGAGAAATAGTTGTGCCTTGTTTTAACTAATATTATTGCTGGAAATATTTCGTTTTATTTTTAAACTGATGTTAATAACAGATTGAATGTTTCAGATAAGTGAGAAGATAAGAAGCATTGCCATGCTGACAGACTGGAAACGGCAGATGATGACAAAGCAAATAAATAGGCCAAGGAACACAGGAAAAAATTACCAGCTCTTCTATGAAAGTTAAGCTTCAACCACAGCCACAGACCTACTTTTGCCCCAACTCTGGAGACGTAAAGTTCTGTTCTGCATCTCACATCCCTTAATTAAGCAGTAAAGCAATTCTCTGACCTAACACCTTTGCAACTGTTATTTAAGGATGTTAATGCAGAAATAGATTTTTCCTGCTCAAGAAGTAATAGTATTTCTTTGCTTTATAACCTCTTTAGTACAAATGCTATTTTTTTGGCTTTCTGGTTTTCTCTTTTCATCATTCTGATACAATGGAATCCATACTTCTTAGAAATGCTCCACAATATATGGAATAAGCCTGAGTAACAACTGGTGTAAATTTGGTACTACACCAAGTGTGAGGTGATCCCAAAGCATTCAAACATTTATCCATCTCTATACTGATAAACAAGTAAAAGTCAATGGTAAATCTGCTTGAGTATTCAGTGACGTGGACACAGGACTTCCAGTGAGTTTGTCTGCTAGCTTTCCAAAAAGAAAGGAGATACATTCTGTATTTTAGATATTATAATAAAATAAGGCAAGCATTGCATCATATCCACTTAGGGAGAGATCTTACCCAAATAAATAACACCTATAACCAGACTTACATATTGAGTCCCAGAAGGGAACCAAGACCTCAAGCATAACAGTGTCCATTATATCAAATTTACTGGGACATAATTTTATTTTTTGAGACAATTAATTGACAGTACAAAAGCATTGTTCTCTTAGTTAAAATAGTTGGCAGTTAAAATAATCTCAAAGAAAGATACACTTTGGCTTTTCTAATTATTTCTTACACTTCAAATGAGAAGAGTAAGCTTCCTGCTATTTATATAAAAAAAGTCTTCTATGATTTTTATTTTTAAAATGTTTTTTATGCCACTTTAAAAACTGTAGAATGATGAAGAATTAGCTAGAAGGAAAACTTCGTGAGTCCCACTGAAGCAGTTTATTCTGGAACACCATTTATAGAAATGCCATTTTGTCATTTTTACCCTGAACAGAAACTGTATGTGATATTTCCACCCTTATACAACTGAACTCATTATACTGTTTCCATAACAACAAATAGCAGTACATGAAATTAGATCCCAATAAGATCCTGAGAAAATTAAGTTACAGCCTGCTAATGTGTTTCTTAGAGACTCATACAGTGAATGAAAAACCAAATCTGCAAAGCTGGCAATCTGGGTACCTAATAATAGCGGTACAAGAGGTTAATATCTCATGAAGGGAATCAAGGAAAAACTGCCTTAGCCTATAGCCACTAGGTAAGAAAAATTTCTGCTTGCCACAGAGGCTGTACAGATGCACACATTTAACTCCGTGTTTTATCCAAGAGTTGCCCAAATAACAGCTGCCTCAGCAAAAAAAGAGTAACCACACGATGGGGTAGATTGTCAGACAATAGCTTGTCAGTTGGAAAGCTTCTTCCTAACTCTTAAGGACTCCTACAGTCCTTTCTTTCTGTTCCAGATGAATACACACAACTGAAGTCTTTAAACTTTTATGGTTGTCTATAGCTGAAGACTCTATACAGTTAATTTCTTTCAGACACCGCTTTGATTTTCTAAAACAAAACTAAAAGCAGTGAAATGAGTCCATGACTGACCTGTTCTCAAAGGAGCTCGGTGTTAACACAGCACCTAACGAACTCCAATGTTAAGCTCTGTTGCTGCTCTGATTCAAATAATTTTAACCTTGCAGTGACCTGTAACACCATTGCCCCACCCCCCCACCCCCAATATAGCCAGGTGTAAAGTCTGTTCCAAACTAGAAGTTAAGGAAAGAGACTTCTTTCCTCACTAGAGCCTGGTTTTGTATCTGTTCAGTGATGACAGATAAAAGCACAACTAACAATTTTAATGGAATTTAATAAAATACTGCTACAAACTCGTAAGACAGTCACAAGCCTAGATCATGCTACTTCGTTGTCTTCTCCCCCATCCTTCAACTTCCAATGGCAAGCAGCTGTACAGCGTTCCTCTGACTCGGAGGAATGGAGAAAAGAATGATGGAGGTGCCTAATCTCAATAAAAGGCATCATCCTTCAGAACCACCGATTTGCTTCTGGTACAAAGCACATACAACTTCTAATACAGGAAGCAACACCTTGCATGACTGTAGTGGTTTAACCCCGGCTGGTAATTCAGTACCACGCAGCTGCCTGCGTACTCCTTCACCCAGAGGGTTGGGGAGGACAGCTGGAATGGAATGCAAAACTCAAGAGTTGAGATAAAAACTGAAATAGAATAAAAATGAAAGAACAACAATAACAACGATGACAATAACAGTTATGAAAAGGGAGAGGAAAAGAATAAAATCCAGAGGGAAAGGAAGAAACACCTGTTGACCGATGGCCAGCCAGTCCCTGAGCAATGATTTGCCTGCCTCGGCTAACCCCCCAGGGATATATACCAGGCATGACATCCCATGGTATGGAATACCCCTTTGGCCAGTTCGGGCCAGCTGACCTGGCTGTGTCCCCTCCCAATTCCTTGTGCCCCTCCAGCCTTTTCACTAACAAGGCATGAGGAACTGAAAGGTCTCACATCAAAGCCAAAACAGCACCACACTAACTCTTAAAAAGATAATTCTATCCCAGCTGAAACCAGAACAATTACATACTTATCTACAGGCCACTAGTACATGAGGATGGCAAAAAAGGAAAAATTCAAAACCTGACTCTATCATAGCCCAATAGACCGCTTTGTTTCAGATACCTAGACATGAAATTTTCAACATTTGAAGGATACAAACTGGTTTCCTAGAGAAAAAAAAAAAATGTCTGAGGTGAGGCTTAAGCTAGATAGTAAAATTTTTGCGGGCAAAGTCTTTTCAGAAGATTTTAATCTGTCATTCATAATGCTTCTTTACACAGCCATAATAAATAGTGACAATGCAGCAGAGGAGTAAATGGATATCCTGGGGAGAGACCAGCACTCAGAGTGTTTGTCTGCAGGGGACACACAACTAGCCAAATTCAAGGACTGAAAACCAGGCATTCTGCCATAACTCACATGGCCTGAAGACCTAACAAAATAAATAAATAAATAAATAAATGATTAAATAAAAATAACTGAAATAAAGGACATTGTCAAGGCCAGAAAGTCTAAAATTAGCAACAGTAGCCACACTTAGGTTTGCGTTACAAAAGTAAATGCTAGGCACAGTCTCTTGTGCTGGTCAGGTTACATATCAAAGCAGATGAATCCTCATTACTATACAGAGACAAACCATTACGGTCTTTCAGCACCTGCTTTCTTCTCTGATTTGAATGAACAAGAAGGCAACAAGGGCAGACCGTTCATGCTTCTGTCACAACATTATTCCCACTTCAAACCAGATGATGTAGAGCTGCACTAAAGGGACATCTTATTAGAAGATATGCCAGACATCTTTGTGGGGCACTGAATTGTCATAGCAATAAAATCTTCATCTACATCGTATTGCAAAAAAGTTCTTCAAAGCATAATAATCCAGAAATTTAGGAACAGAAAGCAGATTTCAAATATATACTTTACTTCTTAAAAATCTGATGCATTAGTTTTCTTGCAAGAACCAAATTCCATTGTAAATTTTCCATCATCTTACTGCGTGTTGTTCCTGAACTTCAAAAGGACTAATTCATCAAGTATTTGCTCTAGTTAAAAATAATCCTACTGCCCTAGTAAAGTTCAAAATAGAAAAATAGAGGCCTGGACTACCAAAAATTTTTGTGAGCACATAAATTGAAATACAGTTCCTTCAGTAAAGGATCTGATAATCTGCAAGAACAAATATATAGAAACAAACCCTGCTCTGAACCTGTTGTGATGACCACAAATGTGTGTTTTTCCTTAGTCCTCATAGGAATAGCAATCACAATATAGAGTAGTATATAGTATGAATTCACACCAAAATGCCTTTTATGAGTTTACCTATCCTGAAAAGATTTCAGTAGAACAGCTTGCATGTAGGTATGTAAGTATAGAGCATAACGAAAATTATTTTCTTTTACGCTGAAAGCCATCTTCTGGGATAACTCACTCCATGATGAGCCCAGGATATCTAGTCAGTGCATGTGAAGGACAAAGAACTTCCAGCATTCACATTTGAATCACTTTTGATGTTATTAGGAAATACTGTCAGTCAACCATATCTGGATGGATGCGTGGATTATGAGCATTTTCAAAAAAATTCATCTTTCAAGTACTAAATACAGAGCAGGGTTAGGTTCTAACTTCAATAACCCAAATGCAAATTTCAGCCTTTTGAAAACAAAGACAGCAAGGTATCCTTTGGCTAACAAGACTGACATATATATTCATCAGCAGGACATCAAAAAACTAAGTGCTTGTGGACCATACAGCTTTCTTCACAAGAATAGAGTGGGTCATTGTCACGGGTACGCTCCTGTCACTTTGGCATGTGCACCAGTCAAGCTGGGTAGGACAGGGTAGAGATGAAAAGCACTTAAGCAATACTACTTTTGACATAATCTTACTCATTTTACAAAAAAATTGTTTCTTCAGTCTAGCGAATAAGACAAGAGAAAGGGTAGCTGTTACTCAGTAGAGAACCATATAGGTATGTGCTTTCCTCATTGGTTCTTCAATAATACAAGGTTCCACTGCAAAAAAATAGTTTCTATTCCTTGTAAAATAGATAACCCTCCCCAACTGATTGGATATGAGGCCCAAAGGTCTCTTCAGACAGAAAGAATAAACAACAGATTGTTGTAAAAATAAAAAACACCACACAACAAAGTAAACCAAACATCACCCTCTCTCCCCTGTCCTCACTTGTCTTACTGCTTTAAGCGTCAAGTCCCAGCAGTGACAACTTTATAATGATTTTAAATACTTTCTAATCAATGATCACTGTAACACGTACAAACAGCAGGCATATTCTTGGATAAAATGCTGGCAACTTGAGTAAAATCAAGATCTGTAAATATCAGTACTGTTACCATTCCTCCTGCAGGATTTCCAAAAATAGGCCACTTGCTTATTGAACAAAAAGTGGCAAATAGCTTGATAAGTTTTCCAAATCTTAAAACAATCACAGATAATGAAGCTGAAGTTTTGATTTTTGTATGGTGTTTTCAAATATAAAAATAAACAGTGTTGCTACTTAATTAAGGTTACTTTATTTCTGTGAGAAAAAGCAGTACCTAAACAAATTAAAAAAAAACCCACCAACTAACCTACAAAGTAAAAAAAAAAAGAATAAAAAGGCCAAAGCACATGAAGTTTTTCTTTACATCCCGTCATCCATCTCCTCCCCTGCAATGTTACCACTGGTACTCTTATACTGTGGAACTAATACTAAATCTCTAGAGGTTATTAACTTGACTTTCTGTTCTAATAACCTTAATCTCAGAAAACACACTACAACTTCCACTTGCCTGAAGCACCCATAATTACACTGAAAAGAGAAATATACTTTATTAACAAACTGCATATTGTACTATGAGTGGCACTGATTTTCCCTACCTCTTCTTTGGTAAGACCCAGAATTTTCTGATGGGAAAGACGGATGTTTTATTTTTAAAGTTTTATTGAATATAGAAAGTATTAATACTTAAAACTTAACCTGCCTTTTCATAAGTGCAGTATAAAGACACCCAGTGCTGCCACCACTTTTGCACATTTTTGGACTTAATTATGTGCCATCAATATTAATGCCATTTGCTAAGAATCATCTTTCCAGTAGTTTCCTGTGCTGCTACACTAAAAATGATTAAGTCTAGCAAAGAAGCTGTAGAATAGGTAATATTAATACTGCATTCATCTTGAAAGCTACACATCAGCAAGCTGGAAAAATATTAAACGCCAGTAGAAAAGGTATTGCTAGATAATAAATTTTTATGGCAAGAAATCAAAACCCTATGCAGAAGGGCATTAACAGTCAATGAATTACTTACAAGACTTTTAAGAGCAATCCAAATACCAACAGTTAAAATTAATTCAAATCCAGTGAGAACACTGATGAAGTAAATTGCAACTCCACAAATTTTACCAGCAGGAAGAGCAAGAATAAGAGTAGCATAACCTTGCCGTCTATTTTAATGTACTTTTTTTTAATCTGTTTTCTCCAATTCATAGAATGTAAAGAATATAGGACCTTTGTTTAAACAAACAGCTTTTGTGGTCAAGCACAGAGTTGTTTGATTCTCAGAAAAAGATTCATTGCACTCTATCTGCATGAATGAATGGGAGCAGAAAGAAATAAATTCATAACTTTCAGTGATTTTGAAGCCAAGTCTTCTCCCTTACGGGTTTTTTAACAGCAGTGCAGAAATTAATGCTGGTTTAGTGAGGTTAAAACAAAAGCAAAAAATATGCTCTGGGAGAATTAAACCTAAAATATATGCATGCAAGTTGGTACGCATAGATAAAGTTTCCTGCAATTTTAATTAATCTGGAATTCAAAACCCATAAGATTAAAAATAAGATACTTTTAATTTTTGCTCCAGAGCAACCATATAAAAAACAGTTAGACTGATTCTGAGAACTGTAGAAAACAATAACGAAGAACCTCATTCATCTTCAATAACAATTTTGATCGTGTGTTCAACTGAATCTCAAATCAATCCCCATTCCCTGCAGTACTCATTTAGAAATGATAACTACTTAAATAACAGGGCACAGAAGAAGTTTGCTATAAAAGCTGCCTATAGTAAAACAGATTTGAAAAGATCTAATAGCTGAAAATATAAATGCTGAATATGTAATTTAATGCAAGTAGTATTGTGTACTAAGATAAATAATTCACTGTTTCCTGGACTGTCTCCTCAAAATGTATTTGCAACTGAACAATAGAAATTACCAGCTCTTCAGAACCACCACAGCTTTAATGGTATCTTTGAGAGGAAATCTTGTGCCTAGAGGACCTCTAATCAGCAGGAACACAATAATTCCTAGAGGCATGGAAGACGAAAGCTCCCTGATCCTTTTTGCATCTACTTTTTGTTTTCCTAGTGCATTATGTACTAGTGAACACAGTAAGAGGGCAAGCCTCATATGCATCTGACGTAACTCCTCCGAGTTTTCAGTCTTGAACTTTATAAAATGCTGGTTTTTACATTGAAATCTATGGGCCTGTATGCAATTTCTAGATATGACAATATTTTTCCTGTGACCAAATATTCTGCTGATTATCAGCCACGATGGCTATGATTTCTGGGGACTTTTAAAAGTGCTTGCTTCTTAGTTTTACTGGAGTGCTCTCAAACCTTTCTCAGGAAAAGTTTACAGAAATATGCTCCCTAATAGCCATTACACATGCTTCTGCTATACTCTTCAATCATTATATTACTATGATAACTAATGATAATTTCCTGATTTATAGAGGTCTATCAAAGACTTTGCTGTCCTCATTCCAGGACTATTCTGCATGTGAGATAGTTACAGTAACACATATATCAACAGAAAGAAAACATATTACAAACTTACTTGTCTAACAATATTTTAATACTCCTAACATTGCTGCTGTATCCCTTTCTTCATTTCATATTTGCTCATTATTCACCGCAACACAGTTGGCCACAGAGCACCACCTCATGTGGGTGAAAGCCTGGCGTGCTCATCCAAGCTAACAGCCTGCTTGTATTTGATAGCTGGAGTAGGGCTATTTTGCTCCTTTCCCTCCCCAGACCCATGGCAGAGGACTAAGGAACAGGTAAGGGAAGATCTTCCCCCAATCATTTCATCTTCCATGGAAAGACTACTTAAAGTATTAATTATGCTTAAAATACATAAGGACTTCCTAAAGCTAGAGAAAAGCCAAACTTCACACCTCCATGAAACAAACTTTCACTTACCGGGAACAACAGATGATGAAGTTCTAAGATTTTCAGGTCAGATAGAACTTTAAGGGTGGAAATGAAAGTTCTGTGGATTTGCAAACATGAATAAGCAGATATGGTCCATAAATCATCTCTCCTAAACCCTAGTTACCTGAACTATGATTTATCAAAGCAGGACCTACAAGCAAGTTAATTCAAATTACATTTAACTGAAATGAAGGAAGCAATTCACACCTCATAGCTATTGTTTCAGGCCCTCTTGTAAACTCAGGAAATAATTTCAACACTTCTGAAGCTCTTTCCATGTTTGGAATGGTTTCTTTGCAACTATTTGAAAGGCCTCAAAAACCTGTAATACAAATGTCAATATGAATTGTGCTCTACAAGTATTCTGCATATTTGACCTCTGTAAATGTGACTATTATACAAATAAACACTATGTTTCCACAAACTTCTTGCATAATGCTATTTTTTACTCGAGAACCTCAAAATTCTTACCACTCTAAGGAAAAACACCTCCTATATTACTTCTATTAAAGTCAAAAGTCAAAACAAAACTAACCCCAACTACACTGATTTTTCATCACCTACTTTTTTTCCCCTTCAGTTTCTAGAATTTTGCTCTTCTTTTACTGCTAATCACAAAACGGAATTTCATTTCATGTTTCTAGTTTTACCATGAGTCTTTCTAGTCATCTTATGACACACGCTCCTTGTTTTTTGGTCTTTCCCAATACATTATTCACCACCACAGCACATTCAGGAAGAGCAGAGAAGGATACTCATTTCCAACAGTACAATCAAGTATAATGTAAATGATATGAAGAAACATTTGGAATTTTTTTGCATGGAATTATGTATCATTACTATGGCAATTTAAATCATGCATAGGAAGTACACATCTTACATTTCCAGAAATTCATTATATTCTTCAGCAGTCAGCTCCATTAGACTAATATAATAACACTGCCAGCCACCACACATAAGTCATAAGTAGTACAATTGGATTTGTCTGCTTATTGCATTTTCAATTTGAATAATAGCTATATTATTCAATTGCAAATATCTTTTTTGTCTAAATACTCTTGTTATATTTAGTTGGAGCTGGGACAGCACCATCAAACAGTAAAGAGAAATGAAATAGTCTATTTCTACTGTATTGGTATACAAACTCCTACATTTTGTGAGGTGCTCTACCTTACTATAGCACTAAAAAGAAAAAGTCTGACCCCTTTATATTACTGTTATGAATAGTACAGTCAGCAGAAATATTTTGAATTGGCAAAATTAGTCTAAATTTTCCCAAATGTTTAGTTGCCAACTTTATAAGAAAGAGAGCTTTGTAGTGGTCCAAAAAGGACAGCAAGTACAATGTAAGTGCTTGTCTACATGGAGAAGCAAGCTGGAACAGCTGTTCCACAGCAGCTCCCACAGCAGATGCTCTTATTTCAGAAAAAGTGCTTTTTTACACATTAAGGAAGAGTACAAGCCAAGGCACCCTGAGGCTTCGGCTGTGTAGAGTAATACGACCCTCATAAAGAGTCAATGTGAAAGAGTCACTGTTTTTCAGTACGTACACTGGAGTATTTCATACGGTTTTAATCTCCCCTCCCTTTCCTTTCAGACAGTAGACAACTCTTAAGTGATTTCTAGGCATTGATCAGGTTGAACAATATTGTAGGTAAGAGAGGCACCAGAAGTTGAACGGAAGGTTACTCAACTGTGTGATCCAGGAGATGATTCCAGCATGATTTCAGACATCCCATAGAACATTGCTGCAGTGAAGTAGTTCATCTGTAGAGGGAATTTGTCTAATGGGAGAAATCTTTAGGTTTTAAGATACTGTGTAGGAAGAGCAAAAGATTCCTATTTTAAACAGAAACAAAATTCCGTTATTTAAAGACAATAAAAATAAATCTGGGTGTTGAACAAGAATTTAAGTGTTCATACTAAATGAGTCTAAAATAGGTAAAAAATAAAGATAACTTTGTTTTTCAAAAATAGTAGATTGATTTTTGCTCTGCAATCTAAACAAAGTATATTGACATTTCAGTTTATTTCATTCAATGTTCATATTGCCATTTTGTCTCTTTCCTTCCCCCATTTGCCACTGAAGTAAACTGAAATAGAGGGTAATGAGGAAACAATTTAACTTATTTTAAGCCTTTGTCAAAAAATTAACTTCATTTTTTTTCCCCCAAACCACCCTTAAGATGGGAAGAGCTCATTTGCTTTTATACAGTCAATTCCAGAAGTATTTGATTTCTTTTTCTTCAGCTAGTGAAACCACATATATACATTTTGAATGCAAGAGCATCCAAGGGAGAAAGGCAGCACAATAGTCCTGTCTATATCTTAACTAACTTTCTTATTTCTCAAAATGGTTAGCCCTTCTAAACATCTGAAACAAAAACCAAACTGAATCTCTTTATTTTTGTTACATACAAGTGTTTTTTCTCTGCCTTGATTTTTATGAAATCCTCAAACAGAAGAGCCCTCAGAGCATGGGCTGGGACCATACAGGAAAACAAAATAATAAATGAAACAACGGAGGGTTGTATTATGTACTTCTCGCTGCCAGCAAAGGCCAGGGCTTGGGCTGCGGTTGTGGTTACGTCTCCCTAATAAGCTGGAATGACTGTAGGTGGGGTGGGTTCATAATTCACATGAATGGGTACCTCTTCCCCAAGACCTTGCCATATGCACATACAAACCAGTGATTCGTGCAAATAACATTGCAAACAAGTGATGCGTATGGATGGAAGGGTTTCAGAACTTTTATTTAAATTGCATTTATTTCAGAAAACTGGTAGTAATTCAAGAAGTAATGGAAATTATTACCAGAAGTGTGACTGATCGAATTTAAACCAACTGCGTGTAAGAATAAGCGTGTACTTTGGGTTTTTCTCACTTTGGCAGCAGGTTGGTAACCATCTTCATCTTTCATGTTATTTACGGGGACATCTGCAGATGTAGGAGCAGCCACCAGAGGGCTCCCATATTTTTTACAAATTTTGCCTTAAGAGTTTAGAAAGCAGAATTGAAAGATGGAAAATAACAGACCATTACAATGATCTTGAGATACCTGGTAGCTGCAGAGATTATTTGAGAAAATATAAAAATCCCCAATTTTAATGGCTGCTGTAAAGCCCATGTAGGACTAAACAGAATGGGTCAGAAACTGTGTGCAACCTGCAGACATCTCAGTGAAATGAAAAGCCTAATTACTATGTCACCTGGCACCCTGTCTCTCTAGAGAACACCTAAAAACTGGGGAAAAAAACAGACAACAAAACCCCACCACAATAATGCAAAGGAAAACTTCACAGAGCGGCCAACAAGGGTCTAAAATTTATCTTCTGAGAACCAACCAGTGCTTCCATCTGCAGAAGGAAATTTGTCTTTCCATAGAGCAAGGTTAAAAAAAAAAAAAAAAAAAAAAGTACAAACTAAAAGTACAAGTCTGAGCAAAGCTGAGAAATCACACATGTACACTCAGAAATGGCATTAAAGTAAATACAATTAATTGTTTTCCAGTTAACAAACTGAAGGGAGCTGTTTGGTGACTGTAAATATGGAAATTCACGTGAAAGGTCTGAATGTCACAAACCAAGATAAACCAATCCGTTCACAATATGTTATAGGAAAGACGGCATTTTTTCAAAGACTTTGCATGACAGACC
The DNA here is from genome assembly GCA_035590215.1 of Microhierax caerulescens. Taxonomy (NCBI): domain Eukaryota; kingdom Metazoa; phylum Chordata; class Aves; order Falconiformes; family Falconidae; genus Microhierax; species Microhierax caerulescens. The sequence goes on from JAVJGJ010000032.1 coordinate 17,505,181, forward strand.
TGCACTCCCTGAACTCCAGGTGTAGGGTGCTGCGGGAGGGGCAATAGGGAATCTCTGGAGCACTTTCAGATGAAACAATTCAAGGAACTGGGATTAAGAGGGTTGAGCCTACAGTAGCGCTCACAGAAGCTCTCACTTAATATTTAAGTTGTAGGCATAGCCATCACAGATGCAGCATGGAAATTATTTGCTGAACAGCAACCATGCCATTTTTTGGAGAGCAAAGAAAGCAGTAACGTTCTGGAGCAAGTTAGGACTAGTAGCAGAAAAAATAGCTGAGGAATAAATACCTTTACAGCCATACATTTATGATTCACTGTTTGGGACTAATGAAGGCTATAATTCAACATTTAAATGGATCCTGTACAGTTTAAAACAATTGTTAATAAAACCATAATAAGACTGTAAGAAAGCAGAATGACTTGCTCATGAAGGCATTTTTTTAACTCAGGTTGCATTCCCAGCTTTGTATGAAAAAGTACTTTATCAAAACAAAGGCAGAATGGAAGTAGTTTGTAAGGTGAAGAAGCCATTTTCTAAAATTTAGATGCAGAAATTCATAGAAATATCACAAAATAAAAACATATTTTGTTAAATATGTTTACAAGACATAGAAGCAATTTCTACCTGATTATTAAGGAGAAGATTAAAATATACGTGCATGTAAGAACTAAGGACTATAAACTGTGATACAGTGCAGTGATGTTAATTTAGTGGTCTACCATCCGCAGAACATGAAAAAAAAAGTTTCAAAAATACTCTAGCACCTGTATGGTTATATCTCCATAAACCTGGCAATCAAAACAGGAAAATTCAAGTCATGAATGAACTTACAAGGTCTAGCCTCAAATTATACAAATATGATTATGAATCAAAATTATAAAGGCAATGAGAGACAGTAAAATATCTGAATAGTATTACCAGATGTTACAGAGGAGTATAGTAATTCCAGATAAAGGTGTACAGTATTTCTTTTAAGAGTAGATACAGTTGCAAATATCTCATGCCTTCAAGTTTTGGTATCACTAATGAAACAGTCATAAGTGGTACTTAAATTTGATGTAAGGATTTCTGCCTGATACCAAGCAGAAACAAAAAAATACTCCAAGGAAGACAGGTAATGAAACAGCAGGTAATAATGCTAGATCACCATCAGACCACAACTCTATGCCAAGTGTGAGACACTGTCAACATCCACCTGGACACCAGCTTCAGTAGGAGGATGCTACAAGATGGAAGAAGTTATCACCGCAGTAAGCTTGTATATTTGGTGACATTTGTAGCATCTTAGCACTATTTGGAAGAAACAAAAGGGCCCTTCAAAATTCTTCTAGAACAGAAAAGAGCCATAATACACCCCCTAATTATAATAATAATGTCTAACATCTTCAAAATAAACACGAAAGAGTATTTACTAAAGACTTAACCAGATCTAGTCAAGGTCACACCTTCTAGCAAAGTTATTTAACAAAACACACACACAAGAGTTATGTAACATCATTCCTTTGTAATTTCAAACTCCTATCTAAAACTGGTATGTCTAGTTTCCTCTGAATGTCCCTAGTGTAGTTCTCTGCTGGCATGGGACTTGTGGCTGACAATTTTCAGCCACACTAGTCTCATTTCAGCAGTGCTGGAGTAAGGGTCAAAATAGGTCATATATTGGAAAACTAGTCACAGCAACTGCTTTTTTTTTTGTGTCTGCTTTTCCATAAACAGCAGAGAAAGCTGGCATTAAGCCAAATATTTATTTATAGACAACATTTATTTTTAGGTATTTATTTTAGTTACTGGAGAACAATTGCAGCTAAATGTACTTATTACTATCTGGAAATCTATTTTTTGAAATATCCTCTGTCAATATAAATTTTTTGTTGCTCTGTCTAACCGTATTTTGCCCTTTATGTGCATTTTGAGTTTATTAATCACATTTCTATGGCATCTGGAAGCTGTGAGATTTTCCAAAGTAAAAGACGTGATACTGAAGTCTCTCCCTTAGGTTTTTTTGTTAAAACAACCCCAAAACCTAATTGCTCTGCACACTGGTTTTCTTAAGGAAATGCCAGAATAAGAATCAAGTCACAGGATTTCATACTATGACTGGAGTGAGGTGGTCATTGCTAGTAGAACCAAGTTTCTTACAAACTCTCTGCACAGTAACCTTGACCTAGACTTTCAATTCAGAGCCATTTGTTTCCAGTGCCTAACGAGAAAGGCTGTGGCTTTAATACTGTATTTGTTGCATGAAATGAAAACTGTGCATCCTTTTTTCACAGGCCAGAGCTTTTCTACTGAATTCACACTTAAAATTTCACACTTCTGACAGGGATTTTTCTCTTTACATTTTCTGCATCTTTCCCCTTGCCCTCTTTCATGTGACTGATTTGTCCTACACTCAGGACAAGGCCTGAACTGACCTCAGACTCCCTATGTTTGCCAGTTATTTATTGACATACGTTCAAGTCAACCTCTGTAAGGTAAGAAATTTTTGTTTAACATATTCTGCAGGCTGATAACTGAGCCAGAGATTAGATGATTATATATTACAAGCACTTGTGCTTGTCTGTAATAACAGCGTAATGTATTTCAGTCAGCTCTTACATTTCAACTATCAGCAGAGATTTTTCACAAGTTTCTATAGTGCTTACAGGGCTCGGAGGGATGCAGCCATTGCACTGAAAACAGGCCTGAAAAGGCACACAACCATGGGCACATGAACAAACTGGCTTAATGCTCTAACTCCTCACAAAACCTTCCCAATTATTTTTTCTCTACAGAAAAGAGGGAATCACAAGGACAAAAACTCCCAGAAAAAAACCGATTCAGAGATCAGCAGTTAAAATCACCGAGTATGCAGCATGCCAGACAGCTATTCCAGCTTTCTCAAGTTCAGAGTGCTGCTGCAGTAGGTGAGAAGTGACCTATTAGCTAGCTTCTCATTTTCTTGTTCAACATTTGATATTACTTTCTATTGAAAAGATGACATAATTCCTCACCTTGTGAGCCACTGGTTTTACAATATTTCAAACAATGCAGCAACACCAGCGCCTTTAGAAGCATTGCGTGGGCAGAATGCAATGCAAGCCTTGTACAATTTTTTTCCGCCTCAAATGCCATAATGGCTTTTCCATTATTAATGATAACTTAGAATGTTCCAAAATGTTGTAAGGTGGTTACTGGACCCATATTCTACCCAGGCCATTAACTGTTTCTCTGATTATATCAAAATGCATCTCAATTCCCCATCTACCTCCTTCCTACAATTGCTTCATCAATATTCATAAGATCCAAGAGCTTTATATTGATTACCACATCTAATGCACTCATTAAGCAAAGTCATCGTGACCTCCGAAGCAATTCTACTTTTGTGACTTATCTAGATGCTTGCTCAAAATATTTTGAGACATTGGTATCGATGCAGAAGCAAGCAGCACAGGGTAAAACCCACCACAGCATCTTTAACTGACCATAGTCTGATAGGATGGACTTTCTCCACACCTGTAGGAGATGTCACACAACACTAAAAGCTTTGTCATATTATCCCCAACTGAACAGGAGCCCTTGTTATCACACAGCAGAAAGAAGTAGTTAATATTAACTAATCATTATTAACATTCATTATGGAAAATCAATCTGATTGTTCTATAACCTCCTGCTGCAGTCAGCTGGGTTATTCTGATATTTACATAATATTGACTTCCTGCTAACCAAAATCATGGCAGTTATATAACATCTTTCAATGTCATGGTGATTCTGCAAACAAAATCTATTTCGTTTATCAGCACCAAGGTACAAAGTAAACACATTTTGCAAACAGTTTCTAATGGCAAATCTTTTACTGCTTCATATGTCCCACTGTAATAGTGGCAAGCGTTCTTCTTTGGAAAGATAAGAACAGAACAGTACAACTACAGTCTGAATTAATCTTTTAGTCTCAAATTTAACTTTCCTGGAAGAATTATATTCAATAAGAACTCACTTTAAAAAAAACCAACAACACAACAAGAAACACAAAACCACAAGTAACAACTCTCCTTTTCGTATCTTAAGAAATTGAAAGAGTGAGAACAAAACAGTTCGAAAAATTCTAAAGTAGAAATTAGGAATAATTTGTTAAAACTACAGAAATAACTGACACGAATGAATGCCCTTGAAGAGTGACATAATCAGTTGGATTCTTAAAAAAAAGTAGTATCTCTAACTCAGAATCTATTATCTGGATGCAAAAGTCATTTAGTACAACACTATTGGTACAACTGCAGCTGCTCCATTGTAGTTAACTATGACATTGTTATTGGCATGTTTGCTACTAACTATATATGACTAAATCAAGATGGAAAAATATTAGTACACATACTTTTTCAGGGTTGTGTCTGCCCACCCCTTCAAATAATTTTTTATGGATCAATCACTGTATGTGTCAAAGTTTCAGTGATTGCCAGGCTGGTTCTCTTCTGCACTCTGGAATATTTCTCTGTCTAAAAGTAAAGTTTTCATTCAAATTTGGATTTAGTATTGAAATGTAATTTGAAGGCTCCCAAAGTAATCTAAACATATTATAAATATTACATATATATACATATTTACACAGAAGATTAGCACATTATTCTCTTTTTTAATGTGAACATACAGTTAAAGAATTTTAGAATATAAGGGCACACTGGTTTTAGACTGGTCCACTACAAGTATGTTCAAGCAGAAAAGCTTTTGATTACACTGCTTTAATCTTCTTTACTGAAAATTAATCTAGCCCAAATATAAGCCTCATGTATTTCAAATTGGAAATTTTAGTATCTGGAAAAGGTTAAACATTTGTATCAATCTGAAATCCATTCAAATGGTAAGACTGAAGAAAAATTGTCATCCGTAGTCAAAAAGTAAAAGCAGTAAATTATTCTACCTTAGTAAGTACATCTATAGCTAATCTCCTTGGTTAAAAACATGAGTCATGTAGCATTCTCATCTTTAGAAGGCAATACAGCAGAATGTAAGCATCTTTTATTGAGGCTTGACTTCTGCTGCATCTGAGACTTTTCTTAAGTAAAGACAGAGCAATATTAGAGTCATATCTGGCATATTTTATGCCAGAATTAGCTGAAATTCACTTAAAAGTGATACAAACCAAAATACAGTATGTCATAATGTCTGCATTTTCATTCCTCACATTGAAAGTAAATCTACATTACGCTGCAGGATAACCTTAAAACATGGTTCAGAAAAAGTGATTGCCTAATTGGAGCTATTCATAGTTACACCATTCATACTTGGGCACGGCGTAAAAGTCCAAATATTATCTTCATTCAGAAATTTCTATTTTTGGAGCAATATGATCTAAAAGGACAACATTTTTCTCCAGAGAGAGAACGAAAATTAAAAATTCAAAGCACACTGTTTCACACTGTTCTCACTCTGTTTCACAGCTGAAATACCTGCCGATTAGCAACTCTGTCAGCAAAACCTCAACTTTGTAACAATTTCAAAGGTAGAACTAATTAGGAAGTAAGCATAATGAGCCCAAATTATATGACTTCAAACTCCAAACTTTCAGTTAGTATATAGGTGCATTTTTGAAGTGAGAACTTTTATGTATGTGAACCGGCACCTTTGATTTACAGAACTGCAAAAATTCATTGCCCAAATGTAACTGATACAGATGTGTTTGCTATTTATCACACTGTAGTCACTCTTCACGCTTCGATCCAAGAATGCTAACTTATATAAATGATTGAATTCCAATATCCTTATCACAGCTTAGTCCCTGGCATCCCAAGCAGTTATAAAGAATCTCCTGAGAGCACGTGGAAGGTTTGTAGGGAAATCTTCAGCACGTGCTTGAGCAGGGATCACAGAGGACTGAACAAATTAGCAGCTATAGACAGGGAGAGGGTGGGGACCTCGTTCGTGAAGCCAGCCCAGAGGAGGAAATAGCAGACCGTGACTACGTACCATAACTATGTGCTGCCTCCTAAATAGGGCAGCCTTTGGAAGACTGCAGTCAGCCAAGGGAAAGGTGCTACTCACTCTTAAGGGACTCAGATCTTACCGTCAAAAATTAAATTTCATTGCACACAAAAAGGCAAGTACAGTTTATTAATTTGTTTTGAAATGAAGTTTCTTAAGTTACTTTTTCTAAGTCTTAAGTATTAGTCATTTTTTCCTCGAGTAGTTAGACAGGCCTATTTATTGATTGTCCTTCCTACCAATACTTTCTAAAATTTGAATTCAAGGCACTTTATTCACGTCATAAGTGTGTGCTAAAAATCTAAATAGCTGCCATATTTAATTCTAAATATAAACCCAGTCTGCATCTGCCTCTGACACTACCATGCCCCTGGGCAGAAAGGCTCCAAATGTTTGGAAGCTGTGATGTTAAATGCTCTAAAAACTGCCAGCTGTATGAACAAAGTTGCCTGACTTGATTTTGCACCTGCTAAAAGGATTTCAGTCTCTAACATTTCTTTCAGATGCTCCATGAATACCAGCAGAATAAAACCAAGACATATATATACTCTATGAATGGTAACAATAGGAATCAAGAGAAATAACAGCGTACTTCAAGTTACAGTAAAAACTGTTACTCCATTTTGCTTGTCCATGATGACCCCTGTTGTGGTAGTTCTGTTCAATTACTAGGCAATCACTGATTCACCTGTAACTTATTTTCCCTCCCCCCTCCCTCTGGGAAGCAATGTATCAGGCAAAAGTAACAAAGGCAACCAATTACAAATTGAAGTCCTATTCCACAGAAGCTGAACAGTCTGCAACTTAGTTCTGTGTTTAGTCCCTTGTAAAGGTGGTGAACACCTGTAAAATCAAGTTACACAGGTTCAGTTCTAAAACCCTGCCTACAACAGCATCACAGCAATGGGCTGCCAAGGTCAAAACGGAGCTCTGAGGAGCAGCATAAAACCAAACAGGATCTACCAAAACTTTTCCAATGGCAACAACGGCCTTCGAAAAGTTACCTATGTGGCCAAGATCTTTCATCCACCTAAACCCAGACACTGTTATTGCAAAGTGCCACCTACAGTCTGAATGTAACAATCAAAAAGTAGAACTTATAACTGATGATATAATACAAATTCATCCTGTTACCTTTAGTATAATAGGTTCTAGACATCAAGATCACTTGGTCTTTTCAATAAATGAGCTGTTCATAAGAATTTTAAATCTAATCAAAATATTAATGAGTCACAAATTCAAATGAGGTTATATTGTACAGTCTGCACAATAAATTTGACTAGAAGAAATTAATTTTGCACAGATGCTTTTTGGTATGCATTCAACCAATAGATTAAATTTATATTGTGATAATCCCATTAATCCTAATCTGTAGGGGTACCACAGAAACTTCATCCTATTTCAAAGACTTTTTTTTCCTTTTGCTATCACAATATGCATGTACCAAAATAACAAATACTGTTACCAAAAAAACCCCACCACCAAACAACCAACCACACCCAAAAAAACCTAGCAAAAATGAGCTGAATTTCAATAGGGAATGATCCAAAACGCCCTCAAGCATAGAATTGGTGGTCTTGCTAGATAGATGCTCCATAGAAAAACAGATTGGTTTTGTTCCCTGCAGATGTTTTTTTCCATGAAATGGACAGGTCAAAACTGTAGCAACAGACCTGCTTCCCAAAGCTCTCAAACATCATCTGCTAAAAATCGCAACTGTAGATCCAATATTTGTATCTTATGAGACAATTATTTTTAGAATTTATGTGAGGTCTTCAAGATGGGGGTAGATGGATCATTCAGTGTCAAAGACTGGACTAATACACTGAACTACAGGTTCTCATTTCAGTGAAGTACGGCAAACTCTCAGACTATTAAGCCCCCCAAATCACAAGAGTGCTCAACAGGGGCACAAGCTTATGTTCAGGCCACAGGCAAAAGGGCAAACTGTCTAACTACCAGATCCATCCCTGAGAGCAAAGTGAGGAATTAGCGGCTACACGGTGCACAGAAAAGGACTGTTTCAAACAGCCTACATATTTAAATTACATGTGTTTGGACAGACTTGCAGTCAAAGCAATAAGCATTTTTTCAACAGCCCCCCCTAAGAAGAAAAAAAAAAGGCTAGAAAAACAACAGGTGAAATAAATGGAGATGCCCACAACAGAGAAAAGTGCTTCCATAAACCCTGAATTACCAAAGTCTGCTTTCATACCAGTTTGACATGAACTCTCTGGAAGCACTTCTGAACCCTCCATGAAGACTCTCCCATCTCTACCAAGCCACTTCTTTTTCACTGTGCATGTAGGAGCATAATTACCTTTAGCACTTCTCTTGCTCCATCACATTTGAAAGAAGCCAACAGGTTACCAGAAGGAACAGCATCTCCTTTGTTAGGAATGATGGGACACAGACGCAGAAAGATGGAATAGCTCTGAAGTTCTTTCCAGGGAGAGCATATGCTCGGGCATGGAGGAAAAACACGCTAAACATCATGAGAGAGAATAGGCCTGAACAATTTCGACTTTCCATAGAATATTTCTTTGTCAATACATCCTTCAAGATTTAACATAGTGTCTTCACAGTGTTTTTGAATAGTATGTACCTGAGCACGAAGATTTCCATATCTCCTTTATGAGTTTCTAGCACCTTCTAAAAAAAAATCAGGAAGTTTCTGTTCTAAAGTTATTTTGTCGAAATGCAAAGCTGAGTAGAAACACTACTTACCAGAAATTCAGCTAAAAGCACCCCACACTACTTAAGGAGATTTAATTAAGATGACTTATTTATTTATTCTATTTTGATTGACAAAAAACCTTTTTGAAAAATATCAGGGAGAGGATGGGAAATCACATTTTTGAAAAAAATTCTGTATATTTTCAGAAGCTTCCATGCAAGATATATTTTTGTCAAAAAAACTCTCACAGAAACAAATAAAAAAAAAGTTTCCTGTCCAGTTCTGGCATTTTGCCTTTCAGTGACTAATAATAATAGCCCCGTAAAAACAGAGCACATCACACAGGATCCAAGTGTTTCCTCCAGATGCACCTGCAGATGTCCCTTTGCCTTGTATAAGAAAGAGTACTGTCTCTCCTGAATCTCATCTTTGGAGGATGATAATTTGAAATAAATACACTTAGTTCCATCAACAGGATCTAATAATCTCAGCATTTCTTTTCCCCTCTATAGCTTATTCCCATAAGGAGGAGCATTCTGGATGGAAATAATTGAAAACAAGAAAGTATTGTTTTGTCCACAGCTTCTGTGTGAAATTTAAGGTAAGTATAACAAAATTACACATTTCTGAAACTGAAATGAAAACAGGGCTACAAATAAGAAATCCAGCTTAGATTAAACATTTAAAGGATTTGCTTTTGCTATTAAGCACACAACAGAAATAAACTTTTATGTTTCCACTTCTACTACAGCTAGATTTCACTGTCATTGAGAATTTTCTCAGCCAACACTAAAAATGTTGATGGGCAACACAGAAAACACTGCAACATGCTGATGAATTAATTTTATTAAGTTTCATCATAGTGATCCTTGCCAAAGATGCACGGGGAAAGGTGTCAGTCAAGCTACGCTAAAACATCTTGCACTGGGCTTATAGAAGTGGTTTTGGAGAGAGTAACGAGGAAGTGTGCAGCCTTTCAGCTGCACCACTGCTCAGCTAGGGCACCTCCCATTCCTGATTCCTGGTTTGCAGAATACTGGGAAACAACAGAAGCAGAAACATGAACGGTTTGTTTAAAGTAAAACATCCTCCAACAAGAAACTCCATTGGGTTATTAGGCTCAGCAAGGAGCTGAGCATTACTGTTATTGTGTATGAAAGGACGAGGCAACAAGGCTCTCAGTCAAACACAAGAGGGGCGTACGGCACCAGGAAAACTATTGCAGTACAGAGAATTCTCACCTTCCACAAACACAAACTGCAAAACATTCCTATAATGATGACAGATACAGAAGTTGAGGTGAATAGTTTGTGTTCTGCTCTAATGCTGCACAGCTGTGTGTACAGCTGCCCAGAGAGATGCCTCTAAAAGCAGCAGCATCAATAGCGTGAAATGATGCAGACATTGAAATCAGACCATCTGCGGCATTCCCAGTCACCTCAACAGGTGTAGATGGGGACCACAGATAAACAGAGCCTCTGAATGGAGGTGTAAAACTCACATTATTCTACAGTTTCTGAAAATTCATACACAAAAGAACCAGACTACTCCACATCAGAAAAGTCACACTTTTTGTTACCTTTTCATCTTCAGTCTATTTTATATGATCTACCAATTCTACGATCCATCATTTTTGCTTTTTCTGGAAAAGTATACCAACATCTAAGTATACTTATTCAGCACAGTGTTTACTTATGTAATAACATTTCTCAATAAACAGGATCACACTGAAGAAAGCTTAATATAAACACATCTAGGCAGAGATCTACACACAAACCAAGTAATAGAAACAACTTTAAAATTCCACAGGCAGTTAAAATTATTGTTTTTCCATTTGTAATTAGAAAAGTTATAACTTCTAAAGACCCTCACCCTCAAAGAATCCTTCTAAGAAACACTAGTATAAGACAGCCATCTGTAGACTTTATTAACACCTTCCTATGCACGCCAAGTCTATTTAACAAGTCATAAACTAAGTGGCTATAACAACATCGATGCAACCCTAATATACACCCCTTCTGAGTACTTGGCAAATTAATGTTTCATATAGCACCTAGGGCCTCAAGGTTTATAACCTCTACCCTGCCCTATACTTATTCACATCCAAGTTAATTTAAGCAATAACTTCACAGTAATAATAAAAGCCTGGGTTTTTTTTAAATATAGGATGTACTTTTCTTACATAAGTTTTTTAAAAAATCATTATGGACAGATTATAAGCAAAATAAAAATTATCACAATGGCATGTGACATCATTGCTTAAAAAAACTATTCCATATTGGAAGAAAGTGACAGGCTTCTCTCCAGATATCAGTAATAAACAATCACAAGTAATTCTACCTTCTCTGTTTATATTTATATGTAGTTAGATAAAATTTAATGGTGCTGTGTATGAGAGTTTTCAAGTATCTCACCGAAAAACAAATTTATTTATTTGGCTCCCATCAACCAGTACAGGCACTTCCTCAGCCCCACCCAACAGGAGACAGTGTTAGCAAGTGGAGTTTCATGCTACAGTTGCTTCTTTTCCTTCTTTTGACTGACAGTGAGGACCACTCTGAGCTGCAAAAATACAACCTCATAAGCAGAATCAATTATATATGAAAATATATATAATATATATATTTATAAATATATTGAATATATTTATATAATATATATATATATAATATAATATATATAATATATAAAAATATATGATTTACCAATTGTTAGTTTAACCAGTAAGGGCTAAGGCAATAAAAACTTGTAAGATTTAAGTATATTGCATGCCTAAAGGTTAAGACACAGTAAAATTACTTTTCAAGGTATCCAAATACAACTTTCCTAATCTCCTCTACTTGCTCAGAAACGAGTGAATAGCGGATGGAGTTCCCTTCTTAAACTATATGTGCACACTGATTCTGAAATCCAGTAATAAAACAACACAGTGAACAGTATGCAATTTTCTCTGCCAATATGGACAGTGCTCGAGGAGAAGCTGCATCTACAGGTTACAGAAGATTTCATTTGTCCACAGCTCAGTTCTTGCTCCATGTTGCACATATATCAGCAAGGGAGGGTGTTGTTTATAACAAACAAGTTTTTGGTGTATCCATAAGGATTTAGAGCTAGACCACCAACTGATATCATACAGACCACCCAAGTATTCCCTCAATATCAAAAGCAGAAAGAGATTCCTTTTTAAAACGTTAAGATTTTGCTTTTCTCTATAGTACCAATAGTAATTTAATCCAGCAGAACACCACCACAGATACAAGATTTTTTACTGTAAATCAAAACAAAGGAATTCTGCATAAAAGCAAGGACTATTTAAAGACGAGACAAACACAGAGCCATGATGGAATCCATGCATTGCAAACAACGTTGACATCATGGCACAGTTCACCCTAGAGTCCATTTTCCATGCCCTAGGCAAATGCTCAACTGCCTTTTATCAGCACTATTAGTCATCACCATGACAGCAATATAGGATGAAATCAGCATCCGTTACATTGCACGGTTACCTTAAATGCCATCCAGCCACTGAAACAAAGGGCTGGAAAATTACTTGGAGCAATATTGCACTTTTACTTGTGCTAGTGCATTTTTCAATTGATGCAAACACATTAAGACAGTTAATCAATTACAAATCAAAATCCATTCTCTGTACTATTAATGAAGGCAACTTTGTTCAGGTAAAAGCACTGCACTGAAATACTTTGAACTAAACATTAATGGTGTATGAATTCTGAATAACAAGAGCAAAACCAACTCCTCCAAGGATTTTCCCTTTTAAAAGTAATTCTTCCATCATCTAAAGCAACTTCTTGTTTTCTTTTATAAACATATACTATGTTCTAACGCTATATTCTAACAATGTCATGGATGAACCCTAATAGTTTGAAGTTCTCTCACAGAAGGAGCTAAGCAGTAGTCCAGGAAGGACCTGCAGAATCACTCTTCTATCTCTTTAAAAGCACACATGCTGCCTATTTCAAACACGACCTTCTGCAGCTTGAAAGGATGTTTTAGCTATTTTCATAATCAACTGCTCTTTTTTCCAAGAGTTTTCAAATAATGCAGTGTGGAAATTGCAATGCCCCTATCTTACATTACGGTGTCTAGCATAAGGATAAAAGACTTGGCAAGAGGGAGCTAGTTTGATACTCTACACTAAATCTGTAATGCAGAACATTTAATAAAACCCCCAAACTAATTAGCACCTATTCAATAAACTGCTGCTTTTTTCCCTGATTTGGGTCACACAGATGAGGCAGGATAAAGAACCTGATTTGCAGCCTGTACATCAGCAATCCCCACCTGCCCTCCGTGAATAAGGATCACAGCTCTGGATCCTGAAAAGGGATTCAGTCATAATTTAATAGCTTTTAAATTAATCACTTTCATGTCAGTACTATTGCACGTCTTTATATCCCAAACTTGATTTTCTTTTCAAGGGGGTTACTGGTGAAGCGTAGCGGGGGTTCTAATGTATCTCTGAAGTGACAGAGTGTGAATGGAAATACTTAAGACTTCCTAGCACGAACCCTGTGGGGAAAAACTTGCATGCCAAATCTTTGTCTCAGCCTTCATCAGCTGACAGGTCACGGAAGTAAAGCAAACCAGAAACTATACCAATCACTTCTCCTCTAAACTGACAGAACAATTTCCTGTATTTCCTTCATCTATGTATGCAATTCAGAAATTCATATTTTAAAGTTATGGTACTTCCAGATTATTCAGAAGTTTTGATTTGAGACTATAATAGGCAGCACACAGGTGATAGCCCTCCTTTAGGGAGCTGAACTGAAACTCCATATCCAGCTCCCAATAAGCAACTCCACCTTGTAATCTACTATAATAAAATGGCCTAAGGCAAAATATAAAGCACATTTTCCTCCAGATTGAGAAAAGTACTTTCTTGTTAATGAAAAGGATTTAGAACACTACCATCATTTAGCATCCAATGCAGAAGTATCCATTAGCTTTACATAACCTTTTTCTTTACAATGCCTAACTGAGTTCAGGGTGGTAGCATGGGCATTGCGAGATTTAATCTCAGCTCCAACACACTCCTGTCTCTTCTTCACAGCCTTACCTGCTTGATTCATTTTTCCATGTATTTTATACTTGGCAGTCCTATTTAAAAACAATGTTCATGTATGAAGAGAATTGAGACATGCGGTAAATTGATGACTTGTCCAAAGTCACAAATACATTTTCCTGAGGTAGCCTCGTGAATCCTGCATTCACTGACCAACCCATTAGCCTATAACCCTACCAGTCTGGCAGTATCTCTGTTTCTCCACACAAAAACCCATCTTCTAAAGACATTGTAAAACTTACGCAATATATAAAGTGTTCTATGATGATACAAAATACCATATAAATGCAATTACTGCCATACATGGGAGATCTCAGCTGTTTTCCATATAAAGGACATGAACAATACCAGCAGAAGGAGTAAGACCATGGTATCAAGACTATGGTTTATATGTTCTAAATATTAATTCCAAATTACATTACATTATGTCCTGCAACTTGTTTGTAAACACACTCTTTTCCTATCTCAGATGTTGATAAAGCACTGAAAATACCTTACATAACGCTTTGCTACAGAGTCAGTTGCTGCTTAAATTCTAGCAAGTTTTTCATACTCCTTATTTGCAGCAACTCTTAAACATTTTCTCTTTTCCCTTATGGCTTTTTATTTAGTTTTCGAATAGCTATTTCTGTGCTTTTGCCACAAGGAATATAAAAATTACAACTAGGCCATAAGCAGAAAAAGGAAGTAAATGCAAATAACAATTTCACAAAACAGTGCTGTTCTCTGGACGGGATTTAAATATTGAGATGCAGCCATCTCAAACTTAACAATATCAAATAAAGGAAGTATTCTGGATATTATTTTGGAGGTTGTCACCAACTGTGATGGAGACACACGACAGACATAAGTTGCTTTGGTTTTCTTTATGTAAATGAAGATGAATGTGGTGGGGGAAACTAGGTGCAAAATGAAGATCTGAGATGAGCACTGGTATTTAGGTGAGACCACAATGCAGTGCAACAGGAGCACGTAGCACTGACAAGACAACTTAAAGCCAACCAAATAAGTAACAGGCTATTTTGTGTACGCTAGTATCTTCCAGTTCCGTGATAACATTTATTATCCCTATTCCAGATAGGCACAATGATAATCTTGAATTAAAACTGTAAGTAACTTGGTCATTTGAATACAAAAAGGATACATGCATACACCAATACTATTATGACCATTATTGATTATTAACGCATTTGATAAAACCATAATGGAACTCCTTGCTTTTCTGATGCATTATATCAAGCGCTAATATTTTCCAGGCACAAGAAGTTTAATAACAAAGTTTATAACTGTAAACAGAAGTATTAATAATAAAAGTTTATCACAAGAAGTTATAAAGTATTTCTTTAAACTACAAAAATACATATATATGTGTGTGTACAGATACACAAACGTATGTCCTTTCGGCAGATAGAAACAGTTTAGTCTAAATTTTTTTTTATCTTTTCAATGGTAAGATTAATTTTGTTTTTATAATCTGAATGCTCTTTTAACAACAGTATCTCCTATTTATTCCATTTTTCCAATGGATTCTGTTTATCTTCTCAAGTGAAAAATGTACAAGAAGTAGTGGTTCAGATTGGCAGCTCCATCCCTCATTATTGCTATATAAAGGCAAGCTAATTTATCCCCCAAACTTGTAATAAAACACAAATATTACAATTTGCAAATTATTTTTTTCCTGCTGGATTGGCAGCTCCATACCTCATTATTGCTATATAAAGGCAGTGTAATTTATCCCCTGAACTTGTAATAAAACACAAATATTACAATTTGCAATGATTTTTTTCCCTGCTAAGAATGAACTCTAAACAATAGACAGCCACAGTTTCTCTGCCACACCAAAATAGTGACTTCACCCCAGAGCAATTACGTTTCAATAGCCTTACCAAAATAACTCAAAGTGGAAAATCCACTCTGCTGTTCAGCTGATTCTGTCATCTATGTAACTGCTTTTACTTATCCTAACTATAGCAAGCTTTAAGGATCTCAGCAAGGAAGGATTTACAGGAAATTACAGCTCCAAATACCGATATCCGAGTAGGAATCGGTTTTGCCAGAGCAGGGACTTCAGACTTTGGCCTGCCTGCGCTTCTGGAGATGAAGCTGGCAGGAAGTGGAAGGGGAAGCAACGCACTTGAGGCCGGGATAAGCAGCTCGGCAGGAAGCGAGGGAAGGCAGTTACAGGCCAGTCAGCAAGATAATGAATACAACCCAGCCTTACAGTAACGAGGAGAAAAAGAAGTTTGACTTTGATTTTTGAATTCCAAATTCAAACAATACGATTAATGGTCGTCTGCTCTCTTCCTCCCATTGTAACAAGGCATAAAACGAGCTTTGTTTGGTTTAGCATTCAGAGCAAGAGCAAACACTACTTGTATGCACTGGTGCCGAGAGCTGTGCATAATCAAATCCTGTACAAAGAACCATGGGACGGATTAATGCTTTCGTGCCTACGGAGACAGATATCAGGTGGGATTTCCACAAGAACCTAAATGAGATAGGTGGCTACATCCCAGAGAAGTTAAAGGAACAAAGGGAGAAAAAGCCTTTGTTCCACTTTGCTTTCTGTGGAGAGGTATTTGCCCCAAGAGACTGTCTGTCTGATTGCAGCAACTTTTCTGTTGGGTTCTCTAGAAGAAGCTACTACAAATAGGTACTAACCAAGTGAAAAAACAAACAAACAAACAAACAAAAAATATATCTTTACAAAAATAATATAAAAACTCTTTCTTCACAATTGCTGAGGTTCTCCCAGTTTCTTAGAAAACAACCTTCTGAAATGCTATTGATTACGTAGCTACAAAAACGTAGCAGCACATTTCCAAAAAAGATGTCAGTATTAAGAACACTAAACAAATTTCAAACTGGAATTACCTAATCTTTAACATCACGCTTCATGTTCAGCTCACCTGTGATTAATGTATATCAATCTATGAAGTCAGTACTCAACGGTTATCTGAGGAAGAAGGACTAAAAGTGAAAAGGAAAATATATAGTTGGATGCTATAAAAATAGGAAACTAGTAATAAAATTTAGATCCCACTGAATTTAACAATGCCATTACTAAACTACATTCTGAGTAACCCTTAACAGAAACTTCTATTTTCTAACTAATTAAAAACCCAACCATATGTCTCCCAGGAATAGAGAGGAGAAGAATGAATAAAAAGAAAACTCAACATCAATACCAGCAAACTGAAGAAACAGATTCCAGATGTTTAAAGGCAGATTCTTTTCTTCGTCTTTCTTGTGTAGGTATGCAACTGGAAGACAAGACAGATTCTTTCCATGTTGTCTTCCAAACCTGTTGTTGATGTAAAATTGTTCCAGTGGAACTGGGTTGGCCTCATTACAATCACAGAAGAAATACTGCATACCTCACGTTATCCAAGAAAAGTGGCAACAATTCCAGTTTCACCTGTGCTACTGCAAATCCAATCCACCTTTAAAGTCTTTTATATGGTCCTTCAATGCTGGTAATGGTAGCTATAGCAGTATTGCTAGATGGAATCAAAATATTACGTAAATGCAATCATAAGAGATGATAGCTGTGACTTCAGCAGCATATGGTATTTATAATTAAAAAAAAAAAAAAGAATCTGGTAACAAATTAATTCCATTTTGGTATTTTATATGGTTAAAAGAGTTTGTACAAGAAATAATAAAGATGCAAGTTCTCAAATACAGCTTTTATAGCCTGTATGTGTGCTATACACACAGCAAAGGGTAACTGCTTTTACTACTCTTACTATATATTAAATTAGGCATCAGGAATCTCGTTCCCTAGAAAAAAACATTAAAATACTGCACAGAAACTGGCATAGAATGTATTGGTCAGTATTGGTTGCTTCAGCTTTTCACAAGGGTATTTGCAAATTATTTCAGGATTCCTAAAGGCTTTCTTCTCCAAAGGCAGTAGCAATGAAATGAAGTACTTTCCAATAGTTTTCAGGGTTTGTTACGTGTAGCTGAACTGGCACAGAAGAAAGATGTTTGTGTTTCCTACTCCAGATCTTTCACTGAGTTGCCATTCTCAGTCTTTAAGGAAAGAGTGTGCCAAACAACTCAAGTAATCTGTCCAGCTGGTGGCAAGAGTTCCACCAACTCATGTTGAGGCCCAGGAAACAGATGATAAGGCTGAAAAGAATACAGAAACATAGGCTCATGCTGTTTAATTGCTCATATCTCAAGTTAGCCTTTCTGGAGCAATACAGAGTTAGAGATCTGTAAATAATGAGGATTGTCTGTGGTGCTGCAAAGAAACAGAAACATGAAAAGCTAGATCACATCCTAATATGCCAAAAGGCTTGGCTACCTTAGGTAGAAAGGCTGTGAGCACACAGTCCTTCAGAGAAGACATCAAACAAGATTCTACTGAGTACATGAAGTCTCTCTCCCCTTCTCCCACTCAAAAAAAAATTAAGAAAAATACTTGAAGAACAAGATATGGTTTCCTTATATAACTTAGTCGAATGCTCAAGCACAAATAAGGGAAATGCTTAATCTACCTAACAGAAGCTAAATAACCTCTAGTGATGTATACCCTCTGAAATTAACACAATCTAACCCTCCAAAGCAGTATCTCAACAAAACAAGAAATGTTGTTTCTGATTCTGATTATATCCCACAAAGACTAGATGTCTGACCTTCCCTGAGCATGCATAATTTATCTCTTTAATAAAGACCAGGGATGACAGCTTTTAAAAAACCACCCAAAACCAAAAAAACACACACAAAAAAAAACCCCAACCCCCAAACAAAATATTATTAAAAGATTTTAAATCTTGAAATTCTGAAATTAATTTGCAGTCTTCAGCTTTTGGTTTGGTTTGGTTTTGGTGGTTTAAGATCAGTTCTTAAATCGACTACATTACAGCACACTGGAAGAAAAATCTATTCTGGTCAACTTTCCACTCTTAAATTTAAAATATAACTAAGAACTAATAACTCCTGCATTTGTACACAAAGATAGTATATTCAGTAAAATGTTCAGACGAAGGATTTTGAAAAAGGATCCTCAACTGTAATTTAGTAACTACGGCCAGCAAAAACAGTTTTAACAATAATGAATCCTTTAAAAACCAAACAAACAAACATCAAAAACACCCCAAAACTAAAAGTTCATTTAAGATTCTGAAACAGGAATAAATTGTATTTTAATAACTGCAAGATCATTAGATCACACTGAGTGTACTTTCTACTCTTTCAGTGAAAAGTACATAGTTGACTGAAAACAAGATATAAATCTAAATCTTAAGTCCTTTTCTAGTCTGTATCAAGCTCTTTCTCTCAGGGAGAACTTCCACTTACTATCAGCCTTGCAGGACAATAGGCAGACTTACTCCTATTTTCCAGAGGACTGTTGATTCACAGAAGAATCTTGCCCAAAGTCAAGATGGCAGATGTACAAATTGCTCCAGTTATGGGGTTTAATCAGACAATCCTATTGTCAACAACATTATTATAAAATGGGTTCAGCAGTGATTCCATTGTATACATCAGGAGCTATAATATTAATCTTGGCTGAAGTACTATATTTGAACCAGTCTTGAAGTGTATTTGGTATAACCACTAGACATTTCTATTCACTCTAAAAACCATGAATGCATGAAAACTGTGTGTGCTAAAACAAGCATCATGGATATTAGCAAAATCTGTTGTACTTAAGGAATGCATACAAATTAATTATAAAAAAACTTCGGGTTTTTTATAAGCTTTAACTCTGGGTTTTTTTCAGAAACACTTTAAAGTCTTTGAAAGTAAATAAAAACATATTTAGTGCACAAGCTGTTCTAACACCAAAGTAAACCAGATACTGAAACTCAAATTGCTGTAGTCTAAAAAACAACCCCCCCACTATTTACATTTTACTTACTGCTTTTACAGCTAATTAGAGCTTTTTCTTCTCCTTTTTCCTCTGTTCAGCATGTGTTCTATGTGATTCTCACACTGACATTTACAAAACACTGAAAAATTTGTGAACTCTGCTTCCAAATATAATATTAAATATAATGTTAATTGAACACGAGGGGGCGCATTGCTTATTTAATTAATCAACTGAAATGCAGAAGACTATTTTTGTTAAACTAAGAACTCACCCGGTGAGGCAAAGCCTCAAGGATGATTTTAATATTCTGACCTCCGCATATGAAACTTTCTTCAGGTGCAAAGACAATTCCACAATAGTCATCTGACTTTTACCAAGCCCCAACTAAAGTCCTTTCACAAGATTATGGGGAAATGGTCCTGTTAAATGGACGCTCTTTCACAAAATGAAACTGGATGGATTCAGTTCTTTGTTGTACAATAGTTAAACACAGCATCATATTTTTAATTAAGGATGGACTAGATTTTCAAGCACCCTGACCAAAGTATGAATGCAATTATACATTCACAGTTGCATTTTTCTGAAGTCTAAATGGGGAAAGAAGTACATTCTTCCTTTCTAGTTCTTTCTTGCCTTATGGTATTGCTATGCAAATGTAAACAATTATATTGTTTTGAAAAGAGAGAAATACAGCTACTTCCAGTATTTTAAACAGAGGTGAACTGATACCCTGGGTCACTTATCTATGATGGAAAATTCACGAATTGCAATGGAAGGTGTTTCCATTAAATAGCACCACTCACAGCAGAGGAGACTTGCAAGATAATGGGATGAAGTTTAAAAATCTTATATTTTTTATAATATAAGAGTCTAATAAAGAAGAAAAGTATATGCTTAACAATTAACTGGAAAGATCCAGTTTCCTGGTACTGATGCAAGAATTATAAACCGAGAAGTAGAAACAGTGTATTTCTCTGTGTTCCTTTATAACACTGCAATATAAATGAAATTTTCTATCTGTTCTATCTTCACTAAAGACAAGGGCTTTCCTTTTTATTTTTTTTTATTATCTATATTTATTTTATATATATATACAGTATTTTCATTTATTACTGTAACTTTAATCTCCAATTATTGTGACATTCACTGTACTGCATGATCAAAACAAAAAGTAACAGCAAATATAAGTTTTTTCTGATTTGCAAAATACATAAAGTATTAACTTTTCTCAAATGCTTTGTTTCATCTTTACTGAAACTCCATATTATGCACCATAGGTTTTTAATACCGTTCACTCTTCTGAAATGCTAAGTGCAAAAGACTGAAATGATTTAAGATACTGTAGCAAATGAGCACAGGTAATGGAAATGTCTGAACATTCGCTTTTTTAAAAAAGTCCAGAAGTTTGAAATTCAGGCTTTTACTTAAGAAATAAAAATGGTACTTTTCAGTTACTGATTTTTTCAAATAGCTTTTAAAACATAAATAATTATTAACCCCTACTTAATATATTACAACAATTTTTAATGCTTATTTTCAATGGATCCATGGAATAAATATGTGACTGTATGCAGATTTTGAGCCTCCACTATGAAAGAACTTCCTAAACTGATACCTGTTTCCAGCTGTACTCAAGTATTTTAAGCTTGCAAGACTACATGCAAAAAATAAGGTTTTTTTCTCCAGTTATTTACGCTAGTGTATAACTCATGTTTTAAAGTAGAAGTACATTTTTAGACTATGTTGAAGGCAGAAAACATCTGGTTATTGATGTTCACAAAAGACATCAACACTCCAAAGTTTTCACAACCTCACCAGTACATGGAAGGGCCAGGAACACAGCTAGACCCGTCTTTAATGTATGTATTACCTCATCTATTCATCCCTCCATCAATTCATCAAAACAGAGTATATCAAGTCTTTTTTGCTCAGTGATGCTAACAATAAATAGACTTCCTGGGCAGCAAAAGGGTGAAGGAACAGATCGATTCACAGCACACAACTATAACAACAACAACAGTGTAGAGCAAAATACAAACACATCATAACATAGCATAGTTTATGTATGTTATGAAGTATAACAAAACCAATATATATAAACTATGATACTATACTTTTCACATCATATCATGCTACACAAAAAGCATTAAATTGTGTCTTCTATTATGAAATAGCTAGCCATATACAGATTTCCAAAGATGTATTTCTATTTCAAATCTATCTTATTATTAGTTTGTGTCTTTCTTACATTTGAAAACACCCCTATTGATTTTAATTTGATTCTTTTCTCCAGTTCTCTTACAAAAACACACTAGGCATATGCAGTGGTAAAATTAAACATGCCTATTCCAAAGGCCTTGCACAATGTTGTTAGGCAAAAAACAACATATGGAAATTATAGCTTCTACTACATAAATGGAGAAGAGGGACAGCAGTTTAGAACATGGTATGTATATGAGTTTCATTACTTTTCTATTTCTGCCTAATGCCATTTTCCTTAAACAATTACAAACTCTTACAGTACAATACAAAGGTGCCTTTAAACCAAATTCTCTACCAGTGCCTTGCTCCCTGTGAGGCAGTTGTTTTGGCAAACAGCTAGAAGCCTGCCAAGAAAAGGTCATTGATCTTTGCCTGAAAAGCTTGAGCCAGCTTTATACAGTAAGGGCTTATTACAAACACACAATGCTTACCAGATGTTCAATCAGCTAACTGGATACAGTCCAAGGGACAGCTGTAAATCCATGGAGAGATGTTCGTTATGAAGGCATTTGCCACACAAAGTCAAAATCACATAGGCAGCCTTTGGAGAACCTCTTCACTGAACAGCGCAGTTTAAAAGAATCATGTACCGGCAGACTGAATTGCCACCAAGTGCTGATTTGTGTTTGCATTGATACCTTTAAAAAAAATTTGGGGTTTGAACAGTTATCCTGCAAAGTTCATTTTCCCAACCAAATGCCTGTGCCATTACTGAAGTCAGTATTAACTTGCAAGGGCAAAGAACTTAATATGGACTCTCATGCTATTATTTCACAGCTCCTCCTCTTAGACTTTCCAGTTATTGTCATTCAGATAATAATGCACAAATGTCTACTTTCAGAAGCCATGCTATCAACAGGTGAAGTTTTGTCTTGGAAAAAAATGCATCACCTACCACACCAACAAGTAAATACAGACCAGACTC
The DNA here is from genome assembly GCA_035590215.1 of Microhierax caerulescens. Classification (NCBI taxonomy): domain Eukaryota; kingdom Metazoa; phylum Chordata; class Aves; order Falconiformes; family Falconidae; genus Microhierax; species Microhierax caerulescens. The sequence continues at coordinate 17,527,919 of JAVJGJ010000032.1, forward strand.
TGTTAAATTACAGATAACCACTGACCTGAACTTAGATTCCAACAGATTTGGGACACAAGAGATTTATTTAAAGTTGTTTATTTGAGATACGACAAAGTTGTCTGGCTGAGCATCATAACCTTCAAGTTTCTACATTAATATAAATGCAAGGCTTGTGGGTTTGGTTGGGTTTTTTTTTTTGTTTGGTTTTGTTTTGGTTTTTTTTCTGTATTTCTTGGTTGGTTTGTTTGTTTTAAAGAAACAAACCAGAAACTCAAGATTTGGCTAGGCAAAGATTTCTTCCAGTTGTAAACACAGTCATAAATAGATGACTAGTTCCAAGAAGTAGAAGAAAGAAAAAAATATTTTCATTTTTGCAACAAGCATCCACACTTCAGCACAGATATATTTTAGGATTAAACCAAATAACACCCAAGAGAAAAGACATACTAATAATAGTTTTGAATTATGCCTCCTAAGAGGAGAAAATGAAGTCATACTAGAAGGAGAAAACTTTGTAAATCACTTTAAGTTTCTTTTATCTCTTTGATTTTACCCTTTTTCCCCACTTGTGTTCTGAATGCTGATCTTTTGGTACTGAAGAAATGAAGAGCTGAGCGGGGATGAAATAATCCCCCAAACCCTACCTACATAAACCCAAAGCTTCAAAGGAAGTAGGTTCTCATCTGATACACTGCATAATGAGTTTTGAAAACAAAGATTCTGGTTACATTTGAAGTTGGCTCACACGCTACTGCTTTCTGGTGTTCTATTAAGCAAGGAAGCCTACAGAAGGAAAATCAAACAGTCAGTGTAATATCCTACCTACCTTTACTCAGGCTATGTAAGTTTTTAGAAGAAGCAGTATCTTACTTACCGAGACTGAACAGAGCATAACAAATGTGTGCCTGGTTTCTCTGACTGGATTTTTTTTTTACGTCAGCAAGGGAGAAAATCTATACAGTATGAACACTTCAAACCCTGTATCCCCCAGCACAATAAAAAGCTGGTGATTAACTTGAAAGTTTCTTTTAGAGAGAAATGCCACTGCCAGGAGGAACAGCAAAGGTGGGCTAAAGATACATCCTGATGGAAGAGATGTATCAGTGGGAATAAAGAATAAGTTGTACCTTCTAAAAAACTAAAAAAGAGGTGAGTTGCTCTCCACCTACCAGAAGAATATTCAGCTGAGGTCTATTGACATAGTCATATATTAGAAATTCTGAACAAACTCAAGCATTCTTTCACAGCCAGTTTACCACCCCAACATCAGTCGCTGATGGCTACCAGAAACTATTTCACATCCCAGCTCATCAGTTTTCCAACAGCACCACAAATGTCCCAAAACAGCAACAATCAGAGATAATTAAAAAAATACAAAAACAGTCACCCAACCTGTCAAAGTTGTATTTGCTATAGAAGACATCAGTGAAAGAAAACACCACTTTTCACTAACAGAAATTCCTGAAACAGCCAAGCAAAAAGATCAGCTACTGGATGCATGTCATTTAGACTGAGATTTCGGTGCAAGCACCTTCTGCTGTTCTATGTTCAGACAGTGCCTAGCACTACCAGATCTCATTTTCTGGGCCCTTAAAGCATAAGAAGCACAATTTATGATGATGATAACAACAACAACTACAAGGAACAACTAAGGAACAAAAGCCCTGACAAATGGACACACGAAGAATTGTAGAGACAGTTTGCAACCCATGAGATATTTTCTACTAACATATCTTTGCAAAAGGATGCTACAACACAGAACACAAATACATTTTTTCTTGTTGTATTGATTCTATCAGAGCTAGATGCTTGGAACAAATCCTGTGGATATCCTAATTAACAAGCTATATCTATGTTAAAAATTTATCAAGTATGACCCTGCTTATATTGGTACTATTTTCCTTTTTCCAGCAGAACTTCTGCCATAACATACGCCAGTCAGCAATAATTGTATTTGCAAAACTAAAAGCCTTCAAGTAAATGAACTAAGAACCAGGAAACCTCTTCTAAGCTCATGTATTTTAATTTAAATACATAACCTAATGTAGTCACAACTCTAAGGACTTTGTTGGATATTTCGATGCAATAGGTCTAATAATCAACCTAAACAACATGTTATGCATTCACAAAATACTGGCATGACTTCAGCTGTCTTTATCATTAAATATCACCTGAAGTTCTTCATCCTGTGAAACAGGTATCTTACGAGCCTATGAGTTTGAAGATGAATGTATTAGAAAAATGTAATCTCTTGTAATTACATAACTTGTAGACATAACCAAGATCTTCCAACAGACAGCTTTCTGCAGTACCTACCACCTCCAGCATGAGTTATGGTGTTTTATTGCAGTTCAACTCCCCACTCTAAAATAGGGAATCTGTAATTGTATAGAAATACAATTGCATCATGCAAATTGGAACTTATAACAATGAAAAATAATCATTACAACTGATTAGACATAGTACATACAGAAAGTTTTGAATAGTTCTTCATTTTTAATCACATATTGCCTATAATAAATACAGTTAAGAAAAAAAACTAATGTGCCAAGGTCATTCTTAAGTCACGCTACGGTTGATTCAATACTGACATATTGCAAATGGTAACTTAATTTATAAGTTGGTAGAAAGCTACCATAAGTAACTGTATACATTCGTGTCACACATAAACCAGTAACTCCAAAGAAAGAAGAAATCTACAATGATAAATGCAGCAGGGAGGTCACAAGCTTTTACACACACCAGCATCTGTCTTTCAGTCTATGTAAAACTGACTTAGTTAAAAATGTTTTTAATCATTCCTCAGGCAATTTAACTCTCTTACCCACTTAATGGCCATCTGTTATTCTAGTTTTTAAATCTAATCATTGTGTCATCATATTAGTTATGTTTTAAACTTTCAGCCTGCATTTGGATTTTGATCAGCTACACCAGAACTCTTAAGTATTACTGAAATCATTCAAAAAACTTCACTCACAAAACTCTATAAGCACTAAAACAGATGAAAAACCACTGACAAAGCATGTCAATGAAACAGTCAATGAGTGTACTTCAGTCTAAAAACAACACATACACTACAGCAACACTGAATTAATACAGAAAAATCAATATGACCTTGGACAACAAGCAGCACTGAAGAAATTAATAACACAGCATGTTTATAGAGTCTCCTGTTCATTGAAAGACTTATAAACACCCTTCTCCAGGTGAAGATACAAGACTAAAAACACGTGCAATCATTAGATGAGGTTTGCAAAGTAACAGCAAATAAATATGACAGATCTTTCCCAAACTAATTACTTCTTACAAACACCAGTCTACTATAAACTTCATTTTTCTTATAACTGCATATATAAAGTGGAGTCACCAGATGTTTGGTTAATAGCAGAATTGACTGTTTACATGCTTTGCAAGTCTGATAAAATATGCTGGCAGAGTAACAACCACCACCACCACCTTCATCTTGTCTCCCAAAAGTAAGTTATTAGAAATGCTTATTCTTAAAGATCCTACATGATTGCATATAGGACAGAACATGGCTCAATTAAATTAAGAAAAATATTCCAGCTAATACTAGCGGACGATGTGTCAGGTTCACAGAAGCTCCATTTGTTTGTTTGACCAAATGGATTTTTTTAAAATATCCCTTAAAGTGCTCAGTGGGTAGTTACTATTTGTCAAAACTTTAAAATAAAAAAAAAAAGTATTACAATGGTAAACAAATATTTTTATGAATGTAACTTTACTGATTAACTGTTGCAGTTATTGTAGCCTGTGAATAGACACCTCAGTGTGTACCTACTTTTGGGAAAGTTTCCACTGACACAGCTGTTTCCATTCATGGGACACATAAATAGGTATTTACACTGAATGCAAAGAGGAATTTTAAAGTAAATCTACAGAAGGTAAAAAAACCCTGCAGATTAGTTTTGGCATAGAGAGTGTAAAGACCACAAGTGTTACAGAAATAGTCATTACACAGTTTAAAACGGAGAATTTTTAAAATGTATTTTAAGAGCTGTTTCCTCTCCCTCTTCCAATGCTCACATCAGCAAAGCTTGCTTAAGTATTTTGCAGAACTGGTTTTGAAAGCAAAACATGGGAATGTTCAAATTCTAGTAGAAAAAACTAAATCCTAACTTTTGAGAACATCACCTTCTGTGTGATAAACAGTTCAATTAGCATTTTCTTTTCAGTATGTGGGCCAGACAGTTCCTACTACAGAATTTACAAAAGATTGCTAAAATGACTAGTTACTCACTCTCTTGCTCAGTGCAGAACAAGCATTCAACAGCTACAAGCAGGGTCCAAAACACGATTAGTGTAAAAAAGGTGATGATAAAAATGGTCCTGTCAGGTTTGTTGCTCTTGTAAGGGCTTTTTATGCAGTTTGCTTTTCACTCCTCAGACTTTAGCATTTGTGTTTTCCAACCTTTCTCTGCTTCAAAGACTAGAATTGAATGGGAGCAAGTTTTAGAAAATGACGTTTTCAGAAAAAATCCAAATTCCCTGAGATTCGAACAATCCAATGGGAGAGTTGGCAGTGCTGAAAGACACCCAGTGGAGAGCAGTCTAAAGCCTTGGGCTTTCCAGGCTGTCCCCTAACAAGTGCGCTGTTACTGCTGGAGGAGTACAGCCTCTCCTTCAGGCAGCTTCTGAAAGAAATTTCACAATATAGGAAGAGGCAAAGAAGCTGGCACAGCTCTATGACCTCCCATGGATTTGTAGCTTGTCTTTAGAATGGGAAAAAAATTGCAAATAGCAAAGCCTTCTTTGTGCAGGTCCACATAAAAATACCTGCCAGATGCTGGTATTGCTATCTATGGGTGTCTCTCAGCTAGTCTGTCTCAATGTGACAGGGAGAAGCAGAAGTGCTCTTTACCTCCTTTTGTAAGCTGCCATATTTCCATCTGTTCTGTACTTCTAAGCCACTCAAATGATAAAACTCCATGAATGATTCAGTTTAGAGGAGGGGGAAAGAGGAAGAGTAATTGTGTACTTTTGTTCAGGAAGTCTGCTTATAACAATGAACTGTTCTCATTGTTTTGCCACGCAAGTGCAAATAGAGCAGAGGGATAAGCAATCTGGCAGCTGCGAGTAAGGGACAATTGAATTTTAACAGGTATACGGTAACAACATCTTATGTCAATATTATGTAAAAGCATACTAAAAAAATTGAGAATGTACTACTAATTAAAGTGTTTCTTTTTTTCCCACTATTTAGGATTTTATATGAAAACTTTTGACTTACATAGAAATTTATTTACATAAGGGCTCACTTGCAAAATTAGGACTTCTGCCTCTCAGAGGCAGTGTAATAGAGGACAAAGCTCTCTGCCCATATTAATGGATTCAATTATACCAAAACAGAATTTGGATATCTATCTTAAAAATCTTTGAGATGCGCCAGATAACTGAATTATGTTATTGATTGCTGATAATCAGAAACCTGCATAGAAGAAACAAGTCTGATTTCCAGTACACAGAATTGCAAGACAATACTGGTCAGCAAGTATATACTACATCTCAGTGGATCAAAAAAATGGTTTATTGCCTTTCTTTTTTTAAAATACTGCTAACTGAGAGTTACATGCAACATGATTGCTTCCTCCAGGTAATATTGTTGCTATAGGTATTTTTATTTTCATAAATTGCTAATTTTTTTCCCCTCCAGAATTTGAGGTGAAATAACGATGTTTGCAGACCATGAAAAGAATGCTATGTACTCTGTTGCTATTCACAATGAAGACGAGAGTTCAAAAACAAGATCCTAGTTAACAAATTAAGTCAAAAATAGCAATCAGCAGCCCTAGTCACTCAGAAGTCATGCATTTAGTCTAACTTTAATCTTATGTTCATTTTATAGGCAATGCATACAAATCAACTCAGTGAACTGCCGCACTGAAATGCATAAAATACATATCAGATGTATTCTATTTACATATATATATATATAAAGTATATCTACATAAATCAAATGAAATAGGCATTTTAAAAATATGTAGAATAAGTTACTTTACATGTGTGTTAAGTGTTTCTATTTACTACAGAACGATGCATACAGTTGTTAAGTTAAACTAGGTGCTTCACAAAGACAGCTGAAGTGAGAGGAGACTCATGCAAAATTAGCTAGACTGCTGCCCTAATAACGCAGTCAAAAATAGGATTTCATTACATTGCTAACAAAACACCACTAAAATAGTTTATGAACTGTTGTACAAACCTGATCCAATTTCCCTTGTGAGGAAAACTAACTTTCCTAGAGAATTCTGCAATACTTCTACTCAACATTTCTCCATGGTTATTAAACTGGCTGGGAAAGCTCTAAAACACAAGTTCTACTGCATTTTGTAAGCACAACAGCTTCTGCAGGATTCTACCAAATTCACCCTCACTAAAGCTTCTTAGTTTTTCCAAGGGCTTCCCATAAGACAGCTTTTTTCCCCCTCAGTGGCCTGTTTCCATTCAAGTGCTCCACTTCAATGCTAACATAGCAACACAAATTCTAGTTCTGCAAATTTCCTTCCAAGCCCTCTCAAGTGTCACAGGGTAATGCACTACATAATATAGGAGACATTACCATAGCCTTTTTTTCTTTTCCTGTATAAAAGGTTATAGAGTTTTAAAGAACTTTTGAAGAACAGCGTAACACTGCTCTTCCTGCGCTTTGACAGTCTGACACACCTGAATGCATCTTGTGATGGAACAATAACATGATGCTCGTTTGGGTATCAAGAACTACCAATGGAAGGCTGGAGGAACATCTACCTGCCCTAAGACAGAACCACACCATCTTTAGCCACATTGCAGTTCCATTATTGGCATGCCATTAGCAAGTCACGTGGAAACTACTATTCAACTGATATTTTCTTCAATATGCAGGAAGAAAAAAAGGCAGAGCATATCTTATGTGGGTACAAAATGTGGCTATAAGGTGAAGTTTAAATAATAGCTTGCTTTGGTTTTAAAATTCAGCATTCATAGCAATATGTGGGTCTGCAAGCAACTGTTAGTAATTGATCAGAGCACAGCAATTTATTATGAAGAACAGAAATATAAATGCATTCTTCTGCTGTTTCTCAACTGCGCCAGCCAAAATAATTTCATTTCATTTCATAACATTTTCTGTTTCAGCTCCTGTCACGGTTTACGTGGATCTTCCTTACATACTGTGAACCAATGAAAATGTCACTTAGCTGAGCTCTACGAGCTACTGGGGAAAGCTGATCAGTGGACATAATTTAAAAAACACAAACCTAAACCAGCCACCCAGGCCATTTCAACAGGTCAGGTTGTCATCAAAAGCATGACTAAGATAAACCGATTTGCTTCTTCATAAATTCTTTTATTCCCACCATATACCACCTGACACTGTTCCCAGTTAACAGCAGAAAAATATCTAAGCATTTAATAAATAATTCTGTTCCACCTCTCTTTGGGGTTTTTCCTACATGTAACTGCTATGTCATAAAAATGAAAACACTTTGTGTCATTGCAATAGTTTGGTCATTACTTTACTTGCAAATAAAAGCATTTAGTAGAAAAATATCAAATATGAGAATAATTTGAAAAGCAAAGAAGCTCAAACACACACACACTTTTGATATCTTATCATTTGTACAATCATAGTGCTTAGCATTCTTCCAAAAATAAGAATTTGGAAGTTTCTTCTGAAAATTAATACTGCTAAGCTGTTCTCATTTCATCATCATTCTTTTAGCTGGTATTGTTACCATTAGTGATTAACAGGGTAAGATCAACTGCTTACTGATTCACAGGCAGATACATCAAAATGTGTGCACTTTAACTTGAGCTCATACAGATTTAAGAGGATATTGGCACAGCACCTCCTCCAATACTGCTACTGCAGAGGCCCTTGGAAGATGCCATTCATGAAAGAGTAAGATAAAATATTGAAAGTCCCTACCTTCACCTGATGATCCTGAAAGGTCTATGATGACATACACTCTCCCTTCTGGCTCCAAGTCAATCTGCAATCAAGAAGAGAATTAGAAGTAAAACTTAGAATGGCTCCCAAAGCAAGTGGACTGCACATGCAGGAAAGAGAGTTTCCAAAACTCGTGAAGCCAAGGTGTAGGTAGGACACATGGGCAGGTCTACAGTTCACTACTAACAGAGCCTCCTTTTGCAAAGAGGTGTTGTGGACCCTGCACCTTCACTGAAGCAAAGTGTGTGTCCTCAGCACTTGGAAAGCTTGAGCCCAGTGAACTTTACAAATTAAATACTCAAAACACTGTTATGCCATACGTTTGCACCACTGTTTCCAAGGAAACAAGGCAGACAGTTAAAAAGTGGTAGTACCGAATATTTTTTTTACTGTAATTCATACTGAGCCCAGCTATGCAAATGTGAAAAACAACACTGTGACCTATTCAGATCCCAGGGAGACAGATGAGCTCTGGTCACAGAACAGGGGAAACGAACACACAGGGCTCATACGGCTGGTTAACACGTGTTTATAATACCCCCTTTGTATCCCCACTGGGAGAAAGAAATACATGCTTTATTCTCTTATTCTGAAATACAAAATTTGTTTATTTCTGCACCCTTCTGGTAGATTTTAAGGAGTCTTTGGTCTTAGAGAGATCACTTTCTCTCAGCATGAAATACAGGTGCTCAGTATTGAGCCACTATACTTTCACAGACTGTGGGAATAAACTCCTGCACGTTTAGGCACTGCAATAAAGAGCTCATTACAAATCCTGCTGTATTTTTCCATACATTTCATCAGCAACTCTAAATACTCCTGGATTTGAGTATCTTAATGGTGCCCCACACATTACAGACAATTTTTTCTGCCACCCATCTCTCAAAAGTTAAACTGTAACTAAAACATTATGTAATCAATAGCTCTAACTGTCACATGACAGCTCTCACACAATTTCAGAGTGAGCAAAGCAAGGTGGTATACATGAATACTGTATTTTCAGCCCATTTTAGTAAGCAAAGCACACAGATAAAATTTCATGTGCACTGCCAGGGTGCCTCCAGGGGCCATGCCTGCCAGGGCCTGTCCTATGCCCCAGTGCTCCAGCCAAGAGTGGGTTGACAGGGAGGCACCAGGGCAGCCCCAGCCCCGGGCACCAGACACCTCCCTGGGGGTGGGAGCAGGCCAGTGCCAGGCCCAGGCTGGGACATGGTGTTGCTGGGGCAGGGGCTGACAGCCCAAGGGCTGACACGGGGTCCTGGGCCATGGGCAGAGGGGGGGAGGCCCAAGGGCTGGGCAGTGACACTGGGGCCTGCTGGTGACCCCAGCGCCCTGGCACTCACATGAAACTTGAGCTCATGCCTGCCTCATACCAAGCTGAAGTACGCAGGGCAGGTGAGAAAACAAGAAAAGGAGACATGCCCCAAAAAGCCCCTTCCTCCCCCAAGTGAAAAAGCGGTAGGATTATGTGTCCTCATCGGTGCCAGACCAAACGGACACAGGGTGAAAAGAAGGGAACGTGCCTCACCGCCTAGCCCGGCCAAGCCGGGCTCTCCACAGACGGAAACCTCAGAACTTCACTCTCCTGACTCTTCTACTACACCAAGGCAACTGCACACAGGGCCTGTGACTTCCCGACGCAGCAGAGGAAGGTGGGCCTTGCCTCGCCGCCATGACACCGAGCTGCCTCCTGCATCACCAGCCGCCTCAGGAGAGGGCACTCGACCAGGATAAGGTGATCATCAGGAGCAATCTGATGGTCTTCACAAAACAGCCAGTAAATAAGGAAAGGAAGGAAACGCCAAAATGTCTAGGCTACGCCTGGGCTCGCCTGTGTTCAGCGTGCAGCTTCATGGAGCCACCTTTTCTGCCTCCAGGTTCTCTCCGCACCTGAGAGGGCCATTGGGGGGGTGGGGGGGGCGCTTTCTCCCTCCTCCTTTGGGCCACAGCTGCTGCAGCCATTGGGGTGACAGGAGATGCACAAGCTCCTCCGGCCACCAAGCAGTTTCTCATAAACATGCTTCTGTGCAACTCGAGAGCGAGCCGGCAGAGGAGCGCACGGGTCCGGCTGATGTCATCAGACCAAAAGATCAAGAAAATTACCTCAGCAGCTGTACTGCGAACAGACCAGGCAGGAAGTAGGTGTTAGCAAGGCCAGTGGCTACTCAGAGGAGAGGAAAATGAAATCATGGTTGAGTGTTTTTCCATAAATAAAACAGTTTTTGAACTGGTAGCATGGGTTTTGTGGGCGACATTTTGTGGGGGATGTTTTTTGGTTTTAAATAAAGCTACTGATTTTGAAAGACTGTTCCTCTCCCTTTGCAGTTTTTTTAAAAAGAAAAAATATTAGAAGATCAGAGGCACAGGTGCATGAATAGATTTTGATGTCTACGCAGAGAGAGGCTTTTGAAAAACTGCTGTAGCACTCAACAGATGTCTGTAATACTCTGTTCGTATCAGCTATATACTGCATGATTAGGCTTTCAGCAGAATACTTTATGCAGTTAAAATCCCAGTGTGCACATGCACGAACAAAAACCCAACACCATCCCTGCAAAAGAATCAGACATCCGGAGAAGCTGGTGATCACCATCACAAAATCTCTGTTCTGCCCACTGAAGTACAAATGGCTCTGGAAGCAGCTCAGGAACCAGACTGCAGCACTGAACCCACATTTCCATTACCCATCAAGTGGACTGTTTTCACATACAATTTATTAGAAATGCTGCTTACTGATTTTGATTCAGAACTTTTGCTGATGCTCTAAGCAGAAAGAACTGTTTATAAAAGGGAGTCTCTTTCACAAAGAAAGTATGTTTCAGTCTGAAAACCTTCTAATACCAGTAGGAATGAAATGGACATATTCTGATTTTTAGATGTATAAAATACCCACATTTCATTTCAGTGAGTACCTACACTGACAGTCCCATCAGTCACAGGAACTAGTACTTTTGCCAGAAACTGGCAGCTCAGCTCCCTCAGCTGACCTCCTTACATCTAAAAAGAACATCCCAAAAAAAGCAGAATCTCCTAAACTGACAGGAATCTTTCTTTTGATCTCAGGTCTTTCACATATCAAAGCAAGCGTGGAATGAAAAGGACTGATTCAACACTAATTTTGCGTAAAACATTTCTAATTTAATGCCTAGAAACAGAATGTATAAATACCCCCCAAACCATCAGATTATTAGAATATAAACTACATGCCTTTTCCTTGAATCTGCACATTAAACTACACTTTGAAGAAGTTAGAGACTATGCCATGTCATTTTATAAATAAGTAACAAATGATGCATACAGTATCTAAAGTTTCCATGATTTTTTTCACCAAATGCCCTGAAAATTACTACATGTGAAACGCCCTTAGACACACGTAACCAGAAACAGAATGACTGGCCATATTCAGCTGAATGTAACAGACACCCTTGAATGCAACAGAAATAATCATGGCAGTTCTTATTCTGACCCTTCTCTTTGACTAAAAATACTTCTCTCTGAATGCAGCCAAGCATTTATACATGCAGAGAGACACCATGAGAAGATAACTAAACAGACATGACTGTTCAAAAGGACAACAGGGAACAAGGCAAGATGTAAGCCAGAGATGGGACTGAGGAGTTGATACAACAGCAGCTTTGCTGTAAGCAAGACACGCTGAAAAATATATGCCTCGTACATACATGTCACATACTCCACATCTAACAAAAGATGTAACAACTATCACTGAGCAAAATGTTTGATTACCTAAGTGGTTTATCTTGGCCCACACTATTGCTGTGACTTTTGGTAAAACACAGTTTTAGTAGGTGCAAATAAGATTAATTGTGGAGGTACTTTAAACAACTTCTATGCTGTTAAAAGAATCCTGATGTGGCAGTGTCTTGAGATGAGTACAATGATTGCTGGAAAGCAGAACAGATCTTGAAAAGCTCCAGGCATGAATAAAGCATATTAGTAGCCTGTTTCAGGGAACAAAAGGCAACCATCCATAAAACCAGACATACTTTTAGAGGAAAAATCCCGCGTTGAAGCCATGGCCAAGTTTCAGCATATTGAAGGCATTTATATAGTTTCACAGTCATTAATGGATTTTATTTTCAACACCCTTCTGAGACAGTTCCCCATCTGTAAAATGAGATACTCCCAAAGGCACCAGCTAGACTAAATGACTTGCCAGAACACCATACAAGAAGTCTACAGTTAAACAAGAACTGAACTCTGGTCTCTGGAGTCCCAGACTGCCCACTGGACCATTTCTTCTATTCCTCGGTTAAGCTTCCCTTTGTCAAACGATACACATCCTGTCTTCCTACAGTATCAGAGATGCCCAAGTTGGGTTTTTTTTTGTTTGTTTAAAGAGCTTTAATGGGTACATATCTAAGATGCAATTTCCTCTCTTTTCCATTCAGTTAATACTCATCAGTGAAAATAATATCAAACAAAAAATTGCTTAAACATTTCTCTGCAGCATTTCCAAAGTATCACAATTCTTGGGAAACTCTGAAGTAATGCAGAATTTAATCAAACTACACAAAAGATTGTAAAAATAGTTCAGCTTTTCCTCGAGGTTTGCTTTTTGCAAGCTTTTAACTCCAAAATGTTTTGAAAAAAAACCAAGTTCTAAGCTTGTTTAGAAGCTCACCATTTTCCGCCTCTCAGATGCAAGATATAATTCTCACCCCAAAAAATATGAAACTCAGACAATCCTCTTAGACTAAGATTTTGCTAAGGAAACCACATACTCTCTCTAATCTTATAGGGATGAGGAAGATCAGAATATGCTATGCAGTTATTCAGGTTGCACCAATACTTCCTATCTGAATATGAAGAAGATTATGTTCTTGACCACTGTACAGCCTGAACCATTCCATTAACATTTGCGGGTGCTTTTTCATTCTAGCTGACAGCACCAGCACAGAGATTTTGCATGCCCTGTGGAGCAAACCGAGACCTGTTCTAAACAAGTGATAAACTGCTATCTTCAGTGGCTCAGTGCCCCAGTACCATGTTTTCTATTGATCATGAGCGAGTTCATCAGCCATTTATGTTCCAACACTAGAACATCACCTAAGATTAGGTGCACTATATGCATTTAAATGCCAGCTTGTCTCCAGAGAAATTTAAGGACAGGCATTGGTGTAAATCTCAGATCTGAAACAAACAATCATTAGAAAAATGCAGTTTTCATAAATGAACTAATAGCATAAAGACTGAGTAAGTTTTACTCTTGATGCTCCTTAACTAGACTGTGTATGAAACACAGCAAAACCCCTTCAACCACAAAGTTGTTTAGGATTTTGGCAACAGTATAAACCTAAATGGACTGCATAAGCAACAGAAAGAATTAAATCATAAAACCTGCTTTGCACCTCTTGTTGTGATGTTCTAGGATTATCTGATATCTGGATCGCTTAAAGCATAAACCCCAAAGCACAAGATCTGTCACTGCAGATGGCTATTTGAGTCAAGCAGGACTTGAAAAGTCAGTATGTATTAACCCTTACTGAGTGCAGCATAACAGAAAGTTTCTCTTTGAACAAACAACTTCTCTGAAAAGAGGAGGGAAGGGATGGTATTTAAAGAGCTGGTATCTGCAAAGGCTGGGGGGGGGGGTACAACTGGTGTTTTTAAGGGAATTTACTTCTCCAACTTTTGATAAAATACTATTTCCATGAAAATGTATAAGAAAATCAGAAGAGTTGTAATCTAATAGAAAATGACTGGAGACAGTCTGTGCTGGTGTCTTGTTCTTTAACTGCAAGATTTTTCTGCTTCAAGTAATAGCTAACAGAGTACCTGTTTTAACTTACTTAATAAAAACCAAAACATTAATGGTGGCACTTTTCTATATAGTCAAAATGACTGCAGACCAAGTAATTTTAAAACTTTCAAAGCCACCAGCATTGGTTGAACATAAGCCAGCAGTGTGCCCAGATGGCCAAGAAGACCAACAGCTCCTGGCTTGTATCAGAAACAGTGTGGCCAGCAGGGCCAGGGCAGTGACCGTCCCCCGC
>JAVJGJ010000032.1:17552575-17567345 GCA_035590215.1 Microhierax caerulescens
CACAGGCTGGGGCTGCCCTGCTGGAAGGCAGCTCTGTGGACAAGGAGCTGGGAGTGCTGGTGGGCAGCAAGTTGCCCGTGGGCCAGCAGTGTGCCCGTGTGGCCAGGGTGGCCAATGGGACCCTGGGGTGCATTCGGAGGAACCTCTACTCTGCCCCGGTGAGGCCAGATCTGGAGTGCTGTGTGCAGTTCTGGGGTCCCCAGTTCAAGAGAACAGGGAACTACTGGAGAGGGACCAGCGGAGGGCTGTGAAGATGGTGAGGGGACTGGAGCATCTCCCTGATGAGGAAAGGCTGGGAGAGCTGGGCCTGTTTAGCCTGCAGGAGAGGGGATCTTATCAATTCTACAAATACGTTAAGGGCAAGTGTCAAGAGGACAAGACGAGGTTCTTTTCCATAGAGCCAAGTGGTAGGACAAAGGGCAACGGGACAAACTGCAACAAAAGAAATCCTTTCTGAATATGAGGAAAAACTTCACCTTGAGGGTGACAGAGCACTGGAACAGGCTGTCCAGAGAGGCTGGGGAGTCTCCTCTGGAGACATTCAAACCCCACCTGGTCAAAACTCAGTGCAGCCTGCTCTAGGAGAACCTGCTTCAGCAGGGGGTTGAACTAGATGATCTCCAGAGGTGCCTTCCAACCCCAACAGTTCTGTGCTTCTGTGAAACACCCTGCAAGCGAGCAGAAGGCACAACCTGGCAGCCACACTGGGCTCTTCTGACACTCCTCACTCACTCCTCTGAAAATTGTAGCCTTTTATTCAATTTAGACAGTAACAGTTTTTCTGACTGCTACCACAGATTTACCACAATGTAAGGGAGCTTTTTATTTCACTTAGCTGTCACTCCGACGCAGCAAAGCATGAACTTGAGTCCTGACTAGTTTACTTGAACTTATTCTATCATCATTTAAATGAGAGGAGGTTCCCATCCTCCCTCAAACATTTGTTATAAAAGATGCACGGTGAAAAATACAAGCAGCAGCAGACACGCTAACATTAAAAACAACAGAGGAAGAGTAGATCTCCTAGTGCACAGATCTCACAAGCTCTAACACACCTTTTGGCAAGAAAAAGCAATACTGGAATAAAAGACAATACACACAAAAGCAAAGTCAGCATCATTTTGAGACCTCACATTTTGTCTGCACAACCAACACTTCTCACGGATTTTTTTTTCCAGGTACAGAATTAACTAACAATCAAAGAATCAATATTTCACTCAGAGTTATTTTCATCACACATGGCTTTGATTTTATAACCCTGAACCAAGGCACATTTTTATAACGTGAAGAGGTATCTGTTACATGCTGGAAATTTTAGTTAATTCTGAGTGTTCAAGAAACAGCAGCTTATTCTGGGAACCACAGTCCAATTAACTTATTGCAGCAACAAGAATTCAAATCCCTCCTACTCTGACTCTTGAATTCCTATTTTATTGTAGCTTTTCCTAGGAATTTAAGCAGTTATTTGAAAAGATATTTTTATACAAGATTTCAGTAGCTAATGATAAAATCTATTACTTACATTTAATTACTACTACGTATTTGTCATTTTCTAAAAAAATACTGAATATCAAGATTTGAGACCTGTAAATCTCTGTTATTTCTGCAACATGTCAATATTTAGTAGTGGGTTTTTTTATAAAGGCATTAAAATAGCAATACAATGTATATAAAGACATGACTTCCTTCTCAGATGGCTAAGCAAGCAGAGCACACAAACCACACTGTACACTTTAGTTTCAACTACTTATCCTCCTTTTACCTCCCCTTACTCTGTCCATAAATCAGGATATTTCCTGAGTTCATACTGCAAAAAATCCTATAAAAAAATCAAGTTTAATGGCAGTGTAACAGCTGTTGTGAAGGATCACGCATTGAAACGCTGCTAGCTTACGGCAGCTTTACAGGACTGTGAGCCACCCTCAATGAAGAGAAACTGAAAGCTACTGCAGCGCTCACTGGGCAAACAGCAGGTCCTTCCAGAGAGCTTGGAGATGCTGAAGGCAAAACTGAAAGTAGCTTTTGGAGAACATGGCAGCAGCAGTGGGCTTACTCAGCTGCAGCCTGGAAGCAACGACTGAATCAGCCTTTAGAAATAAAACAGCTGAACTCCAAAGATATCCCAAAGATAATGAGCTGCACAAAACCTACCCAACTGCCAAACCTCCTACCGATTGCAGCTTGTATTAGACCACTGCCAGTGACTCTGAGTCTTTTGGACAGATGGCTTCTTTGAGCTTGGTCATCCAAAGGTTTTTAAAAAAGAGGGAAAAAAAAAATATCTGCCAGACCTAAAGGCTCCATGTTTACTGCAAACATATCTGGGGAAAGACACAAAGAAATTATGCCCTTACTGGCACAGTATTTTGTTTCTCTACCCTAAATCACCTCCCTCTCATGACTACCTCTACTGCTAGAGAACAGCTCCACAAAAGCTCCACAAAGAGATGAAGCCAGTGAAAACAGAATACAAGACAGACATACTCCAGAAAAGGACACTTGGTCCCTTTAAGAACCTGAATACAAGTAACAGCAAAACCATCCAATTACCTATCTCGAGGTTGCTCTCCTTGAAAATGTCTGGTACTGCAGGAATGGCTATCAGGATGTCCATGCTTTTCTTCTGTCTCATTCCATTGTTTGTGATGCATTGATTTTACTAAGTGTCACTAATTGAATGACAAAAATAAAGACACCCATGCAGTGACAGTCAGGGATACTTTTATCCGTCAGGTTTATTACAAATCACATGTAGCTATCCCTGGAAAGCACTATCAGAAGAATACAGAGTAGGTTTCAAAAGAGGAAAACTTCAACAAGAATGCTGAATGAAGTCCCCTTTGAAGCTCTACCATAGAATCTTTAATACCATTCCAATGCTGCTAGGTTCAGATCTGTCAGGAAAAAAAACCCCACCTTTTCCCTTTAAATTTATTAATTTTACCAAACTCAAAAAAGGAATGTCTCAGTGGACTTGTATCTGACTGCAGTGTTCCAAACCTAAGGTTTAGTTAATTCTCTTACTCATTCTATAACTCTATGCATCATAGAAATACCAATAATAAAATACCTTGAAACTAAAAATGAAATTACATACCAAGACAAATTTTGTAGATTAGAATTGGGGATTAATACCTGCTACTTAAAGAAATCAAGACACTGAACGGAGATATAAACTGGTTTCTACATAATGTATTAGAAAAACCCCACTAGTCTACAAATCTCTACCTGAAAAATTGATCATTTTAGTTAGAGGTTAGTCCAGAATCAGCTTACGTTTCATACTTTAAAAACAGTGTACACAAACATGTTGGTTTTTTTTTAACTCCTCAAACTTTGACAAATATAAATAAAATTCCCACGTAGAATAATCTTCAGAAATCATCTCCAATGTAGAAAAACACTACTGCTCTGTGGGAGGCTAAGGACTGAAAAAGGGGACAGCAACCTTTCAAAAGCCTTCCCTGTTATTTTTGCTTTTGCTCCCTCTTCTTGGAAATGCTTGTGCATAGGGTGAGAATTTCCATATGCACAAGAAACATCTTTGCACGTTAAATCTGGAACTGTGGCAGAGTGTTATTAAATCAGCATTATCTGGGACCCTGCGTGTGCCTGAAGGTGTTCAGCGACTGCAGGGACCATCCACTGCTGTGGCTCCTACTGAGTAAGTGGGCATTCAGCGCTGCCACCGGCTGTCTTTGCAGCCTGCACACAGGGCAGCAAGGGCAGCTCATGAGGTTGTATTATTCTCACAGCACAAGTGCGAATTCATGGATGACAGAAGATGAGTGAATGAAATTAAGTAACACAAATGGAAAACAATATCAACCCTTACAACTCTGAAGAACAGAGGAATATGGAACACCGTGCTCCTATTCCAAAACACAAGCCAAGCTCCTATTCCAAATACACAAAATTCCTTTAATCTGAAGGCCCTACAGGTATTTTCCTTTTCTTCTTTACAACTTCAGCTGTGCCATATTTTTGCTGTTTTGCAGTCACATAATTTCCATGTGATCTACCTGATATTTATAAGCTGTTGCGATCTCTTAAGTATTATTATAAAAGTAATTCAAGATTTTGGACTCTAAGAACATGAAAACATTACATCCATTAAGCCTCTCTTAAGAGTTCAGTCTTGATGTACCTACTAAAAACACACTAGGGAAGAATTAAGATGCAAATCTGCTTGATCCTCACTTGGCCAAGTAGGGCTAGTAAGTTGGCATTCCAGTCTGTGCCCACTGCATTCCTGTGTTTCTAAAGTTTCAGGTAAGCAAAGAATTTTGCACTGCTGTGTTACAAGACATAAGATTCACGGAAGATTTCAAAATTTTCTCTGATGTTATTATTGAAGAGAGAGAAGACTAAGGCACTTGAAAACGAAATAAATAACATGAAGAAATGCTTGCCTTCCCTCAGAGGAAAGCTGTCGAGGAGTCTCCTATTACATTAAAAGACCCCTCCGACAACTTTTATAGGAATGGCATGATTTGATCCTTACTACACAAAACTGGTTACGTTTCCCAGCCCACCAAAATAGAGCCCAGTACATAACATGAAGTCTTTGATTTATACACCTGGAGCTGAGAATGTTCCCTTTACAAGAAGCCTGGTTTCCCCTAGGTTGCATGTTCTTTCTTGACAAATTGCCAAGGAATTACCTGTTGGCTTTGGAGAACATCTGTTAATGTTCCATCTCTCAGAATTGCAAACACATCCATTTTTAGTTGCCACATACATTAAAAGTTATGAAACTTCTTCTCCATTCACAGCATGTGTTAGGAAGAAAAGAAGAAGAGGAAATCTTCCAAATTTTATAATCATGCTTTATCTTTGATACTGTTATAAGCTGTCTACAACAGAGAAAAAGAACAAAACTACTTCTGAAACTACAATGGGGAATAAAAGTAATCTGAAGGCAATACATATATGAAAGAGAAACAGCACTAAATTGGTACACAGTGATCTCATAGGGTCTTACATCACTTATTGATTAATCTGAACCTGAGCACAAATTCAACTGCTGAATTAGTTCCTGCTGCTTCCACACCTACTGAGCAATTCTGTTTCAATGTTACAGTCTGAGGTCAAGCATGAATTAGAAAAAAAAAAAAAAAGGGCAAAAAAAAAGCATGAGGCAGACTTTATAAAGAAAAGATTTCTTTATAAATAATCAACTCGAGTCATCTAGGCACCCAAGTTTTTTAAAGTTTGACATGCTCCTTTGTCACAGACTCACTGACTAAACCCTCTTAATGATATTTTAAAAGTAAACAAGTGACTGAACTGTGATTATTTTTTTTGCCCATAGTACAACAGTAAATTATATCTTTTCTACCTATACAATACAGTCATCTTAAAAAGATCCCAAATTGTTCAAAGAAATTCATGTTGTTTACAGTAAAAAGAAAATCTAAGTAGAAGTAATAAAAGACACATTGCACACCTTAAGCAAGCAACAAAAGCCTCCTTCCTACTACCATTTCTCCTCCTAAAACACAGATCCTCCTGTGAGATTTAACCCTATCCAAACACCTATCCATATCATAAAACCCTATCCATAACACCTATACCAGTGAGGCAGAACAAGTGAGGAAGATTGTTTCAAGCAGCAAAAGCTGAAAGACACACATGATGTATCACCCACCAGAAAAGACCCAAACTTCATTTAAGACCGGGATACCAGAAGACAACATCTAACATGCTACTCACGCAACCCTTCAACTACATGCAATCCTTCAACTACTAGCATGCTTGGACAAAGAAAAATAGAAATACTGTAGTTCATAAGCATCTACCTACCAGCTGATTTATCTACATTTGGACAACTTTCACTGGAAGTTAACTGAGGCTAGGTTTTCAAAATGCACCTTGGGGATTCAAGCACTCAAAATCTCCTCTGTTGTGCCTCCAAATCCTCAACATCCTCTTGAAAAAAAAAATTAAAAAATCAACCCAAAACAGCACGGAGTGTGCGGGCCAGAATATTGACCTTGTCATAAGCTGAATCAGATGCTTGCACTATCAAGTCCAACTCTGCTGCCAATAGTGATTTCAGCTCAGTTGAGTAGCTCCAGCAAAACGTTACAAGAATATGTAGGCTCTCAACAGGAGTAATGAATTACTACTTCTGTAGCAGGAATGTTGAAGTGTGACTGTGAGACCTTTTAGCCCACGTAGCTGCTCTGGGATAGAACACCCACCTCCTATTCTGGGGAACTTCAAGGAGTAACAACCTGGTTTGGCATTTCAAGTAAACACTTCGCTCCTTTCCCTGCACACCATTCACAGGTTGCTAGTGCTTTGTCTCCTTAGGTTTCCAGTATACAGATTTATTAATTCCCACTAATGAATTAGTGGAATTTGATTTTAGACACAGTATGATAAAATATACAGGAAATCTGGGAGAGAGATAATCTGTAGAATACGTACTTTATCTTAAAAGGAAACAAGAGATACTATGATACACTTTTAACCAGGAAACTGAAAGGTACCTGAACCAGCATACACAATACAGGTTCTTTTCCCTGTTCTCTTTTGAAGACCGAATTAGTAGCATATTAAACTGCAAACCAATTTAACTACTGACATGCTTAAATTAAATTGGTTTTATCCATTTATACTGCTTCATCATCATGCAAACTAACCCAAGCCTGTTAACGCTGTAAAACTAAAATGCTCTGTTGTTTCAGCGGAAGAAAGCTTACGTTATATTCAATAGCACTTTTAAACTCATTATCATTCCTGAACACCTCATACCAGTACAGATGACAGCAGAAACACTGGGAATAGACATATGTTCATGAGAGGGTGCACAATGAAGCACTTCCCTGGAACTCCACAGACCCTGCACAGCATCTGTGGTGTGCATGTGCACATACACACTTGCACACGCAGAGCGCACGCTAAGGGTCTCTCCTCCCCACTCCCCCATGCAGAACTGCTTTTCTGATGGTAGGAACAGCTTCTCCACCGAGGGCAGAGCTTATACCTGGCCTGATTCTAGTCTCTGTTACACTGAGGACAGAGGTATAATTTCAGGCAAACTAGAAAAAGTACATTTAAACCATTACGAACGGAGCTGAGGTTGGCACAGCTACCATTAGCAGCACACAAATGTAGGAACAGACATATAATCCCAGATTTCTTATTCTCACCAGGACTCATCACTCAAGGGCCATTACTAGTAAGTAGGCTGTCCTTTCTTATCCATCTCTGCAACCTCCAGATGCACTCCAATTTCTGGCAGAATTAAAAAGCGTTTTTCCATTTTTATCTCTCAAGTAAGGACAGCAGTATTTTCCAACCTACTGAAACAGTTTCTTAAAGGTTCCCTGCTTGGGGGAAAAAAAAAAAAAAAAAAAGAAAAAGAAAATACATATTCAGTACGCAAACTATACATGTGCCCCAGAAAATAACTGCCCACATTTATTTAATTTTATGATTAAATATTAACACAAGCCATTTGACAGTTTGCTTTTTTTATAGTACTAACCGAAAAAGCCCTCACAGTCTTACAGTTTGCTCCGTGTCAAAAAATCAAACTCCAGAGTGCCGTCAGCTGATTAATTTTAAAATCTTGATTAAAGTTATGCTTTCACCATAGCGCAGTACTAATCCATGGAGCAACAGTTATAAAGTAATTGAAAAACTCATTTGCATATTACCAGAACAATAATTGCTGAAGACAAAAGGAAATCTTTCATGGTTCTCTAATATTTTTTCTAAGTCTGAATCTATCTCGATGATTCAGGATAAACAATATTCAGAGCATATATGAGCTTTTGAATAATGGTTAAATTAAATTGAATTATAACTCCATCATGTTTATAAAGACTCATGTATCTGTCACATCCGAGGCCACTAATTAAAGGGCAGTGTTAAGGGAGGAGAAAAAAACAAAACCAACAAAAACACCCACAAAAATCTTCCAACTTGTATGAACTCCATAAGCTTCCCCAAGTTCCTTCCCTACAATTGATCCAAAATACTAATCAAACAAAGAGATGAAACAATGATACAATCTTTTCCCAACAATGCAACACTCCTATGGCAAACAATTTTCAAGAGTCTTGTTTTCATTTGCCAGTCTCTGCACCACAACAGCTTTGTGCTCTTACTTCAGCCTTTCAGCCACGTGGAGTTTTGATGGAGGGTTTTCCCAGCTTCACTGGATGACAAAGGGTTAAAAGAGGTTTTGAGAGCAGTTGGCTGATTTCGCGATGTTCTCCAGCAGCCTGAACAAACAGGAAGCCCGGAAATGAGTGATAATTGTTAAATAAGAGCTCTTAAAACACCTGCTTTGCTCTAACTGCTAACTATTAAACCATTATAGCAAGTTAAAAACAAAATCCCCCAGAGAGATTTCCACCTGCTTTCCCCATCTACTTCTTAATTTACACAATGAGACATTCAGAAATACCCAGTGGACCTGGGAGCCGACCCCCTCCAAAAGAAAGCACAACCTGGAGGGCTGGTGTGCTCAAACATCCTCCCAAAGCCATGTGGGCACCCGCATCCCTTGGCTTTTCAGAGAAGCATATGTTTTAAGTCAGCTTGGTGTTTCTGAAGTTTCCACCCCAAGTTTTTTCCAAACGTGACTGTCTGTACTTCTCTCCTGGACAGAACTTGCATAGCTGTTCATCCTAGACCGCGAGGAAGCAGTTTTGCAGCAGGCCATTTTGTCAGGCCATTACAGGAGAAGGAAAGGATTTTCAGGTCCAAGCTGGAAAGGCGTGGACCTTCCCTGCCATTAAACCGAGTGGAAAGGCTTTCTGTATTGTTAAGGTCACAAATACTGGCAGAATCACAATTATTTAGTCAGTCTTTTTAAACCACACAAGATTTAAAGCAAAACAAAAACCCACCCAAAACCTACACAGAAAAAAAAGAAGCCATTCATAAAATATGACGGCTTTGGATAAAGGAGTACAGGCATCAAACAAAAACCATAGCCGTCTGGACTAGTGCCACATCTGTGCTAGCTGCCCTCTTTCTAGGGTAGTGCTTTTTCTGGGAGGGTTATTGATGGCCATTGATAATTGTCTTGCCTTTCACAGAAGCACCTTCTATTCCATTAATCCCATTGCTCTTAAAAGAGAAGAAAAATTCTTCATGATTTACCTGTCTGTATACATCTTGTTTCTTTAAATAACCTTAACAAACCAGTTCTGAGGATTAAAAAGAAAATTCTCCCCCCAGATTCCAAATAAATAAATACATAAAGAGATAGGAAGCTACGGGGAAAGGCAGGAATTCATGCATTTGAAAGAACATTTGTACTTCTGTTGTCAAAAATGATCTCATTTGCAACAAGTAAGACCTTGCTACACACAAGGTTGTTGACCCCAAGCAGAAGTCAGATTTTTTACAACCATATTGGTCTTCAATGAAAAAGAGTTAGAATTTAATTTCCTTTCTTCCCCAAAGAACAAGCAAAGCTACGGAAAGACAAAATAGAATGCAGCAGATGACACTAAAAAATGCAAGCAGTTCATTGGGACTTGACCATCAGTAGCTTTAGCTTCTAAATCTCCTCAGTATCCATTGCCACTTGCTGTGAAAATTAATTATTTACAACATTTCTGGTTAAGTTTAAAATTGCATGCCTGTCATTTTCTAAAAGCTTAGAAACAGATACCTTTTCAATAATTCAATATTGCTCAATATCTGATTTAAAAGTTAGAATTTAAAGTAGATATATGTTTGAAAAAAAAAAAAAAGTGTGTTACCACAGCAGCTTAGAAACAATTTATTAAACAATTGTGCTGTTAGCCCAAACAGAACAACTACAGTTCCTATCCAAAAACTTGTTGGTCCTGTCAAAGGTCAACACGAGACTAACATGTCCAAGAAGACACCCTCCTCTGAAATAAAATGACTGAAAGAATTTAGATTTAATTTCATACACTTTGTCCCACACAAAGCAAATAAAAAAGCCCTACAACAATAATTATAAGCTTATATGAAGAGCTCTAATCTACAAACACAGAATAGTTAAAAAGAAGTCTATAAATTAATTACTAACTGCTTAACATCTTTAATAAAATTAGTTCTATTTTAAAAATCTTTATTTTTCTTCTGTTATTTTGTTAATCCTTCTCATTAGGAACACCTACAGAAGAAATCAGATTTAAGAAGAAAACACACAGAATAGAAAGGTTCAAAATCACTGGTCTGAATATACAACCACTTCCACACGCCACCGTAAAACAACAAACGTTTTGGTTTTATACTAACAAATTAGACCTTGAAACGCCCGGCATACCCAACTGAATTTTTTAGTAGGCTGATGAAAGACAGAAGACCTCAGACACAGAATACACAGGAGGAGAGACTGAAGTCATCCGTGAACTCTTTTCCTCTGCATCACACGGGCCAACAGCTTTCCTTCCTCACCTTCTGCCTCAGGAGCGGGAGCTCTCTGGGACTTGTGTGTTGCCCCAAGTCTTGAGGCTTTGACTTCCCACAGCATCTGCGGGTGCTGCTTTGCAATTTTGCAAGGCAAGTGCTGCTGGTACCAGGCTCTGGCTTTTGCAGCAGCAGCGAGTGGCTCTAGGTAGCTGCACCATCTAACCACGGAGCCCCAGCCGAGGCACGGCAGTGCCCTGAGCAAGGCGTGAGCCCCACCAGTGCGGCGAGCACGGGCACCTCTCCTTCCCCGCCACCAGCACCCCTTCCCCGCCACCAGCACCCCTTCCCCTCGCGTATGGAGCGGGAGTCCCAGCAGTAACTCAGGGCAAGGACAGCGAGGGCTCCACCTGCGGCTGGAAGCCCACTGCTGTCCAGGTAGCTGTGGCTCCAAGGGACAGACCAGCGCTGCGCAGCCTAAGCCGGCTACAAGGGATGAGATCCAGGGCGGGATGGGACGCCAAGGAGCTGCCCTTACACCACAAAGGATCAAAGCATGGGATTTCATTGATGGGTCCCATTAATTACTCAAGGGCCCGCTTGCACTGACTTGGGGATAGCCTGCCTTTCAGGCAGCCAAGGCAGTTGGCAGCTGGGACCTGCATCTCCCAGGTACTGCTGTGCTCCTTCAGAAATCCTTCTTTGGCCAGCGAAGGTCACTGCCACACTGCAGAGGTAGCACTGCAAATTAGACTCCAACTACTTCAACCCAGCTTGTGCACCTCGCTCTGCTTGTACTCCCCACCACCAGCTCCCCACCAAATCCCTGTCTGCTCATGGTTTATGTCCTCCAGCTGCGGGGAATGGAGTGCACGTTGCCCATTAGCCTTGTTAACTCTCCCCCCCTCCACAAGAAGCTCCCCGACTCTACTAGGCTGTATTGGTGGATTGCTGGCAGCAGCTGTGGGGTGTCTGGCAGCTTGGGGACAGGACTTCACTCCGTGCCTCCCAGTGCCGTATGGGGCTAACCCACCCTACCACCAGCAAGAAATGGTAATGTAGGAAACTCGAACAAAAAAACAAAATTAGAATCCCCACAAAAAAGCCTGGAAAATCTTGAAAGCTTCAGCAGCCATACAAGCAAGGCTGGAACAGATGAAGAACACTCCCTAATTAAAACTGGCTAACACTTCTATAATATTATCTGATGCTCTGTACTCTTTTCTGCGCTCTCTCAAAATTTCATGGGGTAAATCAATCATGACAAACACAAATATCTATACTTCCTTTCATCCGCAGCCACTGACGTATTTATATATATTTGATGCTTTACAGCCCCTGCAATATTTCTGAGTTCTGCTGTTCCAATAAAACATTCTCTGGCTTACTATGTAGTAGTAACATTTTTCAACCCAATTTTCATTTCACTGAAGATCTGCCTAGGGAAGGACAAATGGCTCTTAAAACTGCATCTTAACTCCTACAAGCCTGGCTATTTCAATACTGCCCTCTGATCCCTGCTCAGCTAAAACTCATGTGAGATCACAGAAATCCCCCCAAAATGTGGCACCAAACCCAGTCCAAACTACTGCATATCCCTGTGTCTGTTAGCAGCAGTGTGTGCACCAGTGAGTTATCTCAACTTCATTTATTACAGTGCTAATCCATCTCAAGAATTAAGATACCCTGATGTTTTTTTCATATATGGAAATAAGTTATTCTTCAATCCCTTTGTTACTATGCACTTTAATTTTCATATTAACAACTGACTCACTTGAGGAACTTCTCAAAAGACAAGAAATATGACAGGATGCATTTGTACTTCTGATATAAAATTGGATTTTCAGTATTGGGCTAACACTAAATGGATAGTTCTCAGATTAGTCAAAATTAATTCAGTAACATTTACAGAAATACCAATATGAAAATATAAATAAAACCTGCTGCAGTGGGAAGTAACCAGCTCAGAATTATCATGCAAGCTCCAACGGCTTTGCATTTTGTTCAGGATTTGAAATTGCAGTCATCTCATTTTTGATAAAAGAGTTCTTTATTGCCTTTTTTAAACTGCCGTCCCATTATGCAAGAACCAGAAGTTCTTGAAGAATTTTGAATCTGCAGAAGAATTTTCAACCTCCAAGTTTATAAAGGTTTGCTAGTTCATGTCAATAAATACTTTTTAGAGGACATAACAATTACATTATTAATTATCACTCAGAACCTTGTGATAAAAATAATATGGATTGCTACAGCACAGAGAATTCCATAGAAGTATGTCATTCTTTGGAAAATTGTTATAAAGGATCAAAGTATCCTGTGATACTAAAATCCCTGAACATTTCCCACTTTTGTGCTGTATGCATCTCTAAATCTTTAATAGAAATATTTTTGCAACATATCTGTACCATCTCCAGAACTCCAGCACTCCACTGCGATCCACCACATGGCACAGGAAGGTCAAATTTAAAAACAAAAATGCAACATACCATCTTTCCCAAGCAATAATTGTTACTCATAAAAATCACATAATGAGATCCCATTTCTTTCAATTCACCAAAAATAAAAAAAAAATATCCCAATTGGGCATTCTCAGGGTGACAGGGCTGCTTAACAGGATCAGAAGAGAAATTATTCATAATCCCATCCACCCCGTTCAAGTCCATATCGTATCTCCATCGAATACATATGTTGTAATGATCTAATGTGGAGAAAGCATTAACAGTATTTAGTTTATAAGGTTAAGTTCTGACCCAGCTTTAACCTCACAAAACATCAACGCTATTTGTATGACTTCATCCGCTGTTGAATATAAGCAAAAGCTCGTGCAAATTTTTGCAGCAGCACCTACCCCAGCGGGGTTCACAGACTGTTCTCCTGGTCTACCAGAAACAGAACACGAATTCTGCAAACCACTGGGCAGGCTGTTGGCCGGGGTTAACCCCATCTTGATAACCAGTGTCCATGAGGTTCGTATCTCTGCTTTTAGCACTAGCATAGAAGAGAGATTCCTCTCCCACTCTCCACCCACAGCACTACCCCTCTAATTGCCAGTGTGGTACTTTTATTTCGCTGGAAGGGAAAAGCTATTCAGTCTAGTACTTTTATACACGAGTGGCAACTTACATTAAGTTCCTTACTTTGCTAGGCTTCTTTCACAGCATGTCCAACTCAAGTTTACAGCTGACAGATGTTTGGCAGGGGGACGGGATTCCACTCAAAAAGATCAAACATACCTAACTGTTAGGAAAACATGGTTCTCACTACCCTGGTGGTGAGTACCCATAGGGAATATTGACACTCCTAATGCAGATCCTACTTAGCAAATGTCTGTATCGTAAGTCGTCCTCACAACATAGTACTGTCACTTTACCAGAAATCTCACAGGAAAGCTAAGATACCACAGGTTGTGAAGGTTAACCTTAAGGTTCTTTGGGTCCACGTAGAGTAGCTTCACTAAACCTAACAGCACTAGGATAAACAATACCAGTGAAGGGCAGACTGCTGAGAACAGGAAGAGTAGGTGGTCTTCAGGTCAGAAGGCTGTTGTGTGATGGAAGAGTTGAAGGGGTTTTGGTGTACAACCAGTTAAACAAGGATAAAAATTATTGCTGGTGAGATGAGGAGGCAAGCCGCTTGCTGGTGGGCAGGGAGAAGTCCTTTTAGTTGAGGCAAAGTATTTAAGTAAGTTAGTTGTCAGTGGGACGGGACTGTACACATGATAGCACAGAGCTTCTGGGCTCCTGTGCTCAGAACTTCTGAGCCTGAGTACTTGTGGGGCCAGCAGCATAAACAGCTCTCCCACAGTCGTTCTGGGAAGTGAAGAAAAGCCACAAGAAGACAAGTAGATGTAAGTTTTTCCTCCGTTAGTTAATTCCTGGAACTGAAGCAATACTTAATTTACAATCCCTACACTTTTTTCTAACAGGTACTCAAATATCTGCCTTCAGATACTTTTAAAACCCCAACTCTTTCTTGGTTAGAATTAAGAAAGCTTACATAGAGTTACAAGTGTTTAATTCCTTCCTGTCCTTCCCATCAATACATTTACTGATTTTGAAGATCAAATCCTTCCCTTGCTGCTTCATTATTCATAGAGGAGACAGAGGACGCTGCTTGCCATTTATTTCTGCTGAACTACAAATATTGTGCTGGTTTCAAAATAGGTCCATGGGAGCAATAATAAGAAAAAGCCAATCGCTGAAAGCTGAAAAATAAGTGAAAGATAAAAGGGCCATTATTCTGAAATCAATAACACTGCTCCCTAAAAGGCGTTCTAGACTGAGGTAATCACATTTGCCGTGCTGGAGCCGCAGCAGCTGCACCGTCCGGGAGGGTTTGCAGGCGGGTGCTGGTGCAGGTCAGCACCACGCAAAGAAAGCCAGAGGGGGGTGGGGGGCGGTGAGCGGGAGGGGGGGTA
>JAVJGJ010000032.1:17567445-17596535 GCA_035590215.1 Microhierax caerulescens
GCGCGGAGAGCCGGAGGGCCGGTAGCTGAGAAGAGAGGACACAGCCGATGTCTTGATTTTGTCTACTCAGTGGCCAAAATCCACCTGTACCACACAGCTGAAATTTCCTGGCAAAAACTTTTGAAAAGGTGGTTTGTAAGCTTGTAACCTACGGGATCTTAATTTCTTTTCCATAAATTCAACTCTTGCACTGAATACCCGAATCTGAAAAAAACCCACTGAAAGAAGTAATTCACTGAATTTGAGACTTCCGTAAGTTTATGCCGATTTTTCATTTTCTCTAGATGTATTTACAAATTATGTTATACTCCCTGTAATAGAAAACATTATAAATGTTTTCTGGAAATAAGAATGTGTGGATATGCTATTCATGACACGGTGATAAACATATCAATAATACCAAGGAAAATTACATTTGCAACTTCTGCAAAATCAGGCTTTTTGATAATGTAACAACTTCCCAGAATCATTTGAGATGGTAAAAGGATGCAGCTATTGCTATAGGAATTATAGATCCCATCTAATAGAAAGCCATATGTACAAGCTCCCTGAAATAGTTCCAGAAACAACCTTCGCAATGCGTCGGAGTGGATGGAAGGGAAAAACAGCTGGCAGGCGTTTTCAGCTTTTCAATGAAGAACAGAAGAAGCAAGTCAGACAGGGAGCATTTGGAAGGTTTTCTCCAAAACAACCATAGGCAACACTGTATGAGGTCTGGTGGACTGCTGTTGGGGATTCTGTGGTCTGATTCTGAACCGCATCCCATCTGAGATGAAATGCCACAGGACACAGCATCGTATCAACCAACACTTTCAGCACAAGAGTAAGAACAAGTTCATTAAAATGTGCATGCAATTATCGATGCAGTATCATTATGTGCACTTGAAAGTAATCTTGAAAGTACCTGGAGAATAATCTTTTATAAATAAAGTTTTGCTAGTGTTCATTTTTTAGCTTTATACAGACAGCATTTCCACACAGTGAGAAATACCAGACAGACACATTTTGAGAGTTTTGGTTCTTTTTATCAAACATTCAGAAGCACGATGTAAACTTCACTTCCCAAGAACAAAACCAACATTTTAAAAAATCCAGTTTACAACTAGTATTGTAGTTCAAGTGTCTTAAATTAAACTGCAAATTATAGAAGGGATCAGGATGAAAAGGACAGCCTGTTAACTCACCTAGTATGAAGCCCTGAAAATGGATAAACTTAGTTACCTTTGATAATGCTGTTATAATTCAGGACCACCTTTACAGCTCTACAACAGCTTTGCAACCTTCAAAACACAACAGAAAACCCAGAACATGGGGGAAAAGACAAACACTCTCCTTATCTTGCAGTTGAATTAAAATGAATTCGATTCAACTATGTAAAGGCAGATGTTTCAGAATATTTACTGACAGACACTGCAATTAGTACAAACTTCAGAAGCCTCAGAAGCCCAGTCCAAAACAGCATGGGAACCAATAAACACACACGCACAAATGACATTAAGAAAGGCAGTCCTGACTTGCAAATGAATGCCATTCACAGTGCTATATACAGAGTGAACAACATGTACTCCTTAAGACCCTGGGATCTGTACAGATTTTAGACTGAACAGAAGTGAGAAAAGCTTCAGGCTGGCTCCCCCCGCAAAACTTCCCTGGTCACAGCACTTTGGTCTTGAGGATCCTGCTAGCTCTGGCTTTTGGAAGTTCTCTCCTCTGATAGACAAATTGAAGACTGTGTGTGTGTGTGTCCATCTCAGAAATCATATTCTCATATTCTTGGAAAATATGTTCCCTGATTTCCCACTGAGGGAAGTTTCTGAGACTGGAGTAGAAATCTTAACTGATTACAAAAGACAGCTGAAGTGGTGGTGATAGTTTTTCTGCTTAGAGTTAATTACATTTAGGCAACAAGATAAACATTGAAAGTTTCTGGAAATTACGAAGTAAAAGTGAAGAGTTCTTAGAGGGAAAATGGGGGAGAGAGGAAGCAAAGAAGCCCTTTTGCCTCAGTATGGCTCACAAATAAAAGGAGTGAGAGCTCGTGAATTTTCATGACAAGGACACGGAAGAGGAAAGGGATTAATTACCATCACCGTTTCAGAAGACAATGACATACAAAAGATGCATAAAATATACGCTCTCTGAAATTAATTCTTAATAAAGTATTTATATATATATGCTTACCTTTAGCATACAGATCTTAGTATTTCCAGAATTTAATGTCATAGTGGAATCTACTCACAGTGAAACCCTTAATAAACCAACTGTTCCCTTTATCCAATTTCCTTTCACTGTATATCAGTGCAACAAATATTTTGTAGACAGTAGGCGAACTTGGCAATGTACGTTTGAAGAAATACTGAAGATGAAGCTTCAAATTTGTCATATCCTACTAAACAGCACAAAAATTGAAATACACAGTAAATAGAGTAACAGATTTAAAGACACTTAGCACTTTTCCTGGTTTGTTTTCATGTTTTTTTAAAAAAATCAATTCAGCAGTGACCTGAGGTAATTTTTCACTCTATTGTCCCAGTTACAACACCAAACCTCCAGTTTATAAGACTGGCTGTATCAAAAGCCAGTATTGCAGATTTTCCTTTTAGTTGTGTCACAGCCTCCACTACGGTTTACTAATTACCTCCAAGACATAAAATTCAGCCTAGCTTAAAAGCTCCTCTCCTGTAATCAAAGAGAAACGTTCTCTGTGGTACTGTTTCTGCACCCCAGCTATTTTACTGAAGTTGTTCCTTGGCACAGGGCATGGTGCTCTAGCTCCTTTACAGCAACGATCACAACGGGCCAGGACATGTTTTAATTTAGATTTTTATCTCTCACTTTCAGGTCTATCAGTGAAAATCCACTTACAGGACAAGTGGAAGGTAGCTGCAGTGATAGCCTTAAGTGTTCAACTGATGGACCCTGTTAAAAGAAAATATATGGGCTGTGCATCATATGCAGGAGTAGGAGTACCAGCGTCCTGCTGAACTTGTATAGAAACTACAGCGACAGCCCGAGGAGTTCAGGGAACGTTAACTCGGAGCTTTCCATATTGCCTTCTGAAATCAAACATGCCACTGTCGGCACACAAAATCAAGAAAGGTGAAAGGCTGTGCGTATCATCACATGCTCTCACACCTAACACGGCTGATAATTTCCAACACAGCCGACTAGTGCTCTCTCCTGCAACAGACAATGGCGTATAGGTACAACTTAAAGGAACCGCTCAGCGAGAGTACGGGTGAAAGAATGAGGTCTTGAGAATTTAAAAAGATTGCATAGGAAACGTACTTACAGTTAGATATCAAATAGGATGTATCATAAAATACATTAAGTACAACATAATTAGCCATTTCAAAGCTGCAGTAATTTTTCCTGCTTATATGGTTTATTTCTAGATCTTTTATTAAACATCATTATTCAGATCATTCAGTTGCTGTCTCAACTACGTAGTGTGTGTCCTTGCACACATACAAGCAGCAAGAGGATAACCCTATATGAATAATAATGAGCTATCGAGCAATGATCAGGGAAGACAAATTTCAAAAAGAAAGAGGGAGAGAGGGAGGGAAGATCTCTGAACAGCTCATATACCTGGAAAATACATGCTCAAGAAATCAAGGTCTTTGTTTCTCAAGCCATAAAATAAGGCAATTAAAGTTACATACACAATCTTATTTTCCCCTAAAATCAAAAAATGGTACTTTGAGGTAAAAAACCCCACAACAACCAACAAACAGAATATATGTTCCTCATCTCAATTTTTAGGAGCAGATAAGAGGAAAGGAGGTATATGAGTTGCAGATGTCACCACATTCTTGACGACACAATATTAACCCTGGGAAGGAGGTTATGAATAGGTTCTCAGGCTTATTGAGAATAGCAATAATAAGGGGTATTATATATCCCTCATAATAACTTCAACCGTATTTCTTTGCATATACAAACTCTCTCTAAAAAAAAAAAAAAAAAAAAATCAATCTCAAGTAAGATTAGCAATGTAGCTCTAAAAGCATAGGGTGTAGGATGGATTGGAAAACCTGCAGGAAAATTAGCAGGAAAAGTTAAGCAGCTGGCCTGAATTAAACTTTGTTCTCTCTAAGTAATGTTTTTTGCAGGCTATACAATAACCAAGGCAGTAACTTCAGGATACCCATGTCCTCTTCGAGAAAGAAGAGGAAAGTAAGCAGATAGAAATCATTTTTGCTGTAACATACCCATAAATATTTGCTATGTTTTGGGGGAATAGCTCCTTAGAAATGCAGAGGGATTTTAAAATAGGGATTGAAGAAGCATTCCTCCTTTTATCAAGCCAGTTCTCTTTCATACAGTTTTAATAAAAAAAAAAAAAAAAAAAAAAAAAAAAAAAAAAGAGTCTTTTAAAAGATCCTAACAAAGAAAAATATGGGAAAGCAAATAAAAAGACACTTGGGGAAATGCAATCATAGACTATTCTTCACGCAAAGTATTTTTCACATAGTAACAGAAATCCAATAATGTTAATAAAAGAAACTTTGAAAAAATCAAAATACTTTGATCTTTTTTTTGAAATTATGTAAAATCTGAAAACTGAAATATTTCTGTCAGTTCTGTATCATAAGAACGTAACAGCACCTGCTGATTAATTCTAGTTAGCTTTTAACTCCTTTAAAAAAAATATTTACTTTGTAACAAAGACCATTGGCTGCTGACTAATTTATTTTCACACCCCTTACCAGCTTTGTCCTTTTTCTCTTGCATATAGTGTCACAGAATTACTACTAAATACCTTACTTCAGCATGCAAAAAAAATTGTACTGAGAGACAAAGAAAGATGACGAGAAGATGGTTTAGAATCCATGACAATATTTCAAAACATTGTTCTGAGAAGAAAAACTCTGTTTTCACAAATCTTGTCTGCAGTAGGAATTTTAACACCCATTTTTGCTTAGAAAAATCATTTTCACATTTGAATGACTAATACCTGAAGATCCACAAAAAGCAGTGGATCACGTACAGATCACATGCACGAACAGATTTTCAACCTTGACAAACAGCACGAGTTCTAGTGCTTCGGTACAGTTTTGATCAATCACATTCACAGGTTATTATTATCATCTTTTTTGAAACACTACTCAGCCACAGATGGGATATACTTGCCTCTCCAAAAACCTAAAATACTCCCTGGGAATTGGAACTCAACAGGCAATGATAACTGCTATTGAGAAATCCTGAACATACCGTGTAACTGTCTTCAAAAGTCCTGATTAGTTATAACAGCGGCAGTGGTATTGCTTCTGAAATATAAACCGCTGCCATCACCCAAACTAGAGCACATCATCACCATTTAAGCCAGAACAACAACTGACAGTAAACAAGATACAGCCTTCACAGCCTTTGCCCAGCAGAAGGTACAGCCTGCAATAACTGACATGGCAGGAAACACTGGGGAAGTCACCGAAAGAAATAATATGAAAGTTCTAGGGTTACTATGAAAAGGGACACAGCCTATGACAAGGCTTGAGGTTGCAAAGTTTTAATAGAGGCTTTGAAGGTGCAAAAGTGACTTTATGTGGAATAAGGAAGAGCGTGGATGAACCCAGAGTTTCATTCCCAACTACAGGACAGCACATTTAAATTCTGATTCTGCAGGGCCAGAGAAACAAATGGAAAATGGCAGACACCTGAACCCTGAATGCCACCGAAACAGATTAGGCGGAAAGGTGATAAGTACAAAGTCTCCACCAGTATCCAATACCGACATGGTCATTTACACCTTCTGTATGCTTCAGCACTTAACTTGTGTGCCAGCCTCCCCTTTATTCCTCCTTTCTTGCCACTATTATGGATACCAGCTCCTAGTGCAATTTATTTCTCTTGCCTTTAGCTTTTGCTCGCTAAGACTAAAATGTGAGCAGTGCTATCACTAAAAGAAATATAGACCTGTAATAAGTATCTTCTTATTGCTTTGAAGTCCTGTTCCAAATTAAGGAAGTGAACATCACATCATGCAGTGCTTCTCATGAAGAGGTTGGCTCCCAGATATTCATCCCGAGCCAACTCAAACTTTGAACTTAAAAACCTTCTCCAGCCACAAACCTGACCTTCCCAAAGCATGTCATACATGCTAAACATCAGCAGTGATGAAGCAATTAGAACAAAAAAAAAAAAAAAAAAAAAAAAAAAAAAAAAGAGCTTAGCAGTACCAATTGAAATTGATGAAAAACAGATAAACATCCTCAAGCAAGGAAAGATTATTAAGGGTCAACAGTATTGAATCTGATGAAAACACAGAATTTGTCTCTTTTATGGATCATATAGGTTTTCAGAAAGATAGGTAGCAATTTGCTTACCAGGAGATATGTAAAGCATTCTAGATTGAATTCAGTTCATTACTGGAGGATTGGGTGGGGGGAAATGAAAGAGAAGAAAGAGCACCAACAGTGCCACTGTCATAACTACCACTCTACTGTTCTGTTCTTTAAAAGCAGACTGAGGTAAAATGTGCGTTACTGATTTCTCTTTTAGCATTTTGATTCAAAAACTTGATGACTGGGCATGAGAATTAACTAAAACCATTACTAATGTATTTTCAAGTAATGTTTAGGTTCTTAGGACCTTCCATTTCTAAGCTGCAGACTGATGACTAAAGCAGGGAGGTTAATTAAATGCTATGATTAAATCCAAGGAAAAAATTGCTACTTAGCCAATTCTAGCCAGCTGCAGTTCCAGAAGAAAAAGAGTAACAAGGCAACAAAAGCTGTATGAAGTGTTACAAGGCAATGAAAAAGATTATTTTAATCAGGTGTCCTCCTGTCTCCATTCCTACAAACCCCCAGCGGACCCTAATCTGAAACAGAGGGGAGAAAATAAGGCAGAAAAAATGTTCTGGAAATCACTATCCTAAAGCTTCAGCAAAATCCTACCTCCTGCTTTGTTTCGCTGAACATTTTCAATACATTTTTTATACATATATGCTAGAACACTTAGAATATATTTTTGCACAAAGGCTTGAAAGAGATGGATTTATCTAATATTCTTTACAGGTGCCAGAAAATCAGCACATTCAAAGGCTTGAATTCATCTGCACGTTGGAGAGACACCAATACAGTAACATCAACCAAACAGACTGTAGCACAGAAACACTACCCTGCCCTTCAGCGGTGTGCTTTAGAAAGCAGCTGTACAAGAGACACACGTGGCTCTTCACACCTGCAAAATATTCTGATTATCCATCAATACATGCAAGAGTAACTTCAGCAGTAGCATCAAGGTGTTCTCCCCATACTTTGGGGAAAGAGAAGAGCTGCTGTACATTCAGCAGACACACGTACTATGACTCCACGAGAACAAGAGAACAGCCAGACAACTCAGCTAGGAGGAGCATGACAGGTCAAAATCCTCACCCACTAGATGGCAATATTGGTTTTTTTGCAAGTGCAGAATATGCTCTCATCGAATGGAAACTGCAGTATTTTTCATGTTTTCCAAAGTTACGTTTTCAGTTTAAAAAGCCTAAAAATTCAAGCCAGGCTTTGCTGATCACAGGAGTGGGGAAAAAATAGTTTGTAATACGTATAAGTTAGCCAACATACGCACTGAACCATAAATAGAGCCCACAGGACCTCAAAAATACACTAAATGAGTAATAAATGCAATATACGCTTTTAAGGCTGCTAGCCTTATAATTAGGCCCGTATCAAGTTAGATCTTCACTTTAATCCTTTACCACTGTATCAGCAGGATGTGGCAGTGGAAACAGCACATTTAAATCCTGCAGGAGAGAGCATCTCAATTTACTCTCAAACAACCTCCTGTGACATTAAGCAGGAGCTTAGAGCAGTGTTAAAGAAGCTCCAGATTAAAGAGGGCTTCAGTTCCAGCTCTCATGGACAGAGGAAGGGGCATCATGACAGTAGGGCTAGAAAGAGCATCCTGATTACTTAAAAAAAAAAAAAAAAAAAAAAAAAAAAGTAAAACCTTCCAGTTTTTGAAAGAGACCAAATGGCTGTATGCATACATATGAACTGAAATGCATGAAGACATATTTCTAAATTTTACAGACCATTCTACAAACAACATTTTAGGAGGTTTTTATGGCAGCCTTTAAAAATATTCAAGTAAGAATAAAGCTAACATAGAAACCCACTGAAATCATCACTCAAAAAAAAAACCCCAAAAATACCTAAACACGGTCTTTCAAAAAATGCTACAGCTTAAAAAATAAAATCAAATTTTCCATTGTGAACAGTTAAAAAGAAGTAGCCAGATGTCAGTCATCATATTAATCCCTATGTTCAATTCAGCCCTCTCAAATTCTCTGAAGGAGCGGGGTATAGACACATCTAGAACACAGACAGCAACGGGCAAAGGATGAAAGGCGCAGTGATCCAGACACACATAGCACACTGGATGAAGGATGGTATCTAGGGATTAGGAACCTAGGACTTTCAGGAATCCAGTTCAAGGTTACTTTGACTTGAATTCCTGTGCTGATCAATAGCCCTTACGTATAAACTGGAAGCCAAGGAAGAATGGAGACTAAATGTAGAAGACAAATGCTCTGTGACATGATCAGACACAACAACAGGGGACACAACATAATACTAATCCCAGTTATACAGCATTATGTTCTAGAGACCCACTTCTGGTGTGCTAGGATGCTGACACATTCTACAGTTTAATCACCTATTTCATAACTCTTATTTTAAAATAAAAACACCAGCTTGCAATCCTAGATCAGTCCCGACTCCTGAACTCAAGCTATTTCAGAACATGAGACAGTCTTTTAAATTCTGTTCATAATTTATTATTGCCCTTTTCCAGTAATCCCATTAAACAACTCTGACACAATTGAGCAAAGCACAATACAAAACCATTGCTCCAAATATACTTACTGCCCAGCTACCTCCCAGTATTTCAGGTCTTGAACAAGGCCTTGAAAAAAGTGGGAACCTCATGGATCTTTCAAACAGTGCCAGAAAACAATGAGAAATGATTAGTAGCAGTTAACTGGTTCAGTCTCAGAACAGCTTACTTAAAGATATTGGAAGGCATTTTGCACATTATCAAAATATCTCCAAATTACAACTTAACATGGTGGTGGGACATTGGCTTCCAGAGAAAGTCATTATCAAAATCTTTTTTAATACATGGACTTTTCCCCTTCCCTTTCCCATCCTTTTTCCTCCCTTCTTCTCTCCTCTAGTTTGTATTTGCTTAGTATATGAGATGCACAGAAAAAGCATTCTCCTCTAGGAGCCGGTAATACTGTCACATTACTTCCAAACAGCAACCCAGACAGGGAGCAGAAATTATGTGCAGGGTAAATGAAACTTGCTCTCCCCTTGGGCAATCTGCCTCCGACCCAACGCCTGTCCACACAAACTTACATGCACATACACACAAGTTAAAAATACTGTACTTCTACCAGCATGTTCCCAACTACTCTTAGAAAGTATTCAGATTTTCCTGAAACTAAATTTTACATGAATGAAAAATGTTCATGCCTTAGGAAATTTTCATTTAGTGCTCCCTCCCAAATCCCTCATCATCCTCAAAAGATACCCAAATCCTACGAGGTTGGCTCCACAGCTTTTAAATGCCAAAGACCGTTCATGAATCCATAACTGACAGCACCAGTCAGCTCCCTAACAGCACCATACAGATCTGTCCCAGTTCAATAGCATCAACATCAGGTCCTTCATAAGGATATGCAGTATCTTACAACAGACGTAACTTGAAGGCCATGTTATATGCAACAACAGAAGGCAAATGACCTTGTGTCCAAGCCTGTATTTTCCATCAGCTGGTGGTGCTACAGAAGATCATGCTCCAGTGAAGCACAGACACAATGACATACTTTATGAAACCATGCTTTGTTAGTGCTTATGAAAATAAGAATCACCATCAATAACATAATCGGGCCACTACATATAATATGAAATATGAATATCATTCTGGATTGCAGTAAGACAAGGGGTGACATACTCCGAAATAAATGAAGGTGACTTGAATGTACCTGTGTAGATAAAAAAAAAAAAAAAAAAAAAGCGCTCAAATAACCTCCTATGTAACACTGACTTTTCTCATTTCCCAAGGAGAGGATTCTGCAGGAGCTGCCAGCACTCTGCACAATAAAGTTGTAAGTGATACGGCTCATGCTGCTGTCACACAGCATTGCCCATCAGATGCTGTGCTATGCAGGTATTTATAATCAGTGGGTCTCCAATTAACCAACAGAAATTCTTCTGCTCCTTTTCAATGCATAAATCTATTTTCTTCTTCCTTGAGACTCAGCGGTAACAACAGACCAAGATACACTTGAATATTCTGGATGATATCAAACATTAGACACAGCTAGAGACTTGCAGAATTTTTAGGTATTGAATCCAAATTCATTCTGGAATGCTTAATCCAAACACATCACTCAGCACACTCCATTTTGAGTGTATTAATTGTTGCACACTGCCCTAACTTTGCAACCTGTCCTCTTTCCTACCATGTGGCAGCCATGAAGAACACCCACCCTCAGCTCACACAGTCACAGCTACCGTGTCTTCATAATACGTTAATAATACATTGCTCTCTTCATTTGGTGATTAAGGCTTAGAGTCAAAACGCAGGCACTTGATAGTTGTGCCAAATATGTGATAATTTTGTTTTAAAGGCTAAGAACACCCACTGTGAATTGACTGAATTTGCCAAAATTAATATTTTATTCTCACAATAGCCATATGCTATTCATTTCTACCTTAGCCTGGAAACAGCCATTATAAATATAAAAATCTCAGTAAAAACATTTTGCAGCAAATTAAAACAATTTATTGCACCAAGAGAAAGGGGCAGGACAGAACCTGTGAGGTCAAAGGGAGTCATTAAGCTTGGCTTCAGAGAATTCATCTGGAAAAAAAAAATATTGAAAATATTCCAAGCCCAAAACAAGAAAAGAGCTTCCAAGCACATCAGAAGGAATGTAGGTGAGTAAGTCACTTGGATCAACTTGGTTGCAAAGAAAACAATCTTATCGCTCAGAGCTAAGACAGATTGGTCAGCACTGGGATGGAACATTGCACATGAGGGTCAAGTGTAAGACACCTTTGTGCTGGCCTTTATTGTATTGGTACAGAAAAGTAAATGCAAATATTGTCCAGACCCTTAAAAGATCAGGCAAATCCAAACAGTCTTCCTTCCTTCCTTCAGCAAAAGTAAACATTTAAGGCAGAACCTGCTTCAGCTAAAAGCCAGCAACCTTTTCTCCCAGGTCTTCCTTCCTTGCTCTCTAATAGAAAATCCTAGAGATAGACAGAGTGCGTGGGAGGCAGGCGGGAGAGTTAAGGAAGCAGAGAGGAGAGCAGAGGGTAGGGGAAAAAAGTTTATTCTCTACAGGCAGGCCAGCTCTCAAAGTCCTTCCATGCAGTCACTTCTTGAGCTGGAAAGAGACCAGTCCTCTCCCTGTCTGCATCCCTGCACCTCACCACACTTCAGGAACAGAGAAGCCGACAGAAGGGCAGAAGCAAGAACTCCAGTTTTACCACTGCTGGACTCAGTGGTAAAACACTCATTAACTTCAGCAAGGTCAGGAATTTATGTCAGATTCACAAACAAGTCATTTATGAAATTCCAGAACAGGTCCCAAAACTATCTGTTAAGGAAAAGAAAGAATCTGATGAGATATTTTCCCCCAAGTTCTGCTCTTTCTGTAAGAAGGTTTTATTTTATTTGGCTCTAGCTGTAACGTATTGCTAAATGTCATTGTAAAACACAAAAAATATTCATTCATAAATATTCAGTAACATACTGAACTTACAATGAACTGCACTGGCTGTAGCAGCAAATTTAACTCACAACACACAGAATCCTAGAAGCCACACAATTGGATCCAATCTATATAGCTGCTGATACTAAACCAGCTGCACGGTAACAAAGCAGATCCTTGCTTTTCAAACTACACAGCACATACTCATAAAACAGACTAGTTACAAAACTCTGAAAGTATTCCATTAACCTTCAGGACCTGAAGCTGTTACCATAAACAGCATTTGCTCTTTTACAGATACATCTCTCCAACAGATTCCCCCACTGTCTTCACAGCCCCTCACTTGGCTTTCTCTCCCCAGCGCAGACGAAAAAATACAGGCTGTTTCTGAGGCAGGGGGTCTTGTAAAGGCCAACAGCACCCTTATAATGATGTAGTGTGTTCGTTCTGTAGGGAACTGCAAACCTACACCTACCCCCTCGGGGTATACTCCCTGTTGCAGTCCTTCGACTGCAGGGCCTCACATACAGGAATCGGTTCAACTGCTGCAGAGAAACAGCCTTTGGGTGCGAAACGCCAGCTGCCCACCAACGCAGAGCCA
This sequence comes from Microhierax caerulescens, assembly GCA_035590215.1. Taxonomy (NCBI): domain Eukaryota; kingdom Metazoa; phylum Chordata; class Aves; order Falconiformes; family Falconidae; genus Microhierax; species Microhierax caerulescens. The sequence continues at coordinate 17,579,781 of JAVJGJ010000032.1, forward strand.
AGGTTTGAAGCAGGAAGCGAATCACGTCACATACAACTGAAATGAAACGTTTGTTACTTGGTGAGCGACTTCCTACTTGGGCACGACTGTCCTTCCAGGGCTACGGACCACGTGGATGCTCGCAGCAAAATGAGATGCACCGTCTCCGAACAGGGAGATTCGTACTCTGAAAACAACATCAAATCCATGGCTCTATCGCATAAAACAAGGCCTGGGTGCCGTGGCTACAAAAATCAACACAGGTATCACTACTACAACCGAAGCTCTTCCCATTTGTGTTCCAATCACAAGAGAGTATTTCCAACTACCACCCCTCCTAAACCACGGCTGAAAACCTGGCGCTTGAACTGACACAGGGAAGTGCTGCCCACAGGGGTGCCAGCATCTGCCCAGTAACACGGAAGGTCAGGTCTGCAGCCGATCAATTTGAGGCAGATGCTCTGGCAGCTTGGAAAGTAGTCACAGCAAAGTTTCAGGGATTCCACTCTACCAGAAACTACCGAATAAGGTATTTTTATTGGTGTTTTTCTTTTGATACTCTTGAAAGCATTCAAGTTTTTCCAGCTGATAATGAAAACTGAATTACATGATAACAATGATTCCGTGACAACAATGATCCATTAAGTTACTGCAAAACAAACAAAAGACCACATAGCTTCTTAGTTAAGGAATTTTCAGATCCACTTTTCTGTTGCAACAGTAGTATTTTGCTAAGACAAGATTCACACCAGGTATAAATCAGTGCAACTCTAGCAAATTCCAATGGAATTGCACCAAACTCCACATGCTGTAAGCCATACTGAACAGCTGCCAGACGAGAGAGAGGAATTGGGCTACAGAATGGTTTGGCTCCCGCTGTCCCCCTGGGAAAGAAAAAGACCATGTACATTCTTCTTCAAACCCAGGCAAAAAAGGCAGGACAGAGAACATTTAAAAGGCTGAGCCCAGTTTACTCAGCAGTGTCTAAAGAGTTTCTCAAATTGTGAAAAGGAGAGACATTTGATTTGTAATTGTAAATGTTGAAGTGGAAATATTTCTCTTAATACCAACAGAATCTAGCTGAAAGTAAACCTAAAGCACAGGAAAAGAGCAGCAACAATCATGATAAGGTCACTAACAGAAGCGGGGAAGTGCTTCCTTTTCAGCAGTTACCATTTGAATTCAGAGCACCTTTAGCAGCCTTTTTTCCTACGATTTTTCAGCTGTCTTACCCTCCTTCACACGTAGCCAAAATCCCAGCCCCTAGTGAGAGTGCAGATGGCAAAGCTGAGGACATAGGAAGAAAAACAAGAATGGTAGAGAGAAATTTTTGAGACATAGCCCAAATTTTACATAATAGCTTTTTAATTCCCTTGTTATCCTGGTTCAGAAGAATAGCTGGTTGCCCTTCCGCAACCACTTTGCATATATTACTTTTCAGATGTAGGTAAACAGAGATGAGAGTTGGATTTTCAGAAGACAAAAAACCCCAAAATTCTCCTTTGTACATGCAGACTCTGCAGATTGGGTGTAAGGCTGAGGTTGCCGGCGGGGGGGCAGAGGGAGGAAGTGTGCAACCACAAACTTAGCAAGGCTGAAAGGGTGTTCGCTGTGCACAGCAGTGGCAGAGAAAAATAAGAAAGAAGGGACTTCTGCTTTTGTCAGTATGCAGGTTCTGTTTATTACAGGAATCTGAAATCACAAAAAAGTTTCTCCCAGCTTTGTTTGGGGAGCGCCTCTGCTTTATACAGACTGCTGTTGGGTACCTTCTCTCCCAAAACCAGGCAAGCGAGCATTAGCATGGAATTGATCCAGCCACAAACACCGTCTGAATGACACCCCCCCTTCAAAGACATGCTCAAACAAACAGCCCAAGTCTTCTAGTTAAAACTCTCTATCTTTGATCCTCCTCCAGGCTAGCAGTGCTGTAAGACATGCTGCCCAGCTGCAGAAGAGGAACACCTGGAAAGATACCTGCAGAGAGAAGAACCTGTCACTGCAGCTAAAGTAGGTGTCAGACCACATGAACTTCCACTCCATCCCTCGCAGGGCACTCAGAGTCAGTGGGTAAGTCCACTCTGACGGCTGCGGGATCATCACCGGCAACAGCTCAGCAGAGTTAAGGGCGCTCCTTTGCCAAAGTAAGTGAAGGCAAGTACGCCCGTATGCTGAACATTCATCTTCTCTTACTGGCTCTGCTCATTGCAGGTAGTTACAGTTTACGTAGAAGGCTATTTGTTATTTATTTTGTAAAATGTATTGCCTTTTAGTCTGGTTGGCCATCCCCAACTTCAGGAGGAGAAATATTTCTATATGCTAAATAACTACTTTACCACTCTTCTACAGAAACAACCACATTCACTGACAATAAGGTCCATGGCTTTGACCTTTATGGTTAGAGTTAACCTTCATTTCAGCAACAAAGGCAGAGTTCAAACAAATCTTCAGGGACAGATATGCTCTAATAATTGAACCACTGTGAAAATTCACTGCAGAAATTCCTTCTCCCATCTTTCAGCCAGTTTCCAAATAATGATAGACCATTGCCTTTTGCCCTGTAAGTATTTATCCTATGACTTGAATGCCTTTTGTGAGGAACTCTGTAAAAATTTTTCTAAATGTCTACATTGTATCACCCTGTTCATTCACTACTTTAGCACCATATCCAAAAGCTTTCACATAACTGGAGAATTCGGTTTTCCTCTGAACGAAACGGAGATTTGGCTTACAGTTATGTGTGCTTAGGCATTACAGAAAACTATTCAGATGACTCCATCCAGACTTAGTATTGTAATTAATTCAGCATCTGAGTGCAAGCATTTGGACTTAGCATTAGCAACTCCAGACACTCAGTATGTCTTCTGCAAGCTACCCTTTCTAAAGAACGAAGCAGCTGGAAGGCAATGCTTTAAAGGGGCTATGGGCACAAAAATGTTTTTTCACTTAGTTGGCTCCATCTGTTTGACAAGTTACGAACAGATGCTCCGTATCTTTCCAAATGCATTCTACCAGTGACCAGAAAAGTCAGTTTCTTCAGCAGACAAAACATCAGCATCCAGAAGCAAAGACCAACCACTTTCAGAACTGTTCCCCTGTGAACTGGAACAGTTTGGACAAAAACAGATGTAACCTTCACAGACAGAAATATAGACCATTAAAATAAATGGAGGCTATTTTTCTTCAATCTGGAGAATGAGTTAGGAAGGCCACAAAACTGAGGAAGAAACAGGGGGGGGAAATAATCAGAAAGCACCTTCAGAAGAAAAGGGGCCAAGACACTTGCTGTTCAGTTGTGGAGCAAAATGGGGTTGTAGATATCAGCTATCCTCTGCTTGCTGGCCCAGCATTTGGGCCTAGTTTGCTTCATTTTGGGTCTGTGTGAAACAGTCCCCATTGGACTACCACTTTCCTACTCCTACAAACAAAGAAGGAAACAAGAACAATGGTGTCCATTTAGTAATAGATAAATTCAGAGTGTACATCTCTGTCAACACCTCCACCTTGCGTGCCTCTTCTTAAAGCAAAAACGAGCCCTCACTTGGGCTGCTCCCCTCGCCAAACACCTCCATTCATGCAATTTCTTTTCCAAACCAAGTGCCCACCTATAGGAAAAACACCCTGCCAATTCTCCAGCCCTCTTCCAACCTGGAGGACCACCGTTTTCTCAAAAATCCTTTACGAGGACATGTACCTCAAATGTTTTTAACTTGCCATCCAGTGGTCACACTGCATCTGCATCACTCAGCCTTTTTGGCCAAGCTTGCTGCTTTGTTCACCTTGGTCCCAGCGCCAGGGTGGAGTCCCAGAGCTGGGACCAAGGCAAGTCAAGGATTTGCTCCAGGATTATCCCACATCCACAGGCAATCATTTTGCACCTGCTCCACGCATGAGGCACAGCCAGCAGGGTTGAGAGGTCCCAGAGGAAGCCAGCAGTAGCCTAGTAGGGGTATCCCAGGAATGGATGAAGAACAAGCTTCTCATTGCACAGTCAGGGCACAGAGATGGTCTGACACCACACAGTATTAACCACCTCGTTAGCTGGCAGGTGTTAACAGCTACCAAATATTTTGCCATTGAACACAGGTAAATGCTACATTCAAGAACCAAACAAACAACACTTCACAGGTATTAAACAACAGTGATGATTTTTTACATTATCACCTTCTAATAGTGAATGAAAAACTCTGTTAAACCCAGGGAGATTATACCTGAAGTCTCATGTCTGCAGTTCCTACTATGGCACAGAAACGCTGTATGTGTCCCATCAGGGAGACTACAAAACACAGTTCAAGGTTAAGAAAGCAAAGGTACGGTGAAGAAAAAACCAGAGCAATTGAATATTTCCTCTGGATCTCAAAACGTTAGCAATTTTTTTGGCCGTTTTCCTAAAGTCCAATTCAACACCTTCTCTCATCAGTGGTTGCTGCATTTTCCAGCACTGGTCGATATCCCCATGAAGACAACCCATATGCAAGGAAGTGTTTTTTAGAGAGGGCAGATTTACGAGTGCAGCCTCTCAGGGTAGTCACAGTCCCAGAAGCAAGAAGCAGAGATTACTGCAGTCGTGACTCAGGCTGCACAGGTGCTTCTTCATTATGCTGAGCAAGACATAAGTCCCAGCCTCATAAGACAACCACACAGAGTGCTATTAAGTGTCTTCATGCTGATTGCTCTGCCTCACCTTGCAGTATAATCTTTTATTTGCTAAGAGCAGGTTTTCAAGAGAATCCACTATCTGACAGGTTCTTTAAAAAATTGATAGGGGAAAAGGAAAGAGACCGAAGATGGTAGCAGAGCAGATACGGGTTAAGTGACACTTCCCCCAAAGCAAGCACAACAGGAATTCCTCTGTTAAAGAAGATTTCAAGGGACACACAGACAGGGTGAGACATATCTGGTTTAACAGAGGGTAACCCTTGGCCTCCAAATGAAATTTTCTTTAGTCACTTTTACTATGTTAATATCTTCTGTTGCAAATTTCAGTTTGGAAACTTTCCCAGTTGTCACTTTGGACCACAGGCCAAATTAATCACATTTTCAGGCTACTGCAGTATCTAGATTTATACAGTACATCAAACCCTGCAATTATTAACAATACCTGTTACTCTAGCCCCCCTGTCCTAACTCAGAGCCAAGGACATAGTCAGTCAGCCATTTCAGCCATTTCTATTAGTGTTTGAAATGGAAAAAAAATATCTCTTAAAAAATATAACTTTTATCCTACTGCATTCTGAAAGCCAAAGTTAATGTGAGAGCACAAACAAAAAATAATATTACAGCTATAACCAGTAGAGACAGAACTTTGATCAGTGGTTTGAAACAACTTGCTGTGGTTGCTGCACGTGTAGCCACAGCTAACAAAACAATGTCTGAGGTTTCTAGTGGTCAAAAGCAAAACACAACCAACGACAGGAGTTTTCACATGGGGACTGAACATGAAATTACTGGTGCTTGGTAGCCACTACGTGACAGTTCATGTTCTTTTAAAAGAAGTCTGCCATTGAATTGAAATAACAGTCAAGCTGTAAGACTCTCATCTTCTCATATTTCAAAAATTATTTTATTATAAAGCTTGTGAAACTTCAGAAATGCAACATCTCTTTATCTTGTGCAACTGGCTGCTTTGCACAAAATGCTGATACTGTGAGGTTCATGCAAAACTGAATAACAAAAGCAAAGTGCCGTGCCTTCTACCTCCAGTAAGCCCTGTAACGTACCACTGGTTTGATATGGTATGAGGAAAAAGACCCTTATTAAGTTTTGTCCATACTCAGCAGTACAGAGCAGCACCAGGAAATAATTTAATAAGCCCTCTTCTAATCCATAATTCAGAAAAGTCTGGCAGATAAATACTTTGTACCTGCATTATCAGCTACCTGTTTCTATGCCACCTCTTCTCCCATACTTAATCGCTATTTATACACCCTGAAAATAAAGGCACGCGGCCTTCCTGGGAAGTGGAGGCCACTAGCTGCCCACAACCAAGTGCAACACATGTTCGAACAGGGCCACAAGGGACCACTCAGTACATTACACAAAAAAAAAAAAAAAAAAAAAAAAAGCTTTGGTATCATCTCTATCTAAGCCACCTTATTGGTAAATAACTTCAGTGGAAACTAAAAAACCTGCTGACAAGGAAATTAGTCAGATCTGCTGCAAAGATGTGAGTTGTGTTGTTACTGTAACACAACTGTCACTCAGGGATGTTTATGTCCTATTCCCCAAGGATCTCTGCATAAACTCCGCAGGGTTATGCAATACATACAGCTGTGATGAGACCTCCCAGCTTGGCTTAAACATTTAATTCTGAGATTCAAAATCATTTAAAGCAGACTGAACACAAATCACATATTTTTATAAGCTTTTAGTAAGTACAACATAACCACAGCTCGCAAGCTGGTTGGTCAGTGGCCTCGCTAAGCGACAGAGAAATTTTACACTGATTTAGTTCTGCAAACACCACTTGTGACAGTTTTAGACAGGAAGATCTACCACCTTGAAGACGTCATTAGAAAGGCTGCTCTGTGTTCGGGGACCACTGAGGGTCCGGCGACACTGAGCTCGGACAGAGGGGGTGTGAGTCCCATCCGACCAGAGAGCAGCTCAGCGATACGCTGGCCCCTCTGTGTACACCAGGTGCCAAAATTCATTCTATCGGAGACAACACAGTGGTATTGATAACGAACAGGCCCTAAAATTTCCAACAAAAAACTGCTTCCACGTAATGCACGAGATGTGGCTGTAAAATTCACACAGCCGGTTACTTAACATCAGCATTAAGCAGGCCCGTGGTCTATTTCATAACATATCCAACCTGCTGCTAGCGACAACTGCTTTTCTAAAGAAGACAGACATCTTTTTTAGGAAGAAGCACAATATAATCTCTCTGGAAGAGGGCTAATTTCCTCTTAACATTAGGCTTTTTGCAATGGATTTATATCAATTAGCATTCCTATTTCACGTTTGTTTTGTACAGAGGAATGGAGTAGGGGGGGGAGTTTTCCTTTTCCCATTAAATAAAAAATATGCAGAGAGAGGCTGAATATCAAACATCTGGCACTGTACAGGAAAAGAAATGCAACGCATCTGCAGTAAAAACAAAGGTGGTGAAAAAGGCATGTCATGCAAAAGGCACAGTAGAAGTCTACATGCTCTTCTCTTTGAATCCTGGTTTTGAGTATCAAGGCGGGTGAAATGAGACATGTTTTGTTGGCAGCAGAGAGGCTTTAGTACATACATTGGTTCACTCACTCTGTTACAGAAAAATCCAGTCATCACCCTGAACATAAAAATAACGGTCCAACTGGACTAATAATCTTGTTTTTCAGAAGACCAAACACTACAACAGCTATTCAATGAAATCATTATGAGGCAGAAATACTTCATGGGATGCAGACTGTCCTCCTTGTGACTATGGCAACATATTCTCTAGGATAGTGTTCATACAGTCTTCTTTAGACATCTAAATTTGGGTGTCTATGCCATGCACCTACTTTCTCTATGGAACTGGTTTAGAGAGACAGACTTCTGCTCGAGTTGTTCCACAAAAGCACCCTTTAACTGGCTCCACAGGAAACTTACTATCTCAGTTCAGCCCCTACAGTCAGCTCCATAATGAAGAAAGCCTGAATACCCTTTCCTGACTGACTTTTGCCTTGCCTGGCATTCCGATTTGAAGGAACTATTGTATTTTATAGCCTGTAACTGATTATCGAGGCACACGCAGCAGAAACACAAGCCTTTAAAGTTTTAGAAAGATCCATTCTGGTAATTTCAACATTTTTATCCAAATTCATGATACCGTGCACATCAGTTACTCCCTCCTCACTTTGACAGCCCATCCAACAATACCTTGAGTGCCCCAGACTCCCACTGAAATCAATTCCATGGCAAGCAGAATTGCTGCGGACAAGATGCAGCTACTGGCTGTAGACACGCCTGATGGTGGTTAACCCTCTTCTCTTTGCTAATAACCCCCTTTTATTTGACTAACTTCTTTGTCAGAAGCTGAGTGTAAGAAGCCTCAAATGCACAACTACAAACTGACTTTTAAGAAGGAATGAGATCCCTAGAGTGACTTTGCTGAGATCTGAAACACGTCCATCTGCCACCAATTCCCAGCATACTCTGGCATCCAGCACTACAGCAGAGCCCCCGGCACGCGGGGGATGCCCCTTCCTACACCTTTCCCTGGCTTGCCTTTAGCCACCTCAAGACAAAGACAAGCAGAGAGCAACTGCTAATAAGAAGGAAGCTTCTTTATCCCAATTACTGCTGCTGGCTACAAGGCCAGGAATACCTGGATTCCCACATTCCCACCTCTAATACTGAAGCTGGTCCTCCTGAAGTCATTGCAGTTTACAAGGGATGGAACTTTTAACAGCTGAAACTGGAAGAATATAACACTCAGAATGACAGTACCCTGCTGAACATACCTCCTCCTGCAGTCCTAAAACTTTTGTTTGAATCTCTCCTTGGAAAAGAGACACTCGGGCTGTAGATGGTGAACACTCTTGGCAAAACCTATTTTGCCATTCACATTTAACTAGCATAGCACCACTTCTTTTAAGAGCCAAGAGATGCACTACTTGCCTAGCATCAGTAAAAATGTTTTCCAATCATTTTATTCAGAAGGTATTGCAACTGATGAAGAAGATACAGAAACCTACAGATAAGGCTCACATGAAAGGCCTTATCTTTTCATTTAGTCAAGGCCAAAGTTCCTTTGATAGGATAATTGAGTATTTTTTGGTTATCTGCACTTCAGCTCCATGAGCCCAAAGGATAAAGTATAAGCTTCGTTCTTTTATACGAGGCTAGCAATAAAAAAGGTCATGCAGAACAAGGCTTGTACATTTTTAAAAGAATTCTCAATGCTTAGACAATCCTTTTCTGTTTCCCTCTCACAAAGTTTAATGCCCCTTGCTAATTCATATATGCTTTTATGTGTGCTCATCATCATGGTACCTGAACATTGTATTAAATCAGAGACATAAACAGAGCTGCTTACCCATAGCTAACCCATGCTTGAGTTGGTGGAGAAAGCCACTGTATTAAAGCTATATTCTGCTTACTTCTATGAGCTGGTTTGCTCAGCTGTGCTTATTATTTTACTGCCTGTACTACAGCAGGCAGTATAACTTACTTAGTGTCATGCAACCTCACATTGCATGTCAACTTGTAGGTCCCACCTCACTTCAAGAAGTTCTCATTTTCACATCAGTTTGTAGCAGGATGCTAGAAACATCAAGATGTCATCAACAGTGGTTCCAAAGAATGTTCATCAATATGGTGATAGGCGCTTTATATTTATAAATATATATAAATATCAGGATGCTACAAACACCCTACATCTCAGTCTGGGTATCTCTCACTAAGCGTGGCTCCTACACAAAAGGAGGATTAGGAGCACTGCACAAGCTAAGTAGGCAATCTCTCACCTACCTCTCTCTACTTTCACGCTCTAGAGTATCAGCTTCCCTTCCTCTGCCTTCTACTGCAGTGCCAAAGCCTAGATAATACCAAAGGAAAAACTGTCATTTTTTCACTTACCCACAACAGTTTTTCTCAGAATAGTCAAAGACTCAGCACAGAAGGAAATCACCATGCAGAAAGTGAGCTTCCTCTGTAAGCCATCCAAACTGATCCCGTTTCACCGGGACTGCTGATACCACAAATCTTGTAGCAAGTCATAACTACAATATCAATCCTCTTTACTCTAGGGATGAGACTTGCATAAACAGTGTCATAAGTCACACAAATTTGCAAATGTCCCTAGAGGGTACTAAGACCCACTTTCCAGAAGTTGTTTTAAAGAAAATTTTTCCACCTGTACTGCTCAGAGTATCATCTAAATTTACCTGCAATAATGTTGACAGTCAAAACTACATGTTTTCGATGGTAGAAAAATATAGTCCCAACATATCAACTGTGAAATGTGCTTTGGCAGACAGAGGGTTGGACTAGATGATCTTCAGATGAACCCTGACCATTCTGTGATTCTGGGAAATAGATCTAACAGTCCCTGCAGAAGAAAGTCCCTGTTTACCTAACGATCTGGGTTACCTAAGGGAATCTGTGAAAGGATGGTGGCTACAAATACTGAAGAAAGTCCTGAAGTGAGGCTTTTTACTGGTCTGAAATACAAAGGCATAGACTAAAAAAAGTAGTCTGCCAATCAGTCCTGAATTTGATATGCTAGTAAAAGCAACAATGAGGATTTGGGGTTTTCCATTCAATGTATCTATACTCCTGTATGTTTCCAAGCACTGTATCGTTTAATTAATCTAGATGTTAACATCTAGGAGCTTTTAAAAGCTTCACTCAACTTTAAGTGTTCAAGTTAGCTGATGCTTTTCCTCATTTTGTGACCACCAGTCTCTGTTACCCATACTCAATCCTTTTTAAAATCAGGTCAACTGTTGGAAATGCATTTTTTGTGACCCATCTTCTTCAATCTCTAATTTGTCTTCTGTCATGCCTACTGTATCTCACTTTTTCATAAACCATTGAAGTAAAATTATTATACAACTAATCCACTTGTCCTAATGCTACAACTTTCCCAGTTCAAAGCAGGAGCTAAGACAGTGGCAAAGTGATGGAAAAAAATAAAATTAGTCTTAGACAAATTGACTAGAAAATTTTTTTTAAGTTTTGTACATTTTGGTGTTCACATGATTTCATTTGTAAGTAACACTTAAAAATACTGAAAGTCTCTATGAACAGCCCATGGAGGCAGACTAATTGCACTTATTTGCACCAGGGCAAAAGAAAAAGAGCGGGCCAACAGTCATATAGAGATTTGAATTTAAGCATGTCCTTTTTGACCTGCCAAGTTTCTTTTCAACAAAGAAACTCAACTCCTTGTCTTTTGCATTCAGCAATGTCTTTTGCATAGTTCTCAAAACGCTCTGACATCAGAAAGATTTTATCACCTTTTTATATAATACCTGCTCTTCATAGCTGCTGTCTCTTCCTGGAAAGAAGGGGATGGGGGAGCTGGGTAGCAGCGTCAGGAAACCCTGATGCAAGTGGTTCAGCTCATACAGCGGCAACTTCGCTGGCATACCTAATTCTTGCCGAACCCATGGCTGCGCTTTGATGAAAATGTAGGAGAGGAGTTTCAGCAGGGAATATTGCATTGGCTTATACATGTAGTGATTTTCAGGATGATACCGTGTAACAGCACAACTCCAAGCTACACCGATTTCCCACTGCTTGCTGGGCATGCAGGGTGCCACACACCACTTCTGTCAGGGGAACGTCACCCAGAGAATGTTACACCTACATTAGCTCCATGTTCAAGGTTAATGCATTTACACATGTTTACCAAGAGGTCGACCATGTGGGGATTCTTCAACCGTATTGTATCGTTAAATAAATGTTGGATACCTCTCTATTCCCTTAATAAAACTGGCTTGCCCTTTTTCAGCCTGCAGAATTACCAAGTGCTAAGATACCATGGTGATGGGAAAAACAGAAGACACTGAAACAGACAGATTCTGTTCTCTTTAACTGAAATGCAAATTCCTTGTTTCGCACAGGAAATTTTAGTCAGAACGACTGCATAGATGCAAATCTTCCCAGAGGTGAGTTTTGTGAATGAACAGTTGATGTAAAGTAAAGACGAGCTTTGTCCCCACAGACACAAAGTCAAAACAAAGAAAGAAAGAGGCAGTAAAAAAAAAAGAATGAAAATTCTATGTAAAAATAAAACAAATTGGGATCAGGTCATATTAATCTACATAAACAAATAATGAAACAGACATACAAAGTGTTCAGAAAACTATGGTTGCAGCACCATCATGGATTGTATTCAGTGAATCATTTCTTTCTCCAGTTTTGGAGGCCAGGCGTATCAGTAACTTTGATGAGGATGTTAATAGAACTTGCAAAGCGAGCAACAAGCAGATCTTTAAACATCTGCCTTTAAAGCAACACAGCTGTAACCCAAGCACAAGAAGCACCATGCAGATAAATCAAGTGTAGTTACTTGGGAGAAGGTTTGAAGATCAATTCAGTGTTGCTTCATTTGTGGTTTTTTTAAAACGCTTGGGCTTGAGACAGTTACACGGAAATTTCATCTTTCAGTTGTATAATAAAGTTTCTACCCTTCAAGCCCCTGCCAGGAAAACCAAAGCCTGAAAATAATAATAATAATAAAAAAAAAAAAGACAAAAACTAGAAGACAGATTATGTAAATTATGTAAAGCAATCTTTAAGGCTTATCACATGCCATGCTCTTTGTGGTCTTGACTTAAAATTTGAGAGCAGAGACTAGAAGTAATATTACCATTAGTAGCAATATTAGCAATAATTAACACAATGCAAAACAGCGCGAGCAAAACTGAGCATCAACCTTCATAACACACCATTCAACCAGCAACCATACATACAGCCTTCGATAGACGCAAAAGCCAAACCTCATTCTTTACATATCACCTGGGCAAACGGACAGCTGGAGTGAGCAAAATTAGACAAGCACGCCGTGACGGAAAAGAATTGTCCCTGCAAGTTACTGAAAGCTCAGAGCTGCAGGAGCCTCTGGTACCATTATCCTCCTTTGCATGGAAAACTTTTTTTTTTTTTTCCAGATCATTCAAATCATTCAAATCTGTCATTGCCACCCTCTAACGAAGTCGCTCACACGATGTTTTGCATACCAGCTCAGGACCTCTGTAAATAGCCCCGCACACAAAATAACTGAGCCATCTCGTACCCTGTAGGTGACAAATGATTAGGAACTTACTGCAAGTCATGTCCAATATTGGTTTACTCCCAGCTTAGCTACGCAGCTGTCAGCACACAAACCACCAAGTTTGTACCTCTGTTTCTGCAATAAGTGTGTCAAGCAACATCTGCTAAAAAGTTTAGTCCTCTTAAGAAGGATTTAAAATATTGTATCACATGAATTGAACATTTTATCACGCAGATTTTAGAGTAATCGTCCTTTTGATTTGCACACAGCTTGAAAACATGTCAGACATTTCTTTCAAAATCTCTTGCCAACAAGTTATGAAAAATGGATTTTATTTCAGGCATTCTGGACTCTTATTGACAACAGAACAGTTTTTCAGCCTCCTAAAAGGGTTTCCAGGATCCCAGATTCATCTCTCCATCTCCCCACTTCTTGTTCCCTAGCAGCTTGTGTAACTTACCAGTGATACATTCCTCAGCATGGGCTGTCAGTTCTGTACCCATCTGCAGTGACGTTTTTAAGTCACTAACAAGATGACCTAATCAGCATCTGTTCTTGCTATGCCCATGTGCTGCCATGACATTTATTTCTTTTTACCATTAATTTTTTTTCACATGTGAAATAACGTTAAGAAGTTCTAATATAGCAAGCAAAAATGTAATGGTTTTTTTTAGAAGAAATATCCTAAAATTGTTTCAGTGACTTCTAAGTTACTGATATACTTCACTTGTCACTACGAACAACTGAGTAAGTGCTTGTTTTACTTCTGATCCTTTATTTTTATCCCTTCTTTTTTAGGCAAAGCGCTGGTGTATATATAGCATGTTACTTCGTGTGGTTTTCCCATCCTATTACGAGCAACTCTGGACATATTCACAACTCTAGCTCAGCTGTATACCGGGTCAAAATGAATGGCACATTACTTGGAATTTATGGGATTTATTTTTCTTTCCATAAAGCTTAAGATAATCTTTGATATAGATTTTGTTTCCAGGATGAACTGTGCATGCTTAAGATAGAAAGCAAAAGACATCGACAATGTTTCCAAAGAAGCCACGAAGATGCTGACATACAAGATGTAGGAGGAACAAACTCAGAAAAACACGATCAGGGAACGTAGATGATGGTATGCCAAGAGATGCATGAAAGGCAAATCTTACACAGTATTCACAAGGGTCTGTTGGAAGCAACTATCACTGCAAACGTACAGCAGAAGACACAGACCACAGCCCGCATCAAAGAAGGGGCAGGAAAAGGTACTGCCCTGCACATCACCGTAGGCATGGGTAGCCTTCCCAAGGTACAGCCTGATCTCCCCTGCGTCACTGTGGCCCACTAGCTGGTATCAAGAGGAGGAAGAGGAAGATAACAACCCACCAACCACCTGTCCCCTCTGAAGCATCTGGTGCCAATATTGTAAAAGAGCGCCTTAATTTCAAACCCCCAAACACACAGATTGCCTGCTTACTCTCATCCACGCTTTCGGAACTACCTCTGTCTTCGTTCGGATCTTTAGGACCTAACTCTGGTAGCAGGGACTCAGGTAAGTCAGAAACATAACATGTTCCTTTTTCTTTGCCCCAGAGAAGATGTGTGCAATATCACATCACCAGAACACATAGAAAATGTTCTGCTTTGGTTGTACCCTACAAACAATGCTCCCCTTAGCCTACTCATACAATGGTTACTGCATTGCACACCTGTGCGACGGGGAAATAAAAAAGTTACAGTTGAGTATACAGAGCACCTTTATCTCGTTAAGTATTGAATGCAAAAGCATACTCCATAACCTCAACACTGTCCTTTAACCAGCAGAGCACAGCAATCAGCTCAAATCCTTGCAGTGCAGTTGTACCATATATTTGCATTGAATGTCATGTTCCAAATTGGAACTGGCAAGCATCTTAGCCTCACACAACAATGCCATATGGAGTTACATCTGATACTGCTCGAGCAGAACCCCCTTCCTATCCAGAATACATCAAACAGTGCCACAGATATGCTATGGCATTTAAATAGTAATAATGCGGATGTGAGGGCTAAATTAAAAATGTGTTGCATATTAGAAACAATTTGCGCACTAAGATAAAAAAAAAGGGATTTGCTGGTTTTTGGCAGCAGAACTTACAGATATGTAAAAAAAACCCATTTTACTTAATTATCTATGTATCAGTTTTCTTAGTGGAACAATTACAGAACTAAAGACGCATCAGAAATATTAGCACAGAGAGAAATGCTCAACTAGCAACGAAGACTTTGTTTCAAGCCGAAAACAGCGGAGCTGAGCACTAGAAGTTGTGCATCCAGTCAGAACAGGGTGCAGGGCTGGGCTGGCTCTCGGGAACGGCAGCTCCACTTCAGTCGCTGCTTTAAAACTCTACAGATGCGAGTTTCATGCTTGTGCAAATCAGGGTCACGTTTTCCACTCGCACAAAGAACAGCTGAGATAGGTGTGTTCCCTCACCAGTACGATCCCACTCTGGCCAACCAGGGTCACTTACAGGGAAAGAAAAGTAGCTCAAACCTCCCGTTTTACTACTCCTACAGAGCCTGTAGCTCATGCAGTTGTAGGGCGCAGTCGCTCTCAGCACAAGTCAACTGCTTGCTGTCAAGGAAATGATAAGATTATCTGTTATAGCCCACTGGAATGATTTTTCCCTTTTAAATGCCAGACCACCTGCTCAATTCACACCTAGACCAGCCAGGCATCGGACGGAACCTCTCACTACAGTTTAGATCCGAATTTGAGAGCTATCAGGTCACTGGAGTGCTGTCACAAACTGACTGGGCTGCCCATCACCTCTTGGGAGATCTGTTATTCGGTGGAGGCAACTGTTCAAGGATTCGGTGTTGGACAACAGAAACAGAAAGCACATTCTGCCATAATAAGGATACCATTACTTTTACGAAGGAGCATCCAGGAAGCCAGACAAAGAAGGTTTTGTCCCAGGATCATTCAAACATTTCAGATTTTTTCAACTTAGTATGCGGCATGATAAATACTTCAAAACCACTACAATGACTAAGTGTTTGATGGACAAAATCCCGGAGGTTTTCCTTCAGCTCAGACTCACTAATGACTCCACTGGGAATGCAGGTTGAGTGAAGACAACAGGATTGCTTCAGTAGTTCTCATTTCCTGGAGCACATTGCTAGCCATTTTCTGAAGGTTCTCAAAGGTCAAAGCACTTCCAAGATGTCCTCTTCTACCAACACAGAAATAGGACTTTCTCAACATTTCCTCACCCTAAGGTGGCCATCTGTCTTATCTTCTACCTGCCCTGCAGGAACACTGGCCTTCCAGTGGAGCGTGGCAAACTGACTCTGGCACATGTTTTCAGAGATCCCAAGTTAATGCATTTACAAGACAACTGTGCTAAGTTAAGCTTTCCAAAGCTCCAAAGAAATAAAAATTACCCTTCAAGTTACTTTGTAATTGTTATTAATGCTATAGCTTCAGGTTTTTAAACCACTCAAAGCATCCAGAAAACACAAATATTATATTTTGCATAGCATAGCACGTCCATGCCTGCCAGGTCTCAAGCTCCCTAAGTGAAGCACAGAAACTGGCTGCTCTGACGCACGCTCCCAGGGACCAACCAACAAAACCCATCAGAGCCAAGGAGGCAGCAAAAGGAATATCAAACTACAATAGCCTACTGCCTTTTCAGTAACTTCATCCGTGCCACCAAAGCCACTGAGTGCCGGGGTACTCGGCAGGCAGCCGAGGTCAGACACCTCGGCTACGCTGCTCAGCAGCGCAGGGATCAGCGCGGACACCCCTCAAGACAAGCCCACGAGTAGAAAACGCTTTAAATGTCTCACGGCACAGAACTCTCCCAGCTCCTTTCCCGCATGCTCTGCCACTGCGGTTCATGTCTGACAGAAACACCCTGCAGCCTGTAACCAGGCTTGCATTCGTCACGGCAGCCAAGCCACTGCACTGTGCCGGCTGAGCAACTGCAGCGGAGGCAGCCTCGGCTCCAGAGGCTGCTCTTTCATGCATCTTCCATCGATACTGTGCAATTTGGACTTTTTTTTTTTTTTTTTTTTTTTTTTTTTTTTTTTTTTTTTTTTTT
>JAVJGJ010000032.1:17607580-17625649 GCA_035590215.1 Microhierax caerulescens
CTGAAGCCAGTAGGAGTATTTCCACTAGGTTTGTTCTACTCAACATAATTCAACATGGATAATATTAAATCAATT
Source organism: Microhierax caerulescens (assembly GCA_035590215.1). NCBI lineage: Eukaryota > Metazoa > Chordata > Aves > Falconiformes > Falconidae > Microhierax > Microhierax caerulescens. The sequence continues at coordinate 17,607,656 of JAVJGJ010000032.1, forward strand.
TAATTTATTCACAGGGATTTATTTCATGAATTATTGGCATGGCCCTTCTGCCTTAGGAAGAGATCTGGGACAGAAACAATATGCTACCTGCTCAAGAGAAAGAGCCTATGAATCTGATTTATCAGCTCAGTGACGCTGAGTGCACGGTTCTCCCTGTTTTCTGCATTTCCTAATTTCTGCAAATTAGACCATTTTTAGCCACAGGTGTGAAGCATTCCTAATTCTAAGTCAAAACCATCTAGACCCAGCTACATTTTTAATAAGAAAAAGTGGCATGTGGGACATTGAGAATGCAAAGTTACCCCAGCCAAACCCGGACTTGTCACAGAGCTGAAGAAGTCGACAGAACCACCCCTGAAAGAGCAGCACAAAAGGATTGCTGTAACAGCAGCTTCCAGCGGCTGTGTGGCTGCTTCACAAAGACCCACCATCCAGACTGATGATGGGAATCCAGCAATGCCTCACCGACAGCACAGCCCCCAAAATCTTGTTGTTTCTGCTCTGCGTAGTAAAAGCACACGAACAGCAGGAGTAACTTATAAGCGTTTTGGGTTGTTTGTTTTTTTTTTTCCAGCTTCAGCATACGTTATTTCATGTTTGTATCTCTTGTACCTTCTATGAAACCCTGCAATTCCTAACAACTCAGTGGAAGTTACACACCTAATACATGGACTACTGTGCTACTGCAGATGTTACTTTTCAGAAGAATAAGAAGTCTGATATTCATCATAATTAAAGTTCTCATTTGTTTGCGTTGGCAGGACTTGGGTGCTGTTCTTTGACATAAAGGGGAAACACCTGAAGAATTCTGCTTAAAGAATCTAATGCAAATTTTAAGACAGGAAGAGTATTTCAAAACGTATTCTATATATTGTTTTGAGGTACTAGGTTTTACCTTCAAGCACAAAAAATAAAAATGTTGTATCTCACCAATATCTCAGCATATATAGTAACAATGAACCATTGTTGAATCCTTCAATATGAGAAGTGGTAAAAATGAAGAGTGAAAGTTTGGTTCCACCAAAATTCAGGCAAAGCTGTCACTAATCAAAAGAACTCCTTGAAATGCTGCCACTCATTTCACTGAAAACAGAATTTCATTCAATGTTTTCGGGGAAGGGGGTGGGGGGTGGGGGGAGTAAAAGTAAAATTAACAGAGTGTCTGTGAAACTGTATTTTTCTAGGAAGTTTCTGCCAAACAGTTCAGGACACAACAATGGTATTTTTCAATTTTTACCTCACCAGAAATTTAGAACTTGCATTTACAGTTTTACCATCCTAAAGAGTTAACATAATTCTTTACGCCTTCACCCCACATCACATGTTCTATGGACCATCTCTAGCAGCGTACACACTTTCACAAGCTCTGTTCCTCACAGGCTGCTTCACAAAAGACTTTGAAGAAAGGAAAAAATGTTTTTGGATCATTTGCAAACACAATGACAGAGGTTTTTCTGGAACATGGTGAAACGGGGAAGAAGAGATGAATACAAACCAAAAGAAACAAAGAGCTTACAAGCAGTACACTTTGTCTGAGCACAGAATGAAGCAGGACAGGGGACAAACATGAACGCTGGACCAGAAGCACATAAAATAACACACAATTTATGCAGTGCTCCTAACAAATAACCAAATTCCCTTTAAAGGAACACTATGATATCTGGTTGCTGTGTTCTTAGCAGTTGCCTTCGAAGGACAAATTATCATATGATTCAATAGAACTCATAATCTGCTATGCATGCACAGCGAGGAAGTTTAAGCATATTACTCATTAATATCAGTAAAATTATTGAATCAGTATATCTTCTGAAAGTTATTATCCTGCATTTATGGTTGTTATTGTCATTACACACTGCTGCTTAGTAACAACATCTACAGTATGCATGGACATCAGAGTCAACATGAATTTTACAAAACCAGGAAAAAATTCACAATCACAGGCTCGACATCAAGCAATACAATTCATGTTCTCAAGGTCAACAGATGGTATTATCCTTTCACATGTCAGTGACAGTATTAGAGACTCCCTTAATTGCTAAAAGATGCAAATTGAGAAGGAAATTAATCCAAGCTCTAGTGTGAACATCACTATCTTAAAAGACGGCAATTGGCTTCCAAAAAAAGGAAGGAAAAGTGTGTCAAGAAGCTGAGTCACAATTATAAAAAGTACTATACTGGCAGCCTCAAAATTATAGAGAATTTAAAATTATTTAAGCATTCAAACTACTAAAGAGGTCACTATTTCCTAAAAGTATCTACTTTTAACACAAAAGTATAGGACTCCAGCAAAATTAAAAGGCTCTTTAATGTAAAAATAATTACTTCTAGGTTAAACTCAAGACTAGGTCAAGAGTTACGTATAGAAGCTTAAATCAGAGGACAAATAGCTTTCTCCTGCATTTCACTACAGGGACTCATCTCTGCTCTCTGTACTATTTTCAAGGAAGATCTGATGAGCTTACTAGAACATAAATGCAAAGGATTATTTATAAGGCACCCCTTTTCTGCAGGCATTTCACCTATGACCAGTGATACTTTTCTGTAGAAACTTCTTTTATCAAGAATATCCAAAACCCAAAGCCTCAACCAGAACATCTAAGAAACTGCCCTGATGAGGTTACAAATATGTTAGGATAATTATGAGAAAAAGAAAGTTTCAGATATCTAACTGTGCTGTTGGAAATTTCTTATGACTTTCCCCAGTTTGGCTTTAATGTATCTGCCATACCTCAGCTCCCGCTATATGTGTCAAGGAAGGGAATCTGCTTCCCTCTTCCATGTATGTTTTACAACCTATCAGTAAAAGCTGTGCAGCACTTGGAAAGGGGTCCTTCCAAGAGCACACCTAGAGTTTCAAGTGCCTAAAATCACAGACTACACACATTATAGTGTGTAAGGTTATGCTCAGTCATCATGGCCACACACTCGCATTTTGACTAAATTCAAACAGACTAAATTAAAGGAGCTGTGTAAACATTTATCAAAACTGGCATTGTGTGGGTCTTGTGTAAGTCTTGAAGACTTAATCAGCCATGGAACATCATCAATGTTCTTTCTGCCATCTGACCAGCAACAGTAAACGAACAGGCAGTATCAAATAGTGCAAATGTTTGTATCACTACATAATCCAGGAGGATAGAGGTTTGCCTCCAGCACTCAATCAGAAACTTGCCAATGATAGTTAGATCTGAATGTCTGCTGTATGGCTCTGACCTCTACTTCTTATGCAGACATCTGACTTCTGTACAAAAACCCAAAACCATCTCAAAACTCAGCTGAACCTGCTGTCCTAGGCATCTGCTGTGTCCACAGTGGAATCATTTACACAAGAATCATAATTTGTTACTGTTCGCGTAACACTTAGATAATGGAACTTTGGCCCCCAGATAGTAACATAACACGTAGAAATAACAGTAAAAATTGCAATACTAGGTATCTTGGAATTCAAGTTGTATCTCCCTTCCTTAAATCTCTAGGAATAAGTAAACCACAGGTAGGAGCCAACCAGACATTCCAGTTCATAAGACTAAAAGCGCTCCATCAGTGACTTCCAGAACCTCAAAAGGATTTCTCAACCTTTGATGAGACTTTGTTCTGAAGGGAAACAAGCCTTTTTCCTCCTCCTTTATAATCACACACACCACACGACCCCCCTTCATGATTTCATTCTCCACCTCTTGGCTACTGTGTACCCCCGTGTCAAAGAAGTTGAACTATCTCACATCACAGACAAAGCAAGAATGCAAGAACATCATATGATGTGATGAAATAGATCAGATTTTTTTTCTTTGCTAATATATGCTTCCAACAGATAGGAGTCTGCGTACTGCTCAATTACTACAAATTAATCCCCCTCTCTACTCCCTTTCAAGCTAAATCAACTACCACAAAAATAATGGCTAACACATCATTCATTCCAAGGCAGCAACTTTCTTATTTCTGAAATGCCTATTAAAGCAAGACTTACTTTTTTGCTTACAGTCTAACCAAAATTAGAGCCTCAGGAACTACAATCAAAAATAGAAATAATATGACATTTACATCTCTATTTAGAACAATGCTATCCACTCAAAAAGCTCTTGCAGAGCTGTGTGACTAATGCTAACTAAACTAACTAGCGACAATTTGCTAGCTTCCCCATTTAATTAGTACTCTGAAACATAATTTGTGAACCAAAGGCTGCTGGGAAAAAGTTTATCGAATCAGGTATATAATTTCTTATTTATTAAGAATGCTAGCATTACCAACAAAATTAAAAACAAAAACAGACAGCAGGCTGTGAAGGATAAGGGAGAGACTGCTTCTGTCATGCCCAACGCTGCATTGTCATTTGTCTGCTCGTTCTTTAGAAAACAGCTTATTGTTACCAATAAATAAATGAAAGTAATCCAGCCTCCCTTTAAAACTCTACACAACCAAACTGGCCTTGCATTTTGGGCAATTTGCTCTCAAACTACGTTTTATAAACTAAACAGTTAACTGAAGGCACATTTTCCCAAGCATCTGAAAACCAGCGCCAATGATGCCATTACTGCTGGAAATGGACCTGACCGCTTCCTAGCGGGTCGGCCTGCCTCTTCAGCCTCCACTCAGCAACCCCCAGGATCCATAGCAGGGCGGAGGCTGCTATTGTTTCAGCTTCCTGGTTGTACAAAGAAGTTTAATCCTTACTAGCATCATAAATAAAGGGACCAGTTGCACCCGCAGTTTTGGGGAGGTTTAAATTAGCAAGAACCAAGATTAATGATGTAAAGAGAGCAGCGAAATAAACACCAGCTGACAACATGCCACAGCACAGGATTTCTTCTGTGCCTAGATAAAGTTGTTGAGGACACTACAGATCAGGGAATTTCTAATTCTCACACTCTCCAAGCACGGAGACCACCACAGGTGAAGTTCAGAGACAGGCAAAGTATCTGCACAGAGCATCTGTGCATGCCCAGGGCGCTAACAACGGTGCAACGCTGGTCACAAGATGGCTTCCCTCCTCCATCCCATTAAAGTTTCAAACATATTTTGTTGTGTACTAGAACGAAACCAATTATCTTTGGAGGTCTTGAAGTGAAATGGGGGGTCGGAGAAGAGAGATTTACCCCCAGACAGCACCGTGGTTAGGCTACTCAGATGTGACATAGAAACCCACAGTCAGCAAAGAAACACAGGCGCGCTCTCCTGCATGCCATCAAACCGCTCCCATCACGAGCTGCTGGCTGGGAGTGGTAATTCCACCCAGGACCTCATAAATATTTCTCCTGTGTAAATTACATGAAAACAGCTATACTCTGCTGACAAAACTGCAACAGATCAGTATTTCCAAAATAAGAATTGGATTAACAAAAAAAGTCCTGACCAGCTGGAATGAACAGGACAGGCTAGAGGTCTCCGGTTTGCTGATCTGGCTTTCTCCTGAACTTGCGAATGCAGACCATTAGCCTTGCTTTTTGGCACACTTGCACGTCTGAAGTCACAAAGCAAGCTACCTTTATACTAGCAACCTTTATTAGTCTCCAGGTAACCCTGACTGCCAAGGAATTTATAGCTTCGTTCCACGGACAATGGAAACTACACTAATGATTTATCAAGCTATCATCCAGGCAAAATTCATCTTTGGCAGATGCACCAACGCCCACAAGCATTTGACCGGCTATACATGACGACACGTGTATGGCATTTTACACGTGAATCAAAGTGTGTCAGTAAAAACTGACAAGGATTCCTGCATCCCTCTAGGCTGTTACAAGGGAGGTATCCTACACACTCGCATCCAACCACAACTGCTGAACCACCTAACCCAGAAAAGTTTTATGTCTCTCCACCCTCCAACTAAAGTAAAAATGTAAGAGAATTACAACATCATGCCAAGGGATATACAGTTTGATTAGACACTGCCTGTATATTTTAATTAAAATAGCATACACTATACATAATTTCATATTTTATGGAAAACTGAACCCACATAACATATAGATCCGTCACGCAGCTTGAAGCACCCCTACATCACATTGGTCAGGCTCACTGAGCAGTGGTTACGTTGACAATACTGTGCTGCAATGTGGTATAAGGATTTCTAGGCACAATTTCAGGATGGCTACATTAAAGGGAATGAAGACAGAAACGAACTACAATTGTTATCCTTCCAGAACAGTGTTAATGCTATGCTACTACTATTTCTCCACACAAACAAATGTGAATTAATCATATATACGTACATGTATTAAGAAAAGCGTAAAGTACATCAACACTTTGCTATTTGGGCCTTGCAAATCACAGAATCTCTTCCTTCCAGTTTTATACTGCTGGAAGGTTTGAAACGCTAAAACAGTTCTTGGCAGAAATGAAGCAGTGGAAACAAGCAGAGCATTAGCATTCATACAAATCAGTCAAAGCCACACAAGACATAAAATTCTATAGCATGCTACTTGGCTTTGAGACTTGCCGCACAGAAAATACATATTTTTGCTTATTTACAGATTAAACATTTTAATTTTTTAGGAAGTGTGCTGTTCAGTATGTTCTCCTAGGTGCCTGAAACTTTTTGAAAATCTGAAGTTAACACAGATGCAGTAAGCCTTATAATGAAAAATATAAATAAATGTATTTGCCAATGTGTTGGTCAAGATCTGTTGGTAGTTTCTCACTAAAATAACGTTCATATTTGCCAAAGAACTGATGGATACAACTTCATAATGCTTATTTTCAAATTTCTTCTCTTTTTTTAAAAATTGAGGTATAAAATAACCCAAGTAGCCACTGCAAAGAGTTGTTCCAGGAGTGCTTTGGACAAAAGCACAAGTGATACTTAACACTCATCCCTGGAATTGCTCAAGACCAGGGTGGATGGGGCTTTGAGCAACCTGGTCTAGTGGAAGGTGAGTGGCATGAAGCTGGAGCATAATACTAAAAAGTTCCTTGCCACAAAAAGCCCCAGACAACTCTGCAGGCTGTATGTCCTGAAATGGCCTCTCCCTTTCTTATCTTTCCCCACAATCACAAATGGACCAAGGCTTTTCATGATGCAGGTTTACTATCATGCCCCACTGCCAAAAAATTTCATTGTCTCTTCCCAGTGACCAGAAGAGATGCCATTGCTTCCTTACTGCATTTGTTTCCACTGGTGATTTGCAGCAAGCGTATTCGTGATTGCAGCCACCCCTGTGTTTCCTCTTACTGGTTTCCTATGGGACGGACTCAGCAGCTCCTACCACAGCAAGACTTCCTCTCTGAGTTCCTGCAAACCCTTATAAAGGCAGAAATCCTGGTGCAGTCAGAGGAAGAGTCTGTTTGGCAGCACTCTGGTTGCACCTTCAAAGCCTAAACTAGCTTTGTTTTGAGTCACTGTAACTATTAACACCATTTTCATGTTGGGTTAATATCATTCTTTGTTTTCCACCAACTGGCAACTAATTGTCATGTAAAGACACTAAACCAAAGATAAATGGTTACCTGTCTCCAAGTAAAGCACCATGTCACAGTATATCTCAACGTTCACTAAGAAATTTATGTATTTTTAAGCTATTACAGAAAATCAGGTGGTAAATTCACCATGACACAAAAATAACGCAAGCAGTGCTCATCATATTCCCTTTGCATCTGTATTCAGCTTCTCCAAGCTAAAAATTATAATGCAAGACAAAAGTCAAAGGGCATGACTAACTCAAATCCAGCTATGCTTTATTCCTTCTAAACCTCTGGCTATGGTTCAGCAGCACTGAGATGTGTTTTAGATTCCCCTGCTACCTCTGCACATCTGATTTATTAACCTTGAGGCATGAATTTTTAGAGGATCTGTCATCACCCTACAATGGAATTTTATTATTTATTTTTTTTTAAAAAAAAAGGGAGATAGGATGGGTAAAGATGTATGTAAACAAGTCTCTCTGCAGTAAAGAGTAAAATACTATTTGGCAGACCATAGGGCTGGCACAGTATTATTCTTCCTGAACAAAGTCCTCAACATACCTCTGAAGCCTTAGATAGGTTGAAAGCCCACCAGCCTTCCCCATGCCTCCTTCCCTTCTCACACACAAAGAGCCCATAGGAAAAATATCATCCTCAGCTAGGGATAAAATCAAAACAAGTATTTAATTTGACTTCCAAATAAAGCAAACAAAACACAGGAAAAGTGCATTATTTGTAGCTTGGGTGCCTATCAGCCAACACAGCTCTCCTACAGCCAGAAACCTGGAGGATCACACACTCCTGCTCTGAGTAAATCTCTAGGTGCCAGACCAGTGCATCCTCCTCCCGCCTGCCCGGCAATTCCCCCAAGCTCCTGAGGACGGCCAGAAGGTAGTCCCCTTTCTGAAAAAAAAATGAACACCTTTCCCATGTATACACTCCTCTAAAAGTTCCTGCTTCCTTCCAGTAGCTCCACTCACTCTGATGACCCATGGCAGCTACCCTTCCCAGGAGCTGGACCACAGCAGCCCACACCTCTGCCCGTGTCCGCTTGCAACTGCAGCGCCTCAGCTCGATGGCACCCTAAACCGGGAGAGCTTAGCCCCCGTCTCCCTCACACAGCCAAGCCAGATGATGACAGTGGTTTCAGAGCTGCAACTTCAGAGCAGTTGCAAAAGGTTTCGAGAGACATGTAAAACCAGTTGCTGAGCTAGGGGGAATCAACAGCACTCAGCATCTTACACAGCTAGGCCCGTATATGGTTGTTCTTAATATGGCACTTTGTACTTTGCTACTAGAGACACGTAAATATTTTATTTTTGGATTACAAGGGTGGCAAACAAGGTATGCCAACTAATGTCAAACAGAATAGCTTTACAAATTCCAGGAAAGTTACGTGCAACGTTTAGGCAACACATGCCCACCAACAGGCTTATTCGTAGTTATAGTTATAAAAGACGAGACACATACTCAAAATAAATGACCCCAGTGGAAAATCCGAGGCACATTACTATAATTAAGCTAGAATATTTTCTGCAAAGTCATATTATGCAGATTTTTTGAAGCAAGGCTTGTATCTGTTCATAAATTTTGGTACTGAGACATCATAAATTATTTTGCCAACATTGTAAAATACTATTCAGCTCTGTTCCTCAACTGATTCGTTTTTAATTACTTAAAAAAATAGTTTTGGTAAAACTAACTAACTGTCAGAAGTTTATTATGCTGAACTCAAATATGAGAAACTTTTTAGCAACTAAAGATGAGTACTACCTGGCACAATGCTTACCTATCTCTCAGGTAGGGCATAGTAGCACCTCTCCAGGTATATGACTGTACAAGCTCTTTAATTTCTACTTCATCCTCAGCCTATGAATTAATGTAGAAACTAGCCTATGATCAAAGCTCTCTACTGATTGATCTGCACTCCCACACCACGGAAGTGTCATCATCCACTGGGACACCTATGCCATACTGCCTTCTAATGTACCTCAAAGTCCCACAACATCTTTAGTTTCACTTCATGAGGGCTTATCACTTACATTTATTTGGATGCACTGCATCCACTTGGTTTTGAGAATTCACCTTCCGCAGGGAAAAAAATTCTTGTATCTATTTACCACATCCTATAGATAAAAACAATACAGCCTCCATATAATCAGCAGCTGCAATACTTCTACAGGGAATTTGAGTTACAAAACTATTATATATTCATTTTCTTGCTCAAACAATGGAATGTCGCTCAGTGATCTCCCTGTCACTGGCAAGCTTTTAAAATTAAACACTAGAAATAAATTGCCTCAGGATAAACAAAATGCAGCAAACAAAACAAAAGCAAAAGTAAAACCGGAGCAATCCCAGCAACATATCCCTTCTTCATCCTTATCTAGCTCTAACCCACACCCACTTCCACAAAGAACCAGAAGAAAAAAGCAGGCCTTGCCATATGTCCCAGAGGTTAGCAAATCTGGGTTGTTAAACAGCAGGAACTAGCAAATTCTAGAAATGCAGAGTCCTAAAAACGATGCCTGCCAGATACCTCCCTCTCCCGCTCCAAAGAGGCTTCAATTCAATGCCTTCCAGGGTCTGCATCTCTGGCAGAAAGACTGTAGTTTCACGTGCATTTAACTGTAGTCAGACTTAGTATCTGCACAAAAATATTACTGCTAATTTGCTCCAGCAGTCTAAGCATGGCATGTTACCTGCTATAGTCATGAAAACATTTTTGCTTAGTTCTCAAACCTGCCAGTTATGAGGTGCTGTTTCACTGCCTGTAAACTTGAGGCAGAGAGAGAGAGAAAGAGAGCAAAAGAAAATGGGGGGGGGGGGGGGGACAGGAATGAGAGACGTGAAAACAAATATACACAAAAAAGGGCACACAGAGCCAGATTTTTTTCAGTGTGGAGTTTCAAAAACTCACCAGTCAAAATTCAAACCAGATTTAAAAAAAAACAAAAACCTAAGCCCCAGTAGTTTCTATTGTGATATTTACAATTAGATAAACAGATTTTAACAATCTGATTAGTTATTTAGTTAACAGCTAATGAACCCTACCCAAAACCAAACTGTTGTAACTTAAAATTACATTTATTTACATACGAAACATTTCAGAAAAAAAATCACGCTCTGTATTCTGCAAGCCCTTGTTATTTATTTAAGAAACTATGATCAAAATCTCTCAGAATGGTTGGTTGTTTTTTTTTTTTCCACAGTATGTCACTTTTCACACAGCTGTGAGAGGATGAATTGCAGCAGTGAAGTTCATGGTAAGGATGAGATCTTGAGTAGAGGAATTCCTGTTCACTGAAGGTCATGCGTCAGAAATACCCTTTTCTGTGTATCAGGCTTTAAAAGGACAACACCTCACTTCCTGGTCTGAGCTGAATCTGCTGTGAATTTTCAAAATAACACTGATGTGTTTTTAGCGGTTCAATTTCTAATGGCTAAATCTGCAGTTAAAAACCCCCAAAGCCCAGCAACAACAAAAACACGGCTATCAGCCTGTAGCCGGCTGCACTCAGCCTGTCTGCTTGTGCTTTACTAGCAGCAAATTTCAGTAACGGGGAGTTTGCTTTATTTTCAGGAGCAGGAAGAAAGAAATATTTCCCCAATATGATCTGTTCCTATTTATCTTCACACAAGCTCTGTGAGGACAGAATATGAAGTACCTTTTAGTTTTAAGATTTAGTTTATTTGCAAACCATTTCATTTTGTGCTCAAGTACAAACAGCAGAAAACAAAACAAACTCAGAGAAAAGACAGCAACAACTATATTTTCTCCACCCCTTGCCAAAAGCACTACAAAGAATGGAAAAAAACAGTGCCTCACTTCTAGACCCAGAACTGGTTAATCAAAGGAGTTGATGATCACGCACACCAGCCAGGAAAATAAGTTTTCTATTGACACTGCGGTTGTAACCGGTACGTCTGGCAGCCTCAGATGGACAAGAGGAACCACCATGCCTGTCAGAGGTGTGCAGGGTGAGGAAGTATTTCAGTAGCCCCCAACAAAACACACTGAGCAAAGGTACAAGAAACCTCCTAGTGGGTAACTCCTGAATAGCCAGAGCAGCAAGGGCAGAGCAGCTGCCCAAGCCCCCTCAGTCTACATCTGGCCCACGATTCAGACGCACGATCACCTGAGGATGAGGTACCCAGTGGGACTGCAGGTACCAGAAGAGCCTGTGTGATTTTGTAGTTAGCATCCTAAGGCACCGGTGTCAGAGATATACAGGAGCAGAGAGTTCCACCAATAGAAACAAATTTTATATATCATCCAGTATGGAATGATTCATGATCTTTATCCCAACGCCCCTGCGGTACATCTTGTGAGCCACGTTGCACTAGCCAGGTTACAGGATCATGCTACTCACACAGATCGATGCATTAACACCACAGAGGACTGCATATGACCTGTGATAATAACCTTCTCCTAAGCATTTTAATAACAATAACAAGGCTCATTTATCAGGGACACATATTTCTCTGGGATAATAATAAGTATTTCAGACGCTACTTTTTTTAAAATGTTGCAGTTACGATCCCAGTTTTCCTCTGCCCTCCTCTCCCCCACTCAGGCAATGCTTCCTAGGGGGACCAACAGCCCTGCTAGCTTTGATTCACACTCTCCAGTAGAAAACATCAGCGTGAGGGAAGACCGAGCTTTACCCTCTTCATTTAAGAGGAAGACTGCTCAGTTCCCAGCCAGATCTCCAGATAAGCACACAGATTTCAAGAACTTTCCAAACAACAGTCCATCCTTCTGCTCCAGGGTACCTTGCCAGAGGTGTCCTCCTGTGTGAGACCTTCCCACAAAGCCTTAACAGAGAAGGGCTTCACAACCCCTAGAGTGACCTGATTCAAACTAGCCCAGGTATCACTATTTACTGATCATCTTCAAGAGCTAAAAGAGAAGTAAGGGTTACAGAGGGTCTACCTCTAATCCTATCCTTTATTCTGCAGATTCTATGGAGAAGGAGAGGATAAACGTGCCTCTCCTTGTTCCTTGACACTCAGGGAAACAACAGGAACATTTAGCCCTAACGTTCCAAACCAGCACAAGGTATTTTTAAAGCTCTATAGGCTTCTGGACTTCCCCTTTGAAGCCAACAGTCTGCAAGCCAAAAAAAAAAAAAAAAAAAAAAAAAAAATAATCACCCAGTTACCTATTCCTTGTATTGGTAAACAAACTGGCTACAGTTCTCTCTCAACTATTGATCACTGCAGGCCTGGCTGCAGGAAAGGGAGTCATATCTTCTGTTCCAAAATTATTTGCTAATATTCAACTAATTTTGAATTCTTATTCAACTTATCTGTACAGTGAAGAGTAAGATTTAGTCCCATCTTTTCCCAGAGTAAGTACTGTCTGAAGCACATTTATTTTCACACTGAGAACCCAGAGATTCAAGGGACGGTCTGCAAACGTTTCAGAGGAAGTTATTCTTATCAGTATTTTTCAGGGAAGTCCTGTACACCAAATACTTGAGATCCAGATGATGTAACGGGAAGTCTATACCCTAAAGGAGGTCAGAATTGCAACTACCAGCATTTGCTGCCCTTTCTACTACCTTGTTTTTCAGTATTAAGATCATCCTTTAGGTAAGGTCAGAAACACCAACTTCAGAATACTGACTTCTCCCAGATGTTGATGTCATGATTATCAATATTGTCCTCTAAAGATTACTGTACATTAAGGAATATGCCGTATTTCCCAGGCTTTTCCCTTGCATTATTTTCTGGGTGATTTGCATCATTGCACAAAGGGAAAAAGGCTCTCCAGGCTTGACAGGAGACTGCCTCCCACCACAAAGGAGTAACTTCCTTGCTTGCTAAATTTGGCTGAGCCTCCCTGTGGCCTCCCAGAAGGTGTCACCACACACCAAGTGAAAAAACACTGCCCTAGAAAACAATCCCCCGCCCCAAGTGATTACAGCTCAGGACCTGTACTTCAGATATTTCCTGGGTGCTGCTGGTCCACAGGCATGGAGGCACTCTTTCTCTGGAGCACAAGGAAGGCTCTGCAGCCTGGTGCTTAATTGCGCATGGTCAGCCTCACTCTCCTCAGGAGGAATGAGGAAACAGAAGTAGAAGAACCTGTTTGATGAAACTCTGAGCACTGAAGCCTGAGGCAGGAGCTTTGGTAGAATTAAGCACCGTTTCTTTTAAAAGTCTGTCTAATTTTTCCTTCCCTTTGTCTCCAATTTGGTTGTAACCCATATATTGGCAGGGTCAATGTACACACAAGTTCTGTTCAAGCCATGGAAAACAGGGCAACACACAAGCCCAGGGAAAGGTATAATTCATCAAATTCCCTTTGACACAAGATAGTCCAAGCCTTTTATACAAAATTAGCATGAATTTAATACTGGGGGAAGGGAGGGCAGTAACAGGGGGACTGGGGACCAACCCTCATTTCTGTCATGCCATTAAATACTGCAATACCATCTCGAGTCAGTTTCATTTCTACATGCTGCAATAACCAGATGCAAAAATTTTAGCCACTTGTCCATTGTAACAGCAATAAACTATGAGGGGACCGAATCAGTCTGACTATTGTATGTACATTTCTCAGTTCATGCTTAGAGTATATAATTTCCTTGTGTAACTTCTAGAAACTCCTGTGAAGAAACAGGTAGTTTTCCCCTTCAGCATGACTAGCAGTCAAGTTTCATTATACCCACCCTTAGTTCAAATAAAACCAACAATGACCGCAGTGAGAAAATTGGTAGCAAATTAACCTCACGGACAGTAAAGTATGCATTAGTGGGAGAGGAGTCGTCTAATTCAAACATCCTTTGCAAGCTCTGAATCTCCATGCAGGCCACGGTGTACTGAGATACCCATACAGCATGAAATGCTCCACTGAAATCAAAAAAGCTAAATGTGAAGGGCTCTGCAATTCATCTGAAAGTGAAGCACTACACCACTACATGCTTCTCTACCCAAAGGTCTTGATTGCATATTGAATACATTCATCAAAGTGATATCCACTTAGGAATCTACTGATGAGAAGTACTACACAAATTTGGCATTATTTTACTCTACATAAAGGAAAACCATGCACAAATGCTCCTAAACATAACAGCAAAACTGAAGAGGGATTTTTCCTTTTGCCAATAGGCATCTGGTATTTTGCTTTATCTTCTTGATGTCTCATTTTCATATCAGAGTTCTTATTAGTACACCAGACAAACAATGAAAATGTGAAAGTGATACAGTCCCTGTAGATCAGCTTCTGTCTTTACTCAAGTGCTGCACATGTCTGTGCACATACAGAGCAGTGATGATGTGCACTGCAAGCAATATTGGCAGTTAAAAAAGCTGAGAGCAGTAACTTCATTTTACTTCAGAGAGTAGATCTAATCTTAGGACCTGATCCTGTCGGGAACTGAGAGCCATAAACTTACTGAAAATCAAGCAAGCTCAGCATTTCACTGGAGACACTCAGCACCTCACAGGTTCAAATCCATACTTTTTAAAAGTCACTTCCTATTTGTCCTTTGTTTACCCTGGCTTATCCTGAACAGCGAGGCTTTCCGACATAGAGATAACTTTGGAAACGATTACTCTCATATTCTTTGATGATTTCAAAAGGCAGGAAAGAATCCCTCTCCTTTCCGAGGGCCACCCAGCTGAAGCAAAGAACATTACTTTTTTCAGGCATGCTAATAAGAGCCAGTAACAACCCAGTTGCCTTGGCCTTGAAATACCTGACCAAAGTTGCTCTTTTTCTCCCTCAGTAACATATTTTCCTTCTGTATCTGCTTTCGCCAAGTTATCATTCAGACAAACAAAGGGAGGCTGCCCATGTCCCTTCCAGTCAGTATAACATTACCTCCTCCCACCACACATATTCACAGCCTTGATGTGTTCTATCCCTTACACCTATCTCACATTTGGATGGAGCCACTGGGAAACACAGTGTAACAAAGTAGGTCTTCAAATTAAGCTTTCTAATGATTAAATATGTTAACTGTAACTAAAGCTGCTACCCGTATCTCTTTCTCCAGGGAAAAAAAAAAAAAAAAAAGAACACACAGGTGGTGGAGAATAGCACCTCCTTTCCTAAACTCCTAACAGGAAAGAAAATGCAGCATGACTTGGGACATACATACCCAAATAAATGAAGATAGCTTATTTCATCCCTTCACACGCTGATGTACTCCAATTATTCTGAGACAAAACATTTTTTCATTATTATTATTTTTATTAGATCAGGCTAGTATGGTCTGCATGGACTTCTGTGGCTATATACTCGGTTTCTGAACCGGGATCCTTCACAGTAGTTTTGATAAAGGCAGTCTGTCAACATGATTTTAAGTTCTGCCAGAAGCAGAAGTGAGGTACTTCTCAACTGAGGGGATGCAAACAGCAGCCAATGAGACCGTGACTACAAGTACCACTGGGACAGTACGGTACAAGAGGGAAGTGGTACTGGAGAAGTAGCATCCCTTAGGATAGCAGGGTTGAAGTAGCATTGAGCCCTGGTTTGAAGATGTAAGCCCTGGGATGCAGGATCCGAGCTTCAGGGCAGGTGGCATTTTGAGGCACAAAGCAGTTACCTGCCCAGGGTCTTCCATTATTGCTCTTACTGGGAACCCAGTCTGTGAGCACAGATACTGTCAGGACTGCTGGGTACCCCTCCCATGCACTCTCTTTTTTGCTGTTGAAATATGTCAGCCTTGACAGGAACACCAAACATATACTACATTTGTATTTTAAGTGAAGACACAAATTTTTACTTCACACTGAAGCACTGGCGACTGATACGGTCTCACACTGTACAGTGGACCTGCCAACAATATTAATAAACAAATTTGTATTAATTCAATTCTAGTATACATTCAAAGCATTCTGTCTTAACAAAGCTCATCCTTAATCACTGTTACTGTTCCAGGAAAGTAAACCTGTGGCACCAGGAGAATCTGAAGAGAATTGGTTGTATTTGGGTACCACATCTTCCCATGTTTCTCTAGTGCAAAAAACCTGCAGCTTCTCTGCAAAGGCGTCACGCTACTATAAACCTACAGTAAGAAATCAAACTGTTTTCATACTCTCTTAAGCCACTATTCTAATTTAATTTCCTGAGCCACATGTGCTTGAAATCAAGGAAATCCATAAGATTATATTCTAAGGGCGCTGGTTTCTTGTTGAAGATCACTAACCAGTGTATTGCAAAGTCAGTATTAAATTTTGGATGGCCATACAGAAATGTGTAAGTTGTGAGTTTAAAGTCAGTTCTCATAAACAGATGAAAATACTACGTAACAGAATCCCTAAGCTCATCACATTTGCACTCAAATGCCTTCAGCTTCACATAACACTACAGAACTGATATTCCAGTCATTGACTACTTTTAGTATGAAGGACCTTAACAATCCACATTTTGACATTTTTTTCTGTAGTGCCTGCACAATACCTTTCAGGTGAAGGAACTGTAAGTGAAAAGCTTTACTACACTTACAAATCCATCTCTTAAATTTATACTTATCAGGAAGCCCCACAATATACACAGTATCAAAAGACCCAACAGAATGCCACTTCTTCACAGCAGGTCTACTGTGTCCTTCCCCCACTTCATTGGAGGTCCAAACACAATAAATAATGAATAATTTTGCAAAACAACTCTGCACAGCTAAACTGATGCCTCCTTCATCAATTTCCCCAAAATCTCCCTTCCCAAAATTCACAACGCCTCAGTTGCTATAATCTGCACCAAATTTATCCCACTCAGGATCAATCCTGAAGCATAATATGTTAACCCCAAGCCATGTTAGCATATCCGGTGTAGTTACTCTGTGGCTTTTTCAAAACCAGAGACAGCCTTGTGTAAACCACAGGCTAGTAGTCTCCCAGGCAGGCAACACCAATGTAATCTCACTGTATCTGTTTTATAAACACGCTCAGGTGTTGGGCTATCAGGCTTTGCTGCACTGCACAGCTGTTCCACAGCACACACCAGCTGCACTTACTCCCTCTTCACACAACTCCTGCTGAAGGGTCCTAAGCCTCTCTCCTGCTATTAACAAAGATGAGGCCCTAAAAATGGAAAATTAAACGTTCCGTTTCTTCAATTGAGTGACCCAAGTGGAAGTCCCCTTTCCTGTGAATTTAGTCCATGAACTATCAAAAAATACTTCAACTTTACAATTTGTCTGCTGTTGTCTTCTACCATATTAACTACAGTTATGGGATTATATATGATATAGAAAATTATGAGTTAAGATGACAACTGTCAAAGGTGCTCAAAACAATTCATTCTACATTTCAAAGGGATTTGCACACCAACTCTTCAGCCCCTTTGACAGCCTATGTATATTCATACACAGATAAGCTCAATACCAGAGGCATTCCAAGTACATGCATGCAGGATACCTCTAGGTGGTAATTTTTTCACTGAAACCATAAAGCCGGTGCTGCCTCCAACTAGTCATCCAGAGAGGCAGCACCATTTTGCACTATTGACTCTGCTTTGACAGCCTGGAAGCTTCATTTTATAGATCCATCCCTCTACAGGGAAAGCTCCAGTGTCACGGATGCAGCAATACAGAGGCCCTGCACTTCTGTTTGCTCATGACAACTGAAGGAATGCACCCC
>JAVJGJ010000032.1:17625689-17640147 GCA_035590215.1 Microhierax caerulescens
AAACAAAAAAAAAAAACATAAACCCAATAGCCTGCAAAAGCTATGCTGCACAAAAGAAACAGAAATGTGATGGTAAGAATCCTTCTTTAGAAAAGAATAAAAAGAGTGATTGACAGGTGAGGAAGAAGCTGCAAAACAGAAAGAGAGCTATCTAAAAAGCATCAGGCAGAAGCATTATTTCAGTAGCGAAGGTCTCAGCCCTGGTCTCACGGCTGTACAAATGAGGATACTGATACTACCTGCAAAACTCTGAGACTAAAACGGTAACGCTTGTGCCATGCTTCTGGGTGACATGGAGGAATACAGTTTCTCCATCCATTACGCTTCCTCTTAGGAATGCTGTGAAGATGACTATGCTCAAGATTCTCCAGACTCAGATATTGTGCTAATGAATTTCATTACTACTTGAGACAGATAAGATCTGTGTATCACTGTATGTACATCTAAAGCAGACAAAGGCCTCTTCTGGAACCACTGATATAAAAGGCTGGACTGTTCATTTCGTAAGATCTTTTACCTGAATTATGAGTGATGCCCATCCCATCATTTCCCTTTACTGACATCCTCATTTGTTTGAGGGAATTACGTGGATGGAAATAAAGGCAAAAATGACAGGAGAAAGGAGGTAATATGTGATATCACAAGTAGATGCAGGACAACTAAGTATGCAAAAACTTGTCTGACCAGTTCACAGCCTGCAAGATTCTGATGGAGTTATTACACATTATCTCATGGCTCACTAAAACTTCAGATCATAAAATAATCAGGATCAGGAACACTTTGTGCACTGTGAAAATTAATTCACCAACCTCACCTGTTGCCACAGACACTAAGGAAAAGCAGGCAATACTGATGACAGCCATTTTTATGTTGCGACCTGTTATGACATTTTGAAACTTCTATTTAATTAAAGCCTGCTGCAAATATGATCTTCCTTATTCGTGTAATCTGGCCTATCACAGAGTGACTTCACTTTGTGGACTGTCTGCTTTACATGTTCCTTGGTTTGGCACACAAGCTTCAGCCCCTGTCTCTCTGCTGACTCACATGAACAAAACCACTCTCCCTTAACTACTCAAACAACTACTGCTTCCCCAAGGGCCTCAAATACATTTTCAAAAGTTGCAATAGCACACTATTTCTTTCTTTTGCATATTTCTGTTCTGAAAAGTATGGATTTGTACTTTATTATGCATTTTCTATGGTTTTTGCACATTACTTCTATCTTGATACACACATCCAAAACCTCTATAAATCTTATGTTGTAGTTTATGACCTCATTATCCAAAAGATAGTAAGTTTTCTTATTTTACAGCATAAGCTCCTCCAGGAAGAAACTATGAATTTTCTGTTTCTGCAAAACCTAACACACTGTGAGTGTTATCAAAGAGAAATAACTCCCACATTCAAGACTGTCACCCTGCCAGAACGTACGCATCCATGCTCCAAGAAGGTTTCAGCACTTCACTCCTGTCTTACTGCAGATATCACAAGCATCAAGTACATTTTCATAGGCCCATAAAATGTCTCCGAGACTTCACAGAATTTGCATCATAAGTTGATTAACCGTGCATAAAGCTTATATGCAGGGGTTATGCAGACCAGCACGCTGCTACTGGGAAGCAGCTTTTACTTGCTAGTTTGCACATTGGGTGCAGGGCTGATTCACAGTTGCTGGAAGAGCTGCAAACTTTTTGGCAGTTCTACAAAACATTTGGCCTGTAATTTGTCTTCCTGATCATTGCCACAATTACACCCAAGTCCCAAAAAGAAGAAGCTCACACAGTCGAGTGGGAGATTGCTCTGGGGAAAAAAGGCTTCACCAGAGATGCCCCCATTTCTCACTGCCTGCCTTCCATTTTACTCAGATGCACTTTTTTGACCTTGGTCTTCCAGGAACAGCATAAAAGACAAAATTACAATCTCACACTTCACATCTGATTTTAAATCTGACTTAAAAACCTGTAAAGTTTGGATTATACTAAGGATTTTGAAAGCTTTATGGCATTAATAACACTGCTACAGCAAAACAGTGCTTAGCTGGAAAGTGCACACATTTTAAACCAAATATAACAGCTGGAACATGTCAGAGCCTGTCAGTTTGATGTCCAGAGCACATTCAAACAAGGCTAGAGATCAGTTTCATTTTATTTGTTCAAATATCCAATGTATCAGTCAGAAAAAACCCAAAATGCTAAGGCTTTGGGTTGTGGTATTTCGTTGTTTGGATTTTTTTTTTTTTTTTACTTTAAAACCACTCTGAACAATAGTACTTGCAAGAAAACATGTGCATACCAAACTGAAGAGAAGACTAGTTGGTGAGAAATGACAGTTCTGACCAACACATTCAACATGCAGTTCACAAAGCACTCACAGACTCATTCATACACAGTTCAGAAGCTGAGCTTACTACAGATACAACATTGAAATAGCCACTGATGAAAAGACAGCTGGGTAACACTGCTGTGAAAGACTGCTGAACCGGGAGCCTAAACTCTTTGTGGACCTCCATACATCTGAAAAATTTACAATAGGCTTCACTTCTGAAAAATATATGAAGTGCAAAATTAAACATACAAGGAATTGAATTGATGGTGATGTCACTATCCATCTCCCTAACTCAGCTGGCAGCAGAGGAATCACTACACATGCAACTCAGTGATACATGTACTCTCAACAGTTACAGCAACAAAGAACACCACTCAAAGAAATTCCCATTAAAATCAATATAGAAACATCAGCTTTGAATTGGTGTGCAAGACAATTTATGCCCTGCCTGCCCTCCAGTCATTACTGTACAGCACATGCTACAGACTTAAACTTCTTTCCTGTTTATTTAAGGCATATTGGGTTTTGCTTACTCACACATCTACTTAACAACAAAAGCAACACAGAAAAGTTTCTGCTTTTTGCACAGCACTGGACTATGACAAACAGAGGTCAAAAGTACCTGATCTATTTTTTTATACCATACTCCTGTCCTACAGTAAATGCCTTTAAAAAAAGGATCAGGACGTCACAGTTCTATCAAATTATATATACAAGAAGGTAATATGAGACCCCCTACACAAGGCAACATATGCAACATATGGGCAAAGCAGACACAAAGGACACGCGTGAAATGGCAAAGCAAGAGCACCTAAAGAGAACATAGGAACCTGTGTAGGTCACAGTGTCTGGGCTGCTAATGCACCACTGAACTGTTACAAATCAGTTTAGCTAAATTTGTATTTTAAAACCTTTTACATGGTCTTATAAAAAATGCACATGAAAAGCTACCTCCTAAATATGACCACTAAACCAATATTCTTTTTAAAGTAATGGATTTCACTGTATGTATGTGTATATATATATATATATAAAGTATTGCATAAAAGTCATCAGAAAGAGCTACAAGGTTTTGCTCTTTAGGTGAAAAGCACCGTCGCCTGCTTCTGATACAACAGGCAACACTTCTACAAAATCTGTACAAGAGGTTAATAAAACCCTTCTTTGCTCCCCTCAGAGCCTAGACAGGGCTCTGAGAACTTGCTGGCACAAAGAGTAAAGGTGTGGAGTAAAACTTAACAAAGCTTATCTCAGCCCAATGACATTAGGACATAAGATTAACCCTATATATCGTGTCTCTATCTGATTATTGTACTGGTCGTGCTCTAACCCAGCTGCTAATGATAAAGAAAAAAGCTCAAATGCAATAATACAGTTAATGCCAGCTTTAATGGAATTCTACAGAACAATCCTGTAGAGTTCCATAAAAGTGGGTGATCCCAAACATTCTTAAAGCTATATAGGATACTTAGAAAGCACTAGAAATTTGGGAACCATGGACCAGAGGGCTGTCCTTCTAAGCCTGTCAATTCCTTTAACAGTAACACCACATCATGGAAAGCATCAGGATCTCCAAATACCTCCAGCAAAATCTCCACTACTGCCTCTCCCGTTCAGACTTTGAGTTAGGGGCACCAAGCAAAGCTGAACTGACAGGCTGCTGCTAAGCTACCACTAAACCTTTCACACTGGTAAGCACTGTCCTACTATTTCTTTTGGCTTCCCCCATCTGCCTTTTTTGACTTGTGCTTGGCCTGTAATTTTTTGAAGACCATAACCATAATTTCACTTTATATAAAATAAAAATACCAAACAATACTAGGTCTTTTCTGTGATTAGGAGTCCCTGAAAATCCCAACAGCCAGTACAAACTAAAATTTTACATCACTTGGGAGAGTCCGGTGTTCAGGGATAGATCACATTCCTTCAACATCCCACTGACTCTGCTAAAACCAGAGCATTTTTCTTGAAGTTCAAAGCTACCATATCACACTTCTTCCTTCAACCACTTCTACAGCACAACTAACTGCAAACTCAGTGCATCGTTTCTGACTGCAGTCAACTGCCCCTGTCTGATCAGTCAGTTCCCTGCTGCCTGCTGAGAAGCACGGCGGGGACACGGTCTGGATGACAGCGACTGGGCAAATCCCATACAGCTGCAGATACTGAAGATGCTTCTGAGTCCTACTGACACAAGGAGCTCACTGGTCCACCAGAGTGACAAGAAGAGGGAAGGAGCTGGAGTGGTGAGAATGACAGCAATATGAATATATGGGAAGTAAAAACAAGAAAAATGAAGCAAAAGTTAAAACACAGAGCCAGGACTTAAGGACAAGGTGATAGCAGTGGGACTAAGGAGAAATGAGCCATGAGGTCAGATGTTTAAGAGGTGCCAAGGAACTATGGTGTTACAAGGAAGGAAAAAGCAAAGAAACTCAAACAAAAACAACAACAACAAAACCAAAGATTCCTCAATAAATCCAACTAGAACCACGTGAGAACAAAGCAGACACAGCACAAATGACCTTTAGCACTTCCTTTTCCAACACATTCTCAGACATCATTTTCAAAGACACTGGACCAATCTCACCTTGAAATAAAGGGAAGTTAACAGACACCACAAAGACTTAAGCAAGGAGCAAATTGGTCCCAGCAAGAAAACTGTACCTGCAATAGGTCTCTGTAGAGATCTATAGCAGGGCTTTTCATTCATGTAGCCTGCTAGCACTGCCAAAATCAAAATCTTATGCAATCCTGTAAAGGTCACCCTATCATTTCTTGAGCATCTTGAAGCCAGCGCAGATAAAGAAAGATTGAGAATTGGCAGCATGAAGACAGAACAGATGATAAAGAGGAAAGTGAAAGAAAACAAGGAAAGAGAAAACACTACTGCCTTGCTGGCTTTTACTCTGTGAAACAAAGCAAAGCAATTCCAACCATCTCCCCATCACCTCTGCAGAGTAAACATCAGCCTTCCCTTCATGTCTCCACCACCATTAGATCTGCTTCATTGCTACCACGCCACTATCTAAAGATACTTATGAACATTACCATTGACAGAGCCATGTATTTTTCAAGTACATTAAAACCGCCAACCTACTGAAGAACAAAGAGTTCTAAAATCCATGAGACCCTGGTCCCCCACGATAAATGGCTTGTTACATATTTATACTGTGAAGGACTGAAAGATACTAAGTAGGAAACCCTAAGCATTAAGGTTACCTACCCTTCATTTAAGACACAGAGATACAATGGGGGCTCGTTGTTTAAACAATGCAGACATTAAATTTATTTGGTAACATCTAGCCATTATTCACGCTTTTTTGTTCCTGCCTGTGATGAAATTGCCCAGCCGGACACCAGAAGCAACCAAAATTATTCTATCGTCTGGAACAATTAAATCAGCTCAAGTTAGTTGATACAAGGCAGAAATGAGTGCCTGCAAGCCTCCAATGGAATCAAACTTCGCCTTTTTTAATTCTAAAAGCAACGGTCTGTCTTTACTTCTATTCTTGAACAACTCAAGCCCTACAGAGTTCAGTGGGGGAAAATCTCTTAGAACTGTGTAGCGTTTCTCTAACTCTGCTTCCAATAAAATAAACATTAAAACTCTGTTATATTTAATGGGAACATGCCAGTATTGCTAGGGGTTTTAGCTGCGCTATTCAGAAATAAATGAAATCTTGGCTTCTGTAACTTCTGTTAAATCACAGTGATGATAATTTAAGATTTTTTAACTCTTAAGAGGAATGTAAGCAAGACACTCAAATCAACTTTACTAGTAATTCAAGCTACTGACTGCGAATAATGATCAGAGCAGAAAATAATTCTGCAGATGTTCTTACTTCATATTCATTTGCATTTCACCTTACTAAAATATAGGGCAAAGTACATAACTGCCATGAAAGTTACCCAATCTCTAGAATTATGTATTAGCTTTACAGTTGCAGTTTCATATTAATATTGCCAAATATACTTTTTAAATATTCTAATTACTGCCTGCCAAATAGGAAAGCAGTTGCTTAAAAATGCAAGGTTAAAACTCTGTCAGCCTTCTGTAATGACCACTTTGCCCCCAAATGGTGCAACGCCTATAACTGCTACAATTGCAATGACTCAAAACGGCATATAAAATATGCCCGTTCTTCAGACCATGCCCTGTCTAGCTTGACAAAAGAGTTTGTTTGCTTTTCTCTCCCCAAAACTGGCAGTTTTTTTCCAGGCTGTCTTTGGACTTCTGATCTTATTCCATATCCAGACAGTTCCAGCCCTACCTTTCCACGTGGATGGAGGGAAAGTCTCTTCTCACTACTCCCTGACCACAGACTTCCCATTACTTGCATACCCTACTGTTTCTAAAACCTCTCTTACCATGAACTGTAGATGCCTTCCTCTTACAGTCTGATAACTGGGGTGAGGGAAAGGAGATCAAGACAATACAGGGTAAAGCAGAACTGAATTATACCAGCCAATTCCAAGCAGAAAGGCTCTCACCCCTGATTTTTTTTTTTACAAATTGCATTCACAGCCTCACTTCAAACTTCAAAAAACCCCAAAATGTTCATTTAAATGGAAGTGTAGTTAGGGAGTGGAAAATAATCACACTTAGACGCCAAGTTCTACAATTCCAACTTAAATCAAATCCTCATTTGGGCAGTATTTAAAGAATTCTGGACAGGGATGGCAGATTTAGTTTTGATGCCTGAGGACAGCAGAAAGCAGGTCTGCATGTGTACGATTAGCAGAAGAATAATAAATCAGTAAGAGTAAAATAAAAGTAAGGGATGTTGTTAAATGTTATTTATTCTCAGTTTTCCCTTGGAAAACTTGGAACACAGGACTCTGTTGAGGAAAGAATTGAAACATGTCTGCGTGAAATCCAGTGAACCCAGCAAACCCAGTGAGATCAGTGGTTTACTCACAACCATGAAGTTCTGCAGTGTCTATGGAACCACCTGAGCTGGAATAATGATACACACTGCCTGAAAACTAGTACGAGAAGGACATGTAGGAATCATTTTCACCACACTTGGACATTTCTTATAGTCCAGCTTTGAATTAACACATATAAACTGATGTCTGTAACTGGTAACTTTGTTCTAACAAACAACTTTCTACAGAGTTCATTAGAATTACTTTCACTATGTGGAACTTTGTATCAGTACTGGTATTAGCAACAATAGGATGAGGTTCTGATCACTCATGGGACCAAATCCTAACCTACATGTATGATAATTCAGTGCCAAGTGAAATGCCTGCTCTACTACACTCCCTTCATGCCCTGAGCAATTTTTTTCACATCTGAAGTGAGACTTCAAAAGATATACAGTGAGCAAAGTAGGGGAAAAAAAACCCAACAAACCACCAAACAAAGAAAAACAGGTCAGTGAGCAACATACGGCCTTCAACTAGTCAATTTGCCTACACCAGCTCATCCCCATCTCCTACATGTGTAGCCTTCTGCTGTTCCCAAAAGGGCAGCTGGAGCATGTGGGGCAGCAGCAACTACTCGTTACCCTCCTTACCCTCCTCCAGGATTCTCGCCATGCCTCATCTCTTCCTTTCCCCACTTTGCTGCCCCTTCTCTCTCCCTGCAACCACAGAAGCAGCTTCCCACCCCCCATTGCTTCTCAGCAGGCTGGGTAGAACTGCAGGTAAGCAGGAGCTGTTAGGAAAGAACATTTCTAGCAGGGAGTAGGAGTAGATTTACGCAGCTGTAGAAAGGGGTTGGTACGAGGTAGTGGGTGAGCTGCATGGTGACTGCACCACAGCCCCAGCAGAGAGGGAAAAGAGAAGGCACAGGAGGGAGACAGGCTGGGGGAGAAGACAAGGAAGACCCCCACCTGTACAAATCACTCGCCAAAACCTGCGATCCCTTACAACTGCTCACCCTCACAATCAGGCTTAGTCCCTGTGAAGCCCTGCTGATCCCCTGTAGCTCTCACCCCTGCCCCCCAAACCCGACAGGTGCTGCTCAGTGACAGCCTCGCCATGCAGAAACCTGTCACACAGGACAGCAACTTCCTTCTCATTTCAACAAATATTCTTCTGATAACAATGCTTTTCAGCAGCCCAAGAACCACAGTTTAGTTGAGACGTAAAGCCTTCACAAGCAAAACCCTAGGCCTTTCAATGCCATCAGCACTGACAAGTTCAGCCAGAAGACAAAAATTAAAATACCCCAAGTGACAAGCCTAACGCCAACCCTCTGCAGCGTATGGCACAAGCAGAGGTCAACACACAGTGACCTGCACTAAAATGATGACAATTCCACTGTCTACCAGCTACAACAGATCAACTGCTGACTGAAAGGAGTTCCCATTCCAGCAACAGAAATGGCACTTTAAAACAAACAAACAAAACAAAACAAAAAAAACAAACAAAAAAAAAACCCAACAAAAAAAAACAACCAAAAAAACCAAACAAACAGAAAAACTCTGATAAGCACCTAAGTAGTCTTTCCAGTTAATTCTGACTAGAGGTGCTGGAAGGAGACAGTTCTATTTCTCACATCCACGGACACCTTATAGGACCAAGGACGCAAAAAAGTTTTGATCCCTCCCCTGCTGTTGCCTTTAGGGTGACATTCAGACCTCCATTAACCTATATGTCTAACTGCATGGACTGCAACTCAAAGACCTAGTCTTTCCAATAGGAAAATTTCTTCCAATATTACACTATAAGCATGACATAAAAATGTGCAACGCAGCAGTTCAGCAAGGATGTAAGAGTGTACTTCTTCCCCACGCCATTTCCCCTAACTCATCGTCAACTTGATATTGAGATATTATATTAACTTGTAACAAACCTGCTTCATGCAATGGCGGCACAGTTGCGTGACTGATTTCATATGGATCAAATGGAAATATGAAAGGATGCTTTTAAAAAGGTATAATGTTTTAAATTCAGATCTGGAGAAGCAGCACTGAAGAGAAAAAAAAAATTGGTATGGAAGATATTTGGGACCAACGAAGAAAAGCTCACTGCAATCCATGTTTTATTTTTTCCCTGACAGCATTAGGGACTTTTTCAAGATAGCAGAAAATTAAACTTGTTTCATTAACCTAATTATAGCTGTAAAATATTTTCAGTGGAAATAGAGGCTTTCCTTGCTAAACATTGTGATGTCCTGACTGATTTAGTGAGTTCCACTACTCAGCCTGCAGAAGGATTTCTCAGGACGACTCAATAGGTTTTCTCGTATACAGCCAGGCTAATGGCTAAGACCCTCAGATGGAAGGTCTGGCATAGGTCCAATCACACTGATTTCATCTTTCCTCAACTCTGGAAAGTGGACTTGAACTCAGAACCCATACTACCAATCATCCAAACGCATAAACATTGATCGTGTTAATTCACAGGGGTGAAACCACAAGGCTAAATATCAGTGGAATTTTCCCTCCAGATCTCAATTCTACTCTATTCTAAAATGCAGCTGCATTACCAACTCAAGTGCAACATTTACGTGCGCCACATGTCAGAAAGCTAAAGACATACTTCATTATTCCCTGAATTACCTAACTCAAAAAGATATAGCGACAGCTTTCATATTATTAGTTTATTTTTCACTCAGAACCTTCAGGTTGTTCACTGTTCTGTATTTCGTATTTTTCAAAGTGTAAGTTCACCAGCGTCCTCTGGAATACTCTGCCATACTGTGTAACATTTTATGTGCTTACAGAAAAGCCTCTAATGTCATAAATCCAAAGCTCTCTTTAAAACTGCAGTGTAGCCATGACTAAAAAGAATCTGCAAAACTGACACTTTCACTGTGCTATGTCTGTATTGATGCACCACTGGAAAAGCAGCCATCTTTTTAATTGTCACTATACCTTTTTTAGAAACCCAAACAAGTATTTTATGTTGATCTTCAAAAATAATAAAAAAGTATACTTTTTTTTAAAAGCTTCCTTCAGTAAAATCTGAACCACTGTTTTAGGCCTCAACTTTGACTTTTTTTAAAAAATATATATATTCAAGGACTATACATATCATAAGGTTATAAATCATTTTTGCAATTGCTGAATACTCTGTAGATAAAAGGAACCAGGATTTTGCATATTTATCTGACTTGTCCTAATACAATAGACGCTATCATGATTTCAAGCTTTGTACTTGTTTATCATTTGTGTTTCCACTGTAACCATGGCATCAGTATATAGCACAGGCTTAACAGTGAGAAAAATACCCAATATTTTCCTAAAAACCTCATCTCTTACAAGAAATAGAAGGATTCACACAATGGCAAAAATCAATCAAAGTAGGTAAGCTAGCTAAAGAGAGAAACCTTTTCTTTTTAGAGGAAAAAACCAAAACATTATTTCTTTGCAAGTCTCTTTTTGCATTTTGGACTGCTGACAACAACCTAGAAATACATCACAGTATGTAAGTAATGTAACCTTGACCCTAGTGCAGAAATTATAAAACAAACATTGAAATTTCCTTATAAAAATACATGTAGAATTATATGAGAGGGAAAGCATTAAAGCCATTAATATATTGACAAGAGGCATTCTCAGCACACAAGCATTTTCTCAAACCTATTTAAATAGTGACAGTCCAGTCCTGCAAGAACTGTTGCATCATCCTGGAGGTGAAGAGGGGCAGCAGTGAATTACACGGAACACGCCCAACAAGTATGTGGTACCCAGTTCAAACTTTTCACTGCCTACAGAGAACCCCTCAGAATGGCATAAAAAAGACTTTATGGTCTCCAGAAGTGTTTCTTAGGTTGCACTTACTGGATATTTCAGGCAGTAAGGAGAAATGGGTTTCTGTGATTGCTGCTTTTAATTTGCTTGTTATAAAGTTAGGAAGGAGTACTAAAAAAAATATCTGCTTTAAATGCCAACAGTGAAATGAAGGAGTTAGTCCTTTTATTAAACAGAAGAAGCTGACTGTATCATACCAGCAGATCTAAGTCTAACACCGGTTTAGGCCACGTGCATTTTCCTTGTACTGTGAAACCCATTCATTTCATAGACGACTTCTCTTTTTCAGGTTTTAACATAGAGTCCAGACACTGATGAAGATACCAACAAATCTATTTTCTTCACTATGGACTCTACAGAGATATCATGGCCACAGGCCTTATTTTAACTGGGTGAAATCAGACAAAAAACCTGCAATTTTCTAAGAGCCAGTTCTCCAAAGGTTCCCACCTATTAACAATCCAACAAAGACACTCGACTTTACAATTACAGTGACACGGTCAGTAAATGGGAAGATTTTGGAAAGGTTAGAGCATAATCCTATAAATACTTGCTTCCCCATCAAGTCTAACTGCAGCCCAGGGAGGGTGGCGTTCACTGTGTGTTATATGTACCGCACAAACACAATCCAAACTACGAGTATTTAACAGCACAAAACGAGATAAGCAATGCTTCAGAAGCTGCATCATATTGAGCTGACCAGTTATGATCTGCTGCCATATCCCCAGTTCTGTCACATCCACAGACAACATGCGTAATCAGTCCCTCATCTCCTCCCACCCAGTGAATGCTGGACAGCAATGAATCCTGGTGCAATAAAACACAGCATTTATCTGATTCAGCTATGTAGTTCCTCCCAGATCATGTTTACAATGGGCCTCAATCTGTTAAATTCCACTCTTTACCTAGGGAACAGACGTTTTGAGTTCACCTTAAAAATCAGAGCCAGGATGTATCCCAGCACCACCAGCTCCACCAAAATTCAAATTTGGCATCTGCAACCTTCCAGATTTGGTGACAAATTCACAACATGTACCACACACAAAAAGAACGTATGAAATTATTATTCTTTCACTAAATATCTGTGATGACGTCCTCCTTCCATCGGTCTCAAAGATGAAACATATACACACACCCCTTGGTACCGGGAAAGCCACAACTTGATTATCATTCAATCCAGGTAAAAGACATCTGCAATACCGCTGCATTTGTCTTTTCCCAACTAGGCTGTTTTTCCTCTGCCTATCACCCAGCTTTACCACCCCAGCTTACTGACGTGCAGCTTTTATAGAGCATCAGAATAATCTAGATCCTAATTATCACAATGTGACATACGTAGCAGAAGTGAAAAATATTTTAAAGTTGTAAACATAAAAGTTTTAACAGTAAAGTTTTTCAGCTCCTGATCAGCATAAATAGAGCCTAATTCTTTCACACCTCTCCATCATTCTGACATGTCTTTATACCGCTGCATTAAGTAAAGAAGCCCCACAGAACACATGAAACTCAGAGCTATTAACTCTTGCTGGTTTTATGTTGGTCCTGGTTTGTCTGTTTGCCAAAGAAATATTGCCCTGACTAGTATCCTTGACCAGAACAAATAGATACTCAAAAAGATGAGCATACACATTTCAAATGGGTAGTCAAGCAGGGTACATTTAAGACAGCTACTATTGTCATATTATACACCTTATTTAAAGGATATACCATTTAACTGCTTAACTGCAGAAATGCAAAATGTGCATATTCACGTTTCTCATGGGGTTTTTTTGTTTGTTTGATGTTACTGTGTTAAATCACAGTACCCAAAGTTGTCAGATCAAGCATTTTCCAGGGGAGGTTGGGGGGGGTTCTTTTTTTTTTTTTTTTGGTATTCCCACTGAGGTACATTAGCCTCTGGGTCTTTTAAGATGCTGCAGAAGCTGCTAGACATGTTGTGTATATGGGCGACAGAACTGTCTGGTTAGGGCCAAAATCCACCAGGACCCTTTTATCAGTTTTGAGCATCTGAAGAAGCATTTTGTTAGCCCTGTGCATAAAGGTGTAGATCAGCTGGGGGAAGGAAGGAGGAGCATCAGTGTTGATGCAGTAAGCTTTCAAGTGACACGAAGACACCAAAGCATCTTATATCAGAGGTCAGGTCTGGATTTTTGAGGCTCGTCATTGCCAGGCTCACCAAAAGCGTTCACACTGAAATGATGAATTCGGTCTATGTGCCAGATCCGAGTTCTGCAGTAACGGTCTGTACAGATGCATTTGGTTGGGGCTTTTCAAACAGAGTAAGATAACCAGACTTGTATTTATGTAATGTAATTTCAGAAACTTAAGTGGTAATTATACATCTCTGACTTAGATTCAGCATATTTTTCTTTCCTCCCTTGCCTGTAGACCACATGCGTTACATGTACAGTAACCATGACTATCTCAGTGTAACAAAGTGTGGAAATAATGAAAAGCCTTCAGGGCCATGACATGCCCTTGGCAACCTAACTCTGCAAGACAGATGTTGCACCCGGACCCACGCCACGGAAAATCGTATGTACGTGTATGCACCTACAGCGCGAACACTCACCCAGTCCTCGAAGTGGCGGCTCCCGTTCTGCAGCAAGTCCTCAAACTGTATAGTGCAGTTAGCTACAAAATCGTCGTACCCGATGGGGGCATCGTGGAAAACAGCCATCTCTATCTTCCTGCCGTTACAGACGTCGGTGACAAATTCATCATTCCAAGCAGGACTGTTGGTCTTCTGCTTGGTTGAGGTCTGCCCAATCCTGGAGTCGTCCACATTGAGGGCTATGTAAGGGTCCAGCAAAAAGGTCTGTGGCCTGGGACCCACCGCATGCCTCAGAGACCACGCCGTGGGTTTCAGATTCACTGCCTCGCAGATCTTGATTTTCAGCAAGCCATTGAAAACCACCATGGCTGGATGGCTGCACTTTTCCCGGGATTAAACGCTCGCCCGACGCACTCGCACCGCGAGGGAGGGAAGGAGGGAGGGAGGGCCGGGGGGAGGGAGGTCTCGCCAATAAATAGGAGGGCAGGTCTGGGAGTGGGGGAGCAGGATACAGTGCGGGGCTCTTCGCCTTGCTGCTGCTGTTACCTTGGATTATTTAGCCTTTGCTCTTGCGACACCCAGTGAATACATTTATTTTCTTGCCCGTGTTTCTAACGGAAAACAAGGGAGGGGGGCCGCCGGGGAGGGGGAGGCGTCGGCGGCTGCAGCAACCCCCGAACGCGATCAACACCCGAGCATAGCCAGCCCCCGGGGCGAGCCAGAGCCCTCTCCCTGCGCCCAGACCATAATCCTGGATCAGGCTTGGCAGCGGCGGCAGCGCCGCGGTCCCCGGCTCCCGCACACGCCGGTCCCGCCCGTGCGCCGCACAACAATACGCGCTCACGCGTACACACACGCGCGCGGA
>JAVJGJ010000032.1:17646670-17661069 GCA_035590215.1 Microhierax caerulescens
CCCCCCCCCCGCCCCCCCACCCCCGGGGGACGGGTACACACACACAAAAACCAAAACAACAACAACAAAAAAAAACAACAAACCAAAAACCAATATATATGCTGCTTGAATGAATGGTTTTGTATGGAATGAAAAGAAACCCCAACCACGCAGAGTAAGCAGGGAAAAGGACAGGTCTTTTTTACTCCTTGCTTCTCTACCAGCTAAGCAATTTCAGGCAAGGAGCAAATGTGGTCTAGCGCTGAATGCAATTCCACTCATCATAGGAAAACTGGTCCTCAGGTTGCCACAGCCCCCTGAGGCTGGACACCCAATGCATTTTGGGATCAGTTATCATTTATCCATACTCTTGTTGGCTTTTGCTCTTGTTATTTCTCTCCATAGAGTACCACAGTGTGGAAAAAACATGACGGAAACTGTTCCTCATTTGAGGCAGACTTACCCAAAAGAAACTCTCTGAGGGAATATGAGTGTCTTTGCCTCCAGAAAACAGAGCTGATTCTCCGCTTCCTCGTACACTCCGGGAGTGCAAGCCATACCGCACCGGGCAGGGTACGGCATACCAGAAGAACAGGCTAGAATGGCCTACTGTCCTGCCGAACTATTTAGTGTGAGTTCATTGGGGAAAAAAAATAAAATAAGGGAAGCTCTGAGTCAGAGCAACTTGCTACTTGTGTGCCCAGATATCGCTGGATGCAGTAAGGTTCCTGAGAATAGCGGCAGGGTGTATGTGCTGTACTGAAGCATTGCCAGGATTCATCCTACCACCTTACCCAGAACCCTGTACAGGGTTTGAAGCATCTGTTGCTATTACGTGTGACACTCCAAGGTAAACTCATTTCACAGCTGATAAGTTGCAGTGGAGTAATAAGTGTGCCTGAGGCATAACTATCATTACCAGTTTGTGATAATTTTTTTTGATGATTTTAAATTATGCATCAGTTCAGTAGTACCAATTAAATGTAAAAAGAACAGGCTTTTCAAAAGTAGGTATCACCGCCACTTTACAGAGCAGAGGAGTGAGAAAGAAAATGATTAAAGGGCTACATTTTGGAAGTGCTTCTGAATTTTGAGTGCTTTAATTGTATAATATCTGACCAGAGATATTTTAGGTACCTCAAGTGGACGATTTTGAGAATTTAGTCCTGATCACCTGCTTAAAATCACATGAATTCATTAACAGAGTCATTAATAAAACCTGTATCTCATGATTCCCACAGCCTTCCTCCAGCCTTTTCCCACTGTAGTATCAAGAACTCAAATTGTTTAAAATTGAGAAACTAAGGCAGAACAAAGAAGTGATGTAACCATTTACAGTATTTGCAGTATTGTCACTCAGGACATGTAGGATATGCTGAGTTGTACTTTCTACCTGGCTTCATTAACCGGTTATGATGATGGTTGTAGCCTAAAAAGGCCAGTATGTATGTGCATAACACCATACAATCTGAAACGTCAGGATTCAGGACTCTTCAGTAAACTTATTTCTGTACAGGTCTTTGGAGAACAGAACTGTAGTACTTAGCTATACAAGTATATAATATTTACATCATTAAAGTTGCTGAAGCCAAGGTTCATTTCCCAGTATATGTGGCAGTTTCGAGATTTTCAAGACACAGACAGTCCAGCAATGGGGTTTGCTCTAACATATTCCTCCTAAGGGAAGGGTGGGAGTCAATGCTGGGAGAAAACTTTGAGGTATGGACTGACAGAGATGTCTTTTCCCACGTGCAGATGCCTTAATGGGCCCGAGTTCACAAACAGGATAAAGACACAAAGGATTAGCAGGTCACAATTACTCATCCACATTTTATTATACTTTTCTTTCTCCTTTTTACTTTTGTGAGTGTGGTTTTAAGTTTGTCATACCCCATTTTTCTTCTGCATTTACACACCCAAAACATACCCAGCTCACTATCTGTCCAGACAAAATCTGCTCCTCTTTTTCTTAGTCTTTTTTTGTACTGGATCGTAGAAATTGTCAATAATATAAAAAATGTCTTCCTTCAGTGTAATCCCAGTTTCTTCTAACAGCACAAGAGGGGCAGTAAGCAAAAGATGTGATCCTGCAAAGCACAACACTTGCAGCAAGACAGGGCACGATCCACTCCTATTACATTCAGGTAACAGGGGACTTCTGAGGCTGAGCAAAGCACCGCAAGTCCGAGTTAACACTACTGAATTAGTAATTATATCTCTGTAACTTCATTGTTATCTTCAAAACTTTCACATGTTTATCCTTACAGCACCCTCTTAACTTTCACACTTTCATTTTAGGATATGATAGGTATTCCATAAAGGCAAGGAAAAACTACATTTGTTCTAAGTAGAAAACAGGTTTTCTTCCTTATGAAAATCAAAGAAAACAACAGTTTGGGTTTTTTTTATTTTATTTTATCTAAATACATTCAAAAGTAAGTCTAAGTTTATCTATGTTTAGCAGATGACTTCTAAATTACATCCTTTTGCTCTCTACCATAAGTATTTCCACTTTTGGACATACCAAGCATTTTGGGCCAGAAAACCAAAAAGGAATACCATAGACAACAAATGTTTAGTATCTGAAATCAATCTAGCTCTCAACTGAACATAATCCATTATGGAATTTAAAATTTTCATATGAAAAAAGGTTGGTTGGTTTGTTTGTTTGTTGCATTTTGCTTTTTTTTTTTTTTTTAAGGAAAGCTGACACTCCAAAAGATATGTGTTAAGAGTTGACTGCCTTCATCTAAATCTCATATAATTACATCAGTTACTTCTTGTTATCTGAACTGAAATGAACTACCAGGGGTACACTTGCCCTAATGCTGCTCTTGTAAAGTCAAATAGGTAACTGGTCCAACGGAATCAAGCGTTGGGCTGCTGACTGTTAATAAATCCAAGACAGGCCAAGTTATATGAATTATTTTTTCCAGGTAATCTGCATGTTAATTAAAATATTTAAATTAGACTAGTTAGAGTGGGGTTTGGGGGAAAAAAGTTAATAAAACAATTGTGTATCTATTTTTTTGTCTTGACCATAACTGTCAAAATAATTTGATGGAAATGTACGTCCTAAGTGTAAGTGCATGTTATTTTTCTGAAGTGCTATTCATGAAAAATGTTTCCTATTTCTAAGATTAATATAACTGAAGGAGTCCCTTAGGAGATTCTCAGTATCCACAGTTTTAACATTCTGAGGCTGGGGAGTCCAGTGTCCTTCACCCATTCTTAGGGGAAGTGGAGGAAATTCACTGCATCTAGAGGTCTAGACTTGATGCCTAAAAAAGTGGCATGGAGAAAATACTAATGTTTCTGCTTTTGAATTACTCTACTACTATTGTAGGTACCACAGTCCCCACACCACTTCATGTTTCAGAAAATATGTAAGCAGAAGTATACATTTATTAACATCATGTAGCACATCATTGCTTCAGTTTCGTTTTCCCCTGTTTATTTGTTTTAATCTGTTTGTTTATGCTGACATTAACATACCTTTGTATCCCCTTCAAAATAATGAGATTTCTGGTTTGTGCTCCCATGGTCCAGTTTGTATTTGAAATTTTTACACTAGACATAGCCGTGGTGAGAAATGTTGGCATTTTATAGGATAGACACATATTTATAAATTAAAGGAGCAGTTCCTTTATGTATCTCTTCCTCCAACATATGGAAGTAGCTTACACTTGCTCCAAAATACAGAAAGCTGTGATCTGCCCTAAGAAGTCATAAGGGAGAGAGGAAGGAAAGGGGGGATACAAATCAGGTTAAAAACTGTAATATGGTTTTGTTATTAGCAAGTATTTATTATCACAGAAACAGCTATTATCCAGTATAATCAAAGTAGAATTTAATCTATAGTTCTAATATAGAATTTAATCTGTAATTCTAATACATTTTTCCAAGTCTGTGCTGATATATTCGTAACTTTACAAAATAATTCTTTTTGGACTGAAACTTTTCTAGTTTTGTCTAATCTTTTTTATATAAAAGGATGAGTTACCATTCCAAACATTTCTAATTATGTGTAGATTAATAACATAACTTTTTTCCTATGTTTCAGTAGCATATTTTATGCCTCAATAATGGCAGAGGGCAGAAACCTAGTTTGTTTTGGGGTGGGGTTTTTTTATTATTTGTTTTCAAAGTTATGAGTTTTAAGTGAGACATTTTCCTCAAGAAAACTGTCGAGGTTTCTTTTTCTTCTCACTCTGAAAGGACAGAAACTATCAGTTTCAAACACACCGAGATATCTCAATATGAAAGTTCAGGTGTCCAGGGATGATGACAAGATCGTGAGGCAAAGCTCCTATTGTACTTGGCATCTTTTAAGAGTATGGCACTGTACTGAGATATAATGGATTTAAATACCTAATTTTAACGACTTTTATTTTGTACTTTTGGAAAGAGTTCAGATGTCTTCTGTTGATTCAAAAATTTGTCCAATGATTGGATCTACATGAATATCTATCAGGAAAACAGACAAGCAGATGTGAGAGGGAGTTCAAACCTTTCAAGTCTGGGATTGAGTAAAAACCACTGAATCCTACTTCATCCATTAGGCCATTAATGGAACTGTCTTTTAATTCTTTCACTGAAACTTAATACTCCTTACTTTGGGAATACAAATCTACTGATGAGAGACAGCATTCAGAAAGGTATTTGAAGTTGGCAAGCTGTGACATGTTACCACTCACCTTTTCCCATAAGGAGAGTGCATCACCATGTGGAATATAAGATGTGGATGGTTTTCTTCTCTTTCTTGATTATTAGTGGATTGCAAGAAGTGGATGACAATGCATTTATTGCAAGCTGTCTGAAAGACCCTTTATAGGGATTTTTTTCCCAGCTCAGCAGGTGAGTGCTTATTTAACTCAGGAGACAACCTGTAGTCATATCATAGCTGTTCCAAAGCCACAAAGCTATGTAGTAAAGCATATGTTCAGGTCAAAAAGGCATCTGTAACTTCAGCAGAGTGCTTCAGAATAGAAAAGGACATGCTGTGCTTATACGGTTTTCTGAACTGGTTCTCCTTTCGTAAGTTCAGGGATCTCCAGCTGAAGATAGGGAAAACTAAGTAGCAGTGAGTTATTGTGCCAGGAAGGTGCAATTACCGCAATGGAAAGGCACAAACACTCCATCCTCAACAGATGGGAAATACAGGATTGATTTACACGGCATGATTAAACATGTTCCCGGAAATTGTCCTGGATAGGAATGTTTTCTAGATTTGTCCTTCAAACAGCTCTCCAACTTACCTGCCCACATTCTTCTGCTTTACAAGACAACTTCCCAAAGCTTTCTTAGGAGGGCAAACCAAAATTTTTTTAATACTATGGAGGGCCGTTCCAAACTCCACAGGAAACTCATTCAGAACCTCCTTTAATGGGCCGAGCGCTGGGACTTGCACCTCTTTGTTTCTCTTTCAACCTTCCAGTTCACTTTTTTTCAGAAAGACACTTTATGGAGAAGTGTTTGTCAAACTGGGAAGAAGAGGTCTACCCAGGTACACAAAGGGGGTGGGGGGTGTAATGGGAGTACTCTGACATCGTGTGTATTCGTGACTGGGGTACTGTTGTGATACTGGGTTATTGCCCATCAACAGTATTTATTACTGTTACAGAAGCAACACTGCTGACGAATGGCTTGTGGCTTGTTGTCATTTTGTTTGACAACAAATTGAGAACACAAATACCTGCATTTTTGAGGGAGCTGATTGAACTGCTGCAAATGTATTCAAATACAAAGAGACAAAACAAATAAGTTAATATGATTTTGTTTCCAATAGTGAATCTTTCTTGCTATCTGCTTTCTTGTCACACTACTGTCAGGTCTAATAACATAGGTGTCATCTTCTAATCAGAATTATCTTCAGAGTCTGTCTTGCTGATTTTTTTCAGTAGTGAAATCTTCAATCATAGTCTGTCCATGATACAATGGAGCACCAGCCTGCTTTTTTGATTATGACAGATGTATTCCTGCACCACTCCTGTTCATTCAGAATACTGTAAGGATTTGTGTAGATTTTTACCTAAAACAACATACTGGTTGCTCTCCTTTATTCCTCTTCACATAAACTCATGCTGCTGATTTTCACTTTCAGGTTTCTATGTGGCCCATCCCCACTCTGCCTACAATGGCTCCTTCCTAATAAAGTGTCAACACCCTTCTCTGATCACTGACTCTTAGAAGCCGGCAAAACTCCTTCCTTACATTTTAATTCGAGTACAGAAGTATTCTTCCTATGCTGCCTTTATGCCTAGGAGTTCCCTGGAGACACCTGCCCATATGCCCATTGGGCTTCAGACTCAAAA
The DNA here is from genome assembly GCA_035590215.1 of Microhierax caerulescens. Lineage (NCBI taxonomy): Eukaryota > Metazoa > Chordata > Aves > Falconiformes > Falconidae > Microhierax > Microhierax caerulescens. Next base: position 17,652,964 of record JAVJGJ010000032.1, read on the forward strand.
CTCTACTTCACTGTGACACCTACAAATACGCATGACACTGATCTGGTTTTCTTCTGCGTACAGCTTGGTAGGATCCTGCTCCACCACAGCAACTCCCAGATGCTATTATAATATCAATAGAAACAACAATAAGGACGAAATCAGTAAAAGATATTTTATAGGAATAGACTTCTTTCTGACAAGTCCACATGCAAAACCAGCTTCATCTAAATAATGACAGACTATGAAAGAAAAAATAAGGGACTTTAAAACCCTCATGTAGGTTCCCTTTAAACTTCTCCCCTGTGAACTTGTTAAATTCCTACCAACAAAAGGTATAAAGGATGAGCAGGTTTTGTAGTTTTTTCAGCATTAGTAAGAAACCCCCCACAGTTTATGTGCAATAACTCTTCTCCTTCACTGAATGGTGGAGGTGACTGTAAACTGACCTTCAAAGGTATTTTACCAGTGCCTTTTCCTATAGCAGCATGGTATCAAGCTGTTTAACACCACCTTCCTTTTTAAAGATCGACCACATATTTATTAAGATACATCACTTCTGACCTGATCTTCCAGCAGTCTATCTCACTCTTACAACCTATAACTGACATTTCAAAAAGACTTTTAAAGAGTGGGAGTTTCAAAATAATATTGTCTAACTAATACATCCAAATCCCCATGGTCACCTAAAAAATTTAGCATGCATTTGTAAATCCTGACTGTAAAGTAAGACTAACAAATAATTGCATTGCAGTATATATTTGATGAAATGAATGTTCTTTACCAATGAAAGGTGATGGGGACAGCTATGAGAATTAAGCAGCTAATGGAAGAACATTTCATTTAGGAATGTGAGGAAGTGTAATATGCCACACACATCCTAAATTAAGTCTCATGGCATTGCAGAGCTATGACTACAAAGTCATCGTGTGTATAGGGGCGAGAGTCAGCAAATAGCTGTGATGGAAGTTCAGAGTCTCTTTAATCTTGTAATGTGTTCACTGGTATTTTATTTACAGAAGCCATTACTTCTGGCTATATATAGTTAGTTACTGTAATAGTTATTTTACAGAAATAGCAACAAAGTTTTACGTGTCAACATTCTCCATTCACTGGAATTTTTGGAACTTCTTGTCAGAGAACAAATGACCTGCAATGCTGCAGGATAACTAGAATAAATGCAAGCAACCGAAGCGGCTGTTTTCTAGGCCTGCTATTACTATTAAAGCCAAGGTTGCTGGATCAGTTTCTTGAACCTAACAACATTGCTTTAAATTTAGCAAAGATGAGGCACTACGTATGTTTATGTGACTCTAAAATGTTGGCCTGGTTACAAAAAGCTGTGCACACTTTGAACTGAACAGACACTGTGACTGAGTCCACAAGGCTGATGGCAGTTACTTAAAAGAATGGTCACTAGGACTGCTAACAGAGCCATTTTCAAAGTATTTTTAACAAAACTGCAGGCTGCCATGCTAGTAAAAATACTGACACACATTACAACCACAACCAGAAAGCAAGCCTTGCCTTCACCAGGGGATGCCACAGCACTGCCTATCAGGATCTCCCAGCAGTAGCCGTTGGCAGCAGTCATTGGCTCCAGAAGGGCTGGATCTAAAGGGAAAACACATCCCTGCAGCCAAGAGCTGCATCTTTCTTGGATCTGACCTGGGATCAGGCTAGGAATTTCAGGCAGGTGATAAAGGCCTTACATGACTTATTTTCACCTTTACAGTTGTGTGGATTTGGCCACACACATAAACCCCCTCTTCTGGATTTTATCCAAAATGGTGTGTGAGGATAAATAATGACTATGATATGCTCAGGTATTAGCACATAAAGGGGCTGCATAAGAATCTTAGATTTTAGAGGAAGATTCCTGCCAGAAAAATTTTGACCAGTTCCAGTCATTGCATGGACAGTAACAGTATCTGATGTTTGCCATGTTCCCTGCCTGTTACTGGCATGACAGATTATATACAGGCATATTTAAACAGTTCTAACCAAACAATCTGGATAATCTGAAAAAAGAAAATTTGTATGTAGCCAAAATGTAGTCATAGTACTAGATATCCTGATACAAATTAGCATTTAGAGAACTTCTTTATTTCTCAGTCATCATTTTAGGAAATGTTATTAGTAGCCCATTTTAACAACAAGGAACTGAGGCACAGAAAGAGTCATCATCGAAGGTCACACAGGACATCTGTAGCAAAGAAGGAAATTGAGCCTGAGATTCAGGTTAATGCTCCCTAGACCAAAGCCTTTCTCATAACTTGCTGAAAGCATCCGATCAATTTGTAAGCACTTAAGCTGCTATTTGAACAGAACGAAATAATGGACACATTTTGAGGCCACTCCACTTGCCAACACCATCTCCTGTTCTCAGAAGTGATGGATTCGATCCCTCTGTAACAAGACATGTGGCCTCGTGTCTGCGAAGGTCCTGACCTGGGTGCTTCTGCAGAGCCAGCAGAGGAAACTGGAGACTGATTTGCCTTTGTGGCATCTTAGTCCCACATGCAGAGAACTGACAAGCAAGTGTGTATATATATATGCAGTAAAATAAAGAGGATAAATACTTTTTTATTTATAATAGTACAGGAATCATGGGTTTTGCTAGTTCAATGGACTACCTGTGTGGAATACTTTAGCTCTGATTCTCCACTGTTTGCTTCTGATTCTGAAAAGACCTTCTCTTTTAAAATAGAAGCATGCAGTAACCCAGGAACAATGGTCTACACTTCATCTAACATCCTTTGGTATCCCTTACCTTCCTTCCAAGACTTAGTTCTTTTTCCATTCCCTTATGTATATAGATTAGGCATATTAGCACGTAACGGAGCTTCAGGAGTGATTCTGCAAAACAGTTGCTAGATTAAGTGAGAGACGAGCCACACTATCTTCCTCTCTGCAGCTGTACAGTTAACGGAGCATGTATGGAATACCAGTGGATTTTGAAGATGCAGGATATGGTCCTCTGCCTTTGCACAAGACACGTAATTTGTCTGTGCTTTTGACCTTCACAACAGGGAAACAACAAGGCTGCGCGGACAAATACCGTGCTTTCTTGGAGCAATTCAGAAGATCTTCAAACACATTCTGGCAATAGGTATTTCATCCTATATGTGCATAGGGACTCTAAATTATATGGACCATGCACCCTGTGTCATCCACACCCAAAGAAGAGCTACTGTAAACACATACTGAGCAATTACACAGCAATGGCCAGTAGACTCAGTAGCTGGCTCAACTAAGAAAGTTGGTTGCAGTGTCTTCTTCAAAGTGAAACTTTGGATCTGAGCGTAGAGAACCCTCATTTTGATAAGGCATCACGATAAATACTGTAAAGACTGTGGGGCGTTCAAAGTCTGCAATGGTGGAAGTCACGTTAGTACCCTGGACAGGCAGGGCTTAAGCTAAAGGTAGGTCTAACTATCTGACCAAAGCAATAAACTTGCAGTAGTGGCAAAAGTAAGTGACATGGAACTTTCATTTACAAGTACTCACTACCAAACAAAATAAAAATATTAGTGTTTTGTCCAGCTGACAAGTAGAAAACATGAATACAGTGCAGACTATTTCCTGACAGATCTCTGCTTCTGCTGATTGACATTTCTGTCAGTCCTAAATAAAACGGTTACTTAATGGAGATTACCCACAGCACTGCTGGGCACGCAGCAGTGTTTAGGAGTCAGAGGCACAGAGGACAGGGCCATCACTCTGTATTTTCGTACAAACACAGGCAGTGAGATGGTCTCTTTCTCAGAGACCTTTCAATATAGATACAAGGCAGGAAGAAACAGAAGAAAACAGAACCAGATGGGTATTATAAAAGCACTTTAGAATATATTGGCAAGATGGATAGTAGACTTAACACTGGCCATGTTCTTCTAGGCCTTGTAGACAGAAAGAAATTGAGGTTTTAAAGCAGGGAGTTGGGTTTTTTTGTTGTTTTTGTTTTTTTTCAGATGCTCTTATGTCTGCTTTGTTTGCAAAAGGCCTTTGCTAATTAATTGGAAAATTACTGCTTTTTCTTCTGCAGGGCCATGCAGACAGGTGCAGACAGATACAAGCAAACTCTGCTCATGCTCTGAGCTGCCCAGACATAAGCTAGCCTCCATCTGGAAGATGTAGAGTTATGTTAATGTGGCACCATTCCCAAAGTAACATACCCTGCCTCTCAGTAGTGCTCATTAGCTTAGGTTTGTGCAGTTATCTTACTTCTGGACTGGGGCCTTCCAGTGTCTGACAAGCTAAGGGCACCAGCAGAATTGTCCTGTCTTTCTGGCCTCCTCTATGTACATATGTCTTTATGTCACTACATGTTGTCACCTTTTGTTGAGAAATGGACTGTTGAAAATCTTCTCCCAGTTGTACTCCCATGAAAACTCTTGTCAGTCTGCCAAGCTGATAGCAAAACACATGAGCATCTCATGATTCAGCTCACGCCACCACCAAAACAGCAGTAATGGCTGCAGAAGAAGCTAACTCAGAAGCTGCCAAAGCGCTGATGTAGGAAACAGGAGTATGGATTACATTCTTTATGAAGCCTGAGTACAGACCATATGACCCTCAGCATGTTCCCACAACGTGGCCAAGAACCAGGTTGCACTCTCATACCGTAAATAATCCCGCATCTGCCTCCAATGGCAAATTTTTGGGAACGCTGCGAAGGACTGGATTTCCTCCAGTTCTCAAGGAGGAGAGAGGAAGACCCAGCAGATTGCCCCAATGGCTCACCTCACTTCCTGACATTTCAGGTGGCATCAATTTTCTGGCTCCCAGAAAAAGAGAAAGAAATGCAGCTATGCTGAGTTTCTTCCCACTGACCACTGTTAGGACCCACAACCTTACAGTAAAATGACAAATTTGACTGGGTTTATATTGAACTGTGGCTACCATGGAAAAGATATAGGATTCAATCCCCACTGATAATATAGGATATGGGACAGCTGCAATCAGCTTAGCTTTCACCTTTCTATCAGACTTAGGAAATTGTACTCAGCCATAGGAGTATGCTGCTGAGAATGCAACACGAAGGGACTCAGTGCAGGGGAAAGGGACAATTCAAGTTGCTTGTCAGATTTTCATTCTGCCTCCTTGCGGTTATTTCACTATGATAGTCTCACAATTATCCATGGGACGCCTCCATTCATCAGTAAATATTTGTACAAAGGGCAGTACAAAAATTACACAACGACCTCTAAGCATGGCTTTCTGCTTGGCTTTGCAGCCTAAATAATACTTTTAAACACAGCTTTAAAAAAACATATTAAGCATATATATTTGTATGATAACACTTATACTAATACACAGATGAGAGATTTTACTACAGTTACAGCTGGAGTATCTTTTGCAAGCAAGTATATGCTCATTTGTCCAGGCTGCAGACTGCTAGGAAGCTGTAACAGCATAAAGCTGGAGCTCATGTGCTCTCCATTAGCGGGGCCTGTTAGCTCAGGTTAATGCTGCACTAGCTATGGCTACACAGCTTTTTGCCAGCCCAGAGCATAGGTGGATCTTTTGCTTGTAAAAGTGCACATGCACACACCTTGTGCTGAGGAATTTTTAAGCCCAAGCTTGGGAAAGCATTCTATTCAGGGCTATACTGGAATAGTCTGACACTTAAGTCCTTCTGAAACCAGAGGGGTAATCTGTGTTTAAACTTAGTCCTATGCTTTAATCTGCTTTTTTACTATTTTGCTATCCTGGAGAGAGATAAATGTAAGCATGTGCTTTCCTGAGCTGAGCTCTAAAAACATTAACATACAGCAGTTCAGACAATGATTTATTAGGGTCAAATCTAGCCCTTCTCAAAGAACAGTAACACAAAGAACAAGAATTGCATCTGGGAAATGAAAAGTTATTTCATTTTGTAACTAGCTTCAACTAGTAACTAGTTATTTCGTTTTTGTAACATTGCATTGTACATGAAAGTAAATCCTACACATGTAAAAGGGGAAAAAGGCCTTGTATGATTAGACTAACTTTACTGAAATTTATCCAAATTAGGTAGTTTCACATTTTATATACCTAACTTGAATTTACAACTGGTTCATTCTTTTGAACTGAACTCTGAAATAATTGGGTAAACGCCTTTTTAAAAGTTTAGAGATGTGTCAGTCTTAATCTCTTGCAGCAGGGGTCTCTAAACAAATCTAAAAAAACCCTGCTAGCATAGAATACATATATATCAGGACAGTAAAATTACTGATTATAGATAAGGAATGGTATCACTGTAGGTGAGCATTAAAAAAAATCTCCAAACAATTTTATATAGGTAACTTCCTTAAAGTGAGTTGTACAGGCTTAGCCCATCCTTAGAAGATGAGTGACCTAATTTCAAACTATTAATAGAAGAGAAATAAAGTTGACTCCGTGATATGTACTTAGACATAGGAATTTTAATGTGGTGCATCAAAGGAATCAGATGACACAGGCAGTATTTTTATATTCTGCACAAAGTTTCACTGTATTACAAAATATAATCAGACCAAGTATTTAAATATGATTTTTAAAGCTATTTATAGTCACAACCTTTTGTCCTTAGTTATATAGTGCAGTGAGTTCCTATATTTAAAGGTTGTTTTCACATTGGCATAAGAGCAGCATCTGGTCCGAAATACAAAAAAATCTGAACCTTACCTATTATAAATGACAGGGGTTTAGCTGAAAAACTGTCTGAGGTTCTAACACGATTTCATATGTATGACATTAGCTGGTTAAATTGCAACAGCTCAGCCTTTGCAATGGATATTTCCCTAGTATTAGACTAAACTACCCTTTGCTTAGCTCTTACTAGGACAAAATTCCAAATGAACCAGCTCCGAGCCTGCAAACACTTACACACTCTATTACCTTTAAAGACGTGAACAGTCCTATTGAGGTCTGTGAGTCAGATCCTCAACTTGTGTAAATCACAGGCCCTATTTAAATCAACAGAGCTGTGACCGTTTATATCAGCTGAAGATTCGGCACCAGAGATACAACCCCATGCATAAAGACAAGTATGTGCATAAGTCTCTCTCTGGGCCCCTGAAAGCTACAAAGGTCAGGTAAACTTCACAGGAAGAGAGAGAATGCATTGAACATTACTGTGTTTAGTCATTCCAGACTGTTAAACATGCATTTATTATACAGTCAAGATGAAAAATTATGAATTATTTAGGTTTATTACACCTTAGTTACATTTAAGACGTTGCCATTCCAAGGCTGGAGGAGCTGGCTGGTAGTTATGACCACAAGTTACAAATATTTATGATACAAAGCAGAAGACCTTTTAGGGTAATGGAAGCTCGAAAGGCAGCTTTAGCATTACAGCCCACTTGCTCCACTCTTCTAGTGATGGCCCCAGAAACCAGCACCCATTACACTTCATGCATGAGATGGGCTCCACAGCATCCTTCTGAATGTTAACTTGGTGGATAGAGATGAAAAAGGAACAGATGTGGAGACTGCGCGGAAGCGTAACTTTACGTGAAGACTTAAGATGGGCAGCTGACACTTGGACGCCGTTTCCAGCACAGGAGCACAAATGTTTATAGCTATAAGGACAAACAATGCAGGTTCTAGTCTGTGTGGGTAGAGGAACACAAACACCCTATGTGTACGTAGATGTACGTACTCTGACCTACCCAGCGGCTGAAAGGCCATGTTCTTATTTCTGTGTCTTCTGCGGCCACCCTTGGCACGGTACCTCAGCTTTATGCAAAGGTGATTGCCACTTCCCAGCCCCCCTGTGAAAAATAACGAGCCCCATATTACAGTGGGGTGTTTTTTTGGCTAGAAAAAAAAGCACTGGAAATGTTTCCACCACCTTTGAAACTCCCACCAGCCCAGAACTGAACCTAGACGTTTTGCAGCCCCACTCTTTGTCCCCGGTTTCAGTGCCTCGCAGGGCGGCAGGCGCGGCCCCCTCACGCCCTCACCGCCTCACGGCGAGGGGGGGCACCAACATGAGGGGCAGAAGGGAGCCGACCGTCACCACGAGGAGGCGGGGGATCTGGCCTGGCCCGGCCCCGTGGCCCAGGTCTGCTCTGGCGGGGGGACAGACTCCCACAGCCGCACGGGTGCCCGGCTCCCGCCCTGCCCACCGCCGGCCCCGGCCCCGGCCCCGGCCCCGGC
>JAVJGJ010000032.1:17661741-17741600 GCA_035590215.1 Microhierax caerulescens
GGCGGCAGCGCCGCGGGGACCGGGGCGCCCCTGGGGCTGGCGCTGGGGCGGCGGGTGCGGGGCTGGCGGCCTCTGCCGGGACGGCCCCTGCCCCCTGCCCGCCGCCTGCCGTGGGGGCAGCGGGGGCCGGTGAGGTGACCTGCCCCGTGGCTCTGCCTGGAAACCGACGCCCTTCCCAGGCACGGAGGGTGACATTTACCTGTCGTTCCTTCCTCCTGAGCGCTGCCAGCGGGTCTGAGGAGAGCGGGGTGTCGCCTGCGGGAGAATAGTAAAGGGTATCTTAAGCTCAGTCACGTTGCTGGGCCAAAAAGCAACGATTTGGAGGGTAGTGAGTCACCAAAAAACAGGCAGCGCTTTACTCTCAACTCCCCTTTATGACTGCAAGATTCCAAAACGTGTGTTAAAGGTGTGATAAACCCCATGTCGCCATGGGGAACAGATGTGCACCTTCGGCATCCTTCAGGGGCGAATGTATCCCATAGAATTAAGCTGCATGGGAATGTTAACGAACTGTGTGACTAGGTTGGTGGGTTGGAGGGAAGGAGTAGCTGCACGTGGTGCCGCAGCCTGTTACTGAATGCGAAGCAGTATCCCTCTGACTTGTAGATAAAGTTGTCTGCTTTCATAGGTAGTTTGAGATAAGTGGATTACAAAAATGCATGGGAAGTGTTTGTCCCGTCCCCCTTCCTGCACAAACCTCTTCTGGTTCATTGACAGGCTGCTGCATAATGCAGCAAATGTTCCTTTTCCCCAGTGGGACCACTTTAAGTTACAGGAAGGGGCTTGGAGGAGAGTGCGCTTTGTAAGGGTACAGGCTTTGTGGTTTGCCGTTTTGGTGGTACTTCTGTGAGTAATTGTACTAAGCAAGTTGTACTCCTACCAGTCTTACACATTTTCCTTTCCGATAAGCACTGGGGGCTGTTTTGCTGTATGTGTGTACCCTATGTGCCTTTCCTTTTCTTTCTGGCTGTAATTTTCCAGTTAGCACTGGAGTCTTCTGATTTGTGTCTGCGACTCCTTTGTCCAGGCAGGCCTGACAGGCTTTGTGCAGGAAAAGTCCTTGGGAATCTACTGCACCAGCTTCTCTGAGCAAGTGTCTGAGTTCTACAAGGTTTTAACCTCAAGAGGATTACAGTAAGTTGGATTTAGATTTTGAAGTACAGCTTGGTTGTTACAGGTGATAAAAAGCTTCTGGAGTGACACAACAATTTCCATACAAGTTTCTACCATTGGTCTGTGTGGCATTTTGTTTTGCCTTTGCTGTTGACAATATGCTCACACTTTGATTTCTTCTTAGGATGTTACTCTGGCATGCAATGGAGGTGTCTTAAAATGACAAGCAAAATCAACTGTTTAGAGCCTATGTGTAAACACTGAAGTGGGACATTCTGCTGCTACTGATAATGGTCTGAAATTTACTTGTCATGTGGGATTCGTAGTGCTTTTTATGTCATGCCCCAGATGCTTGATGGTGTTATAAACTCTCATTTGGCTAGTAGTATTGGATTTAAGAAGAAGCTAAAATGCAAAATTCTATTATCCTTGCTAGCAAAGGCTGCAGAGCAAAGTTTGAATATCTTCCTGGATAGACATATTTCCTTCCTGGAAGGAACACATTACTTTAATTGCAAAAGAGCTTTAGAAGTTTCTGTGTCCTTTTCTGCTGGAAAGGGATTTTTTGCAGTTACTGAAATGAAATTAATTTCCAAGTATATGTGTGGTGCGGGTGTGTTTCATTGGTTCTGTGTTGTGGTGTTTTGATATTTGGGTTTTTTTTCAAATCCTGTACCTTCAGGTAAAAGAAATCTATTTGATTGAGTTGTAAGGTGCAGTAGACTTCGTTGATACTCAGTTCTCTATTTCTCTAGTTGTGAGGGATTTATGTGACCTAATGTAGTGAGGTTGAGTTTTAAATTTGCCATGATGGCATTCATTTGATTATACTGTGAAAGTATGATCTTTTCTGTAACTTTCAGATGTTCAATGCAATTTGTTTCTTAAGTGCCCTGTAGAAGATGTCACAGTCTATTAAGATTGCTGGAGCAATTTCTGACTTGGAAAATTGTTGCTCGAATTGTGGAGCTACAAAACATAGCCTTGTGCTAGTGCAGGGATTTTTTGATGTTTTGGGAGAAAGGGGAGGGAAGAGTTTTTTCATCTAGTTACTTTTATTTCTGCAAACAGTTACTTATGCCACCTGGATTCACATGTGAAATTTACCTTTCATGGGTGGCACCTTTGCATGAATAGGGAGGTTGAAGATGGTTTCAGTCTCTAAATGAGACTTTGATTGCTCCTTAATGTAATAAGGCCTTTAAAGCCTCAACCTACTTCTGTTCTACATGCAGCCTAGAACTCCTATTTGGGGAGAGAGACCAGAGGAATGTCTGGTTTATGCATACCCATATTAAGATTCTGTACAGTGAAGTACAACGAGAGCTACCCTGTCACTCTTCTTTGTTCTTGGCGTGGCACATCATCAAACTATAATAGCTTTATTTTAATGAGTTGCTGAGAGGCAGGGAGAAGTGTGCTATTTACAGCTATCAGGATAGGTCTAGTGTGTTGCAGAGCTCTGCACTGAGTGCAGAGAATAGAAGTGGTGGGAACAAAAGAACTGGCAACAAAACTGATGCCAAACTGAAGAGTAGACCTGGGAGATATATTTTTATGCAATAGCAGTAATTTAAATGGTTTCAGCTCTTCTTCACTGGACTGTTAATAGCTGTGCAAAGTCCTCCTTCATTTTTAAAAGTGAGAAGTACTTTTGAAGAACACGCTATAACTGTTTTGGGTTTTGTGGAGAAACAAATTTAGTGATTATTGAGTGAGTGAAGCAAAGAGAATTCGGGTGTTCCAAGCAATGATGTTTTGTGCTGTCTGCTGTCATTTGGGAGATGGACAAGCAGAAGAGTTTTGATTCCCTTGAATAGAGTATCAATGGTCTAGTGTGAAGATTCAGTATTCAGGTTTCAGCCTTTCCCACAAGAGCAAAAGATTGTATGTGGACGGATCTGAAATGAAATGGGAGTTGGGAGCTTAAGTATTTAAGCAAGGCCAAAATTTCCAGGGCCTAGCTGGTGTTGCCTGGCATGGAAGTATAATACTGTTGGTGAGATGATTGTTAAGAATTCTTTTTCTCAAAGAACAACATTTTTAAAAATTAAGGCAAAATTTCTGACAATGTACATAAAATAAGAAAAAAATGTGTTAGCACATGCTACATGGAAGTTTGCTGGCCTCGGATTTGAGGAGAGCTGATAGAACAGAGCTTGCAGGAGTTCAGTATGCCAGTTAATAGTCCAGTGAAATCCTGCACAGGGTGGCAGGGTAACTTCTGCACATCACATAGTTATGTGATGGATACTGCACATTTACTTCCTTCAGGTGCTAACTACAGGAGACGCTGAGCAGTGTGAACGCCTGCAGTAACATACAGCAATAGTGAATACATATGCAGGAAGGGAAAAATGCTTGCTCTGACCTAACTGGTATAAATTGGTTACTCTTAATTTTTCAGCTTTGTAGTTGGCTTTTCTACAGCTATGGGATTTTTGTGGATTTGGGAAGGGGTCAGAGATCTGTGCAAGCTATAGTTTATTTCCTCAGGGTGGAAACCGGCTCTCACTTTTGGGTATTGTTACCTGGAGGCAACAGATAAAGAAGTGGTAAAGGCAGTTTTTCCACTGAGACAAGTCTATCTGGAAAATGTAAGAGGAGATAACTGGGCAAGTTCACACCATCCTGATCCCAGGATGCAGTGGGAGGGTAAATAAAGATCTTCCAAGCTCCCTCAACACTTGAGGCAGGAGACATGGGGTACCATATCCCCACGTAAAGCAGGGCATGGAGCAGGCAATAGCTTGTTTGATTGCTTTGTCATGTAGTCAGTGCAGTCAGCGTTGTATATGCCCTATGTGGAGCATAACTGTGTTTACCTGCTTCTTGGATCTTCCTGCCTCCCTTTGGGGACTATCTCTAAGCTTTTTTTCTTTAAAAAAAAAATATCTGTAATAGTTATTCATCATCATCAGTGGCATTTAGACTTGTTGCTTTTTCCTCCTCTTCCCTGCCTCCCCCTCTGCAGTGAATCACAGAACTGTTTTTCTTAGTCATTAACTGTAGGTGTTAGCACACCCTAGCGCAGGCAGCTCAGGAGGAAAATTTCACAGACAGCTGTCTAGTAATTTGGAATCAAATCAGAAGTACTTTTGTGAATTCAAATTAAAAAATGATTCTTTGTAAACAAAAAGAATATATACGACAAGCGTAAGGTTCTTGTTCTACAAATATGAAATATGGTTTGTTGTATGCATTATTAAAAGGGGAGGTGGTTATAACTTAGCCCTGCCTTACAGTCAAATATCATGACTTTTTTTTTTTTTTTTTCGCTTTGCGATACCCCATGTTTGATGTCAATCTCAAGATGCTTTTTGGTATTGGGCTTTTATTTTGAGCTGTAGGACTCCATTTTGGCTTCTGACCATGGCTTGTCTGTTCATGCAGAGTTATTCTCAGATAAGTTTTATGCTTTAAATTCACATCTCACCTTAGTTCAAATTAAATTAAAGTGCAGGTACAAAAGCCTTTAGGAACTAAGTTACCACTCTTCTCAAGAAAATTTAGGTTAATGAAATAATTAAAGCTGGAGTTTATATATCTGAGGACAGTCCTGACTCAACTATGTGCTTGTAAGAACTGACACAATATTGATGAGTGGGTTAGAGGACAGATTCTGTGCTGGTCTTAACTTCTTTGATCTTCTGGATCAAACATGTTTGATGCTTTTTGAGCTTTCTGAGGGACAACAAACACTCAAAAGATGATCTAATGATTTTTTGAAGTGGAAAATCCAAGCAATCAAAAGAAAAAAACAAACATTGAAGTGCCCCAGAAAGACTTAGTATTATTACATGTCACTTTCTAGTCTATTTCCTGCTTTCCTCTGCTGGTATGGTAGTACTGCTTCATTCAGGGCACTGTATGAAGAAAACTAGACTCCAGTTTAGGGATGTAGGAGCGAAAACCAATCTGTTTATGAAGAATGTGGAAAATGCCTGGTGTCATAAACCAAGGAGCTCATTTCCTGTTCTTATGCTGATATAAAGAGTTAAATCAGCCACCAGTGTTGGATGGCAGGAAGTACAATTAACTTTATAGAGTAAGCTTTACTGTTGCTATAATCTTACTTAATCTAACAATACAAATATTGAGATATTTTGGGACTCTGACCTTGATTGCTTGAGGTGAGAGGAAAAAGTTAGCAGAAAAAAGACCCTCCAGGTGAGGCTTGCTTTTTACCTGGGCTTTTGAGTAAGCCCCAAAACTATCATGGTGACATACTGAGTGTTCAGAACTGGCAGGAAAGTTTACAGGGTGGTGTTACATAAGAGGTAATACAGACCTCTGGTGAGAGAATGAGAGAACATGCATGTTGGCTTTTTCCTTCTTCCTTGCTACGATTCAGTGGGTAAATATGAAGAAACTGGTTAGTGTTTAAAAACTGATCATTGGTTTCCAAAATTGCCTGGAATACTGAAAAATACTCAGCTAGCTGGACTAGCTGGAGAAGCGTGACTAATGATACTGTAAGATGAAAACCTTGTTTGAAAACAGAGAACTGTGGGACCCAACCATGTGAAAAGTGTCCCATTGCCTGCAAAAAAGGAATCAGAGATACATCTGGCTCAGATGTTACCTAGCTCTGGACCTCTTGCTTTTGGGAACATTAGTAATGTTTCTTGTTTCTCCCATTCACAGATTGAAGTACAATATAAAATGGAAACATTATTTTCTGCCTTTGAGGTAATGGGAAGAAATAAATAATTAATTCAGGACTATGATAATGACTGTTCAGGTGTAAAAACCAAAGGAAAACAGAGAAGCAGAGTGGCTGGGTGAAGGTGCAGGTGTCTCAGAACTGGCAGTGAAAAGTCACCTGGGAAGCTAATAAGGTGAGTAATTTTTTTTTTGTATTCTGCGGAGATCTCTGTTTTCCTGTGGTAGATACATATTCTAACCAGTCACAGAATGGGACTTCAGCGAGTGGAACAGCACAGAAATGCTGACCTGTTACTGACTGTGATGTTCTCTACCAAGGTGGCATTTTGCAAGCTAGCTAATAGCTATTGCTATGTGATGTGGGCCTCAACAGTCCTCCTGCTGTGGTGCTGAAATTCTGGTGCTGCTTTACAAGGAAAACTTGCTGAAAGCCATTTCTAACAATAGTTATGCTTCTAGTGCCTGAACAGAGGCCAGAGTGAAGCTGGATTAAAGAGTATTTCACCCTTGAGTTGAATGGGACTCTGCAAAATGCTTATCCATTCTGTATGTGCAAACATGGGACTGTAAGGTTTGCATTGCAGTAGTAAGCCTGGGTCAAAGTGCAAAACGTTAGAGAACAGAATGCGAAGAATGATGAAATTCTACCAGATAAAGGTAAAATGTAGTTATAGAAATGCTTTATGGTTTATTTTGTTTAATTTTTTTAAATTCTAATTTTCTGGCAGGTAGAATTTCAAGGGTACCCAAATTCTCTAAAACTGTCGAATGTGATGATTGAAATTCATGGGCTCAACTATTACCAAAAAATCTATATTTGATTAACTGAAATATGGCTATTGTAGGTGTGAATCTTGGGTCAAGAGAAAGTCTAGGCCTTCCCTTTTTACTCTTGGTAATTGTTTTATATAAATCCTATATGCTAATGAGCAGCTCTTTCAAAATCATTGTTTTATTACATATACAAACAATAGAGAGACTTTAAAGGTGAAATTCTAGATCAAAATGAACAATCTAATTCTTAGAGTCCTGTTTGTATCAAACCATATATGAGCTCACTTTTACTAGATTTTATTTTTATTTTCTGTGCTTTTTAGATAGATGGAGGAAAGACTGGCATAGTATATAAGTGACACCCAATAATATGGCTGAGAACCAGAACTCCTTTTGCTAGGATAGCTTTATGTGCAGGCTAAAATTACCTCCATTTGAAGAGGAAAATAATTTCAGAGGCTGTAGTGCTGGATGGTCTGTTTGCTCAGTTGAAAAGATTGTTGAATGTGTGCTGCTGTGGCCTAAATTCTCTGGATACTAAGAAATCCAAACTTGCTCTAGAGTAAGATTTTGTGATTGGGGAAGACATTTTGAGGACATACTTGGCAGTGAGTTAAAGGGCTGAATAAGATAATACAACTTCAACCAAATGTCCTATTTCTCTCTTCTTGCCTCTGTTTCAGATGTCTTCTCTACCAAGGAGGGTGAAATCTGAAGCCAAAGTCCTTACATCAGAAGACAGTGAACTACCTTCATTTCTTGATTCGTAAGGGTTTGGTTTTTTTTCCTTAGGATTTTTTTAAGGTTTATGCTAAGCATGAGAGATTGCATTAAGAGCAGCACTCAGTTTCTGAGAGGTTGATTAAACAGCTTGAATGCACAGAACTTCAACATAAAACACAAATTACCTATGCTGCTTCATGATCGCAGTGAAGATAGGGTGAAACTGAATTGCTGGGTGTTGAAGCAGAATCAGGTGTGTACACATCCCAGTGACCAGGTTCAGGAAAGCTTGGTAAATTGTTCCGCTGTTAGTTCTGCAATAGCATGAAAGACCTGTATTTGAGTCTGCCTACCTTTCTGTTAATTTTTCCTGTTCACTTCCTTTCATGTCAGAAAACACTCAGACTGGCTTGCTTATGTATTTTTTTCATTCTTCTCATTATCAATATCGTTCACTCCTTTGTTTTTCAGGAGCTCTGAATCAGAGGAGGAAGAGGAGGCGTGGGAGCCAAAAAGCAAAATTTCCAAGAGACCTCGGTTGTCAAAGAAAAATGAGGCAAAACCTAAAAAAGCTGCTGTTCCACGGTCAGCTGTGGCCAGGAAGAAAGTCAAGAAGGTAGCAATAAAAGAGGAAATGGTGAGTACTGTAAGCCAGAGACTGTGGTTGGCAAGTAACATGAACCAGAGTTGGGAAAACTCTGCTCACTTGGTTGCCTGAGTCTGATCAGCTCATATGATTCTACTGTTACTGTGAATATTCAGTATGTTTGATAAATGTGGCTTTCTTGTATATTTAAGTGTCCCAGATCTAAGTGCCTTCCTTTAAAATTTTGGCCAATGATAACGGGACATGGTTTTCCCTGGAGATCTCTTTTAACAACAAAAATAAATACATCTGTTCTTCTTTGTAAAATGAAAACTAAACACTAATATCTCTGGTTTCTGTGTTGTACCTTTGATGTCTTCTACCTTTTCACCAGCTGGGAACCACAACAAAAAGAAGGCCTGCACTTAATGTTTCCTTGCATGGCTGTTTGACTCAGTAAGGATTGTAGTTTTATTATGATGGGTATAAGATGCACTTCTGTCAAAGATGGTCAGGTCATGGCAGAAGCCAGTCCTTCTGGATTCTGAAGATGTTCTCTGGGGAAATTCAGGAAAGATGGTGTGGCTTGTCCAAGGTTAAACTAGATCTTGGCAGACCAAATCTCGGTTCCAGTTTCCATGCTGCACCTAACACCTGATTAGAAGAGTGCTTTCCTGCTCTGCTGTTCCCTGATTTGTTGAGATTAGTGGAGGCAAGGACTGTAGGTCAGTGTCTTCTGAAGGAGAGCCCAATTAAAGTCTTTACAGAGTAATTTTATTTGCTCTTTTAAATAGCAGTTCTGCTGGGTATGTTTGTGTCTTTTCTTCCATGCAAGATACATTTCACATTACTCAATGTCTGGCTTGGCATTTTCCCGCCAGACAGAGATGTCACTTGGGAAAATGATGTCTGGTATCAAGTCTTCCTAGGTGTTAATTGAAATGTTGAACCAGTTTGTAACAGTCAACCCTTAATACGCTTTCAATGCCTTTTTTGGCAGGATGTATCTTTGCCTGTTGCTTCTGCAGAAGATAATAGAATGCAACTTCTAAAACCTAAGGAAGAAGATGTAGGCACTAAACCAAAAACTTTAAATCAAAAGCCAGAAGTGCCTAAAAAAATGGAAATAAATTCATTCCAAGGGAAGAAGGTAAAGAGTTTAGAGAGCGATGTAAAACCCTCAACAAGTGTTCCTATAGTGGGAAATCAACTGAAACGTGAGAAATCTGAAGATTTGGCATTTGATGAACCACCTTTTAAAAAGATTAAGTCAACTACATGTCCTGAAGGAAAGCCAGTTAAAAATCTAGGAGGCAACAAAGTAAAAGAAGAATTTGAAATGAACTGGGATATTGTACAGGTATGAGACCTTTTCTTGAGGTATCAACAAAACAATTTCCTACATAATTAGCACTTAGAATCTTAACATACAATTTCAGTCCTCTTGGCATAAGTTGCAGTGTCAAAGACATTGTCTTGTTAGTAGCCATTTAAACTCTGCTTAAATTGCCATAATACATGCATAAGTATTATTGTTGGCTAGTAACTGTTAAAACTTCAAACTTGAACATTATTCTAATATCTGTGACTTCGATAGTCCTTAGTATAAATCTTGCATGTAACAGTTTACATGTTTCTCCTCTATCAGCACGCGTGTTTTTTTTGTGGATAGGCTCAACTGAAACTTCTGCAGGAAGCGATGCTGAAAGATTTGGGATGCCTGTGCACAGCTTCAGAATTTAAGATATAGTTAGTGTGGATCATTTCATTGTAGAGACTCATTTGAGAGTGTATATCAATTTACAGTTTTATCAAGGAGGAGATTGCTTATTGAATAACAGTGACATCAAGGGAGGTGTCATCTTTGTTGTTGTAGGATGTTAACTTTGAAGCTGTTCCAGTGAAGAAGACAGTTTTGGGATAGCTCCTGTTCTGGAGACTGAGTGTGGCTATGGAAGACTTTAATATGAACAGAATGAGAATAGATTGGGCACATTCCAGTCATCATCCTTAGTACTGCCTGGTACTTATATGGAAAGGTGTAAAATTTTGTTTCTGAGTCTTTGAAAATATTCCTGGAAATGGGGATGGAGAATTTGATCTTTATGTATTGCTGCTGTAAAAGCAGTGAATATGATTGTGCAGGAATTGTTATATTTTTAGGCTTCAGAATAAAACTTTTGAAAGGCTTTTATATCAGCCATCTCTGCAAGTAACTGTAGCGACGTACAGTGATAGTTACAGTGTTACTAAGCTAAGGTACTTGTAGTTTGTCCTCCATTTCGTATTGATACACTATAACTAAAGCTCAATTTGTACAAAATCATGTTTAACTTTGCCAGGCTTGGTTTGTCTTGAAACCTTTAGTAGTATCATGCTAGTTTCCAAATATTGGTTGAGTGGGATTTGGATCAGCTCTGAATTTGTGGGTTTTGGTTTTGTTTAACCATGAGATATGCCACTGTTTGTTTAAAAAAAAAAAAAGCTCAAATTTTTCTGAGTTGTTGTGTATTTTGTTCTCTTTCTGGTATATTTTTTTAAATTGTTTTTTTCTGTTCCCAAGAAGCACTTCTTTCTGCATTTTTTTTTTTCTGTAGTTACAAGTTTCAGGAAACATTGGTTGCTGTATGTCTTTCTGAAGTACTGGGTGTGGTGGCTGGATGCATGGATGTTTTAGGGAGGACAGTAGTCCCTGCTGGCCAGCATAATGTTCTAGGAGTGGCTTTGAATGTTGAATGAGTGGCTGTTTAAAGCAGTCTGTCATGTTTCTTAAATGTTTTAAATGGTGGGTTTTGTTGGTTTAATTTTGTTTGTTTCTTCTGATAGGTCTTGTCAGAAATAACAAATGTTGAACCATGGGTATGTGCAAACTTAATTCGCCTCTTTCAAGAAGAAAACACAATTCCTTTTATTGCTCGGTATCGGAAAGAGCTCATCAATAATCTGGAGGCCGATGCCTTGCGAGAAGTGCAGCAAACACTGGAAGAGCTGCGGTAAGTTAATACAGGGAGGTGACTGGGGAAATAAGTAACAACTGGCTGTTGCTTTTGTGTCCCTTATTTTGGTACTTTGTACACACTACAATTATAAAGGAACTGCAAAAGAAAAAAGTTGTAATTGTCATAGAAACATTTAGGTTGGAAAGGACCTTAGAGGTCATTGAGTCCAAACGTTCATCTCACACTGCCGAGTCTACCACTAAACCATGTCCCTAAGCACCACATCTACACGTCTTTTAAATACTTCTAGGAATGGTGACTCAACCGCATCCCTGGGCAGCCTGTTCCAATGCTTTAAGTGAATAATTTTTTCCTAATATCCAATCTAAACCTACCTCCTCTGGTGCAGCTTGAGGCCATTTCCATATTGAGCCTTCTGTTCCTTTCAGAAGGGAGTCTTCTGTGACAATGACCCATCTTCTAGTTTACTAAAACTGCAGAGAAACAACTCTTACCAAAAGAGTAGTTTATAGGTTCTGGAGATACATAGCCTGGTTAAATGTAAGATATACCCTTAGAAAAAAGATCACTAAGAATCCCTTGGCTTCTTACTTGGAGAGCAGCAAAGTCTCTAGTGAAGAGCACTGCTTGAGGCTGTAGTGTACCAGGAGGGCAGGCCAAACTATCCCAGGCCACTGCAGCAAAGAAATGATCAGCAAAGCCTGCTGCAGCGTAGATGAGACTCCTCTCATTCCTCCTCTCTTTTGGGTGGCTATGTTCTTGAGATGGCAAAGGAACAGACTTGCCAGCTGTTCTGTCAACAAGGTGCCTTCCTCCTTGTACTCCCCACTATACCCTAGCAAGAGATTCTTTCCGAAGGGGAAGTGGCCTGAGAGAGTTCTTGTCTGAACAAGGAATTTAAATCACAACAAAATACCTCTGCTGCTTGCATTGCTCACAGGTATTGTATTGTAGGTTTAAGAGTTTAAAATCTAGTACTCTATACCTGATGCTGCAGAACTATTTTGGTAAGAATTACAGATGTAAGTGCTCATGAGCATGGATTTAACTTAAGGGTTTCTTATTTGGCTTCCAGGCCAAATGTGAAAATGTATGTAGCAGTAATGAGTATCAGTATTTGATGATTTTGTTTGAAGCTACCACAGGTTGTTTTGATGCAGTTTTGAACTAATGGGAGAAAGAGAGTAATACTTAGAAACTCTTTCGGATTATCAGACTTGGTTTGTTGAGGATTAGCATGAGATACAATCTTGAGGCGTTTCAGAGAGCTTCAGCAGTCTAATAAACAAGTTCATAATCAATAGCCTTTTTAATCTACTGTGAAATGTGACTGTTAACATCAATCTCTTGCATTTTAGTACTGTTGCAAAGAAGACACATACAATGATACAGAAGCTGAAGAAAGAAGGGAAGTTATCCGGATGCCTTTTAACAGCACTATTAAATTGCAGAACTTTGGAAGAATTGGATCATGTGGTCAGTTCATTAGTCTTTTTCAGCTCATCCTTAGCTTAAACATAAACTTGAGTAACTAAATAGTGCATAACGGAAAGTACATAGCATGACTGAAGTACTTCCTTGCCTTTTAATAACGGTGGTTTGTTTTTGTTTTAAGTCTGCACCTTATAAAACTGGGAGTAAAGGCACCAAAGCCCAGAGGGCCAAGCAGCTGGGATTAGAACCTGCTGCTCTCTCCCTCTTGCAGAATCCAATGGAACTCAATCTCTTTTCTTACATTAGACCAAATACCAAAGGTAAGTGCTTTGCTTCTGTGAGCAGTAATGTCCTAAATGCCTGAAAATATTTTGAAAGGGGAATTACTCTTAATTGTTCTGATGTTGCTGAAAGTTATGCAACTGTTTTAAATTCAACAGTTCTTTTAGCAACATGTGTTAAGAGTTTACATTTAATGCCATGGTTCTTCGACCTTTCCTGTCTTTTTATATTGTAAATAGTAATAATCCTGGTATACAAGAGACAGAAATCTGGAGTCGTTCTAGTTGACATCCAGATTTGCTGGTAAGAGAGAGGGAACTGCTCTGTGCATTTGAGACCTCTCCATGGTTCTACTCTTCCTTGAACTGTTTATTGAAGATTCAATGCTGGTTTTACAAGAGGCTTATTATGCTCATACTCTGTACTGAAGTAAATGTCAAAGCATATCTTGCTAAAACCTGACCTTGGCGATCGGCTGAGTTTTTCTTATTGAATGACAGTAGGGATTGGAGAAGATGTAATCTCTGAAACTTGAGCAGGAACTTTAATAATATGATTGTCACATACAGACTGCAGAACTGTGTTTCTTAGTGAATGCAGTTATGGGTGAATCTGTAGGGGGCAATCTCTGACAATAAAATATGAAGATTGCTGCAACCTTCTGTATGATGTTAAAATAGAGACATACTTTTATTCTTCCCTGCCCCAACTTTTACTTTTTGAATTCTAACACAAAAGGTATCAAACCTCTTTAGTGAGGCTCACTCTTACTCTTCCCACTTCAGTTGTTCTTTTATTTCATTTAAATATTGTTTATAAATTGATCCTAACTTTGCATCGATAATCAGTTAGCAACTATTCTGATTGTTTAATTACTGTGTTTTAGCATATGCCATTACCTCATACAGGATTATATTGCAACCACATATCTGACTATTCTGGCAGAGTCTAAAGAGCCAGAAGAAAATTTTCACAGTGAAAGTTCAAATAAACTATTTTGGGTGCATTCAGAAGGAAGTGCTGCTTGTTGCAGCATGAACATAGGTTTTGAAAATCAGCACATCTATTTTCAATTTTGTGCTAAAAATAATGTTGCTTAAGTTTATGTAATGGTTTGTATTTGAAAGGCTCATCAGAAATTATGAACTGGGTCACTTTTATCAACTTGGGACCCAGTTTGACAACCTATATACAGCCTAAGATCAGAGTGAATTTTTTTAGAGGGATGAGGCATTTGCTGTACAGAAAGTTTTCATGAAATCTTAATATTCAGTTCTTTTAAATTTTCAATGTTTTTAAACTTATACTAAAAATGAACTGAAATAAAACCAGCAGTTCATGTTTCAAAGTTAAGGAAGCAGGCAAAGAAAACTTTGTTCTTCCTTTCAAATATATGCGTGGTCAAATAATTCTCTAATTAAACAAGCATATGGTGTTTTTGTAATGGACACAGTAAAATGTCCATGTGAGTGATGCTTATTGAATGGGAACTGTTGCATTATTTCTTTGATCCTGACTGGTTTTGGCCTATTTTGCCTCACTGAAATTCTCTGCTAGAATTAAAATAGTGTTGCCATGTACACTTTGAGTGTCTCAATTCATATTCAATGCAACACATGTCTTGTAAGTCCCTTAGCTTTGAATTCTGGCATGGTATTACTTTTACCATGAGAAACACTAACCCATGAGAAACACTAACTCATAGGTGTAAGGATCCAAATTCCATTTCTGATCAATTCAGGCATGTAATAACACTTTTTTTTATGGTCACATTGTTTTTCATTCTGGCAGGACAGTTTAGCTTCCCCTTCTTAAAAATGGGCAAAGTTTGGTTTTTGGGTGTTGGGGTTTTTTTTTGTGTTTTTTTTTTTTTTTTTTAATATAATGTGTAACTCTATAGCCCAACCAGAAGCAGGATTCTGGATTCAATACAAATATTAGTTATTAGGGCTATGCAGTTTTTTTAAAATGGTGTTAATAAAGCTCTTTCGAGATGGTAGTTAGTTCATCAGACAACAGAGTGAAAAATAATCTGTATTGAAGGAGACAGTTAATGCTGCATCTGCCAACTCTAGAATTCTTGCTTTTTGCTCTGAAACTTTTGATACTGACCATTGCTAGAAACAGAGTTAGATATACTGTTGTAAAATACATGATGTCAGTTTAATTTCATTACCATGATTCTGGTCCAATTCAACCACTGTTCTAAGGAGAATGCTGTGCCACTTCTTCATTCTTTTGAAGTGAGGGATGGTTCTGTGTGTTGGAAAGCTGAATGATTCTGTTACCAGATGTCTAGAATACTTTGTCTATGGAGACATTTTATAATTTCATTGTTTGAACAGTGTTTCGTGGGAGAGAATGAAGGTACTGTGATCTCAGAAGTGTCGCTGTGCAAACTCCTGATACAAACCAGTGGAAATACAAAACTATTACACAGAGAAAAGAGGATTGCCTGCAAAGATTTTAGGCAGTTTCCATATCAGTAGCAAAATGTGTAGACTTCTGCTGCAATTACTCATTTTATTACAATCTCAAAAAATTATATTTGAATATTCAATTTTACAATTGTAAATAGTTCATTTGCATCCTAAATGTCAGGATCTGTTAGCATAAAAGTAAAAAAATAAATAAATGTTATTTTCTCTTATTTTAATGTCCTTTTGACTTACAATACTGCATTGGTCACTTTAGGCTCATTAAAAATACAATTGTTTCAGGTGTTTTGGAATGGAAGCTTAGTTAATAAAATTATAATGATACAGGATTCTTCACTGAAACTTCTGCAAATCAGTTGGATATCTTGCATCAATTTTCTTTCAGCTTATATATATTTTCTTAGTGTATGTACAGGTGTGTAAAGTAACTTTTCATGCTAGTTTTTTTTTTTTTACAATTATTAACTGTTTTTTCTTTTAAGGACTTTCAACTATCCAGGAAGTAGAGGCCGGAGTACAGCATATTTTAGCTGACATGTTTGCTAAAGATAAAGTTACACTGGATTTTATCAGGCAATTGTAAGTTTGACTCTTACTGCCTAAACTTTCCTGGTTGTATGGTAAGATTCAGTCTCCCAGTGTGCAGATACATAACTGATTTTTTTTTTTTTTTTTTTTTTTTTTTTGGTGATATGAAAATAGCGTTACTATGAAATTGATTTAGGTCCATTCCTTCACTTGTGCTGGAGGTACATTCATTAGTCTTTCTGCCTTTCTGGTTATCAGTGGAGGAGAGATCTGCTGTGACCATGGCATGACACTGACTCCCAAAGACTGAAAAATTTGCTGGGGCTCTGCTCCATATAGACTTGATCTCCCTTGCAGTTAGGGACCTGTAAGAGAAAGCTTTCTCTCCTTGCACTTCCTTCAAGCTGTAAGTTTTCAGAGGTGCATCTGCTTAAGCTATTGCTCCAATATTTATGACTTGACACCAGCCCAATTCATTAGCATGCAGTAATGGTTAATTTTAGCATTGGTAGACAATAAGGCAAACAAACACAACTTTTTAAAGAAGGAGTTACTGATCCTTTGTATTAACTGAATCTAAGTTTTCTTATATTACTTGACTTCAAGGTTGTCATGTCTGGGGGCTTGGTGTGATAGGGTGATAGTTGCTTGTTAGTTTTGGGTTTTTTTCCTCTGCTGTGTACCATCTGTTACAGAGAACAGGGTTATCAAAGAACAGGTGCTGCCTTAGGAGCATGCAGTGTTGGTTTGAATCATCTCAGTTCTGTTTCATTGACCCTTGTTTGCTGTTTATTATGAGTAATGGCTATCTCCATCAAAAGGCTAGAGCACAGCGGTGTGATAATTTCAACGTAGTGGAGTTTTTGTAAAGGATGTATTATCACTTTCATTCCTTTGACCACTAGAAGCTCCTTAATTGGATACACAGTGCTAAAGTATGTTGTATGTATAATAATAATGAGGAGTGTTCAGGAAGCTGTCTGTTTAGGAACGCTGTGACTCCTAAAAATAATGAAAACTTTTATGGGTGTTAAGTGTGCAAAGCAAGATATTAATTCTGAGGCTGGGTAGATTCAAGAGAGATGTTGCATTTGTCAAAAATAGATAACTACTAGAACTTCTTTGCAACTTCCCCAAATTTTTTTGTGTGAAGTTGAACCAGTAACTGACCAAACAAGTGCAGATGTTGGCTTTTGAGTATCCATTCCCTTCAGGAGAAGAGCCATGTTCAGCTTTTACTGAGGTCTGATTGAATTTCTTCTCTTGGTATGTTCCAATCAATGTATGTTATGTCAGTCTCAGCATTAAGATGTGTAATAGTTTTGCAGGTAATTAGTGTAAGTTGTAACTGAGCAGACTCCAAACTTCATTTTTATTTAATAAAAGCATTAATGACTTTGTAGAAGTTTTATGCTAAAATACTTACTAATGTTTGTTTCTTTTATCCAGATGTCAGCAAAGGTACATTTGTATCCAGTCAGCCTTGGCAAAAGTGTCATCCAAAAGTGGAAATGAAAAAGATATTGATAAATTCCAACTGTACCATGAATTTTCTTGTAACATAAAGAACATTCAGCATCATCAGGTACAACTACAAATTTGTATTATTTTCTTAGGATTGTAAATATAGCAAATATAGCTTTTGGATTTTGTTGCTTAAAACTGATTCTGAAGATACTTGATTTTGCTTTTCAGTTAAAGGTAATAGAGGCTTTCAAATTCTTGAAAAGCAGGACTAAACTCTTAATCTCCATATTAAGAAACTGAGCAAAGGCCTGCTTATTTGGTATGCCCATTGTCTATTCAATTCTCATTAAAAAAGTATTTATGATAATTTATGTATCTGAGATTTCAATACTGGTGTGATTTATTTTCAGCCTGTGTCATGTCTTCTCTCCCTGCCCTTAGTGACAAGTGCATAGCAAGTGTTACTGGGAGGGGGATAAAGGCTAAGTGATAATTTATGGTCTCTAGAGGTGAGACTGGGATAATGGTTGCATAGTAGTGGAAGCTATTTGCTTGGAGTGTATTTGAAGCAAACTTGGGTTTGTTTCTTTTGGATATTTGCTGCAGCACTGAGAGTGCACTGAGCCATTTGACACCAAACCTGTGAGGTGAAACTGGTGAGAAGTATCAGGGAAGGATCCAGAAAAATTAAACTGAAGGTGACCTACAAAAGCAGCTCAGGGGAACATCCCATGCACTACCCCAAAAAGGGGTTTGTTTTGCAAGTCATTAATATTCCCTGCTGTGAAGTGTCTTTGGTTATCCTAAGCCCTAAGCTTAGACCTATATGGCATTTTTGTGTCCCTTCTGTGTTTTGGTGATTAAATAAGGAAAGAAAAAGCTTTTTTTACCTGCTATTTCTTTCTTAAGTATAAACCCTAGTATTGTACTTCCAAAAGTCTTTCTCACAACCTCTAATTTCCTTTATTACCTGACCTTACTACCTCACTGATGCAGTTTACCGTTTTTTTTCTCTCTCTTGTTTTCTTGGGCTATAACCACCCTTTTTAATACCTGAAAGTCTTTAGTTTCTCCTTCACCTAAGACTTTGAAGAAATACTTCTCTTCTGCATTCAAAAATCTGGTTAAAATTGTGTTCTTGAATGTGTTTTGGGAGAGGTGTGGGTGTCTTCAAGTGAAGAAATCCTATGGTTTGGCTCAGGATTTTTAGAAGAAGCTTATATCTAAAAAAGATACAGGGAAGCCTGAAGCTCAGAGCTATTTATAACATTTACTAATCCCTCAGGACTGCAGGTTAAATAACTGTGTTTGAAGAACACTTGCAGAATTCACTGTTTTGAACACCTTCCCTATCCTTGTGTGACTGCACACAGACAAGTGTTCTCAATGTGTTTAGCTAGAGGCAGAAGTAGAGGTCAGCTTTAAATAATCTCTTTGCAGAGTTGCAAATAAAGGATTCCATAAAATTCTGCACTGAAAGGGGTCATTGTCTGACTATGGAAGTGCTAGTATTCTTAAAGGTTTGTGTACAACCCTAATTCTGCTCTAGATTACGTGTAGGTGAAGGGGACGGGCAGTAGACTACCCTGTTACCTATAAGACAATAAACTATATCTTTATGACCAAAACATTTGTAGCCATGAGCGTATCTTGCAGCCTGTATTACAATGAGTTAAAATGGTGTGCAGTAAGCTGCAGCTCGGTTCTGCAGCTGGTGTTGCACATGCTGTAGTTCTGGGGTTTACTTTCTGTGCCATTGCTACTTTGAGTGTTTAGACATGCCATGAAATAATTGGGACTGGCATGGAGTTGGGTTGTATGACTGAAAAAGTTAAAATACTGAACCTGAAATGAGAAAAAAAACCCTACTTGTTTAAAAAGCCTGACTCCAGATTTTGACACGGTCAGGTACCTGTGGGTGATTCCAGCTGGAATGTTTTGCTGTTGGGAGGTTCAGCCACAGTTCCTTCCTTTTGGCAACAAGGAGAACCTGACTGGGCTCTTTAGGATGTAGTTGGGTAGCTATACCAGCACTGTCGTAATCAAGGGAAAAAATCTTTCAAGAGTTTATTTGAATTTTTGACTAATTGTAAACGGTTCTGTGTTTGTGTACTCCTTGGGGTTGCTTTTCTCTATTTGGAGATGACTAAACTGGTGAGAGAAAAAGAATTCATGAAGAAAGGATAATGTTTGAGGCAAGTGCTCTATTTTGAATCTCATACTTAGAAAGGAACTGGAAATTTAAGTCCTTGGCAAAATATGTGGAACTTACTCTGTGAGTCTATCTACAACATACAAGAGGGTTATACAAAATGAAGAATGTTGTATTTGTCTGATAAACAGACTAAGGTTTGATGAATCTTGCGACTTGATCAATTATTCTTGCTTTTTCTGAAAAATGTATGTTGTTTTTATTAATGCTTCTCCTGGATCTGTTCCAGTTGTACATAGAAACAGTTGTGGTTTTTTTCAGAACTGAAAGATTTCTTTGTCTAGAACAGCCAGATTTTAATCTGTTACTTTTTAAAAAACAAACAAAACCACAAAAACCAACCAACAAAACAAAAAACCAACAAAAATTACCTTTATTATATTAGAGGGAGAATTTGACTACTTTCTTAATTCAGCATTTCTTGGATGATAATTCTTCTCTAAATGCGTGTCACTCAGAACAGAATAGGCAGATTGTTTAAGAATAAAAATGTAAATAATATTAGTGACTGCAATACAGCTGGTTTAAGTTCAGGTGACTGACACATACTGCAGACAAGAGTGCCAGAAAACAAAATGTGATGCAAATATTGACTCTGCTAACAGCATGCTGAATGATGACATTATAATTCTATCAGATACATTCTCTGTCGTGAGCATAATCTTGATTTCATTTTAGCTTGACATTTAACTTTCTCTCTTTTTTAAAAAAATAATATCAGAATAAATGTGAAAGCACTTGATTTGTTAAAATGTGTCTTTCTAATCTCTACATGAAAACATTTGCTTTGGCAGTCAAGGTACCAGATACTATAATATTTCACATGCAATCTTTATTATTAGCTTTGTTGTTCAATGATATGTCAGGCCTGGTATGTCACAGGAGCAGTAAGGCTGAGGAATATAAATTGGTACTATGTCCTGGAGTCATTTTAAACCATTGTATTTAACATATGTGACATGTCTGAGTTAGCTAGTGATTGAATTAAAGTTCATGATTGACACAGAATGCTCTGTTGTGACAGTGCTCAGGGCCTGCTACATACAGCAACATGTGTAGTCATACAGGAATGTCAACTTCTAGCAGGTTTTTTTGGTGTATTTTTTTCTACTTTAAAGTATTTTGGAAGGGAAAATGAAATCTGAAAACGTGGCTTTTATCTGTAGCTGCTTCTAACTGTTATTCTGTTTCTAAAATCCCTTGGCCGGTGAGTTTTCTCTAATCTTCTAAGGCCTGCTTCAGGTGAACATCCAACATCTTCATAATGAGATTAGACTAGTAGATACCCACCGGTATCCTCCAGAATCCACCACTTGCACTGTGATTCTGGTTGTAAATATAGAGCCACAGACTTCGATTTAAAATTGAGCTCTGTACACTGATAGCACGCGTGCAACCAGATTTAGCTTTAGATCGTGAATATGCAGTTGTGTACACAAGACTTTGCCAGAAATACGTGCATATCTTTTAAGGCTGGATTGTTCATATTAATGTAAAGAGTGTATACAATATTTTCAGCTATTTATGAATTAGGCATGAATAACCCTAAATTCATCCACTTTCAAATTAACTGATTACCTTTGCATCAAAAGTTCTGATTCCTAATTAATTTTAAATATGGATTGATCTCGGGAAGAAAAATGAAGCCTAAAGCATAGGACTAACTTTTTCCCTTTCTGATCTGTGGTTCTGATTTGAATCACTTTTCAATTCATTTCTTGAGTTTGAATTTTGGGTTATTAAACAAGATTATTCCATCAAATAAATTTATGCTGACTTGTATTATAAGTGTGTTTAAAATAAACTGGATCTTCAGGTTGCAGGCTCCAGGAAAAAAAATGTATGATTTGTTATGCCATGGCACGATTTAATCTGTGTTTAAGTTGTGGATTTTATCTGTATGTGCTAGTACTTTGTGAACTGATTTACTGTACCACCATCATGATTTTCTACAGAATGTCAAGCAAGTGCGTACACAAATGTTGATAAGTTTATCTTTTGGATATTCTGTGTGTCATCTGTCTCTGCCATTTATGTTTGCACTCAGATTCTGGCCATTAACCGAGGGGAAAATCTGAAGATCCTGACAGTGAAGGTCAACATTCCTGACGGGGTGAAGAATGAATTCTGTTGGTGGTGTGTCAATGAAAGGTCTGCATGGATACATATTCTTACAGAATTTTTTTTTTTTTTTCTATAGACAGCTGCATACTGAAATGTACCTCACATGTCTCATTACATTAAGAGAACAATTTAAATGAATACTTATTAGATTAAATGAAATTAGCAAGTGGATAATTCTTATTCTGTATTTCCAATTGTTGTAGCATTATGCTAAAAAGGTCATGCCTTTGGCTGTATTTGGGGAGTTCTGGCACCATTTTTAAAGCAATTGAAATTTTTTTTAAAATGTGGTGGCTGATGAAGTATGAATGCATTTTCAAATTGCAATATGCATCACATCCAGTAGTCTTTATTGAAAGGAATTTGTAGAATCCAATAGAATATACTTCTAACTTCTAAAAATAACTTCACATGCCTGATTACAGCAATTGAAGAGGACTACCTCAGATTATAGATCAGTGCAGTACATAACTTTGGGCTTCACAAATGAAAGGAATTATGTGTTTAAAAAAGTATTTGATTTAATAGACAAATTTAAATGTAGCTGTCTTCAATCTGTGATTGTGTATTTTGACTCTTGGATTCTGATCTCTAAGTTAGTTATAAAACTGGGCTCTAAATTTTGGGCGATTCTTTTATTTCTTACTGATTTGCTCTTACAAGTTGCTTTCTTTGAAGCCTGTAGTGAGGTGTTCAGTGTTGCATAATTTTGAGGGGGTTTTGTGAAAGTTTAGGTTAAATATATGTTTTGTGCAATATCTCTCTCAGTCTTTCTTGGAAACTGTACCTTGATGTCCTGTGTTGGAGAATACTGTGATTCAAACTGTACTTCTTCCTTGTATTTATTAAAGACAGGTTTGTCTTTCTTAATAGTTTGAGACATTGGGCATTGTGCTAAGATGTCTTAGAAATTTCTATCTTTGCATTAAAATTGAAAAACCAAAAGGAGGAAAAAAGATAGGAAAAAATGCACTTTTCTTAGTTTACAAAATTGTATACTGTGATACTGCTTTAGCATGTATTTTTCCTTGCCATCAAGTCCGAGAAAGGGATGTGGTAAAAATGTTCCTTTTCACTGTAGAAATCTAATAGTTCTGCTTGCAACATGGAAGCCTCTGAAAGAATTAAAATATTTGTTTGGCCAGATAACATAACATATCGTAACATAATATGATCTAGGACTAATAGTAACTTTTTTTTTTTTGGGGTGGTGGTGGAGGAGGTATCAGGATTCATAAACAGACCCAAGTTTCATTCTATTTTTAATACCTGCATTGGAATTTCTGTCCTCCCTGCAAGATGTATATTCTGTAGGCAGAACATATCTGTCAGTCTTGCTTTTACTGCGTCTATGACAGGACTTGGAAGCACTGTGAGCCACAGATAATGGAACAGCTTGTCACTGCTACACAAATGAAAGTGGGATGTAAATTGAGATATTTTCGGTTGATTACACTTTTCTGAGTCATCCTGAGTTGATAAGAATATTGACCTTGGAAATGGAACTACTTATTAATGCTTAGCATTCATGAGGCTATATGTGATTATGGCTTTTTACTGTTTAAGGACAACCTCTGCACCATCAGAAAACTTCCAAAGGAATTATTTTAGTAGATATTTGTGCATTGACATCTAGAAGAGATTCTGATCTTCCTCATTAGGTTGGCAACGGTGTGACCAAACTGATAAATAGTAAATGTGCATTCTGCCCTGCAAGCTTGAAAATTACTGTCCAAGGGTGGGTGTTGCATTATTTTCATTGCATTGATTTACTGGTGAGAGCAGAAGGTTAAGAACTTTTGAAGCAAGGGTTGCAAAGCTTTGCAAAGGTATTAACTAATCTGCTGAAGGTCACACCTAAAATCAGTTGCAGAACCAGAAATGCCACTTTGCTACAGAGTTTGCCCAGTATTCTAGCAACAGAACAGTATCATCTACTGCCTACTGAGTTAGCAGCAAATATGCTGACCTTTGTGTTCTGAGGCAAATCTTTTAGCATTAAATGCGCCTGAGATGCAAAGTGGGTTTGGAAGACTAGAGTTCTTCATTTTTGCATTGAGCTCTGTATAGATGCTCTTGAAGATTACTGTATTTTCTTTGCAAGTTCAGAATATCTATTATCCTGTAGAAGCATCCATATTTCCTTCAAATTTGGGTTTGTGCAGAGAACTAAGGAATACCCTTCTGCCTCACCCTGTGGATTGTATTTTTCCCCAGAAAATGGCATCTCTGTGGTTTGACAGTGAACCTAGCTCCATTAACCCTAGAGGTGCACTGGTCCCAGAGAGATGGTTATGAAGTGGGACACAGAAAAAGAATCAATGAGAAGCATCCGGAGAGGGGCTGCTTAGCTGGCTTCAAGTGTAAAGACAACATAGAGTTGCTCCCTGGGAAGGGGCAAGAGTTTGTTCCAAAGTGGGATCGCAGCCTTGAGAATTAAGTTTGGTGTTTGATAATAGGGTTTTTTTTTTCAATTTCCAGACAAAATTCTCTGATTCTGTATAAAGGCCGTGGTACAGGTCTTGAAGGCATGCTTTATCTGTGGTCGCCAGTTTGGTACATGTTTCATATAGTGTCTTGAAGGAAAACAAAGCCTAGCTGTGCTTTTCCTGGAATAGTTGTTAATTACTACTAGTGGTTCTTAACTGGGCTGTTAATTATGTTGATGTATAGTTTCATCCTCCGAGGTGTACCATTAGTGTAAGCCACGTATGCTTATGGTGCAGTCCCTGTTGTGAGCATGCACACGTGGAGAGCTGAAGAGTAGCGTAAGATGATAATATATATACAGGGCTTTTCTAAATAGGGCTTCAAAAGTCAGCTCTTGATTAAATAATCAAGAAAAATCTGTTCTTAGAGGGAAGTTTAACTAGGCAGCAATGATCTTTAAAAATATACACACATGCTTTTGCTTTTTTTTGCAGCAAAGTGGATTTTTCTGTTTTCTCGTGAAGTACTGGAATGATTAAAATGCAGTATTTTCTATGATTGAACTTATTGTTTGGATATTTTTGCATTTGTTGCAATTTCTAATAGTGTTGTCTAAATAATTTTTACTTATATAGGCAGGTAATAAAAACATTTGCTGTGATAACCTATTTACAGAGGAAAGGTTTGCGAACTAGCTTGAATGGATGGAAGAGAGGGAGAAACAGCTGCCAGGTTTCCAAATTCATTCATATTTAATGCTGAGGATACTCTCTGGGGGAGTGTAGTCATACTTGCCACCTGTAAAAACTTCATGTTTATAGAACTGGATGGCAATAAGAGGCTTTAAAGCCTTTACCAGTTTTATATAGGTATGGAAAGAGTCTCTAGTTACAAATAAGTATAATAGAACTATTCGCAAAAACTGTTAGCAAAGTGATGAGGTCATGTGGCTAAGCACTCACAACTCTGAATGTTGTAAAACTAAACGGTAAGCTTAATTCTGCTTCCATGTCTGTCTGCATTAATGCAGTGTTGACTCGATCACACATTTCTCAACTATTATATGCACAGACACTTAGAAAAGCTGTTTCAGGAAATTGTAGATCCCCTTAAACAACTGAAAAGCTGTCTGGGTACAAGCAATTTAGGATTCCCAGTATTTGAGTGAGTGCAAGAAAACAAAGTCAAAAGTAAAATTCAGTCCTATTTTGGCCTGGGTTTGCACCTGGACACATTATCAAGTGGCCATAATTCTATCATGTTGCATTAAAAAAAAACCAAACAACCAAGCAACCACAAAAACTTATAAAACTTACCCAAACATATTAAAAAATACGTTTGTATCTCACTTTGCAGTTAGGGAGTCAGGCATGTAAAAAAATACACTAACAAAAATCTGAATGTTATCAATATTTTTAAAAGAAATAAAAGACAGGTGAACTGTAACAGAAAATGTTCATTTTACTTCTGTTTGAGTATGATACAGTTGGCTGCGTTTGCTCCATCTTTCTCCCTTCTCATTGGGTGGACAATCTCAGTGAGTCAGTTGTGCTTGTTCAAGTACATCACACACACACACACCCCCCAAGTAATGTTGCCCAAAACAAAAAGATTAATGGAATAAATATCTGGGATCTCTGTTCTGGGGAGCTCTGAAACTGAAGGGTATTTTAGGACAAAATCTAAAGTAATTGTCATTACAGCTGTGACCGCTCTGCAGTCTCCTTAAAAAATCAGAATGCTCCAAAGAGTTTGCCTTGGAAAAAGTTGGGACATAGTCTTGTGTTCAGTATTGTTTATTTCATTTTCCCTTTTCCCAGAATATTATTTATACTTCAACTATATTAGCAAGAAGTAAAAGCGAAAAATCATTTGCAAACTGTTTGGGTTTTTTTGTTTAAGGACTGCTGCAAAATTGATGGTGTCATTTTGAGTTGAATATAGATACTCAAAGCATTCCAAATGAAATTTGAATTGGGTTTGTTTAATGTTAGTTTAGCTCTTGGCATGGTTGCCTTGTGTCAGTAGCTCTGTAGTGACACTCATAGAGGATGTTTAGTCATTTTTTTAGTGTGTCGAGGAATAGCAAATAATGTAAGCTAATGGTAATATGGAACCAAGTTCTTCATTCAGTTGTGGTAAGCTTTGACTTCTCAAAACTAAGAGTAACTTTTGTAAAATTTTCTTTAAAATGTATGATATGATTGCATTCTAATACCTAACAAAAAAAAAAAAAAGGCCTTGTCTGATAGTAGAGCCATGAGCAACTTCTCATTTCATTCATATTTGAGGCTATGATTTCATTGCCAAATTATTGTAGTAATTCTGCAATTTATAGGACACTACACTCAATGTAGAAGTCTTTTTTTGAAAATTGCCTTTTTATCTGAGTTTCTGTGTATGTTGTTAAAATATATGTTTTCTTTTTCTATTTTGCAGATGGAGACCAAAACATTTTTTAAAAGCAGAATTGATGAGGATACTACGAAATTCAGTAGAGGATGCATATAAACGCCTTATATATCCTCTTCTCTGTAGAGAATTCAGGTAAGCCCAGAATGAGCGTGTATTTTCATACTACCAATTTCTTAACAACTCCCTCCCCAATTTTTTATTAGAATTTCTTTTATCCATTTGAAAATATCAGCGTGTTTTTAATCCTCTGTGGTTATAGAAGAAACAAACTATCTAGTCTTCGTTAATTTGTGACCCTCTCTAGTTTAGGCTACAGTAGAAAAATGGCCTTTCTGTGAACACATTTTACATGTTTACGTATCTGTTGCTTGTACATTTACCTAATAAAGTAAGTTTAGATCTACATTACCATAATAATTGTATCTTTTTCTTTGAATTAACATAAGCCACTAGTTCACTAAATTTTCCCAGCATCAGTTCATGTCACAGGAATAGTACTGTCAGTGACACTGTCTGACAACTCCTCTTCTAGCTGTCTCAAAGAAACCAGCAAAGTAAGACTTGTGATTGGAAGTCCCTCATGTTTGTCATCATGTTTCTGAACAGACTAGTCAAAGCATTAGTCTGATACCATTTTGTGGGTATTGCGATGGCTCTAGAGAAGTCAGTAAACTTATTTCTGGTGATACTGTAGTATTGATGTCGTCAGACAAATTGTCACTTGTAAGATCTATAATATTGTTCTAAATGTAAAGGAAACTTAAAACTTAGTGTTAAACTAACAAGAATTAAATATTTTCATGGGAGTTTACCACATAATTTAAATGAATTAATATGTTAAAAAGTCTACATTCTAAAAGTGTTATCTTCTAATGGTTAACAGTATGGATGGTGTGATTCTTCTCTTGTATTCAAGAGAAGCTCCCCAAAGCATAAGGTGTTTGATTCTGGCAAGGCTTTCTGATATTGACCTAAATTTTAATACCTGTTTTGAGGTAGTCCAAATGGAGTTGCTTCACCTCTCTTGATTTTTTTTTTTTGTAAGCCTGTTTTTTGCTACTGTGAATTTTATGGATTTTTGAAACTGCTGAGTTCACTTATTTTTTGTGTGACCACAGTACATGTAGCTACTTTAGGGGAGGTACTGTTTATTGTTTGGCCAAAACGATGAACATCTTGTGATGGTGAATCCAACTGTTGGCTTCTGTTATGTGATTTTGAAAGCAGTTGTCATTCGTAGCCTTCTCTACAATCAAACTCTTTTAAAATAAAGAAAAAAGACTTACTTCGTAGTGGGGTTTGGTTTTATCATAAAAAAGCAAACTGATGTAAGGGTCCTTCAAGGCTTTTTTTATTGTGTTTTTGCTTCATGACTCCTACCCCAGGACTACTGTGACCAGTGTGTTGTATGAGGGCTGTGGCAGCAGGAGGTTGCTGAAGGTTTTCTGTTCTCTTAATTTACAAAAAAAAAAAAAGCTTCCTTCCCTACTACTTCCTAGATGTAGCTCACGAGTCATAAATACAAAAGATACAAAGCTTGCTGCTTATTCCTGAGTGGCTATTCGCTTATGCTTTACTCTGTGATAATTTTGCATGATTGGTGGTGTCTGGTTAGGAAAGGCTGAAACATCT
Source organism: Microhierax caerulescens (assembly GCA_035590215.1). NCBI lineage: Eukaryota > Metazoa > Chordata > Aves > Falconiformes > Falconidae > Microhierax > Microhierax caerulescens. The sequence goes on from JAVJGJ010000032.1 coordinate 17,689,528, forward strand.
CCTATACAGCAGAATGCAAAGCACCTGCCAGGTTTATTCCTGATCTGTGACCACTTAACCCTTATCCTTCTTTTATTCTCTTTCCGCCCACACCAGAAGCTGATTTTAGGACTCTTGCAAAGGGCTGCTAAAGTATTCAATATCTCCTTTTAGTATTAATATTTCCAACCCAGCCCCCACTGTTCTTTTTTCTTTTCTTTTTATTATCATTAAATGTTGGAACAGAAAGTTTCCAAGAGTGTATTAAAAAATCTGGTGCTCCTAGTGATCAGAAGACTGAAACTTGCCAGCAAGACGGTTACCTTATTTATTGTTTAATTTCCTTTCTTCCACTCTGTCAGGGACCATCATTTCTTGTATCTGGTATAATAATGTCCAGTGTTGCTTTTGGCTCTTTGAAATACATTTTATTTTGTTGCAGTACTGCATGGAATGATTCCATCAGGATTTGATGCAAGTGATGTGGCATGGACGTATTTTTTAATGGATAATCCTTTCCTAATTTTCCATGCTTTCTTGAAGTGAATGCTTTCTCTCCTGTCTTCAGGGACACAAACATTCCTCTGTATATCTTGTTTCGCACCTGAAGTTAGTTTGCAGATATTTTTCCATGGAAAGGATTGCCTCTCAGACTGTGTATGGTAGTGGGGAGTTTTAAATCTCAATTTCAAAACTGACTCTTATAACATTGAATATAGAAGTTAGTAGGTCATGGTTAGGTTATTTGCTTTTATCACAATATACCTGATGGTGATACACAGTCTTGAGTGCTTCGTATACTTGAAGGGGGGGAAATTGAATTTCTGACTTAACAGATGCTACTTTATGAAAAAGTAACTTTTATATTGTTGTTGGGTTTGTTTTTTACAAAATAACCATTCCTTTTGTTCAGAGAGGAGGACTGCTATCCGCCTCTGCCTTATATCTCTGCCTTATTAATGAGAATTGTCACAGATTGGAAAAACATGAAGCTGGGCATCTTGCCATTTGGATGAAGCCAGTAGTGCACTGAAAAAGAGAAAGATACTGGATTGTTTGAGGTAGCATGATATTTTTTCAAGGATTGTATTACTATCTCAAACTTGAAATTAAGGGCCAGTACTTGGGACAGTAGATCACGTCATTGATACAAGTGTTGAGTGAGAGACAGTTAGAGAGAAAAGAGAGGTCTATATTTGAAATTAAAAAATACAGGATATTATGTAATAGAAAGGACATACGTTATGTTCCCCCTACGCACCTGGCACTTTCAGTAACATTTCCTGTTACTGTAAAAGTTTCTGTATATCCATGCCAATTTTAAACATGATTTCCATAAGGTGCACATAACTAATAGCATGTGTTTAGGGGAAATTTTAATTTCTGTGCAAGTCTCCCTTCACAGGTGGACCAATGTGAATTTGCTGTGTGGGAGGACTCTCGGACTTGTGGGCAATAGGGACCCCGTATCTCTGGGATAGAAGGAAAGATGGGACTCGGCCTGTCTCGTGCAAAGCCTCCAGTCTAAGAGCATTCACCTTCCTTTGTTTACAATCCACTTCTAAACTTTATTTGTATGCACATACGACTGGTTGAATCTCATGTGTGTGTATGTAGAAGATTCATACGGCTGTGAGGCTTAGGTATATCCTTTGTTTTCTCCGCTTTCTCAGAAGCGGCATCAAATTGTTCTCTCCCTGGAGTCTCCCTGGAAGTAATTCTGTGGTTTAGGATATTTTTGTTTAATTTCTTATGAACGGGAGAAGGATGCTGCAAGACTGAATGATCAGGAAATGAAATCGCAACTGAAATTCAGTGGAGACGAGCGTAAAATGATGCTTGCGAGGGGAAGTAGTTCTCTTTTCATAAAGAAAAATTTGAGCTCTGACCTATCCTGACACAGGAAAGATGCTTTGGCACAGTAGAAGGTAGTTCCACATAAATGTTAAATGCTCAGAAGATAAGATCGTTTGTTTAAGGAAAAAAGACAAAACAGAATCAATGATTTAGTTGGCCCATATTTGAAATATTATTGGCCTTTTTGGTCCCCTCACCTCATAGTGGTGGTGAGTAGTAAAAGGGCTCATTAGAACTGGAAAAGGCCCAGTGAAGGGGAGCAAGGTATGAAATAATTTGCGTGAACAAGAATTGACTATGCTATGACTCTTCAGCTTGGAAAAGTGAGTTAGAGATGAATGGCATGTGAAGAGTTGCACAGCATTTCTAGAGATAAATTTTTACTCTCTTCCAGTGTAAGACCTAGAGGAGCATAATAATTAAAAAGAATCAGCTTCCAATGGAAAAGGTGGCAGCTCTTTGTACAGATTGTGATGGACCTGCAGAACTCGCTGCCCACGGACTCCGTGGATACAAGAGATGCGTGTGGGTTGAGTAGGAGGCTGGGTAGTTAGACAAGAGATCTGTTACAGGCTACTGAAGAGACAAATCATGTCAAGCTCAGGAAATACTCTGAGCTGGAAATAGTTGGAAGCTAAGATAGGATTATGGGACGGGTATACTAGTGCTGCTGTATCAGCTGCTTAGGCAGCTGCTTATAGGCACCTTGGAGACAGGATGCTGGCATAAAGGGCCCACTTACCTGAGTAGGGCAGCCATTCCCATGGTATTCTTTTTAGTGGTGGCTGTACACAGTGTCTGCCCTTTGGTGGTGAGGGCACATTTGAATTGCTAAGGAGTCTTGGAATGCATGTATACCCGTCACCATCTCACTTTAAATTATCGCAAACAAAAAGCACGGGGATATTAAGGGAGCCTTTTGCTATTGAAGACTTCCTTAGCAAATGTTAAATCAGTTACGTTTGAATGAGAATCTAGATCTCTGCCTAGGTTGCTTTCCAAATGAGAGATAATGAGGTCTTAACAGCTCTTTCTGCACTACTGTGGGATGAGACAGGACTGAACTGGTTGTTTTGTTAGGATCCTGGGCAAATTCAAATCAGACTCTTAAGTTCTTCCACATCTGAAAATTGCTCAGAACAGCTTCATATCTCGTCATGTCAAATAGCCCTCATGAGGGCTGTCCTTGAACTGTGTGTAGCCTGCTTGTGTCACACACTGATTGACCTAAACAGCTAAATTCCCCCACCCTATTCTTACAGAGTTAGTTAAGTGGAATACAGGGGGGGGGTTCTTCTGTAAAAATAAATCCAGATCTTACTTTTTTCCCATGATGGGTAAAAGAAAAAGGAGAATAAGTAAGTTACATGAAGGCTTTACTGGATTGCTTTTGCTAGCCTATTTATTGTAGTTATTGACAATGTAATGCAGCTGAAAATAGCAATAAGTACCTGCAAAAGAAAAGAGAAAAATCAGGTAGGTGATGAATATTTGTGTCCCCATTACCTTTTCAATTTTGCATTTTTCATATACGATGCCATACCATGACAAAAATACTTGTCCTTATCAGTTGTTGTCTTACTTGCTACATCTGACAAATAAGACATCATGCATCTTGTACACTCAACAAGACCTATGTGTTTCTCATAACACTCTACAGTAAGTGTTCTTGCTTAAAGTCATCCAAGTCAATCCTTGTTGCACTAACTCACTTCTTTCTATTGAAGAACATGGAAAAGAAAGGTAGAGAACATCATGGCCCCATCAGCTTTCTAATTTGGTTCTAAGGAAGCAGAATACCCTTCTAGAAAGACCTCAAGTGGACAGAGTGATGACTGTTAAATAATGTAATTCATAGATGAAATGAAATGCCTTCTGAATCACGGTGTGTTGGCAATGAATTGGATAGATCCTTCCAGTTTCTCTCGAGTACCTTCCAGCTGAAATGATCATCCTTTTTTTGCTGGATAGTGATTCTTCATAAGTGGGAAGTTGTGATTAATTCAATCCATGCCTTCTTCAAATCCACTTTTCTTTGCAATTAAGTATCCTCTGATGTTCTTTGCTCAAAATAATGATGTTTGTATGTTATTATGTGTACATTTTTGTAGCTCTTTCTATTATACTCTTTATGTTGATTTACTTTCTTAGACCCAGAATGAGATGATCATTTAGATGATACTTTTTTAAAAAGTGTCAAAAACGTGATTGGAAGTGTAATGCTAATTAAAGATAATTAAAACATGACTGGGAAAAGCCGTACAACTTTGGAACAATTCAAAAGTGCGCTTGAAAACTAACTGAGGGGAAAATGTTATTTGCTTTCACCCTTCTAAGATCAAAGTTGACATCTGATGCAGAGAAAGAGTCTGTGATGATGTTTGGCAGAAATCTCCGGCAGTTGCTTCTGACCAGCCCTGTGAGGGGCCGTACTTTGATGGGAGTAGATCCTGGCTACAGACATGGCTGCAAGTTGGCAATTATTTCACCAACCAGTAAGTTTCGATTCCAACTATTTTTGGAAGGACTGATAAAAAATCTAGAGGAAAGGATAGTTTCAAAACCTGCGTTTTTATAAGATGGATTTCTTTTGTTAAGCTTTTAGTGTTTTCCACACATTGTCATGCAAATTCCTTTCTTCAGGCTTAAGGTTAAGTTTTTGGCACCTGGATTCCACTGTCTCCTTTGGTGTTATTACTCCTCTGTAAAATAGAATTTAAAGTCCCTTCTGCCTTCTTGAATAGAGGTTCAAATACTTATGCCTCTCAGTAGTCACCAAAGAGAACACCTGGAATTTTTATTGTTTAACAAAAAATTTGAATTGAAATATTTTTAATAACTTGGCTTTTTCTTTCTTTTTTTTTTTAATGTGTAATATCTTGGACTTCTGGACACTTTATCAGTCCTTTTGGTTTAGTATGGTGTGTGTTAATGTGAGAAGTCAGAAACATTGTATATGCAGAACTTTTAAATTAAGATTTTAGATACAGAACATCTTAGTCTGATCTGGGGATACCTACCTCTTTAGGCCCATGCAACAATAGTTTGTTTTCCTTTTATTTTATTGCTTTTTTTGTCTGAGAATATGTCCACCCAGGGTGGGTATGAGGAAAGGTGTGTTCTTGACACGTGTTAAAATGGCAATAAAGGTAAGGTAAATGGTTATTAGCTTGCATTGCACCATAAGCTATCAGTGCCAGTTAATACAGTGATTTCCAAATGTAATAGATGGGATGATGGCATTGGAGTTCTGTTGCTCCTGGACTGGAAGTCCTGAGACTGCATTCCTAATTTTCGTCTCTCTTTACTGGATCCGTAAAATCTACTAGACTAGAGCAATAAATCTTTTGCAGTGGATTGCTGTTTTTCATAATGTAATACAGTTTATTTGCCTAATATGACTAGATGCTCATTATTTGTTCTGTAGATATGTACCCAGGAAACTAGAAAATATATCAACACATTTTACTTCTGCAGTCAAAGCATTTTTATCCTCTGCCCACAAGAAGTTTCTTAGAATTTGATAAAAAAAATCAAAGGGAAAGATGGCTTATTAAGAAGCTTTCTTTGTGAATCATAAAATTAACTTTAGTAATTTTGCAGGATATAGCTTCCTGATCTTTGTGTTTTTTATCAAATGGCTTTGCCTCTCGTTGTTCTAGGTCAGATACTCCATACTGATGTCGTTTACTTGCATTCTGGTCAAGGATTTCGTGAAGCTGAGAAGATAAAGAGGCTTCTGCTACAGTTCAAGTATGCTAAAGAAACTGCCATTTATTACCCTTTTGTACCAAACATAATGAAAATCTTCTCTATACAAATACTTTCTTTTGGGTAGAACAAAAATTCTACTGATTTAACTGGAATTATTCTTTTTTTATGTAGCTCAGAGCTTATTTTTCTTTCTGTCTTATGTTCAAGCTTTTACACTATGTGTATGTTAGAAACGTGAAATCAAGCCATGGCTATGACTAAGGCTGCGTGCTATGAATGTATCCCCATAAAGCTCTGTCAATCCATTTATTTTTAGGAATAGAAATTAACATTTAGCTAAGGAATAAGTTTAGCCTCACGCTTCCTACCTCCCACTGCCACAACCCCCAAACCACTCATCTATCTTTCCCTGTTCCAAAAGCCACATTTAGTTTTTGGAAGAGTTCTATTAAGCAAAGGAAATCCTGCTCAGATAGATCTCCAGACAGACCTGCAAATAGGGGCAGCATGATTAAAAGGTTATTGTATCCAACTATTTTGGGATCCCCTGTGGACAGACATTGGTCTACTGAGTCAGCTGCTGAGCTGCCACAGCATATAGTCCAGTTTGTCTTGAAGCATTAGACTGGCTTTAAACAAGGTGATTTGATGGCTGGCTGACTGGTGGGGCAGTCAGAGGCAATGACCTTGCAAGCTGTTGCAAACTATGATGTTCCCATTAAGGAATTAAGATTCTGATTGCTTGGGCTTCTGCCCTTTTTCATGACTCATAACAGATGAGGGAAATAGGAGATGAAAGGGTTTGAGAACTGTAAATAACATTACATTTCTTTTACAAAGTACCATTTCTGGGGTTTCTGCAGATATTACCACTCTTCGGTTCCATTACAAATGAGTGAAAATGTTGACTCATCTCTTGAATTGTCACATTGAAAACCTGTTAAACACATTGTGATATTACTAGGAGTATGTTCTCTTTAAATCCAAGCCTTGTGTTATGTAAAATAAGATATATTTCATCGTTGTTGTGGATTGAATGCAATACATGAAAAAGTCTAAAAGAGTAATTGAGAATAATTGTTCATTTCTTTTATCCTGTGCGAAGCTGTAGCACTGTCGTGATTGGCAATGGCACGGCCTGCAGGGAGACAGAAGCTTACTTTGCTGACTTAATTATGAAGAAATATTTTGCACCACTGGATGTTGTTTATTGGTAAGACCACTTTGTTTGCTAGGGTATTCATCTGTTCAGCATATCTTAACTCAACAGGTAGTTTTAACTGTAATTTTTTGAAGTATTTCTTTTTGTTGCCTTTGAGTCAAGCTTGACCCATCCTTCTAGCCAAAGGAATGTGGCTGTAGCTCTTTGGAGCATGAGAGTAGTTCTCCTGAGTCAGTAAGAGAGACTCACTGATGCATTTTATTTTCTCTTCCTGAGGTTCACTCTGTTGCTATTTATCATTGTAACCAAGTATGCAAGAATAGCAGCTCAAACAGCCAAGAACCTGTTTAACGTTGTGTGTTTATTTCTTGATAAATGAGATTTAAATGCAAATGGTAAAGCTAGTGTTTTCCAGCTACAGTATGGAATGCTTGCTTATCCTATGGGTATTAAACAGGTCTGGAAATAAATATCTTGTTAATACCTAGCAGAACTAGTGAAGGTATTTATCTTCTTTAAACTTCAAATTTTATTCATTAGTTTGAATTAAAAAAACTAAACTATTCTGCTGTTGGTTTGGATGGAAACTGTATTATATCACTTTTTATCCCATGTAGAACTGCTCTTTTTTTTAATTTACACCTTTATTTTTTTTAAAGTACTTTTGGTGATTTGCCTTGGATTATCTTTTGTGCTGAACTTTAACAGAAGTATTTAGGTTTCACTTTCTTAACCTATTTTGGTATGTTATCTAAATTTTTGAAAAAGTTATCACTGTTCTCTGTTCAAACTACTGTATACATGTAATAGAACCTTTTTGCCATAGATTAGGAAGGTATCTTACAGGAATGGTCAATGAATGTATTATTCCTACTAACATGCAATCGTTTAATTGCACTTGTTCTTTGTTTTTAAGATTTCCAAGTAAATTTGCACAAGATCTGATACTTAAATCTCCTTTTTATTCCAGGAGACACTGTAAGGTTTTTCTGATTATAATTGTTTGCAAAAGAGGCTGTTCAAGCTTCTGAAAAATTAGGCACACTCTTTCCTGTGTCCAGCTCAAAACCAGTGGATTTTTAATGCCTGTAGATAATGGAAAACACTTCATACTGTGTGTTTTTTGGCAAATGTTTAATTTCACTGTCATTCGCTTCATATAGTTTAAAAAATCTCTTATGTTGACAGAAGTACTTGGTCTGAAAGAGTAATGGTGAGTTCATTTATTGATCATATGCTACAAAATGTAAATAACTAGTTAGTTTACCCAGAAAAATGTATTTCTATAATACTGTGCAGGATGGTTTTCTCACTGCATTTTCCTCTTTTGCTTTAATATTTTCTCCATATTTATAGTTCAATATTATAGAATATGCAATGTAATTATCAGTATTGATTTTTTTTTTTGGCCAGTAGAGCTACCAAGTTCTTGAAACTGACAAAAGCTCTTGTGAAATAGAAATTTAGTATAGATGCTCAAAGGTAGAAGTCAGCTTATCAACTTGGTTGTTTTTTCTAGCTGTGACAGATAGGGTTTTTTTAACCTTTCACTTTTACTGAAACTTGTTGTGATATTTGTAGGTTGAATATATAAATGCATTTGTCTAGCCTGCCAGATTAATTCCTGGAAGTGAAAATTAACATTATCAAAAGCATTTTTGCTTTCAGTATATGTAATTTTTAATAGTTTTCTTGTGCTGTGCTCATATATGGTAAAGAGCTAGTCCCTACTTCAGAATTGGTATGCAGAACACTGAGGTACTGCATGTTAAAATAAAAATCATAATTTTTTTTTTTACTGCATGCTATAGGCAACATTTGATGCTGTTGAACTTTGTTGCTGTTGAACGCTGTATGTGCGTTTATTTATGTGAGTTTACAAATAAGCTGGGCTTGCCATTCTTGTGTGTCTCTTCACATTTTGACAGTCTTGACTGAGTTTCTTGAAGATTGGGGTTCCCATATTGCTCTTTCTGCTAAACTGGTGTTACGTGCACCTAAGTGCATTATCCAGTGCTGGGGTTTCCCAGCTATGCTGCTAAATCCTGCAAGGCAGCTGTTCTGTTTGCTTTCTAGCTCCAGAAAGCTTTCTTCTTAATCTACTTGGTATGTCTTAGTAACAGAAGGGAATGATGAGTCCAGTCATCCACCCCTCACTTCTGACAATCCAATGAGATGCCTGGTATTTGTGTCAGTCTGAGTTCAAAAATGTAAGTGATACATGCTAAATGAGGAGTAATTAGTACAGGGTTACCGTTTGAGTAATAGGTGACAGTAGGCATACATTGTGAGAACTGCTATACCTTTTGAGGGGAACTATGAAAGGTGACTTGGAAGCGTGTGCTCTGCTAATCTTTTTTTTTTTTTTTCTTTTAAATTAAAAAAACATCCCCCAGAGGATGTGCTCTCAGATCACAAAAAACTTCTGTTTCTATGTACTGTCTTCCCTTGAATATGTTCTTTTCTCTTGATAGAGGAGAATGAGAGCTTTGTTTATATATAGGCTGAATACAGATCTATAATCAGTTCTGTGGAAACCCACTGTAAGCTTTTAAATCAAGTGATCTTTGAATAGTTTTTCAGTTGAAATATCTAAGAAACAATTTAAGTAATGTTGGAACAGTTAATTTTAAAAGATTTGCTTCAGCAGGTTGCAGTTAATGGATTGACTGTATAAAAAATGGATTTAAAAATCAATTTAGTGTTTGAACTGCAGGGGAAAAAAACAAAACAAAAACCCCAAATAAAACCCAAACCAAATAAAAAAACTCATAACAAAAGAAAAATGCTCCAGTCCTTAAACCATAACAGAATGAGTCAGTTGCATCTAACATGATACCATTTTCTAAGCATTCAGCTTCTTGCAGTGATGCGCTGAGCTGCATGAAGGTGGAAAACCTTGCCCAGCAAAACAGTGCTCAGTTCGTTGCTGTGTGCACGTTTCAGAAAATCACCAGTAGTATTTGCATTTACAAACTTTTTCCTTAAAGGAGTCCAAATGTCAAGTGGCTTGGCAGATGAGGATGGATTGTTTTATAGTGCTTTAAAACCAAAATCCCAATCAACTGAAGCGGTCATTCAGCAAGGTGGCTGGTAGAGAAGTCCTGCAGACTTCAGCTTCTTTGGCAAATAAAGTTTGTAACATGACACTACTTAATTTTTTTCTTAAAGTGGAGAATAGAATCAGAAATCTTTATAAAAAAAATAAAAATATGTTCATACTTTCATGTCCAGTTCATCATCTGGAGCTTGGATCATGCATTTCCAGGGAATTGAGACAATAATAGTCTGTGCTTTTGGAAAGAAGGTTGATACATGCAGAAATAATCTGGACAGGTATGCACTCTAATGAAGGTTAATGATAATAACCAGCTGAACACTTAATTGGTTGCATGTATGTGCAGTACATGCTGAAATAGTCTCTCTGCTACTAAAGTCCTGCACAGTAACTTCAGAATTGTGCATGAAGTTATTCCTGGGCTTTAGTATACGACTCTAGTCAGCACTGATCTACAGACTTAAATAGGACCACCATTTCACCATATTTTTTTTTTTTTAGTTGTGTGGCAAGAATCAAATTACCTGATTCTCACTTTAAAATAAGTAAAATCAGTATGAGAAAAGATTTCCAAAATAATAATCTCTATTTTCTTCATTTTATTTTCCCTCAAAAACATTACAATATTTTGATGACTTTGTTGTCTTTTTTAATGCTGATAAATATATGAAAATCAAGCAGTTAAGGGAACAATCCTCAGCAATAGCAAGTGCAAACAACATATAGTTTTACTAAAGTTTTCCAAAGATAAGACATATCAGTGAAGACAGTAGTAGGAAAGGAGGCATGTGGCATGATTTTTTTCGTGTGGCTTGAAAACGTGTCTGGACTCAGTTTGACAGTTTTTTATTTGAGGCAAATATTTTTCACTGTTTTCGTAACAAACATGCTTTCAGATACCTACATCCAACCTAAATAACTGCAGGACTTTTTTTTTTTTTTCCTTCTTTCTCCTTTTGAATGTAGTTTCCCTTTTAGAGCTGTGTTTATTGACTTAGATTAGGACTGGACTAGAGCCCAGAGACAGTCATATCTAGTCTTCAGGTTTTTTTGTTACAAATCAGTTTTTGTTACAAGGTTCAATAAATATTCTTGATTATTTATGTTAGTTCTATTGTGAGTTCTTGCCAAAGATACATTGTATCATAACCAAAACAGATGTTCTGTTTTAGATAAGTGTATTTGTTTTAACAAGACCAGAAATATAAATGAAACAACAGTGTGCTCAACATTAACATGACAGAAGATGAACTTGTAGGATTTCATTGGCCTTTTTGGATTAAATGAAAACCTTGAAAAAATATTTCAGGAGTTTCATTCCGTATTTCAATCACTGCAGTTGTTTTTCTTTGCTGTCAGTTGTAGGCATCTTGGAAATGAAACCTATCTGAATGACAGGTGAACTATGCTAGAGCAGGACAACATGAGTAGCTCAATCATCATATTTGGAAAGATAAAGTCACAATTTTTCTTTCAGCCTCAGTGGTTTCATTGTCACAATACAGACATTCTTACTGGTCTGATTTATATGCTTGTTACATTAATGCACACTCAGAATAAAGTATTCCAGCTCATATTTAAAAGAAAGTTTAATAGGTGTCATGAATTGTTAATCGTTTTTAATAACCAGTAAAGAATGCAGACAGGCAAGCGTATTTTTTTTTTTTTTTTGTAGCTGTTTTTTAGGTGTCTTGGTGTTTAATATCTCTTATACTGGGTTAAAAACTTGATACAAAATCCTTTTCTGCCACTTTCAGCAAAATCTTTTCTTGCTCTTGAGACTTTATAAGCAACATAATTAATAATTTACTGCTGTTTAAGTTCAAGCACTTCTGTACTGTGACAAATAGGGCAAGTCTGTAATGTAATGTCTTGTAAAGTTCTCTTTGAGTTTTCTTTTAATGTTTAAATTGTCTGCTTTAGAATACATGGAAATGTTCTGCTAAGGTAGAATAGAACTGTTTAATACCTTTTGAAGTTGGACCTTGGTGGCAAGAAATTGATTTGGAAATATTTGTTCTACAGGAATTTAGGTCCGCTTGTATTTTATAGGTGTCTGCACATGCTTTAAATATCCTTTTCAAATTAAATGTGTGTTTTATGTTGTTGAATATCTACATTATACTCGCTCAGCTTTAACAAATACCACTTTCAAGTTCCATGCCTCTACATTTCTAATGTTACACTAGCTTAATTCCCATTACTTTTCTGCTTCATAGCACTCGCAGTTTGAAAGGGACCTAACATTCGGGTTCACATTATGATAATTAGGTTTCAAAGCAGTGTGGGGGGATTAAGATGTCTGAAGTCTAGTTGCTGAATAAAGTTCAGAACTACTTGTAAAACTTGTTTGAGTGGTTAACAGAAGTGGTTTTATTTATTCAGTGCTCATGCAGCATTAATCCGTATTTCATCAGGTGCCCACAGTGCTGTAACTCTAGATATGACCTTGGGACTTAATTTACCCCATCTCAGTTTTCCTTATTAATGTGCCATGAAAGAGGTACATGAAAGATAGCCAACATCAAAGCACCTTTTCAAATAAAGTGGTTGATATGAATCCTCTGGTATTTAACACTGTCTGTCAAATGTTTCAGCTGGTTTGCATCCTTTTACAAGCTATTGCTTGCTGCATTAATGCAGTTGTTTCAAGTCTCTTGAGAGTACAAAGGGGGGTAGGGTTATGGGAAACTTTATTCCTATTTCTTTTTTATTATATTTTCTTTAAGCTGTTAATTTTGTCTGTTTAAGCTATATAACTCTATTGACGACACATTTATGTATGCACACCTACACACCTTAGGTCATTAGATGTCTGACACAGAAGGTAGAAAGTAATTTGGAAAGTTTTGGCAAGAGGAATACATACTGGGCAGAAACAATGCACACGTCCAATATGTGCACTGAAGAACCTTTGTTCTGCTTTCATCTCTCTCAATCTCTAGTGGAGTCATGAGAAGTCTTAAACAATGAAGAAATAATCTGAGGAACAAACAGGTTTAAAATGTGCATGAAGAGGTCATAGTCAATATAAAACATTTTGAATTATGTGGTGATTTACAGCCAAACTGTCTTCTGTCACTTAGAATTTGTTTTCTGTTGTGATTATTTGCCATAGCTGCGTAAGAACTCGTGATCATGCACACTTCAAGTGAAAAATCACTTTCTGTATATTTATATTTACAGGAGACAGTCCTGTAGATTGGAACCTCGCTCTGCATAGAGACTTCTCCCTGCTACTCTTGATTATTCTTAAGTTTAGATAGTCTATTGATCAGCTCAACATGGGCTGTTAAAAGTGCCTGCATTTAAAATAGTATCCAATGTTTGTGCCTTGTGCATCCACAGACTGGTATCCTACGTTGAGCTGATTCAAAAGATGAAATGCAGAAGATTCAGAAAATCTTAAATTTTGAAGCAGTCCAAGAAAGTAAAGATTCCTCTCTGCCCCCGCACCGTTGCTTGTTTTAAAAGTTTCATCTGTATCACCTCTAGGTGTGTTTTTCTGAATAGAGGAGGAGAAATGGGTAAGCAGTAAAGTTGCAGCGAGACAAATGAAATAGGTGATAATTTCTGGCTTGTGTAGCATGAATTTGAAACTTTTTAAAACAAGCGATACACTTGACAATTATGGAGCCATCTTTGAATTCTATTTCAGAGCAATAACTCACAGGTTTTTAAGATGAGAACAAGAACTATTTGAGTATGTCACTGTAGTTAGAGAGATTAATTCCTTTAAGTTCAGAAGAAGAGTAAAATGTATGTGGAGTCTAGACTTCAGCAACGTGAAGGCAGGGGGTCAGGAAGTAAATGTAACTAGTGAAAGAAATCTGAATCTTGAGAAAAAAGTTCATTTTTCCAGAACACTAGGACATGTAGTTTGACTTGCATCCAGGGCAATCTATGGGAAAACAGTCTTGGGGGAGAGAGGAAAGCTATTCATGTAACTTCCTTTCTATGTTTTCTCTTTCTAAAAGAAAATCATAGTAGCAGTAATGTCACTGCTTTTAAAAAGTTTTAAAAGCACAGATTTTAAAAGTTATGTATTCTCAACATGTAAATCTTTCCAGACCTTTAAAGTATACTAAACAGACAAGCAAAAAAAAAATCACTGCTGTATAATTAGGGAAGATTTTAGGATGCAAAACCATTAAGCATGTGGTAAGTTGTTTAAGGGCAACTTGCAGGCTCTTCAATTGGAAAATTACTGATCTCAAATACACTCTTGTCAATCAGATAATAAATGTGGGAAATTGATCACAATAATTCCTGTCCCATTCCCCTTTTGTTTTTTAACAGAAAAATATTTTTTTATAATCAGCTAGAAGACGTGGTATTGCAGCACAACGGAAGTCAGGTAAAGAGAGGGAACCATCCAAAAATATTTACAAACAAAAGAAGCACGTGTTGGTTAGGTAAAAGGTGGAGACAGACAAAGAATGAGCAATGAGCAAATGCTACAGTTTCTGCACAGTCTGTGCCCATCAGGTCCCCTGGAAGCAGTTTTGGAATGTGTATTTCATGGGATGTATTCATAGAGCAATACTGGGTGTTTTGCTCCTAAAACTCAATTAAAACAAAGTCAGATTTTTACCAAATATATGTAGCAGTGATTTTAATGTTCAGCATAGAACTGCTATACTACTACACTTTCAGTTAGGGAATTTTATTTGTGGGCTGTGTTTGGCTCAGTAGTAGAAGTCTTTAAAACACTATTTTTATCACTTAACGTTGTGTGCTGGTCGGTCTTTCAAATGCAATCTCCCTTCTTAAGAACTTTCTATGATGACAATGAAAATTATTCTGGCCTAAAGTCCCTTGTTAAGGCTACTTCCAGAGCTCAGAAATGAGGAAGGATTTAATAGATTTAAATGAGATGACCAGATCTTAAATTTGCTAGATTGCTGCAGTGAAACAAAAGTAGTTCATGTGAGTATTTGATATTTTTGAGGGGATGGGGTACTGTACAGGTTAAAAATAAGCTTTTTATTTCAGACTGAAAGGATTCAGGTTACTGCTTAACGTGGTTACAACCCTGAAAGTTTTTCTGTGCCATTTAGTTGACACCACAAGGTTCTTATCCATTTAATTTTAAGAAAAGATTTCCAGGAATACCTTTAGCAGAATGAACATAACATGAGGCAATATTATAACATGCCCACTTGGCCAGAATTGGTGTTCTTATTCAGTCTGACCTTCTTTTGCTGAAGGGTCCCCAAACCACCCTTTTTGACGATGGCTGTTGCGTCACTTACATGACGTTTGGAATATTAGTAGAGATACTGAAGGACGAAGCTTCCAAGTCATCACCTGTGTCTGACAGGTTGCGTGCAGGTCTGCACTGCGTGTGCCACCTTGTGCTTGGCAGGACAAGGCGGGGAGCCTTTTGTTCAGAGGTGTCTGAGTGGTGGCCAAGGTCAAGGGGTGGCTTAAGGCATGCAAGAAGCCTGAGGGACTGGGTAGCTGGTGGAGGAAGCGGTGCAGAAAGAATGAGGGTGCAGTCAGGGGACAACGGGCAGGGCACTTTCAAGGTGCTTCCTCTAGACAGAAGCGCTGAAGTACCGTCTGTGGGAACTTCACGCGGCTTTCAGCTCTTTGTCTTTTCAATGCAGCTGGCTACATCAAGAGAACAGTTCCCTCCCCTAATCGTTTGTGAGTGTGAACGGTGTACAGTCCGAGCTTAAAACTGAGGTTTGGACTTCAGCTGAAAAATGTGAGCTAATGACATATTACTGCTTGCCACAACAAGCATTGGAGCCAGACTCTCAGCAACTGCATCTATGAAACTTTTCCCAATATTACAGTTTTTAATTTATTTTTTTTTCTCTAGCTGGAGTGAGCTGAAGTATGCTTGTTCCATGTAAGTCGAGAATATGTTTTAAATTGCTGTCTATTCCTTATACGGCTTAGAAAGTTAGGGTTTGGTCGGTTACTGTAAGACATCACATGAAGAAAATGAGTCATGCTCTGCATGCAGCTAGGAATGTGAAAGTTTAGTGGTATGAGCCTTAAATGTTCCAGGCTTGGTATTGATCCTGATCTCAAACAAACCAGAAAAGCTTAGGCTTTCGGGTAAGCTGCTGCAGCGCTGTTCTAAGTGCTTCCAAAACTACAATGTTTGGTTCAGTGTCTCAGTATTTTTAGGTGGCGCTTTTTTTTTTTTTATGCTTTAAAGTAACAGCATGTGTGATCACCTCCATTTCTATTATAGTAAGATGGAATGTAATCAGATTTGGATGTTACCTGCTCAAACAGAAGCCAAAAGAGGTTAGATGGTGACCGAGCTGAATCATAATGGATCTTTGACATACTTTTGATTTGCAGACCACTGAAAAATTCACTAGTGGTAGTGTAGAATTCATTCCAGAGACCGTAAACCTACTGACAGTGGGCTGGTTTCTTCCATGTCCTTTATGAACCCATTGGAAGAAGCCTGTGAACTACAGAAAGAACTAAAGACCCAGAAACTTTGTATTTAAAATAGGTGAAATTGTGCATAGGTGATCCTCCCCGCATTTGGATTTGCAGAACTTTGATTACAGAAACTTGCAGTGTGGTGCTTGTTACCCCTGTTTGTGCATTTCACACTGCTAGCATTTACCCAGCATGGCTGTTTGATCTCACACAGTAGTATGGTATCTCCATGCTAACAAAATCTTTGATACTGAGAAGTGAACGTAGATTGAACTCATTAAAATGCTAACTTATGATTTGTGTCAATATTGCCTTTCTAAAATAAGTGATGCCCGTGGTGTTTGGGATATTACTTTCTCCTCTTCATACTTGAGACATCAGAAACATATGTTTGTGTGTTTTAAGTGACTTTGACATGAAATAGCTGTGGCAATTGGTAAATTTTCACTAGTAGAGAGGAAACATTTATTTAGCCTCCTCACTATGTAAAAAAAAAAAGGTCCAGCAGGAATTACTTGTGGAATACTGTCAGGAGTTAATTTAAATGGAAGCATCCAAATATAGTGTGATTAATGCTGAGAGCATGCAGATTAAATTTCTATAAGTACAGGATGTATCCTCTGATTTGTGAGGTACTAAGACTGAGTGTTATTGCACAGTCTGACCTGGTTGTATATTTGGGTGGTGTTTTGTCTTCAAATAGACGTGCTGTAGGAACCTAATGGAGAAGTAAGCATTTTTCCATTTGTGTGAGGTTGCCAGTAATATGTTTTTACTTAAGTTGAGATTCTGCCAAACTTCATACCTATTCATTTGTGAAACACTTGGTGCTCTGCATTTCAGCTCCTACTGGGCTTCCTTTATTGTTGTGAGATGGGATATACATATTTACTTATTTATTTATTTATTCATACTGTGCTATTATTGATGCTGATAGCAGAAGCTTAGGTTAGGTGGTTAGATTACATTAGGCTAACGCTATGTTAGATACTTTGGGATTAAATTCTTCAATCTAGAACTCTGTTAGAGCGTGAGTGTGGGTTGCATGTATTTCTAAATAAAAATTAGAAATGTTTAAGAAAATAAAGGAGTAAGCATATGCACAAATGCTGTCATTAGTGGGGAAAAGTTTCTTTATTCTTCAAATTATCAATACTGTTGAGACCCAGTAAAAATGAAAGTTTGTGGGCAAATCAAAGTTTGGATCCCTCTGAAAATATGTTCAGGATTGTTTTGAGTAGTAAACATCAGGAAATTGCCACCTGTACAGCTGTTAACAGATTCCTCCAGTACCAGGAGAGCAACTATTACAAACCTCGATTTTATGAAAAAGGCAAAAATGGCTTGGATTTTAGGGAGACTTGATAATTAAACATCAATGACAAATACGTGGCTGATAGCCTAAGGATTTTCAGGACTGGAAAGCAAATTCAGCACTTCTGTCAGTAAAGCAAGGACTCTTTCCTTCTGCAGTTACATAAAATTGTTATTCCTCTTTCTGATTTCAGGCTGTTGGCTCTTAGAGGCTGTTGGCAGTGTAGGGGTGAGTGCTGCCCATCTTGCATCTTCACTTGGGGTAATTTTGTGTGAAACTGCAGGCTATGCTTACTTTTCTTATCAACAAAGTATATGGCAGTTTTGAAGGCTTTGTGAATGCATTGAAAGGAGCCACAGCAGCGAGAGATACTGCAGGAAACATGATGTTTTCAGGGCATGAGAGGCAGAGAACATAGATGTGTTGTGTGATTTGAAGGACCTTTGAGTAGGTTATTTCATCTTGAAAAGGGATTAATTTAGAGGTCTGCAGTGTCAGACAATTGTAACTAAAGGTGCTTATTGAGGGTAGTTCTTTTCTATAACTGGATCCCAGCAGTTTTGTCAATGACGAGTAAGTGGAGGGAAGCAGAAATGTTCCATTTCTAGTGGTGGTTGACATGGAGGCAAGAAAAAGTATGTCTGAAAGGAGACATCAAAAAGCACAAGCTACGTGAAGCACCTTCCTCTGTACCAGGCCCTCTAAGCAGCAACTGGGAACAGGCAAACGGAGGGTAAAGGGCAGAGAAGAGTGGTCCTGGTTTTCCTGTTCCTTTTCAGTTTGGGGAGATCTTGTTGCTTTGGTTTCAAGTATGGTTGTAAATGTTATCATGTCCTTCTAGGAGTCCTGTACATTAGTTATTTTCCTTTTCTTCAAATACCCAGTGTTCCTGAAAACAGATTTGTTGCCCACCAAAATAATGTTTTAGCTTTCATCCTGTTTGCAACTGCCAGTAATATCAGCTCAGTTGTCTGTGGAGCTTTCTAAATAAAAATCCTGGAGGTGGAGGGCAGGGGGAAGATGTCCGTCTATATGAAATTACAGTTATTGGTAATGCTAAATTGGCTTTCCACATAAAACCTCTCTCTCTCAAACCTAATTAATTTTTGTATTTTGTTAAATATCTTTGGCAGCTAAGGCAACATGCCTACTGCCTGTTCAGTTTTTTTATTGGGTTGAACTAGAACTAACATTTGGATAAAATACATTTTGACGTTTGAATTTGGCATAAATGTTTCAGGGAAACAGTTTAGACATGCATCCTCCATGGGTGATTCTCTTGTCAGTGTTACGATGTTGTACTTTGGAAGAGGGCTTTCAGTAAGATCAGTGATGCATTTATTACTTGTTCCTAG
The DNA here is from genome assembly GCA_035590215.1 of Microhierax caerulescens. Classification (NCBI taxonomy): domain Eukaryota; kingdom Metazoa; phylum Chordata; class Aves; order Falconiformes; family Falconidae; genus Microhierax; species Microhierax caerulescens. The sequence goes on from JAVJGJ010000032.1 coordinate 17,708,382, forward strand.
TTTATTTTTCCTGGTAGTGTAAAATCACAGCACAAAGTTACTTTGTCATTTTTTTTATTAAAGTTATTTTTTAGAAGTTAGTTTGTCATTTTTAAGTAAATCAAACTGGATATTCTTGTGTTACTTCTCAGTGATTATCCTTCAGCTGAAGGAAATGTTAACTCCAATCTTCAGCTATAAGAGTAAATAGAAAGAGACATTGTCAATTTGAATGTTTTAAAATAAAAGAATTTTGAAATCATGATACAGCATCCTTTTAATATATCCTGTTTCTTTAGCTAATAACAACCAAAAAGGACTTTTAGAGGAATGTTTAATTCCTTTTAAAGGAATGCTTAAGGCTGTCCTCTGTTCCTCTTGTTTTTCCCTGCTCCTGTAGTCCCTGTCTGGCTCTGCTGACATCCTGCTGTCTCTTTTTACCTGCATGTCCACAGCCGCCTGGTCCCTCCTCAGTTGTAGCTTTCTCCTCAGGGGAACTGCCTAATGACCTCTTGGCATTTCTGGAGAAGACCACTCACTGGAAAGGCCGTGCTTCTGGTCGTTATTATCAGAGAAGTTAGGGGAAATTATTTTCCCTTTCACTGACTGCTTTTTGCAGGAGTAATGTTTTCTGATTGAGACAGGATTTTGAATAAAGGGGTTGTTCTGGTGCTAAGTGAGAAGGAAAAAATGGTGACATCTAATTCAGAGGAGATTCTCTTCAGCTTTATGGTCTGTAGGGAATTCCTTCCAGGATTTTATAAGTGAAGATACAGATTAAATGTTGATTATAATGATTTGTGTAATTATATGTGTGCTTATATATATATATGTATATATATTAGTATACAATGCACAAAATGCAAAGTTCATTATGTTTTGGTCAACTTCACCAACGTTATGAAGCCCAACTGATTTGTGATTAATATTAGATTGTGATAAACTGAAACTTATAATTGGTACAGTGAACTTTGGAGGAGATGCTTTCTTTATGTAAATCATCTTTGGGTCATCTAAAATACCAGCTTTTGTACTCAGTACAAGTTGAATCTTATAATGATTAAAACAGCTCTCATGTAAAAATTTTAATGGAACGTTCGTGTCTACTCCGTGTTTATAAAGCATTTGTAAGTTAGTTTCCATTGGATTTAATGACAAAACGTAAGTCTGGGGTTTCTTCTTTACTGTCCCACAGTTGATATAACTAGATCACATAAATCACATGGTGCATGTGATGGTGGTGATGTTGTGAGTCTTTATGAACTTTAGAGGAAGTTAAAACTTGNNNNCTGTGAAATGTGTTTGTTCTGGTTCTCGGGGTTTGATTGAACCCAAATCTAGGATGTGCCATTCTGTGTTATTAGTAATTTTAATTTATATTTTCAAAGAAAATGTTTCAACATCTTGAACAGAATTCTGAACAGTCTTTAGTTGACTTCAGAAAATAATTTTCAAATATGCATTTTAGAAGGATTTACATGGTTTTTTATGATTAGATACTTCTATATGCAATTTCATGAATTGGTGGGGGGAATGTACGTTTATTTAATTATTTAAATTAGACCCTTAATATTAAAATCTACATCGATACTTCCTTAATATAATTTGGATCTGAATTAGCTGAACTTTTATTTATGCTTAGACTTGGAAGCCTATCCCTTCTCTGGTGGTAAATATTTAATGTTTGTGCCTTGTTCTTTTGGTGGACAAGGAGCTTGTTACCCTGTCTTTGCAGCAGATGTAAGAAATGCTGTCAACCTCATAACAGCCTGACCAGTAAAAGCCCCGGGATGGTCCAGTACAGATCTCGGTCATGTTGTTGCATGTGACAGCATTGGTGTGTAAATGTGAGCTTCATGCTGCTCCACCTCAGGGCTGCAGAGATGCTGACGGCAGCAGTAGCGCTGGCCTGTCTACCAGGGGCAGGCTGGGGATGAGGCTTGGCTCTGCCACCTTCTGCGCTAGCCAGCAGAGCTGAGCAGCTGCCTGAGGGCAGGAGATGCTCTGCCGTATTAAAGGGTGCTGTGTATCCCACCCTGGCATATGTTCTCCATAGCCCCCCGTAGGAGTTGTCTGCATCAGCCAGCATGCCCCCGAGCCCTTCGCTGCTGTGCCGCCCTGGCACTTCTATCAGATAAACTCCGGTTCTCATCCAGACAATTATTGTTTTAATATCGTGTTGTGTCTTCTTCTGTAGCCCTGATCTCCAAATTACTGGGGTTTTGGTGGATTTGTGATATTTTTTTGTTTGTTTGTTTGTTTAAGTAACAGCTCTTAGTTAACAGCAAGAATAGTCTTAACAGTTTAACAGCAGATAGTTAAAACTGAGTGGGCTTACTCTGTTACTGCAGCAATCAGGATACATTTTCTTTCCTTTCACTTCCCAAACAATTTCAGGTTTTTGTTTTGCTTACAGCGTTCGAGGAAGCTAGGATTTAGTGAGTTTTCAGTGCAGCACTCTTGGAATACAAAAGTGCGTTAACTTCTGAAAAATATTCATTTTTTTCTGAGACAGTTCCAGGGCAGGTATGTACTTTTCTGAAGTGCATACATGGCGCTAAGTTTTTAAACTGCCATTAAAAAAAAAAAATATCTGAGGTTTAATATTATCAAAACATCAGTTATCAGCTACAGAGAATCCGAGTGTTTCTGATAATATGTAGTAGTTTTCGGAGTCTCCGGTCATGGAAATATTTGATACCTGACTGGATACTGCCCTGAGCAACTTGCTTTGCTGATGCTGCTTTGAGTGAGGGTGTTAGACCAGCTGATCTCCACAGGTGCCTTTCAACCGCCATCATTCCCTGACACTCAACAGTTTCCAAAAGCTGAAAAAGTCATTCCAAGGCTCTCACTCTTCATTGTGGGCTTGTCTTGCAGGATCCAGACATACGATCTGATGGCTGGCGCAGAGAAGCAGGTGTGAGGTAGATGCCCGTGGCCCACATGATGGGGTAACTGCAGACTCTGCAGGTGCTCAGCTTCTGATCCTTTGTGCATTCTCTACAATGCTTTCCAGAAGACTCTTCAATTGAGTTCCAGTCTGCCTTTCATGCTCCCCAAATATGAATTGGCAGGAAAGCTTTGAAATAACTTGTTCTTAATTTGAATTAACGTGTGCACTGAGGAGAGAACAGAGCTTTGAATAGGGGAAGGAAGAAATCTAGTTCGTTCTAGGGCTTTGGTTTTGGGTGGAAGTTGGGCTGTTAGTGGATTTTTATTTTTCTTTTCCTTCCAAGAAAAAAAAGAAGTATGAACTTCCTGGTGCAAACTTTGCCATCTGTTAGAGAAAACTACATAGCTGTATTTGAAAAGGATAAGCTAACAGTTTTGTTAGTTTTATTAGTGCTTTTGTTTGAAGTCACGTAACTGTGACCTGCAACTCCTCAAATGTTTCTAAGAGACTTTCCCATTATAAAAGGGGAGTCAAGAAGACTAACGTGATTAAAAAGATGCATGTTCCAAGATATTTTTCTTCTGCAAAATATTTGTCATTGGACTCACAAGTAACTTGATGTATAAATGTGTTAACCTTCACTGTAAGATATTTTATTGCTAGAATTGCAGGTGGTGGAGTATCTAAGTACTGTGTAACATACCTGTGACTGGAATATCACTTTGAAAATTGCAGTGTAAAAAGTAGGACCTAAAATAGTTTAGCTGTGTTTTTATGATTTAGATGTAAGGATATCTCTTCAAAAAATTAGAAAGCCATCTTATCTGTATGTGCTTTCATATTTTGATAACTAAAAAAAGTGAAGACAATTTCATTGTTAAGTTTTTTGGTTTGTTGTTTTGTTTTTTTTCTTGAGTTTCAAAGTAATCGGTTAGAAATGAAGCATAAGAAATTTCAGTACAGAATAACTTTTTTTAAGTGCTTGTAACTGGATGAAAAACATATTTTAGATGAAGTGGTCTTTCAGCATATGTTTATGCCAGTTCTAGTGATATTACTCATGGGAAGTCTCCAGTGTGGATCTGTCACAATCTGAGGGAACAGATTATTCCCATTTAAGAGAAAGGGGAAAACAAATATAGCACTACCTAACTAAATTTTTATTTCACTAACTCCAGATATTTATGTCAGGTTTTTTCCCCCCTTTGGTTACAGTCTTGCTAAAGGAATTTGTTTTCTGTAAAAACATGCAATTCATGAATCAATTTCAAGTTTATGGGGATTTGGTGGCTATTTTTACTTGTTTTTTTCACTCAGGTTGATACATACTTCTGTTTGTAATATAAAATGAGGCAGTATCCATTGTTTTAAATGGTTAATTATAAAAAAAAAATACACCTAATGTTTAGCTCACTTTCATTTGGAGACATATTTGATTCAGATTAGGATCTCTTACTGTAGATGCCCAGCAGTAGCATATGATATCAGTAAAATACTATTTAAAACTGACAATGAGGAGCACTGCAGAAGACATGAAAGAACCCTAGAGGCTTAAAAAGAGAAAAATGTATCATTTAATAGCAAAGCACTCCATCTACTTATGTTGCTCTATAGACATTTGAGTATGTCTTCTTACCTTTAAATCTGTGCCTGAGAAAAGTAAATGAGCTATTAAAATTTGCTTGTTAAGGTATAAAGCAAGCATTGTTTAATTTTTTTTTTTTAGTTTTGCATGAAAAAATGCAAAACTTTTTCCTGAAGAATGATTAATCTACTCTCTTTCTTAACTTTCTTGGATTTTTTTTTTCCTGTCTGTTGCTATAATTTTTTTTTATACTGTAATGCTACAGCCCCTTCATAGGGGAATAATAGATTTTGCTGGAAGCACTAAACTAGTACCTCAGTTTTACAGTCTTTTTCCCAATTAGGAAAAATAATTTCCTGATGGACAGAATGGAGCACTTCTTTATCAGCATCAGCTTTAAATAGTCATAAATTAGAATATAAGAAAATGTCAAAGCAACCTGTTTTTCTGTATTACAAAAATGAAGCACAAAAAACCCCCAACCCAAAAAACCACCAAAACTGAGGAATTAAAAAATTTAGAGCACTGTCATGATCAAGTTAGCAGAAATTATTTTGTGAGATAGGAGCATATAATTTTGATCAGGTCTGCATGAAGTACCATTTACTTGATATAACATCTGTCTTGAGTATGTTGAGCTGGAAAACAAACACAGGAGGTGAGTGTATCCTGTGAACTAAAGCAGACAGCCTTTTTTTTTTTTTTTAGATGAATTCCAATCAAAGTAAATTAAGAAGAAACAACACAGCTAACTCACACTTTTCCTTAGTATTTGATACCTCAAAGAAGTTTTCCTGCCAACATTCATTCTGATACCAGAATTCTTAATTTATTTTGAGTTTTTCTATGTGGAAGACCTGGGTACTTCAGAGTTCAGTAAACTGTGCCAAGAAGTGTCTGTACGTTAATAATATTTAATATGATGTTTTCAGATACAGCCTAGGTATTAAGAGGGATGGGGAGGGAACAGAGGAACAGCAGCAGAGAGTTCTGTGATTCCCTCAGACCGTGCAGAGGTCTCTGCATTGCCTTGCTTAGCCCTGCTAGAAGGGATATAGTTGACTCCAGCCTTCCCTTGTGGACCTGTGCCGGGAAGAGGGTCGCTTGCTGAGGAGAGACTGAGTATGGAGATCAGTGATACTGTAGGAAGCGAGGGGAAAAGCCAAATGAAGCCTGACTCGAGTCAAAGTTACAGGTCAAAATTTTGCATGAATCAGGGCTGTGGAGGCTGCACAGCAGCACTGGCCAGGCTGCCTCCCAACCGCCCAGAGTGAACATTAAAGAAAATGACAGTTGCTGGAGGTGCCGTTCCCCAAAAGGCGTTTTGCTCCATATGTTGTGGTCTTGTCCAGTTATACTCCACTCTGGGGACAAAGTCTCCATGAGAGTTAATGTGACTCTAAGCTCCAGCCTTTGGTCTGGCTTATCTCACTGTTTTAGCCGCAACAGTTGCTGCATCTGTGTTGCGTGTTCTACCAGACAAAAATGATTCCTGAGAGCAATAATAGCAACTGAATAGCATGTTTTGTGGCCTTTCCAGATAATTTCAAACTGCCTGTTCACATGTGACACTTATTGATACAATTTTTATTTGACTAAATCTGATTGCTTTACGAAGTTCACTGACAGATAAATTGGTTGAGAAGCCTGCATTCACTGGAGCATGTGATGGATGGTCCTTAAATGGATCATCTGTGTCTTAAATGTCCTGTGTCCCACAGGAGAAGGGTGGTGTGTGCATGCAATAGGGAAATGTTTTGGTTTGAAAATTATACAGAAATCAGTTTTCCAAATTATAAACTGTTGGTGAAAAGGCCAGATATAGGTGGTAATATCTAAGTATTTATTAAAAAAAAAAAAAAAAAAAAAAAAAAAAAATTCTGCATCTAAAAAGTCTTATTTGTTCCCAGAACCTTAGTTCTTGTTACTTTACAGTGCTCCAACTTGAGTAACTATGCAACAATGCATGAACATGAACTGCCAAGTTTGAGTGTTTTACCACGTTTCTGCTGTTCCTAAAAGCAGCCAGGATGGGTCTTACCTCTTGCAAGATCCTGTGTGGCTGGAGATGAGCTGGATGAAACACCAGCTTTTCCCATGTGTGACCACTGCAGGGGTTTCAGCTTGGCTGAGCGGAGAAGGAGCTGCTGGCAGGACAGCATTGGTGACAGCTTCTGCTCTGGAACTTCCAGCTTCCTTTGGTCTGCTGGCTTGTTGGCTTCACCATGCTCTTGAGAAGTGGGAGGGGCAGGGGTTAATTAAGGCTGCTCATTTTGCTCTTCAGGGTAGAACAATTTTGCTAGGCTTCTGGGGGAGCAGCAGCAGCATTTTTTTGGACTAACATGTTTTTAATGTATGCATCTAGGCAATTTCATTTCAAGGGTCTCTATAAATATATGGAATGTGAGGTTTAACATTGCCTAGTGTTTCTCTTGAAAAGAATGTGACCACCGTAATCGTTTGTGTTTCTTTGTCTCCCTGTGCCCCCTTCCCAGTAAGCAAAAGGATGGCAGGTAAAATTTTGGTAGTGTTTGGCTATATTTTTTACTGTTGCGTATATGGTTTCTTCTCCTGAGGCCACTGGAATAATTTAGTTGTGTGAAACTGAGTGAGTGCTGCCAGGATTGGTCTTGAAATTATAAACTGTATTCGTAAGGAGCATACCCATCTTCATGCCTCTTATTTTTTTTTTAACTGAACTCTAGAGTTTTCATTTTTGTCAGTCCTGAAGCCTTTTTGTACTGTCTTTCCTTTTTTTTCTAATGTTAACGTAAATTGGTTATAGATAGGTAACTTTTTAACGTATTTGAATATATCTAATTGTTATTAATTTTGCTTAGGATTATTTTAATGCTATCATATTGTAATCACATAAAATGTGCTTTTTCCTTTTTAAACCTGTGCTCTTACATTAGATAATACTATATTCTGTTATCTGCATTGCGTGACTTCTCTTCGTGGCATTGCTACAACAGGGAGAAGAGCGGTAGCTAAATTTTGTTTGTGAAATTCCTACTGTACTACAGTGTTTAAAGTAAAAATAAATTACTTAACTGCTTTTTCGTTGGATGGTAGATTGGAAGTAGATTTTTCGACCTGGAGTTCATATTTTAAAGCTCTCTGCAAGAGCAGAAACGAGTTTCAACTCTAACTGCTTTATGAGCAATGACAGGACCTGCTCTCTGAAACTGTCAGTGAGAGCAGTGGGGGCAGTCACAGGTGACTGTCACCTTCAGTCTTGAGACATGCCACCCTAGGTCTTTCACTTTTCACTGCAGACATGGGACGTGTATTTCTTCTGGGGATGAATCCACAGCACTGGTTTTGTTCTGATAACAGCATCTGGCACTAGATTGATTTAACAGGCTATGAGGTTTGCTCTTTTCAGATATGCACTTGTACGGCAGCTTCTGTGCAGCTCTGACATGGCCACACGCTACTGTTGTTTTTTCTGCCTCCTAGCACCACGTGTGAAGCTAAAGCTCTTTGACACCTGCCATTTGGACCCTTTTCTTACTGAAAAATGTCATCGTTTTCAGACAAGATGAAGACAGATATCTGATCGTTCTTCCCTCTGCAGGGATGTGCTGAGGGCATGGTTCATACACAGATGAATAAAGGATTCCAGGCTGTAGCTATACAGTTTGTTTTATTAGTTTAGTATGGTAAGTAGTTTTTGATTTAGGTGTTCATAGAGTTGTATCTAATACTGAAGAAATTAAAGCGTGGTAACTTGTTCTATCTTGCAATAATTCTCAAACCCATTACACTGCTGCAAGTAGCAATTGTTTTTTTTGTTTTAATGGCAGAAAATATCACACCACTTCTCTTTGAGCAGGGGAATGATGGTAGTTGAGGAACTGAAATCAGAAAATGTTGAACTCTTCGGAAATCAGTGTAATACTTTGTGGGATGTGTTTTCTGCACTCATCCAAATCTGGAAGTTAGTAGAACTGGGCTGCATTTTCCAAAGCAGTAACTTTTTTAAAGGGGATGCTTTTAAATCCTTGCCACAAATAGCTTCCCCCCTATTCTTGAAACCTGTTTTGTACTAATAGGCAATCAAGTTGTGTGGCTCAGAACATAATTCTTCTTGTTTGAAATATCATTTTATTATGTTTGATTACAGGCAAAATTCTCTTAGAATGTAAAATCAGTATGCAGCCCTCTTTCATGGTCCCAAGCAGTGGAAGTTGAAAATGTTGGGTGGTGTTAGCTTTAATATTTCCCAGTTTGCAGGCAAGTGGGTAATACTTGACGACAACTATTGCAGTAATTGCATTTTGTAATATGCTTTGGTTTTTGGTCTTTGTCATGCGTTTCTGCTGAGATTTGGATTCAGGTCTTCGTAGTTAAACTACGAAGTAGTTTAAACTACGTAGTTAAACTACGAATGGCTTCTTCCATTCCTTTTAATTTCTTATAAAACAGACGTTGAAGAATCTTTGCATTTTATCTAATGTTGAAAGACTATAATTTCATTTTTCAGTTATTTTTTTCTTTTGCATATTGTTCTTCATCTGAAAGTGCGTACTCAATTCTGTAGTGAAGTTTAGTTCTGCATAAGCATACTGGAAGAACAGAAAATCAAATATTCAAAGACAATGTTATTTTAACATGAGACATTCTTAATGATTTGAAACAATGATACAAACTGTGATTAGATTACCATGATAAGCACTGTTAGAAACAGTCCTAATTCTTTTCCCTTCACTACGTTGTAAAGATCTACACTGTCTACCAGGAAAGCCATCACCTTAACTGGTACTAAACGTCATTTGTGTTTGGGAGAGAAATAATCTCTAATGCAGGGGTGGTTGCCTTGAAATTCTGTCATTTCAGAAGCTGCTTTAAGGTGTTTATTTATTGTTCCTGCTGTAGGGTCAGCAAGCTGTTTTAAAAGTAGGGTTTTGTGACTGAAAGACCTACTGTTGTTCTCTGTTGTAATTTGCTGAGTGACTGAGTTCCTGGTTTTAAGTAGTTTAATAGTTTTTACTTTAAAAAGTAGATTGAGTTGGTCAAGACAAAAGCACTTTCTTCTTTTCATGGTGTAATTTCTGGTAAGCTTTGTGAAATATCAAGCACGCTCATTCATACATGGGTAGAAACCTTTACAGACTTTTTTGTTGTGAATTTGAAACAGTAGTTGTAGGCAGAATTTCACTTAATATTTTCTGTGGAAACTTAAAGAATATGGCTAAGCAACAATGCTGGATCTGTATCATTGCTTGTCATTTGATGTGCTGTCTTAAGACGCTCTGTGGGCTTAACTTCTTGCACACTTGGGAGCTCCTGAGCAGGAGCTGTACTTGTGCCCTGCTCCTTACTCCCCTCCCCAGTCTTATTGAATGGTTTCACTATTAGCTGTTCTGTAGTATTTTTTGCAAAAGAAGACTGTAACACCTCTCGTCTAATATGGCTGATTTGACTTCTGTATAAGCAAAACTCACGTGGTACATAGTGACTAAAAATTTTGAATGAAGCAATGGAAATTTGATGAAATTCCTATCTAACAGTATATTTTTCCATTGTAAAAATATACTTAATACTGGAATATCTCCCGAGTTCAATATATTGTTAAAATTTAAAGCTAAATCTTTAAATTATTTACAAGCACAGGTGAATTGTATGGGTTTTGGCTTGATTCTGTTGACTAATGATTGCTTTCTAGTATAATCTTTTTTCGTGATCCTAACATCTTTCTTTGCTGTACCGTTAACGTATTGGAGGTGGGGGAAAGAGCAGATTTTTAATTTAATCTCATCTGTCAGAATGAACTGGCTTTTAATAATCTTTTCAGGCTTTTTATTCTTTGAGTATATACCAGAACCTTTTTCTCTTGCACTTCCTTGGCATATGTTCCTCATAAGGAAATAAAGTAATGGCTTGGCTGTGTCAGAGCAGGGTCTGTCACGCCTGGGATCCCATTGTTCCCGTGGCCGAGTGCATGTGGCTGAATAAATCACACCGTTCTGCTCAGCCTGCGCTGGGCTGCCGTCGCCAGCCGGCTCGGCTGTATTTATTCACCTCCCCAGCAGAAGGAACTGTGCTGTGCATGGTGCACAGGAGCTGGAGCACTCACGGACCCAAACGCGAGGTCCTGGGAACGGCAGGTAACTCTGCCCGTGACAGCAATAAACGTGCAGCTTGCCAGTGGTGATGGGGGACACACACACTGGACAGTCTGTCCAAGTTGCTTCTGCCCTGGGCAGTGTCCTGCCTGACAGGAGAGGAAAGAGCGAGACACCAGTCAAAATGCAAATAAGGGGACTATTGCTGTTTCATATGAAGAGCTTCTTTGACCTCCCCTGGGTGGTTTCCATTAGTTGCCAGAAATCGGTATGTAGGGAGACCGATAAGAACAGATGCAGACATCCTCTTTCTCTAGTACTCCTGTAGCTTTCAACTATTTGTTGTTGCTTGGGGTTTTTAAGGCTGGCTGTGGCTAGTTGTGACTTCTGTGTTTTCAGTAAGGCCCAATGGATTTCTCATTCATGAAACAGCTCAATCATCTTTTGAGCCTGTGCTTAAGTAAGTCTTCCCTACCCCTCCTCAGTTGTTTGTTTGGGTTTTTTTAATCACTAAATCTATCAACATAACTAAAGCTTGTAGTGTTCCAATTGAGCTTCTAAATGTAGTGTTCTTTTCTAGCAAATGTTTTGTCATTTTATTTCATTTTATTTTCCTGGATAATTCTTAAGCCAATTATTTTACTAAGTTATACTGAATAATCCTTAAATCCTTCTGTACTTCTGTCCTTTGTGGAAACCTCTAGCTTTTGTTGCCAGAAGTATGAAGAACATGTTCATCAGTTAATATGTAAAAAGTGGGGTTAGAGGAGTGTCATGGTTTAATCCCAGCCAGCAACAAAGTACCGTGCAGCTGCTTACTCACTGCCCCCTGGTAGGATGGTGAGGAGAACTGGGGAAAAAAGGGTTGAGATAAGGAAGTTTAATCATTTAAATTAAGTAAAATATACTACTAATAATAATAATTGTAATGAAAAGAGAGAAAGAAAGAAAAAAAAAAAAAAAAAAGAGAAAGGAAATAAAATTCAAGTGGGGAAAACGCCAAAAACCCCAAGTAACGCACCATACAATGGCTCACCACCTGCTGAGTGATGCCCAGCCAGTCCCTGGGGCAGTGATTTTTTTACCCCACTACTGTCCAACTTCCCCCAGTTTATATACTGAGCATGATGTTCTGTGGTATGGAATATCCCTTTGGCTGGTTGGGGTCAGCTGTCCTGGCTGTGTCCCCTCCCAGCTTCTTGTGCCACTCCAGTTTTCTTGCCGGCGGGGACTGTAAAAGCTCAGAAGTCTTAGACTTAGTGTGAACGCTACCTAGCAACAACTAAAAACATCAGTGTGTTATCAACATTTTTCTCATCCTAAATCCAAAACACCACACTATACCAGCTACTAGGAAGAAAATTAACTCTACTGCAGCTGAAACCAGGACAAGGAGTAAACCGCAATTACTGTATTTTGATTGGGAAGGGAGTTATACTTTGTAAGACCATCATTTTATGACCAAATATGAAAATCTGGGCTGGTTTTGAGGTTGACATACCCTTTGCTTTTGGAGTGACCATGATTTTCTTCCAAGTATTAACACTATTCTCTTCTTTGTACTGGTCTTGTTTCTTAAAATGTTATTTTACAGACGTCAAGTTGTAAATCAGGGGTTTGGAGATTGTAGGAACCATAAGTAATGTAAAGTTGGATGAAGTTACTTTTTCTTTCTCTGTAGATTATTAATCCAGTGTTGCATTTGATTGTGGGGAAATTAATTTCAATGTAAAAATAGTTGTCAGGAAGCTGCATGCAGCTTTGAGTCTAGAACCCTCAAGCCTGATACATCTTTTTTGTTATACATACATGAGATTTTTTCACGTAGGTTTGAAAGGGTTTTCAGTCAAAACTTACTACCCAAGAACCTTGTAAGTTCTAAAAAATGTGCCATTACATGCATGTACATGAAATTGTAATATAGGTAAACAACGGCTGGTAACTCCAGTTTTTTACTTTAGCATGTAATCTTTACCATTATGTATTTCTGTAGGTATGTAATAGCTTTGAATTTTTAAAAAATTATTAATTGTAAGTATTCTTAGAGTCTCTTCACTTGTAACAAGAAAGGCTTTTTTCATGTAAAAACGAAGACATTGAAGATCTGAATGTTTTTTAACGGATCTTCAAATTATCTTTTCATACCAAATATATGCTTATGTAAGCCGAATAAGAAAATAACTTGCTCTAGTAAACGTTAAAGATTCTAAAAATACCACCGGCATGGTCTCTAGCGTGAAGCTGAGGGTCCACCAGGTGGTGCCAGTGGAATAGATTTAACGTTGGTTTAACAGGGCTGAAAATGTGTCTTCACAAACGTGAATGAGAGGGTGCAGCACGAGAAAGCTTGCTTTCTGTGCAACGAGCCTGCTTGTGCAATTAACAAGTTAATAGAAGTATCGCATAGTGTCTTTGTGGTTTGAACCACTTCGAATTTTTTAAAAGTAGGATAGAGACACTGAGGAAAAAACCTTATCGGTAGGGTGGCTGATGTGGGAAGCAGACAGTATGGAGGCATGGTCCCAGATTCTTTACCTGCTTTTTTGTTAATTTAGAAAGCAGTGTATGAAACCTACCCATTCGTATATATGCACTATAAGCATATCATATGACCATTTCCTTATTTACCTACTACATTTTGACTTTAAATGGCAAATTAACTTTTTAGTGATGCTGTAACTGTCAAGATTTCGGTCAGTGCAGGATTCTTTCCTCTCAAGGAATGCACAGAAATAAGGATCTCTTTCTGTGAGGAGGTGGGTGAGTCTAGTTTTCTGGTTTAATGCATTATGTGGCTTAAAAAGTCGAAGTGGAAACAAATTCTAGCCCTGAAGATGTACAGATTTTTAGATAGCATTTTTGCCAACTCTTATGAGGGCTTGCTTTTGACTGTCTTGAAAATGCTATCCTTTAAAAAAAGGGGAGGTAGGATGTTGAAGAACAGTGTGGACCACAGTTGTTCGGAGTAAATTTTTACCACCTTCCAATCTGAGCAGGTTTGGCTTTACTTGATGTCCCCTGACATAAAATGTGTGTATCCTTTGAAAGCATGATGTACAGCATTTTACAACATTAAATTAGCTTAAATTGTCCTATATGGCATCCCCCTTTTAAAAGGAATTATTAGAATTTGGAAAACAAACAAAATGTCTGTGAGCCAAAGTGACTGTTTCCTGTCTAGTCAAAATGCGAAATCCAGAACAACTGTAAACAAAAAATCTCAAACCTATTTTGCTTATGGTCTTAGTGTTGTGACCAAGCTAAATGTTTTAGCGTTGTATATGCCAGTATCACATTAGTAACTGCCTCAGTATAGCTGAAACCAAACTAAATAAAACCACATGATAGCCACTAATAGGTCTGTAAAAATTTGGTTGACTATAGTTGAACGAACCAGTGGATGGTTTCTTTGGGGCTTGTAGCCCTATGCTTTTATTCTGGGTAACATATTTATTTAACGTCTGCCTTTTGCTGTCTTAGGCGCAGCAGTACGGGGTTCTCTGTGAGCGCAAATTCCACCCCACCCCCCCCCTTTTCCAAGGCTGATACACCAAATACTTCATAGCATAACTGCATGCATGTACAAAACCATCTCAGACTGGATGTCACATAGCCAGTGTATGCTGCTTCTGAAAGTGCTTTTTATATCTTGTTTTCTTGCTTGAGATATTTTTTTTTTTATTTACATCCCCCTCCCCCTGGTGTATAAATGTTCTTGCACTTAAGGAAAGGAAAAGTGCTCTTTTCAAATGTTTCTTTCTCCCATCCTGAGTTTAATTTTATGTACTTATTTTAGCAAGGAGGTTTTGTACTACTTAACTTAATATCTGGCACAATTCTCTTAGTATCATAGAATGATAGTACTGCAATCCTCTCACTTCTGAAAATTGTCAGTGTAGCATAAAGAGAATCAATAAAATGTCTAGTGTGTTAAAATTTCCATCCAGGTCACGTTGTTTTTTCACTGCACAAAATACTGGGAGGGATCAAGCAATAAGCTGTGTGCAGTAATACAGTTTATAGTACAGCACTGTAAAAATGTGTGCAAAATACTGGTTGGTTTGTTTGGTTTTTAATCTAAGTGTAATACCAATGTATTAAATTTGGAAATAGCATGAGAAGTAACTTTTGGATCTGTTTGAACACAAAGATTGAAGAGTGATTAGTGAAAAACTGTTAGAAGTACGTGCTAACGTGTGTTTTTTTGGAAGCTATATCCAAAAAGGGAGCACTTGCCAGATGCTGCCTTTATAAGGTGTGAACAGGTTAAGAAATACTTTCTGCTGCATTGTTCTTTAAACTACCCGTTCATCAGAAAAATCAGTTTGATGAGGCTTCTGTCAACATCTTTTTTTTTTCAGCAGTTAAGTTTTTGTGATATGACTGTATTTCTGAACTCTGTTATGGGACTGTTTTCTAAATGTCATTTATAGTGAAGGAATGGCCGTAATACTAAAACTTTTTAGAAGATCATGTAAATAGTTTCATTTTCACTTGCTCAGTTCTGTGGGTCTGAGCAGTTTTTTGCTCTGTTAAACTGCTTGTTTGAATGCTTCTCGAGTTAGGCTAATACAAAAGAGAACAGGATTTTTTTTTCTCTGTATTTATTGAAAGATCCAGTCTATCTGTAATATTGAAATGTTCTTTTGACTTCTGAGTAGCTAAAATCTGACATGTGTGTAAGCACTCTGCCAAATTCCAGTTTTGACTGGGGTGGGGAGGGAACTTGTAAAAACAACAATAAGAAATTTTGACCTTTTATATCTGCATCTTACACTATTTACTGCTAACATGCTTAGACCGCTGAAAGGGAATGTGTTTTGTCTCTGAGCTATTCTCCAGCTTTTTCTAAAGGGACGGGCCTCTAGGTATCAGTTTCTTTATTTAAAAATTTGACCTACTAAGTGTTCTTAAAAGGAAAACTTATAGTCTAATTTTAAAACAATATAAAGCAAAGTTATGATTTTTATTGAAAGGTCTGGTTCTTAAGGATTGTGGTTTCCCTCCTTACGGCAAAGATAAGTTTATTCTAAGAGTGCAATACTAAAAGTAAAAATAGTTCTGAATCCGATAGTACTTCTCTGCAGTGCAGTAACTGTATGATGCCTTAATTAGCAACCTGAAATTCAAGTTCTGTTGAAGTTATTTGAAGAAATACACTGTTGATTCAGTGGTGACAAAATTTCACAGCTGAAAATAAACTTACACCGTGAACACTTGATTGCCGTTTTCTCTTGAGCGGAACTAGTGCACTCGAGGGTTTTTTTTAATTATGTGTTGTGATTTGAATTGGTGAGTTTATCGTTATTACTGAGTAAGGTTGAGGTGTGTGGTAGATACATGAACTGTAGCTTAAGCTACTGAAGCCATGCAGTCTGTGTTTTTCTTTGGGGATGGCAGTGAGAGCGGGGAGAAGCCGGTATTAAATGCCACTGAGAAGCGAACTGCAGCTCTGGCTCAGTCTGTATCAAGATGGGATTTTCCGAGTATTTTAGGCAGCTAACTTCGGACAATGTCTGCACACTCGTGGCTTGGATTCATGTAATAGTTTAACTGATGTTAGACTTTAGAATGTAGGTGTTTTTAATGATACTGTCAGGTAGGTTTGTTTTGTTTATGGAAGCTGCTTTGCCTATTTACTTCTGCTAACGTTTGTTTCTCATGTTCATTTTCTCCATTGTAAGATTACAGGGGCTCATATCACACACAGTGTTTATTTGTAACAGTGCCAGAATTTAAAAAGAGTGGATGTTGCAGGTCAAGGAGGGGTGTTTTGGCTTAAATGGAGATCCTTTCCTTTGTCTGTACTGTTTTACTTTTTAAAGTATTAAGTTGATTCAAAATATTTTTAATAAATGAGGCTTGAAAAAAACCAATCCAAATATTTAAGTCACTTACTAAGTCTTTCAGTTGTGTTGTTCGTCTGTGTGGTGTTTTGATTATTTGCCATTTTATTTTTCAGCATTGTCAGTGAAGCAGGAGCATCCATCTACAGCGTCAGTCCAGAAGCGTCCAAGGAAATGCCAGACCTAGATCCGAACCTGAGAAGTGCAGGTATGAGGTGTATTTCATTTTATCACCATTTCAACATGGAGCTCCAGTCTCGGTTCTCAGATTGTATTGTTTATAATATTAAGCATAATAATAGTCAAAAGCATTAAAAAGTGAACATTTTGGATGTTTTGTTTCTAAACTTTAATTATTTCTATCATTTCAAGTTTGAAGTTGTAGGTATGCAAATCATGACATCATCTTCTGTGCATGTATTCCTTCAATAGGCTGGTACAGCAGAATTTATGCGGATTAACATAACCAATGAATTGCATAAACTTTTGCAGTTGGACATGTCCATGCACACAAGAGCTAGACCTTCCTTCTCTTCTCCTATGTACACAATATCTCTAACAACTGAATGCTTCAAAGACTATAAAAAAGTGTAAGAATGGAACAGATAAAGGTGTGCATTCATTGTGATCACTCTGAAGTGTTTATGGAGCTGAATATAAAACATTTAGGTTTAGTTTTTAAAAAATTGTCATCTTCAGCATAAATATCGCTGAGGTATAATTACATCCCAAGTTCTTAAAAATGTAAAAGTGCCGCGACTGTTAGAATTTTCAGTGTTTGGTTAAGGAGTAGTTTTTAAAGATCAAATTCCTAGCAGGTTCTTTGGTGTCCAAATTCTATTCATGGACTTGGTTTATTGGGAGACAGCTGTACGGTCTGAGATTATTTTTGATTACTTCATTTGTGTATTTTTATTTGTGTGCCTTTTTGGTTTTATCTACCTCAGGTTTTTATTTTCTTGGTTTTCCTGCTATTTACTGTCATACTCAATATATCATATTTGAAAATGCAGTAACATTCACTTAAAAATCTTTTCCAGCCAAAATTGTACTGTTCTTAATTTTAAAGTTATTCTGGCAGGTTACTGGTCTGGAAATCATTGGAAAGTTATAGTAGTAGATCAGCAAAAACCAGTTCTGAATTTATATGGTATCTGGGGGTAAAACTGTCTAGAATGCCCCATGTTCCCCTCCTTCTTATTTCCACAAAGAGGGAAAAGAGATTTGTGTTAACTCAATGTTTAAAGTGAATGTTTTTACAGGAATATTCTTTAAATATCTATATCAGCCCTTCCATTTGCAGGACAGGCCTTTAGCCTCTTTTTGCTTGACTCTTTCCTCCCTTCCTGCAAATGGACTCTCTTGTGATTATATCTTCCCTGGGCCACAGAAGTTATGAATGTGTCATGGTATGGCCAGAGTGAATAGTATGCATGTGACATTTCTGTATTTGTGACAGATGCCACTAACTTTCCCTTGGGGCAAAGTTTTTTTATGTTGCTGATATATTAAATGTGGGTTTAGAGTTGATGTAAATGAACAGAAAAACACTGAAAAGGAGGAAATCTAATTATTAACAATATACATTTCCAGATGTATATGATTTTCTTTTTGCCAAAATTAATTTTTGAACATTTGAGACACTTTTATTTAGTCTTGTGCATCAAATACAGTAAATGAAAATCAGATTTGTAATACATGACCAATTTCAGTATTAATTATGTAGAGTTCATAATTTCTCCATTATTACTAGGAATTGCTTCAGGCATAACTTAAGTGCTGTTGCATCTGGTTTGAAAAGCATCAGCAATTTTAATGTGCTGCAGTGTAGTGCCACAGAATGGATAGAAATTGAGTAAGTGTAGGATGGAAAGTAAAAAATAGTTCCATAGATGTTGGCTGTTGTGGAACTGACAGCTAGAAATCTATTTATTACAGTAGAGTCTTTCTAGAAGTTTTAGACTTTCTTCTTAATGTCTTTTGGTGTCAGTTTGTAATTAGCTGCATTAAAGCTGTGGACGTTATTTTAAAACGTAACATAAAAATGTGACATTAGAGGGAAACATTAATTGATGTTTGGGTTTTTTGCAAACTTTTCTTGACTAGCTTTTACTTTTGTACTTTTGATTTTCCTTCAATTTGCAGCAAACAGAAAAGTGAGGTGGTGTCAAAGCTGACTTGCTTTTTATTTTAATTGTTGTGTTACATCATGTCAGGTTCTGCGCTTACATGATAGCATTTAGTACATTAAAGGAAGCTGACAGCTGCATGATGAAGTGTGACATAGTTAAAATAAAAGGTACAACTGATGTGAGGTATCTGTGATCTTAACACAGTTTGCCACTTTTAACATTTTTCTCAACACAAACTTATTAAAGGGTTTGGGTTTTTTGAAATACACAGGTAGGCCTGTGTTTGTCTATCAGGTGCATAAATATTAAATAATGCATATTATATATTGCTTTCCAATCTTGTTGTATGTTCTCTGTCATATTTGCAGCACTGTTTAGCAACTCTTTGTAGTAGGTTTTCACTTCATACAGAGAAATAGAAGACATCAGTCCTGAATACAAATATTACCTCATTATTTTCTCCTTAGCCGAGTGTTGTATATGCGGGAAAACCAGAAACCTTCAGCGTTTCTTGGGGATGCTAGTAAAATACATTAGTTAAGCTAAGAACACAACTGGTTTTTTGGTTTTTTTTTCAAGTTTGAGCTGTCTTTGAAGGTCATGGATGATGTGGGTTTGTAGTAAATGATTGCAAAAGATCTCATTATAAACTACTGGTGTATGTATAAGCTGTAGTGGAGAGTCTTTAGTCATCCATACAGCACTTTTAGCCAAAATTGCACTTGCTTGAAACGAAAATAAATGCTCACTTCTTAAACAATTTGCTAGTATCTACATTGCAGACAATGGAATAGGGTCTCTCCAGCTGTAGAATTGTCCTCCAGAGATGGCTACCTTCTTTCTGTCACTAAGAAATATCAGCTCCTGATATCATCTTTTTACATTGAACCAGGTTCTTTTAAAACTTTTATAGCACCAAGTCTGAATATTTCATGGAAGTGCAGAAGCTTCTGTACTGCTACTTCAATTCCTCTAAGATTTTGTGGAGTGAGACCCAACTAAGTAGATAGCAAAGAACCTGATGAAACCTAGTTACTTGTGTTTCAGTAGAGTGAGAAGGTATATATCCCCTTCTGACATTCTGTAGGATTAATGAGTAGAACAGCTATTTTTCAGCCGCACAGAATTAGGAGATAAGAGGCTTATAGGCCAGAGCAATAAAAGCATTTCTACTTGAAGGCTGAGGAAGTTCAGCTGCAGCAGATTAGGAGGGTTCTGCCTAGAGAACAAGCTACTGGAGTTCAGTAATGAGGACTTGCAATAGGGTTACAGCCTGACGGAGAAGAGAATGTAAGGCTTGCCTGAATTCTCCTTCCCAACAGCTGTGCCCAAGGACAAGCTGAAGATTTGGGATGGGAATTTTTGCAAGGGAGAATGGATACCATAAAAAAAAGTACTTAGCAAGCTGGAAATGTTGATCACCTTTATAGAGCTTATTAATGTGTGCCACCTCAAGGCTTTGTGGCTGCCCGCTCTAGAGTTAGAGGAATGGTAGTGAGGGCGCTGCAAGGCTGGCTGGCTGGGGCTCTGTTTCTGCCCCAGCATCTGTCCTCCGGCCACCCTCTTAGAGAAGCTGTTAAATGTATAATTTGGTGGAATTTTCATAAAGCTGTCAAATTCATGTTTACTTGGCTGTTCTTTTGTTGTTTTTTTCGAGCTACCATCAGTGTAACACTTCATATTTAACCTTTGGTTAGCTTTTATTCATGGCAACTTCAAGTAGGAGTTTTTCCATGCAACTTGTCCATAAGATCTTCTGGGTTACTCTAGGTCTCTGTGGTTTAGATTTGCTTGTATTTTTTATTATTTTTTTTTAATGAAAGGCCTGGATGCAGTTGTAATTAACAGCTCACTGAGCCTTGCAAAGTACTCACTATTAGTTGCCTTCCATTATCTGAGTGGTTGAGAAGACTGTCTTGATGTGGTGTTCTTTGCATGAGTGAAAGAAAAAAAGAAAGCCAAATTCGGTGGTGATGAGCATTTCTCCTTCAAATGGATGGACTCTGTGACAATCCATGCTGACCTTTTTTTCAGTTGCTATCACTGGGCTTGTGACCTCTGGAATTAAATGGTTTTCCAAAGGTCGATATCTTCTTTGTTCTACCTTCATCCTGTCCTGTAGAGTTTTGCCCGATAGTTTATTTTGTTGTGCAAAACCTGTATTCCTAATAAAAATGAGACTTCTGGGATGAGCAATAAAATAAGTCTGTGCAGGTGTCAGTGCACAGACACTGCCGCACTTTCTGGTTTTTCTTTCAGTGCTTCTCCATTTCTACAGTTCCTTGTTGCAAATGCCTGTTGGCTTGAACAAGTTTGTCTAGATAAAATGAGAAGACTGTGGAGGGACAGGTGAAGTATATATAGAAAGTGTAAGCATGTATGACTTTTGTTGAAGGATTGATGCACAGAAATAGGGAATTTATATACCTCTTGGATGCCTGGAGACTTTTTAAGGTATGGTCAGCTACTGGTGGCTTTTTTGTTATCCTTAGTCCAAGGAGGATAAAGGATGCACCAGTCGTTTGGCATGTACTCACATCAGAATTTTTTTTCTTTTGCTCCCTCTCCACCTCTTGAAGTGTATGTGATGATGAAATGAATGTCTCTTAATGACTCTAAGAACCAGAGGAAACTGCTGAAGTCTGATGAGACAGTGGCCTGACGGTGAAGAATTGATGCAAGGCCATAGTCATGCTGTGATTTTACCATGGTTTTGATACATGCTCAGTTACATTAAATGAAAAATGCCTTCATTTCATTGAATTGATTAATTACCTTTCCTTTTGGGATAACTGCTCTGACAAACAATCTCCTCTTTCACTATTTAAAAAGCAAAATAAAGCCCTAATGTGCTTCATTGCACTGATTATAAAAATGCAGACAAACCTGAATACACAGAATTCTTTAAACGCAGGATGAGCTGGGAAAGGGGATTATGTCTTTTCAGATATCATGTTTGTGTAACCACTTGTTAGAGATCTCATGCTAAGCCTGTCTGATTTATTTCCATACCTTAGTGCAATCATATGCATTTGGTTTTAAATTTGCAATTCTGTGTTCAGGTGCTGAAGTAAGCAACATACGTGAGCTTGTCTAATGCCGCAACTCCAAGAAATCCTCGTTTTCCTCTCAGGCATGAAGGGCCTGGGGTTCTCTGTCAAGACCACATGGTTGTGTCACCTGGTTAGGAAGGTGATGAACATGGATAAAATATTCCTTGAAGTTACTTTTTTTTGCAAAGATTTGGAATACTAACAGGGCAAGCATGTATGTCGTGCTGCATGCACAGCTATGATCCAGTATAGACACTGTGTTGCTTCTAAAGGATGATTTCTGAGGATAAAGAAGAATCCAAGAGAGCAAAAGGTCACGCAACTTGCCTTAGCATTGTCAAATCCCATCTGCTTGTCTCCTCTCCACAGGGCAGAATGCATTGCATTATTGTACACTCAAAGTTCAGCACACCACTTGCACTTTTCCATGCAAAAGAAAGGCTTATAGGCTTTGGGGGCTTGTTAGGACTTTGAGACTGTCATGCTACAGGGTTTTATTCCCTGGGGTGCTGTTAAAGATAGAGACATACAGTTCAGAGCTGTCATACTGGCCAGCAAGTAGAAGGTAGAGATCGGAAAAAATGTAATTTCTTTTGACTTTATCTTAAGGAAAGTAAAACAATTTGATGATTAGATGTGTGGGACATAGTGCCTCAGTGTCTACTCAAGCTAATTTCTTTTTCTTCTTAAAAGAGCAGTATTCCCCCTTGGCTACTCAGGAGAGAAGGTCATTTTTCAAAAACTTGATTGGACAGAAGTCTTATGGTTAAACCGTTCGCACTGCTTTCTAAGTAGAAGCTTACTTCTACAGCTAATTGTAGAGGATTGGTGCAAGTTCCACAAGTTTTCAAAAAGGAGAAAGCAAGCACTGAATTCTTAGGCATTAAAACATCTTGCCAGCCCGTTCAGTTGGGTGGTGTGCAATTACAGCAGAACAAAGCAAAATTGTATTCCATCTTTTATCTGCTGTATTCTGTAGCATTTAAGAATGAGTTTAATTATACTGTGGCAAACAGCAGTAATATGTCAAGAGAGCCTTGTTCCTTTTCTCCCCATAGGACCCAGTTCCTACTAATGAGCAAAAGCTCATCTCAAGGTGTGAGCTAGGCTCTACAGTTTAAACAGAAGTTATAGGAATCTGTGGATAACTTCAGAAAATAGTCCCTAACTGCAGATAGTCTGTGACTGGGCCTCTTGCAGTTGTGCATGGACATATGGGCCTGCATCGGGTTTTTGAGAGAGAGAGAGAGAGAGAGAAAAATGGGCTTGAATTGACCCCAGACCAGTGGCACAGTGCTGAATGGGCTCTTACACAGGTGTTGGAGGTGTTTGTAGTCTTTAATTCCTTGTTCTAGACAAGGATCTAATGTTTTCCAATCCATGCAAACTTCATGGCACGCTGCTCATCAGCACTGTATTTCCTCTGAAGCTGTAGAGCTTAGTAATGGGGTGGAGCAGGGGAGTTTGATCTTCTGTAATCTGCAGCATCAAGACCTGCTTAGGTTCCCCTAGGATTCTGCCTTGTTACAGAATTAAAACAGGATATTGTTCTGAGCCAGGCAAAAGCTCTTCTGCCTATTTTGGATCGGTGTTTCACTGGGCTAAGAGGTGTGTGTAGCTCTTAACTGAGCATCATTTTCTGTGCACATGTTAATGTTTGCAGATGATGTTTGATCTTTGCATGCTTTGTGGAAAGATGTGATGTTCACCTTGCCTTCCTCTCATTTACCTATTTCTTATATACCAGATGGATCTGAGTTCAGCAGATGGACTTGGCCTTCTATTTACAGAGCATCGTTTTCTGTGCTTCTGAACTAAAAATATCCCAACAGTTCTTTTTAACAGCAGTCTCCAGAAGCAGAGCGCTAGTCCAGGCTCTGGTAAAGCTAGTTTCCCTTAACATAAGAGTTATGAAAATGATTTACTTCTCTCCCTCTGGATGTAACTCTGTGCACGTGTGTGTCTGTGTATTTTCCTTAGAAGGCTTTGTTGCTTCTTTGAAGCATGGAGCCAGAGGAACAATGAGTACAAGGATGCTCTTCAACTAGAGGACTTTTGGTTTGCATTTAATATAGCAGTATGATGCGGTACTCACTAAATCTGCTTTTCTTCCTATAGGCATAGGAAAGAACATTCTGGTCACTTATGAAAGGTTAATTTTTGTGCTGATGTAAATGAATAACTCTTGTAAGTACAGAACTTCAAGTAATTTTTCACTTGTAGTAGTAACTGGCATGGTGATGCAGTTAAATGGCACAGTGATGCAGCTAAAATTACTACCAGTGGTCTGAATGTGAAGAGCGTACAGACGATGTCTACCTTTTAAGCTGAACAGATGGGGAAGCTTTTTTTTTTTCTGAATTTATACCATCCTGTAAGACTAATTCATTTCTGTAACAGAAAAAAATCACATCAGGCTTCAATTAAATGATTATGTCTCCCATCTCACCTTAGATAAAAAACCTGCTACTATCCTGTGATACAGAAATTACTAATACTAGGGAAAAGTGGTTTTGAGAGTGTGTTTCTAAGTAAAAATACTGAATTTAAAAAGCTACATTGTAATAATCACTTGTCAAGGTTTTCTCTTCAAATATATTTCTTACTTCCTTTTTGTATTCAAGCCATCTCTTTTAAAGATTTTTGTAGTAAATAAATATAACATTCTCATTCATTATTTCATTAATCTTAGGCAAATAACAGATTATCAGTTTTATGGAGTTAGAAGTAAACTAAAATGTAACCTTTTTAAAACAAAAACCTGCTCGCTTGCCACAGAAGAATTTTGGATGAACTGCAGCTGTTGAGCAGTTGTTTAAAATAAATTGCATACTTTAAACCCACCAAGAAGATATATGAGGATTCAAAACTGTGTCACAAATCCTGACCTACTGAGAAAGAATGCTTAATGAAAAGACTACTGTACGTTTCACTGTATCCTTTGCAAGGAGGGTGAAATTCAGGTCAACAGGATAGAAAGCTTCCAGGACTCAGGAAACCTGAACAATCGATCACTGAGTAAACATTATTGCAGATATTATGGAGAGTAATTGATCTTGAACACAATAATAGGCTTTATAAAAGGATTTAAGTAAGTTGTAATGTTTCCATATCTACCCTGGTATGATATATTGATAGTAATTACATACGCATTTGTGAATTAGTCTCTGATTACCTTAATATATTATTTTTTTATTTCATTGACATAGAAGTTTCAACCCAGACTTTTAAGGTGCAAAGGTTAATTTAGAATAGGAGGGGAGATGAGTTACTCGGATGTTATAGTAGCACATCTCAGCAAGAACAAAAAACTGAGGGTTTATAATAAAAATACAGAGTGGTCTCATTTATGACAAAATTGAGGTTGAATCAATCATAGCCAAATAGCTTGCGTTTGCCATATACTTGTAAAACATTTGTAAAACCATCCACTGCCTTCGCATCTGGAAGCTTCACATTATTTCAAAACACAAACAAATGCTCCCACTCATGTGAGGTAGCTAAACTGTCACTGCTGTTGACTGAGACATCTTTTTGTCCTTATATAAATACATATGTGTTTAAAGGAAGGAATGCCATAATCTTGGAATTCTGGCCAAAGATATTTTTCTGCTTGCAGTGCAAGCAACATTTGAGCACCACTGTAACTGAAATAAATTGGAAAAATTTTTTTTTTCTTCTTCCACCCATAATCATTCCTGGCAATCTCTCACGCTGCATTTGGCAGAACTTTGTATTTTCACTCTTTCCCTATCTATAGCCGTTAAGGTTTTGCTTTATGGTATGGCTCTTGCATACAGCAATGCAAAAGGAGAACATTTTTTAATCTGTGATTTGTCTGAACACAGAAGTTGGCAGGCTGTGCCCAAAGCAGCCACAATACTTGAAACCATTTATAATAAATTTTGTTATGTAGTTGAGAAAATTCCTAGTTTCTCTTGCACCCTAAATAGTGTGCATGTCTGACTTGGGCCATAACGATTGCTCCAGATCTGTTCCATTACTGAAGGGAGGCAGGTAGCCTAATTAAGAAGTTAGCACTGTTTCTGTTGTTTTTTAAGGCTGGCAGCTGACATGGCCCTTGTACAGATACCATCTAGTGAAATAGTTGAAAGCCTGCTATAATGGTTTTGCCCCTTACTGTTAAGACTGGGCAGGTTTTTCCATCTTTAATCCGAAAAGATTTAGCCTCACAACTATTACCGGTATTCTGGAAACTCTCCTTTTTAATCCCTGTGAAAAATGATATCACTTCCTGTAGAAAGTACTAGTAAAAACAGAGTTATGTGATGTGTATGTGTGAAGGAAATAATCTTAATTTTAAATTTGTCAGTTTTGAATTAAGAGAGATTTGATCTTTTTGTAAGACAGGAGTAACCAGATAATTAAGTATGTTTGCAAGTTCATGAGGCCACATCTGTTCATTAGTCATTAGGAAACAAAACATTTTTATATAATTCTGTTTTTTCTATGAAGATCAGACACAGAGACTGACATGAATTGTGCAAGCAACTCTTACGGAGGCTTTTCGCCCACCACACTGTCATTGCACGTCATTACTGACAGGCAAAAGTACTTAGCTGTCTGGTGGGTTTATCTTGTTAAATAAAGTATGGAGTGAATAGAGACCACCAAACAGTTGAATTGCCTTTCTTACAAAATGGCAGAATATGTCCTAATGACAAGACAGGATTCCAGTAAATATGCTTTCTGTAACCTTCTTTATTTATCATTGCATTTAGAGGTGAAGTTCATCTGCATTAAATTCAGAGGACCACCTAGGCCATCTTGTCCCCCTAAGCTTTAATATTTTAGGTGGATTTACTGCATGGCATCACAATGTTACTGTCAATCGAAGTACTGCAATAATGTTTTCTTCTGAATTGATAACTTGAAGCTTTGCATTTATTGGGTGTGCAATTCTTGTGATGATTTTCTAATAAAGGGACATGTCATGCTGATCTTAATACCCTATTTAATATTGAATAGGGTTTTTTCACATAGACTAGCATATTTTAAGAATGGCATCCCAAACATTTCATGTTTGGCACTGCTGATTACTTTTGAGAAATCTGATTTTCTGGTTTTGCCCTGCATGGCATCATATAATTTATTTTGTATTTGTTTGGGCAAAAGTGAAGAATACCTTAACTGTAGAAGTAACAATGTATTACCTGTTTCATTGTTGGTCTTCTAAAAATCCATGTTTTCTAGCCATTCCTAAAACTTAAGTTTAATCATATAAACAGTTTCAGGGAATACCAGTGTTAGTATAAAATAATTCAGTATAAAAAACCTTCTGAAATATCTTGATTTTATTTTTAAGGGGGAAATCTGAAACCATCAGGTTTTACTGTGTCTGCCTGGTTCATGGGAGCAGACCCTGCACTTCTGCAGAGCCCTGGTGATTTCAGTAATGCTCTGCTTGACTTGGGAGAGTTCAGCCGTGTGGATCAAATCGCTGAGTGGAGCCTCACTGCCCCCTAACAAGGCCTTTATTGCAGTGTGCTAGCACTAGAACAAAGAAAAAGTGTTCCTTGCCTGTACAAGAGACAGTAGATGCTAATCTTGACTGAATTCGCACCTAGAGAGAATGCGGTCAAGTCTTGCCTTTTCCCTATCGTGCTCTTTTATTTTAAATTTGAAAAGTTCTGGAGTAAAATTGCAGCTTTAGTGGGAGTTCTGCAGGTCAGCTATCCTGCTGGTATCGGTCGCAGGAGCTGCATCCCTTAAATCATATAAACGACTTAGTTGATCTTTGCGCTTCAATATTGTAACTATTAGGCCTGATCTAGGTAAGCACTTAAATGCCTGTGTAACTGTATGCAAGTGGATAGTGTTGCTGGTTCCAGTGGGAACACCAGCGTGCATCTGTGCTGAAGTGTTTTCCTGGATCAGGTCCTACGCCTTTGCAGGAAGCCTCCTAGGGATATGGTGGCATTGTCAACCTAGCTATTAGGACAAGGAGAGTCTAATTTTTACTTTTGAATTGAAGGTTTCCAAGAGAAGGTTATGGTTGGAAAATGTCTGTATCAACCTATCCATGTAGCTGTCTATTTTTAAAAGATCTAAGGAAAGGAGATGCTGACAGCAAGAGATACTTGCTTTCGGCTTATCTAAAATGTAACTTTTGAAATGTGCTTTACCATTAGGTGGAACAAGAAGAAAATTCTCTGAAACATTGTACAGCTATTAATCAAGTTGAGTTTAAGAAAGCTGGCTGAAAGGCTAGTAGCTATACATAGACATAAATGCATTCAGAAGAAATACAGTTTTAAATGTTTCCTGGTCTGCGTCAATACTACTTTAATTGGTGTTTTGTTCCATTTTTGTTTGTTAGGTGGTGATTGACAGGTACCACTAGTATTTCAATGTAATTAATATGAATTATTGTTACAGGAAAGCATTTCTGCAGTAAACTATACTTGTGTAAATGATAACCAGTGTACTTACACTGGTTAACCTTTTGTAATTTTTCTTGACAAGAAGGCGTGTGTGATTGCCTTTGAATTCAGAACTTCTCTATCAGAGACATCGGCATATCAGATGTCACCAGCACAGCGCTTTCTGAGCCAGGCTAGCGAGCTGCCGTTGTCAGCGTATGTTCAAACGAGTAATAAAGGATATGGAAAGTCTTGCATGACCAAGTGGTGAACTTCACGTTAACTGTGTGTTTAGCAGTGCAAATCTTTAAAAGTGAAATCTCTAATGCTTTCATTTAATCAATACACTTCGCAGCTGTGGTTTGAAGAGCCTGTATAGCCATTAAATGTTAGGTCTGTTTACTGGTTTGGCTTCAAGTATCAATGTTTAGTCAAGACCTTTTCTGAAATGCTGGGAACTCTTTAGCACCCTTCAGGGTGGTAGCTGCAATTTAAATTAAGGCTGCTGAGATGATTAAGGGACTGGCGCACTTTTTGTACAAGGAGAAACAGTGAGAACTAGGAGTGTTCATCCTGGAGAAGAGGAGGCTCAGGGAATGTTACAAATGTTTACAAATACCTGATGGGACGAGGGGGGCAGACTCTTCTCGGTAGTACTCACTGTCTGGGCAAGAGGCAATAGGCACAGACTGAAACACGGCAAACTTCATCTGAACACAAGAAAACAGTTGTTTACTGTCAGGGCAGTCAAATGCTGGGATGACTTGCCCAGACGGGTTGTGAAATCTCCATCCATGGAGGTATTCAAAACCTAACTGGATGTGATCCTGGGCAACCTGCTCTAGCTGACCCTGTTTCAGCAGGGGTGTTAGATGAGATGGTGTCTCCATCCTAAATGGTTCTGTGATTCGGTGAAGATGCTTACATAGTTTTATATATACCATATGTGTATGATAATCATGCTCATGATTTTATATGTGTGTGTATGTGTAAAATCAGCTGTTGACCACTGGAGATACTTCCAGTTTTCGTATTGTTGACCAAGCTACTATGCATATACGTGTTTACTCCTGACTCCTGTCTGTTCTTCCTCTAACACTCTCTTGATTTGCTTCAAAATGTATCTAAATGTGAAGTAATTCTTAGGAAATGTCTTTTTAAATGACTAATGCCCCCTGTGGGGGTGATTCTGAAGACAGTTTATAAAAGGATCATAGCTTTCTTCTGTCCCACCCCATTTCCCTCATTTTTGCACAAGTGCACTCGGTAGGAAAAGCAGCCTTAGCCGTAAGTCCTGGCCTTGGATTTTTGGGTTTTCTTGGTTTCATTGGTTTTGGGATGGGAATTGCTTCTATTTGTTTGGTGTATTTGGGGTTTGGATTTTGTTCTTGTGGGTGGTTTTTGTTGGTTGTGGTTGGTTGGGTTTGGAGTTTGGTGTGTTTTTTGGGGGGGGTGTTGTTGGTTTGGTGTTTTTTTGGTTGATTTTTTTAATGAAATTTCATCTTTTTTTGGAAAGACTTTTGCAGTATCTTCAGACACTCCTGTTCTTCCTTGGTGTTTACTTCACTAGGTAGAATGTATGTTCTAAGAGCTGCTAAACTAAACTGTTTTGTCTTTACTCAGAAGAAAAAAGGTTTGTAAATGTACAGTGTATGTGGGAGGGAGGACAGTTGCAAATACTTGATGCAGCTCTGTGTCTGCAGAATTAGACCAAAGTTGAAAACTGGCATTTACAAATAAGGCTTTTTCTGAGATTTCAGTAATTAAAGGATTTATTAATAAATATAGGCTTCAAAAACAGTAAGTAAAGGATTTATTAATAAATACAGCCTTCAAAAACACAGTCTTGATTCAACATTTGGATTTCGAAAACCAAAGGTTCTTCCCATGTGCTCTTACTGGCACCAGAAATGTTGGAAATTGTTGGGTTTTTTTTTTCTAAACATGGTTATAATGATGACACATTTCAAATTGATGTGGCTTGGTATGCAGTTTAGATTAGTGAAGTCCAAGAAACATTTTTGAAACACTGAATTTTATGGTTGAATTATGTAAATGTACAATATATGAGTATCTAATATATACCTTAAGAAATGCTATATTAGCTAAATAAGTCTGTGAAGAGTTGCTCCATTGTTTTTTAAATGTTTGTTTGTTTCTACGTATCTATGATGTAAATTTAAAGGTTATTTCAGAGTTTAATTTGAAACGTTACTTATGCATTTAGTATGGATTCAAGGGGAAAATTTAGCTTATACGTTTCTGTTTGTTAATTCTGTGGCCTGAAAAAGCTTTTTAAATGTAATGATTACAGTTTAAAATCTCCTTAGGTCTTTGCTTGAATTATTCAATTAAAAGGTTTGATTCATGTACACTTCATTCCTGTCTCTTAACAGCGAAAAAGGATTTTGCTATATTATTATTTCCAGGTAAAAAAATGTATTTAATATGCAGAAGATTTTTAGGAAAAAAAAATAAAAAAAGCAAAAGCAATTAAATTATTCTGATTTTTCAGATAAAACCCATAGTTATTCTCTATTTCTGTTTTTCAGTTTCCATAGCCAGACGTGTCCAAGACCCATTAGCTGAGCTAGTGAAAATTGAGCCCAAACACATAGGAGTTGGAATGTATCAGGTAAGATAATACGCATCATTTAATCTAAGTGATCTATCATGATATAGAGCAACACCGAAATGCGGGTATTTAATTGTCAACTCGTTACGTGTCCTTTCAAAGACATTTGTAGGGTTGATAGAATGGCAGTAAATGCTTAGAAGTCATAAACTACCTCTTTTTCTAATCTCTACTTTTAATGATTGTGATTGAGACTCTGAAATGGCTGTAGCCAGATGCATAGTCTATTAAAAACAGCAAATCAGACAGGTAACCTGATCTGTAAAGCTTTCTCTTTTTTTTGTATTGTTACAGCAATGGGGTTTTAGCTCTTTGTGTAAGATACAATGAGATATTGATCCTCCATTTAGAAGCCATTAATTTGTACTCTTAGGTACATTCCTTCTTAGAAGTTTGTAATAAAAGTATTTGTTTTGAAGTTTTTCATTTACTGAAGCTGAATTGGAAAATGTTTGACAATTCTTATTTTTATACAGTTTTGTAGGTTATTTCTGAGAAGTAAGTTTAACCTTCAAAATTGTCTTTACAAAGCGATTGATACTGAGAAGTGGTACATAAGTTACTGTCATTTTATAGCATATTGGCATCAATTAAGGAAAGCATTTATGCATGTGCTTAAGTCCCACCAAATAGAGAAGTAAAAAAAAAAAAAAAAAAGCATGTGCTTTTCTCTATTTTTGAAACTTTAGCATGTGAATTCATTTGAAAGTCTGGAACAGAACTCAGAACAGAAAGCACAGAACAGTCTGGATCTGTGCTTTTGGGTTAGTGCGTGACAGTTAATGGTATAGAATGCAATTAGCAGCCTAGAATCCTTCAGTGCTACTGCTAAAAGTAACATGACAAAGAAAGGTGCTGTGAAAAATGTCCAAGAAGTGTATATCCTGTTTGCTTTTAAAGAACTGAGGTCAACATTTTTGTTGGTTAAGGTGCTGCTCATTTGCTTTTGCATGCCCTACTTGTATTGTCACAGACTATAAAATTTTCTCATGTTGCTTGCTCACTGTGAAACTTACTGGAAACGGTAACTTTATACTGAAAGATTAATCATATGTACTATACCACAGTTTTGGAGGAAAATGAGATTGAATGGCTGAAATACTGTAGATTTCTGTAACACATATATCGAGATTTCACTTAAAATGTGCTTTAATGATGGCAGCTATACATCAGGAGGTGCTCATCTAGCAAAAAGAGGAGCATCAATCCGAAGCATAATTTGTGTTCTTACTTGTGGAGGTGCACTGGTTTTATCTATAACAATAGCAGCAATAACAACAATAATGAAAAGTGATATAGTTTTGGTGGTGGTGGTGGTCCATGCTTTGAGGAAAAAAAGTATTTTTTTTTAAGGAAAAAGGTATTTCAGCACTTTGAGAAGAAGATGGTCATTTTTTTGGTAAGAAGTTTTAAAAAATCAGTTCCAAAGTGCAGTATTTTACTATTTGAAGTGTGCTGTGAATACTGTAAGTATCAGGAATTTGCAGTGCTGTGCCTAGAAGGTATTGGTATAGATGCACACTATCTACTATGTCTCATGAGCACATTGTACAAGCATAAAGTGAAAAGGTATGGAACTGGTGGTGGTTGTATGATTTTGTGAGCATGACCTATTATCAGATTACTTTTGCAATGAAGGTATTGCAGCAGTTTGCTGCTGCCTCAATGACTGAAGCTAGCATCATTTACTTGGCGCTGAAACAGAGCAGGATAAATACTATGTTCCTGGCCCTTTCAGAGAAGCTTCTTGGTCCCCTACAGGCAGTTACAACTAAAGGCCCAACTGCATTATTTCTTCATGTCCAAACTGGTTGTATGAAAAGTTTCAGAGAAATAATTCCTAAAAGCCTGGTAGAAGTAGACAAAAAAATGTTCATTCCCAGCTGTCTATACTTTTAAGTCTCATCATGGTTTGAATAAATCCTCTGGGATAGATACACCTCCTGTCAGAATTCTTAAGTATCACCACAGAAGCTGTAAGATGCTCATTCAAATATATTGAAAATTCTGAGGTACTAGAGCTTTGTGACACTATGGAAAGCAAATCTGCACTTTTGAAAGTAAAGTCAGAAGCTCTGCTGCCCTTTGGGCGTGAGAGCTTTCTCATGGCACGGAAGGGGTGAGAAGGGGAGTTGAGCTGTTACAACTGGTCTTTCTTTAGAGAGAACAGTCATGTGCTGGCACCTCAGAGGGCAGGCACGGGAAAAGCTGTTGTGTTGTACAGGGAGTTCCACAGTAATAGCTGATATAATCCCTCAGATAAAAGAGTATATCAGGTACCTACTTTTATATTATCCAAAACAATTTTAAAGGTTTGATTATGTTTAATTTATAATCTAACTTCTGGCTGTAGCTTTTATATTTATTCCTAGGATGAAATACACAATGATCAGAAATCTAACAGGCTTTTCACAGAAGTGGTTAGCTCCTTAGCCCACTGTAACTATAAACCTAGCATTTAAATATGACCTCTCCTTTCTTAAACACCCTGAAATGGATATTTAAGAATCTGACAAATCCAGGGGTTTGGCGTTCTTGTCCTGAAGGACAGACATAGTGCTTAGCGCTGCACTCAGCCTCTGCTGCTTTTGGCGGGGGTCGGGGAGAGGCTGCCGGGGGGGGGGGGGGGGGGGGGCCCG
>JAVJGJ010000032.1:17742735-17776635 GCA_035590215.1 Microhierax caerulescens
TTTTCAGAAAGTGTCAAATCCATTAGCTGGAGAGAGAGAGAGAGAGAGAGAGAGAGAGAGAGAGAGAAAGAGAGAGAGAGAGAGTGAAGAGCTGGCTGGATCAAACTCTCTGTGTTATACTCCTGTGCTGAGTAAGCGTGATGTGACTGCCCTCTGTCTCAGATATGTGAGTCCCATTTCCAAGTCCAGTTTGTTAACAGTGGGTCACCTTTTCCCCTGCCACCTCATTCCCTGTTTCTCTACCAAGCCTTTTCTTCTTGCAGATATTCATTGTACTCCTCTTGTCCTGAAATCCTTCCTCTCCACAACTAAAAGTGTCCTTTCTAGGGCAGTGTCTCTTCTCCTGCCTTTCCCATTTCTCCTTCTAACATAAAGAACTAAGAAAGGGCACAGTGGTAGCACCATCCCCACCCTTTTGCCACTGACTCTTCTCAAAAAATATTTTCCTGG
The DNA here is from genome assembly GCA_035590215.1 of Microhierax caerulescens. NCBI lineage: Eukaryota > Metazoa > Chordata > Aves > Falconiformes > Falconidae > Microhierax > Microhierax caerulescens. Next base: position 17,743,186 of record JAVJGJ010000032.1, read on the forward strand.
GAAGCACATACTATTTTTTAGCCAACCCGATGCTCAGAAGCAATCATGTATTCCCAGTTGCTGCTGGCCAAACAGCACACGCGTAACTTCCAGGCAGGAGGCAGGCACATTAGGACTGGCGTCCTGCCCGGCTGGAAGGGATACAGCTTGGTTGCCCATCTGGCAGGGCGGCACGTGCTGCAGGCCAAATGGTGCGCGCTGTAAGCACCAGCAGACCAAAGGTACCGCTCTCAAGGCTGTGGATGATCAATAGGTCTTATGTTATACAGATCTCTTCTAGGGAATGCTGCAATACAACAGGGGAAGAAAAGGCGGATGCCTTTTTTTAAGTTCACTGGTGGAATGTTTAAGAACATTGTATTTTTTTTTTTTTCCTTGCTGGAGCATGCTTCTGATATTAGTCAGATTCTATAAAACTTGAGAACACTGTATATCCTGAGAAATCTGCTATAACTTTGGAGTTTGAGGCCAAAATAAAGCTCTAACACCATCGCCTTCCACAACATTTCTTGTGGGCCCAGGTGGCAAAACCAAACGTTTTTGAAATAGACTTTGGGAAGGTTTCATTTTTGTCCTCTCTAATCATGTTGATGGCTATAGAGTTCTGTGTGAATCAGGTTTTGTGCTTTGTTCTTGAAAGTTAATAACTAGTGGTTATTTTAAAAATTGACAATGGAAAGTTATGTCTGCATTTCTGCTGGTGGTCTGCATAGGTAGAGCCCAAAGTGTGAGTGCTAGATCCAGGTCCTTCAGTGTGTCCTCTTTTGTCCTGTAAAAGCAAGAACCCTTTGTGATTTAGGAAACAAAAACAAACAAAAAAAGAGGGGTTAAAGAACCTTTGTCGGTAGGAGTCGTTTGAGGCCTTTACTGTATCCTGAATTCTTTTTTACTTAAGGGAGACCTTAAGGGAAGAAGTGTGCCAGATGTAAATATGCTACACACATGAAGACGGATCTCTTTTTCTGCTGTCTTCTGTAAAGTCCTCCTACCACTGTGGGCAATACGTACATGGATGTCTCTGAGACTTCAGCCTTTTCATCATCCAGACAATTAAAGAAAACAAAAACAAAGCCCAATCCAAATGCCAACTGAAGCTGATTAGGAGTCAGTAATATATTCACTAAGTTTTAAGGCAAGCTGTGTTAAACAATTTTTTCTAAAGTTTCTTATAAATTCTGAATATTTGTGGTGGTATAGCCAACCTTTAGCTTTTTTCTGTTCTAAGCAAATCTTGATCTGAGTTACTTTGATTTGAAATTTTTCATATTTTGACCTGGCCCATGTTTGAGCAGAAGTCTTCAGAAATTTAAGTATTGGAAGTCAATAAACGTGGTTTAAGGAGTTTCTGATGTTTAAGCATTAACATATTTTTCTTGGTTTATACATATGGTTGAGATGCCATTTGCTTCCCTAAAGATGGTATGAACAGGAAATTTTGTTTATAATTTTTTCAGATTTAAAATTATGCAGACTATTAATTGACAGTTACGTGTGAAAGTATCCTCAAGATTTTTATCAAGTCGGTGTGGTTGTCCCCATTTTACAAACAGAAGATGCTATCCAGATTGCAAACAATACAATAGGTTGTGTAGCATTTTCTTTATAATCTTGTCATCATGAAGAAATTTTTATGAACCACAGAATCCCTTCCCAATGTTTGTTTGTTTTAAATTAATTATAGCATAAAAATACAACATATCAATGTGTGCAACAATTGTATGGTTAAGATTCACCCACAATGAGTTTTAAAGGGGTTTGTACTTTTTTTTTAAGAATGATCATTATATATGAGTCTGATTGTATTTTTCACATGTGGGCACTGGGCTAGGATCTTGTTTGTGAAGAATGACATGTCCATTTTTGATTTCTGACAGTAATAAGAAAACTGAACCTGGAAGTCACGCAGTTTTGACTAAAGCAGGGGCACAGGGTAAAAAGAAGAGTAAACCAACAATGTGTGTGTCGCATCAGCCCAATCCTTTGGACCAAACCTGTATTCATCCAGAGTCTTACAGCATTGCAATGAGGTAAGCAGTGGGAAAGCTTTTGAACAATGGATGTTGTCAATTTTTAAAATGAAAGTACTGATTTTTCAGACAGCAGCCTGCTCAGCCTTTTGAGACAGTAATACTTACATTCATTTGATGCTTTCTCCTCTTTCTTCAAGAAAAAGATGTGCTTCAGAAATTCTTTACAAGTGAAGGTTTTCAAGTGGTGTGTTTTGCTGCTTATTTCCATGCAAGTTTTTAGTTTTCTTTGTTTGGTTTTCACATTGTTTTTCAGTGAGGAAATCAGTGAATCTTCAAAACCTTGCCAGACTTTCCTCTCATGACCTTGGCATCTTCATCTCACCACTTTGCATATCATTGAAGTCCCTTTTCTCAATTTCCTTCTGTTTGCCAGCTCTCTTTATGCCACACATCACTTTCAGTTTGGACTTTAGGATCACAAAGTAAGGAGACAAATAATTCATTCTAAAAATGTCTGAAACCTGATTTTTTTTTTTCTACCTTGCCCCCACATATTATGTAAAAGGCCATAACTAAAACATGATTTTATTTGTTACTGTTAATAAAATAATTGAAATGCCATGCACACTTTCAGTCAATGGTTGTTTAATACCTCTGCATCATTAAGAACTGCTTTTACATTGCTGCTTACGTTCAGCATGTGCCAAACAGACTTTTTGCTTAGTGGATTTTGACCACCAGAATTTGTTTGTTTGAGTGTGCACATAAGTACATGGGCATATGTGAGCATATGTCATTATTATGAGCCTTTAAATTAAATTCTGATATTTTGGTATCTGATATTTAAATTTCTGATATATATTAAGTTCCCAAATACTTGAACACCATGGTGGTTTTACTAAGTGACCTCTGGCTCAAAGAAGAGAATGGGGTTTGTGTAGGTCAGAAAAAAGTAATTAGGAATCCATGTGTGCCTCTGGTTAGGGGATACTGCGGCTGGTAAATGCTAGTATAAGCTGTGATCTTTGCTATCATCAGCCCTGGTTGAAATTGGACTATGCTTGTCCCCTTGAGAAAACATTATCTCCCACCATAAACCAGCACATATTTATTTTTGAAAGTGAGTTGCGGTGAACAGGTTCTTTTCTTAAAAGGTGCTAGAGCTAATTTCAGTAGTAGCTACATGCTTTAGGATTCTTATGATCTCTGAGAATATTATTCCTGGAGAAACAGAGTCGTGCTTCCTGTTTTATAAACAAAACCATCTTTAAGCCTTAGATAGATAATGCTGAATTTCTTGAGTTCGTGAAGCTTGAGTTTCTTCTCTAACAAAGTCTTACAGAACCCTGCATTTTTAGGACACCTTCCCTACAGTGTGTGTGCTGTTCTCTCTCCAGCAGATACAATTGCATATACAACTTTCTGTGTGTAGGTCTGTGTGCTTTCCTTCTGCTGGGCGTGCAGAGTGCTTTTGTTCTCATTCCCTGCCTGGCCAGTTCGCTCTTCTCTGTGTCCAATTCCAGGGCCACTGTGCGGTTGCCTGCTAGAGTCCGTGCTCGTCGTGCAGTGTGTGGGTAACTTCAGTTTCTCCTCTTCCATGACTATTTCTCTTTTTTTTTCCTTATGCATCATAATTTGGTACTAGTTCTCTGCCCTACTCATAGTTGTGGAAAAAAATCAGGTCCTGATCTTAATGACCTTACATTTGATAGGTGGCTTATAGGATAAGGAAGCTTGGTCACCCCTACTGGAGATTATTCAGAATGAGTCAATGTAAAAGAAAAAAAAAATGGTTATTTAAAATTGATGTTGACTTTTCAATCTTGTATTTCATTCAATTTAAATATGAAGTAGTCAGGATTTGGTTAATAGTACATTTAGCTTTCCAGCCTTTGTACACTAAAAAAATAATCAGTAAAAGTATTCACAGTGTTACCAGCTTCACTTAAAGGCTGATGTGGAAAGATTGCTTCAGGGAGCAAAGTGTAGCCAGTTAATAGTGGAATACTATAGGAATTAATCTACATACAGTACCATCAAACAGGTTAGAAAATAAAGAATTGTGGGTTTTGTTTTGTTTTCCCCAGAGCAGTGCAGATTACTTTTATATCTGAAGTGGTGAGTGGGATTATTACTGTATAGGTAGGGTAGCTCAGATATTCACATACAGTTGAAATTCTGCAGACAATTTTAGTAGGTATCACAAATCATATAATTGTGATTTGGAATTCGGCTGGGAACCCATTTATTTAAAAAAAAAAAAAAAAGAGCCCAAGTTTTAAGTTTCAACCAAAAGATAGTGATTTGAGTTACAGGTTTATGCATGATTCAGAGAGGAGGCTGCCACCCATTGCACAGCCAGTACTGCTTGGAAGGTACCTTGCTGCTTCTTAAAATGTTCTCAGGGTCAGCCCTGCTGGACTTCCAGAGCTGCAAAGCCCTTGCAGAAGTATGGCGTGGCTGCAGGCCAGTGCTACCGATCATGTCGTTTCTCTTTAGCTAACGCAGTTTAAGTTTCCAGCCGTGGCATTATCTGTTCTGTTTCTCACCACTTTGCCTGTCCAGATTGAATTTTCAGTTGAAGTATTTGGATCCAAGTGTGTTTTGTAGGTTCTGTACCTTACAGGAGGTTTTGTGCAAAAGAATATCAGTTTATATCAAAACAAATATAAAAATGCAGCAATATCTGCTAATGGAACATCAAAACTAGTAAGTGTAGCATCTGGCTCTGCAACTAACTGGATCACTTTTCTGGTTTTTGGGGCTTTTTCTCTGTTGTATTCTTATATTTTTAAGTAACTGTACACATCGTTTGATGTGGAGGGGAAAACAAAAGTCTCAAAGTGCTTTCTGTGCTTTCTGTGAACATACTCTGTGTTCAACAATATTTTTCTTTTTCTTGCAATCAAAAGATAGTTTCCTTGAAGGCTTGTTAAATAGGAAAGTGATAACTTTTATGATATAGATTGTATTGATGTACACTAGCTTGATATCACCAAATGGTGCAGGGAAGGGGGCAAATACATCTCGTGTTTTTACATGGTAAATAGCTGTTTGAAGAAAAGAAAATAAAGCTCTGCAGCAGACTGACAAAAGCCAAGAAGTGTAGTATTAAAAATTGACACTGGTGACATAAGGGCTAAATATAAACCAGGCATCTTCCCCTCAAGCAACTAATGCTATAATTTAGCAATGATTATATATTTAAAATGACTTTTCAAAAAACAAGCGTATGAGCTGTTAAGCTTCCTGGAACTTATGGAAACAGCTTTCCAAACCAATTTGCTGCCTAAATATGAATTAAGAAAAAATTCTACTAGGAGTTCAGGCTGCATCAAGGATTCAGTCCAAAGTATATCAGGCCTGTTGAAGACTTTTGCTGACTTTGATAGGCAGGCATGGGACTGGGCTTGTCATTCCCTTTTGCTAAGCCTATGTTCATGAGAGAGCTTCTGAGAGCCTCAAGATCAAATCGTGCTCACGTTGTTAATTTGAGCTGTCTTACTGAAATCAACCAACATTCAAAGGACTTGTTAATATGTTAGAACTAAGCTAGGTTTAAAACCTAATTGATAATTCTTATAATTTAAAGTGCATGAGAAAAATTTAGACTGTTATATGGGTTAGAATCAGTATTTAATAATAGATTTTTAAACAAAAACATTTTAAAGGAGTTCTGTTGCTTTGCTGCTTTCAAAGTTTTTCATTCTTCTTTTTCTGTGCCTACACAGAACTTTGTCGCACACAGGTGGATTTGTGTTACCAAAGGGCAAAACTGTTGTCTGAATAACATGGATAGATTTAATTCAAAGCATCAAAATACAGTATTACATACCTCTTACCACAGAAATTAAAATGAATGGAATAGATGCTGCATAAATGAGTCATAAAGGCTTCCTCATGCAACGTCTACCACATCTTGCCATGAGAAAGTAATTTCTGAAAATTTTATTGGATTAAAAGTTTTCATGGGAAATTACATTTATTTTTAAACAAAATAAGCTGGTGACTTTTATCCGCTGCTTCTATCCAAATTACCCAGAAGCAGCAGTCCACATTACAGATTTATGACATACAAAATTATCAGTTTTGAAAACAATGTTTTTGAGGGATAGAAGTTCACCAAAATTTGAAACCACTAATTTTCTTTTTCTGAACTATTTTGTAGCTTGAAAGGCCAATCCATTTAAAAAAAAATTAAAAAAAAATGGTTAAAAAGAATTGCTCCCAAGTGGTGACTTTGGTTGCCAAGCTTTAGGCTGGAGCCAATTTTTATGGCTGAATTAGAAACCCCTGAAAAATAGGTGGTTTATAATGGAAACACTGATGTAATCTTTACTACAGTGGCACAAGTGGTGCTGGTATGATTGATTTATGGCATTTAAACATCTTAACTTAAAATCTGTACAATTTCCATAAAAGTATTGGTAAACATCCTACTGGTGATTTAACACACTTTGCAGATGACCAAAATGTTTCTGTTCATGGTTTCCATACTGTCAAAACTTGGCTTTGTCATGTGCGGTGACCAAGCTTGTGAACACCTCTGAATATATGAATCAGAATTTCCTAAAAGTTAAATAAATTTAAAAAAAAAAAACAACAAAAAAACCTTTGTAGGCAGTGTATTTTACTGCAAAGCAGAGCTGTGTTTTAAGTTTCTGAAAAGTCTATATGTGAAAACCAGTTTATAGTGGCAGAATCTTCTACATACAATTAATACAACATGTAGAGCATATCCAGTTTCTTGGTACATAATGTAAAAGAACTGGTAGGAAAACCAAGGAAACATTTAGGAAGTCCCAAGAAGTTAAACCAGGTTATGCTTATAAACCAAAATGTTGGAAAGAAAACACAATATTTTTTCTTTGTTGTATCAGTCTGCTGGATGCAGTTGGTTTCATATGACTGAATCTTAACGTTTACTGACTTTTATTTAAATATCATAAAAATGCTTTTTGCAAAATGTTGGCACTCAGAATGTGTGTTTGCTGCTCACAGATTGCAGCATCTGGCAGACAGGTTGCATTTCAGTCTGGCTTAGAAATATTTTACTGATATTTATAACAGATCTTAAGTTGTGATTTAGCAAATGCAGCTGACAATCTTCCTTGGCTAATCACTCAGGTTTAGGACCTTGCCTGGTGGAGGATAGTACTACTCACTGTGGTTGGTTCTGCCTCTAAGAGAAGTTTTTGACGTACTGAGCAGACCGACCTGCAGTGAAGATCCATTTCTTGCCCTTTGCTGTGTATTGATAACACTGCTTGATAACCCCAGGAAGACTTCCAAACCCCAAGAGGAATCAGCAAAGCACTCGTTCACGTGCCTATTCCTCACCGAAGTAAAACATTTGGATTTGATGCACACTTCAGCAAAGTGTTTATGTTAATAACATTTTATATTCCATCATAGCTGGATCCATCGTTTTTCAAATATCTCTGGCGTTTCTGCTGCTCTTTACGTGGGGGGATGTAGCAGCTGGCCCATAGTATCTTAGTTGCTGTCCTGAAAGCTGCACTTGCTAGCTTTGAAGGCAAGTACTGACACATAAGAAAATGCAGAAGGAAAACTGTTGATTAGGGAGACGCCACCAAAAGCAAGTGGTCTTTCTCTCCTGCCCTTTATGCAGCTTCATGCTTGTCCTTTGATAGCTTTTCCAGCTCTCTGCTGGGCTGGCTTGCTGCTGTCCAGGTCTCTTAGTTGTCACTGAGCAACTGAGGCAATGCTTAAGGGGAAGAGAAATCAGGAAGGGAATGGTTACTTGATACGGTGTTTGAACCATTAAAAAATTGTTGTTCTATTTAATAATGCAGTCTACATGTGAGCGTTTTACAGAGGACAGTTCTTACTGTGGTAGGATGCCCTTCCTTAAATTCACTGCAAAATCATCAGAGACATCTCTTGTCCACTTCAGTCAGACTATACTTGCATACACACACACACACGTGTGTGTGTTTATTCAAGCTATTTATTGGGCAAAATAAGACTTTTTACTGAAGTCTTAAGTTTCTTTTTAAAAAACCTAAAACCAGTGCATCACAGTAAATTAATGAATCTTTATGACAATTTCAATAGGCAATGGGTAGCCCTGATTAAGGAGAATACTTGCAGAATTAGGGTCGTTAAGCCTAATACTTAATAGTTCATATTCATCGCTTTAGAAGAGCGGTTCTTTCACAGGTCTGACTATTAACTTAGTAGCTGGATTTTCAAGGACATATTTTTGAAAGTTATCTTGTCAGTAAGCAGAAGAGCAGAAAAAGCTTTCACTGCTAATTGCTATCCAATAAAGACATTTTAAAACTTTTATGTGATGCAAAATATATATTAACAAGAGAAATAACAAAGAATTATCCTCCAGTTACACTAGAAATACTAGACCCATAATTCAAGTGGTATTTAATTTGTTGAAATTTTCGAAACTTACATAACTTCCTACTGGTTGCATTAAAAAAAATAAATTTTTAAAAATGAGCTTTCTTTATAGAATAATCTCCTTTAACTGTAGTACTGATTTATTGTGGATAATTAATCATGTTTCACTATTTTGTATCTTGGGTTACACTTCAGTTATGTGATAGATCAGTAGTCAAGAGAACAGCTAACAACAGCATGCCTAATGGTATGATAGTGAAGTGGCTATGATGCAGTGTAACCACGTCAATTTCTTTTTGCATTTAGAAACTCATTGATTCTTAGTTTATGACATTTTGAACATATAAACCTATCTGAGTGCTTTCTGGTCTTATGCATGTAGTCACATAATCTATAATATTAATAATTTATCCATTTGAGGAAAAACATTCTGGGAAAATATCCTTATCTGGCTAAACCAAATAAGTAGTTTTAAATATATTTTAAACTTAACTTTCTGTCTCCAACAACTAATAGCAGAGAGTAATGCACAAATGTTGTTTGCTATGTAATCTGCATCAGCAGTTGAAAATCGAGGATCTCTGTCACTGGTGGGAACAAGAACAGTCAACACCTGCATTATACAAATAATGCTTTTGCATTTTCGAAACATTACTAAAATATAAATGTCTACATAATTTAAGTTTGCTACTGTCATGAATGTACGTTCTACCTAACAAAGCGCGAGCTAATGCAAAGTTGTTTTGTTTTCAGAGTGATTATGTTGCATTACCATTAATTCATGTGTGCACTGTGACAAGATGTAATGGCGTATCATGTTGCTTTAATGTAATGAATCCAGTACTCCCAGCTCTTAAGTCATGTTGCTGGAAATGATTACATAAAACAGAAATGACTGTGACTAAAACCCTTGCAAAGCTTTAGAACTCCTGCACATTATAAGAAGCTTTTGGGGAGGTTTAATGTAACTTCTTAAAAATTTACTGAAGGCTTCCTTTGGTAATGTCTTTGCTCTTTTCTTAATGTTTTTTGCATTCCAGTGAAATTTGCATTATCTCTTAAACATTGCAAGGGCTGTGCTATAATTTTGTGCAGATGTGTATGTTAAGTGAACATGATGTGCTTATTTGTTACATTTATGCCACTTTTCTTTCTTTATCTGGGTAAGATGGATGAAATTATGTATTAAATAAAAACATCAGTGATTTAGCCATGACCGTTCTCTGCAGGTTCTGTAAGACTGCAAAGATTGCTTTTAGAACCGAGGTGGTTGCAGAGGTTTCTGAGTAGCCTCTAAATCTCAAAACCATAAAACTCAAAGTCTCTAAACCAGCTAAATTTCACTCTGTTCTGACTCTCCTAAGACCCTGGCAGCTTTTATCTGAGTTGTTGTGCCTTGAACAGAAGGTTTGTCAGTCACTTAGCGTTGGAGGAAATAAGGATAGTGTGTCTTCCGAGAATGACCTCACTTTAGAAAAACATCTTTCCCATTTCCATTTCTGTTAACTTCTCTTTAGGTTTTATCATTCTAGTAGATAAACATAGCACTTGAACCACTGCAACGTGTTATATAGCATGTTATATGTAGCCAGGAAAATACTTGAAGGGCTTTCGGTTTTTGCGCAGATCATTTGTGTTCTCATGTTGTGCAGCTGGAACTGTCATTTACAAATTGGGTGAGATATTCCAAAGATCATAGTGAGATAGTTTAACATTATGAAGATAAAAATATGTAATTTAATGGAAATCTCCTTTTCCCCTTCCGTAGCCATATCCCAGTCTTACTACTGACTATATCCTTTTTTTCTGACCTTGACATAGCTCTCAAAGGAAGTTGTTGGGTTGCTTTTTTAATAAGGAAAGATTTAACTTTGTTGTTAGCAATGACATTTAGAAATAGAAATGATCAATATTGTGCATCACTGTTCAGTTAGATATTTGTGCTTTATATTGATTATTTTTTTTTTATTCTAAGTGCCCTCAGGCTATGTTCATTTGAGTGAAAATGATATGTTAACTATATATATAGTTAGTTAGTCATATTTAACTAGATTCGACAGTATTTTTAAAAACTACATCTGTAATCACTAAGAAACTGCTTTTTGGAAATATTTTAATACATAGGGTTTACCAAAACCTAACCTAAAAAGGTGAGAGTTTCCAAAAATAAATACATTGTTTCTGTTAAAGATTATTTCTTTTGTGTGTATTTGCATGCTGGGCCTTCTTACAGTGCTCTGTTCTGCTTATAATATACTTCCAAATTCTGAAATAATCTTAACCAATTGCCTGATTTCTAGAATGTTAATAATTCTGCTGAGGTCAGTGGACTTCTCATGTACTTAAACTTGAGCGTGTGTTTAAGCATCATCTTCAGGTGGAGTTTTATTTTGAATTTTATTCTGAACAGTAACTGTGTTCATAACTTACTTAACTGTAATTGATAACATAGGGCCTGAGCCTATCACCCTTTCCTAGATGAAGAATCTACTTTAATATCAGATAAGTACTTTCATTGGGATTTCCAGAGGCTGGGGGGGGCACATAACTTTTATGAATAACAATTGAGGGCTCAGGCACCTAGGCTGTGTTCTGTTTCGGGCTGGTTTTCTTTCCAGCAGCCTGCACATAGTCCTGTGCATTCTGAGCGCATTACCCACACATTTGACAGTATTTTTATGGAAGAGGGGGTTTTCCTATACATCAGTGGCTGTTCCATGTGGTTGCACTTATTAGCAGCGAAACCCACCCCGTTATCCATTTACAAAGTGAACGCTCTTCTGCAAAATCCTAATGGTGAGAAAATGTTACTTGGAGGTACTAGAGCTGCATTTCCATTTGAAGTGAAACGAAGTCAGGTACGTGAGTGTCAGCAAGCTTGTTTATAGAGGCGGGCGGTAAAGCATACGTTATTTAGAAGGTTGAGTCATGAGGCTGGTCGGGTCGGGTTTGTTGTGTTACATCTGGCATGTCAGTCAAAGCTGGGGCAGCTGCCGCCTGTCACTAGTGCTCTGGTGGGACGTTGTCCACCCCTCAGCGGCAGCAGCCGCCAGTAGTTTTGTGAAGAGCGCTTCACCTGGGCATACGCGCATTTTCAGTATTATCATCGCAACCACTTTTGGTGCTTTTTTTTTGAGACCAACAGAAGATGGCTTCATAGAAGGTCGGATATTTTTTGTATATAGGCTCTTACTAGACAAAATATTTGAGGAGTAGTAGTGTTTTGTTTGTTTCTGGAAAATAAAAAATTATATTTAATATTATAAGCAATTTTGTGTCTGTTCCGGTATTTACTTTGTTTCCAAACCACCTTAAACTACTTCAAAAAGTGATGTTAAAAGTTGAAATGCAGTCAATCAAAGCAACATTCAGTAAATCCTGAGAACGTCATCATCTACTGAATGCTTATGAATTTTTAATTTTTTTCTTCATACGTTGCCACATGAAAGATGTGTATGTACTAAGAAAAGTAATATGAAAGCTATATTTAGCACTATTCAGTGCAAACCTATGTGTTTGAGCTAAGAGTACACTTATATCACCACGCTTGCACTCGAACTCAGTAAAACAGTGGAAGTTCTGACAGCGAGTTCTAACTGATGTCCTTTTGGTGAAATTGGTGGTCACTTTGGACCGAAGCTTTGCCCTTGCACTCAAAGATGAATCTGTGATTTACTGAAAGTTGCCTATTGCTTTAATTATGTTCCTTCAATTTATACTTTCTCAAAAATAAATTTAATATTGTATTTCAGGGCATAACTTTTTATCACTCGCCAACTGAAATAATGCCAGTTAGTTTCCTCAGGTAAAAAAAAAAAAAAATAAAATAAAAAGCAAGCAACAAAACAAAACCACAGCACCACTGTGTCACCTTCCAAAAGTAATAGTAGCCTTAGGTTTTGATAAAAGCACAGCATGTCTTTTTGATGGGGAAAAGGAGGTTGAGTACCAGGGGCTTTAGCTTTCTTACTGAGTGGAATGTGTCCCCACGCGTAGGGCATAAACCTGCTGGTCCACACTGCTTCTGTGGCTTGTAGGTCACGCCTGTTGTGCAGTAGGATAAGGACAGGATGGAGGGATATCTCTTGGGAATTTGGAAGGAATGTTTATTTGGACTCTGGAGGACAGAGACAAGAATTCTATCTGTCTGCTGCGGTGGAGAGCACACAAAAAAACCATCTGCCTCCCTCCAGCAATAAGGGACCTGATAAAGCAGGATAGAAGTCTTATTCGTGGTGAGGTGTGGAGCAGAGCAGCAGGACAGAAAAGTGAACTATCTACTGAGGAAAGGACAAATTACTTAGTACAATGTGGCTCAGCTTCTATGAGCTGCATCATCATTTCCTTGGTTTATATCCATTAAAGACTTGCTTTGCATTTTTAAGTCTTTCAGTAAAAATAAGGGCGCTTATTCAGTGTTAAAAGATCATTGTGTAAGGCATCACTACCGATAGTAAAGAGTAGGGTCTGCATGAGAATTTTTGTCATCTCTTCTCTGCACTTCTCAGTGGATGTGCCAGCATTGTTTAACTAAAAACCTCAGTAAGTGTGGCTCTGGTGTTTTATTTTAAGAAAAGACATCGCAGATCAAGATGTATTTATTTTAAAGTATTTCTTTTCAGCCTTTTTAAACGCGAGGCCAAATGTGTCTCAATCTACAGTGTGTGCGTGTGTATGTGACCAAAGGGAAGGATAAGGTTGTTTGTGTTGTGTAACTACTTTGACTTGATAATTTCCTATTTTTTTAAAAAAAACTTGATTGTTCTTAATCATGAAGTTCATAGACAAGAGATGTGTTTTATGTAAAGTTTATTTTAGATTTGATTAAAGAATATTCATATTGATCTAGTATTAAAAATGCTCGTTGTCTTACTAAATTGCCATTCATTTTAATTTGAATGAAAATGACAACAAAAATGACAGTATTACAGCACTCTCACTTATTTCTAGGGAACTTTCATGGTAAAAGACATCTTTCGTTCATAGTCAGATTGAGTTTTAGCATGAGATGAGATCATCGGTCTGAGAAGTAATTTATGTTTTGAAATTTTGCTTCTAGCTTTGCAATCTATTCCAGGAGATGCATTTATACAGATAGACTCTAGGTTTAAGGGTACGTGTCTCATTGTTGACTAGTTGAGAAGCTGCTCACTTGAGAAACTGTTCACTGTTGATATTTTTTTTTTTATCAGAAGGTTTGTTCACTCGTCAATGCAAAAATAATTACAAATCATAAATATATCAAACGGTCAGTTCCCGCTAAAGGATGTTAACAAATCTACCTTTGTTTGAACTTCCCAGGTTTTTATCTTTCATTGGTGGAAACACAAATGAGATAGGAAAAGCGGATATGCAGCAAAAAGTAAATGCAGTCATTCAAAAGGAAGGGCTGGAAGGTACAGCCAAGAGGCTAAATACAACGGTGCACACGCTGCAGCTGATCATTGATGGTCTGACGCAGCCTGAAGGCTTTGACATCCGAACAGGTAAACCTTTGTCTTGAAGGTTGTAATCTCAGTTCGATTGTTCTACATATGAAGGAGCACGTTTTCTTCAAAAGTCAGTAGCAGATTTTCATGGACGTGGAACTCCATTTCTTTTCTCAGGAAAGGTAAAGGCTATATCATTGTCAGATGTTTCTTTCCAGCTCAGTAGGTAAGGAGTGTGAATCCTGTCTTAAATCATGGCATGTTCAGCCATAGGAAGGGGAGTTGTATGGCTGTTAACAAATGAAATAGTTTCAATATGTTGACTCTGTACTGATTAAATCTGTGTTATCCCTCCACCATGGAGGGCAATGCTGAGACCAAACTGAAACAGGAGTAATAAAGGTCTCTGGAACAATAGCGCAGTAGAGCGTGGTTCTGTTCTGTTATTGCACCAGTTCCTGGAGACAAGTGTAACTGGAGCACATGGCTCGTGTCCTACCTTGGTTAAAACTTTGCAGTGGTGCTGAAGAGTTTGAGGTGGAGGGTAAGAAAGATGAGGTAAGCAATGAAGTAAAACATCTGGAGATGCTGTTGTTTAATGAAACTTACAGCTGGATTCTCTTACAACAGCAAGAGATAAAGGTAGGCAGCAAAGATGTGGGCTTGTAGTAACAAATGATACACTTATGCTTTAAAATAAAGTAACATTTCTGTCCCCCTTTTTTGGATTCATTAGTGGTTTCCTTGCAGATCTTATAAATATTTCCCACCAGTGATCTTGAAAATGTTTATTTTCTGTATCTCCATTTGTTCTGATGGTTTCACATCTAAATTACACTAGGATGGGCTATTAACATATGAAGATATAAAAGCAAAAGAGAATCTTCAGTGGGAAGAAAGTATTGCCTGCTTATAATCATGCCTTTGTGATTTTCAAGTTGTCAATGCAAAGCAGTAATTGATCATATGATGTCGTAGGAAGCAGTTGGTTGTGTGATGTCATAGTGCAGATGAACAAGCAAGCCAAAGAACAGTACATTGTTGACTTTTCTCTTTAGAATGCGATGAGGCTGAGTATTCACCTTCCTGTATATAAATTGCTACCAGAATAGAGTTTTAGGTATAATTTGGTTAGCTCGAGTCAGTCACCTCAAGTCCCTTCTCTCTAGCTCCAAGAAAAATTAAAGAATCTCTCAGTCACTCACTAATATACTACACACCTCTGATCCCCTGTGGTAGTTTCATACCACAGAGTTCACTACAATTATTACTCCATTAATCATAATTTTTTCAAGTGATTCATAAAATACAGGAAATCAGTTGTTTATCACAGATGGGTCTTTATTCAAAAAATGTAATGAAGCAGTATTTGGGACCTTACAGCTACCTTGGGATGACTTCTTAATTAGAAACAATCAGCTGGAAACAACCCTTAGAAAATAATGCAAGGTTTTTCTCCAGTGTCTTATTTTTGTTTCTTGTTTCTTGTAACAGATTTTGATAAACCTGACTTCAAGAGAAGTATAGTCTGCTTTGAAGACTTACGTGTTGGTGCTGTTCTGACTGGAAAAGTTGAAAACGCAACACCATTTGGAGTTTTTGTTGATATTGGTGTGGGAAAAGCAGGTTTGATTCCAGTGCGAAACATAACAGAAGCAAAACTTTCTAAAGTGAAGCAGAGAAGAAGCCTGGGGTTAGGTCCTGGAGAAAGAGTGGAAGTTAAAGTGCTTAATGTCGATATTCCTCGACTGAGGATAACGTTGGATCTTATTCGTGTTTTATGAGAAGGTTTTTTTATGATTGAGCCTTCATTTTAAAGGTTAAGTAATGTCAGCAAGGTTCTGGAGATTCAGGAATTTAATGAGAGTGCTGAAACTGAACAAATCTTGAAACCTTCAGCCTTGCTTCTTTTTTTTTTCTTTTTTTAATCTGACAGTTTTCCCACATTTCTTGAATCCTTTCTGTTAATAATGGTTGAAACAATTTATTGGATTGCCTCCAAGCAACCTTGTTTTGTCTGCAGAGCAAATGAAATTCCAGTGGACTTTCAGACAGATCTCTTATCTGTTCTGTCTGTGCAAGACTTGCTGTCTCAGTCTTTAGTCAGTACTGCACAAGCAGATACATCTACTGCTCCTCTTAAAAACACAGCCATTCAGTTTGCCTGTTTTCTGCTTGGAAGTCTAAAAGAGGGTACTTAGTTGTAGAAAAAAAGTGATTGCTAAGTTAGTCAGTGCTCACGTTGCTTCGAAAGTAGACTGAAAAAAGAGCATCTGCTAATACTATTGATGGTTCGGAAATGTTTGCCTTTAGTTTATTTGAGCAACATTATTAGATCTGCTTACCTGTCTTATTATGGCTTGTTCAGTTATTGACTAACACACCTGAATGTACCTTGGGGTTTAAGGAACTTTGCTCAAGGGCGTCAGAAGACATTTATGTTGTTCTATAGTTGTGCACAATAAAAACATTTCTGGCCATCTTTTCTCAGTGTACTGGTTCTACAATTGATTTAACAGTCCTAGCTCTCTTTCTTTCCAATGTGTGTTCCATGAGTAACACTTCACCTTAAGGATGCAGCTTGTGAGGATGCGCTTGTCTGACCTTCTGAATGGTACACGCTTTCCTGGGCTGTAACAATGAACTACAGCCCACGGCCTGATGTTGTTCCTGACTTAATAAAATAATTCTAGTCTGTCTTAGACTCCTTTAACTTGACATTGATTTTTTTTTTTCCATCTTTGATATAATGTATTTTTCTACCTATTTTGAGGGGAGAACAATTATACCACACTTGTCTTCACTCGCTATGCATGTGAAGGCATGATTCTCCATAAAAAAATTTTGCTGATTGTAGATGCTTGCAAAAGTTTTATAGACTTCTGTTTTAATAAGAATGCTCACTGTTTTGGTGGTGTTTTTTCTGGTGTTGCAAAGAGTTTACCGATTTGGCCAAGTTTGCAAAGGACAGGCAATGGTATAGTGGCAGAAGAGCCTTCAGCCACAGGAAGTGTATGTGGCCTTTCCAGGGAATTTTTGGTGTATTGGACATTTATTCCTTTGAAACCGTCAAACTTGCCTGTAAGTTGGCAGAAAACTCCAGTCTTTTAACAGATGAGCACAGACAGCACCTATAGCAAAAGTCAAACATCTTTGACAAGGTTTCTAACTACAAATGTCCAAATAACTGTTGACACAGGGACTATATATTAGTTAGGAAAAGGTTGGCATCATTTCATCTCCCAGCTCTGTGCTTTAGTTATAAAAATTAAAAGCCAGCTGTAGACAGAGAGGAGACAGATCTTACTAGCTTCACCGCATTTGTATACTGAAGAAAAACAGACCGTTTGCTATGGTGTGAAGGTCAGCACAGCATGCAATCACGTTTCTCAGGCCTTTTGAAATTTTCCTGTAATATTTCTGCCGTAGATCTTGTAGGTTTTGTTGGTGTGAAAATAGAAACTGTGATACCATGCTACTGTCTTTGAAAACACACAATGCAAAGCAAACAAGCTGAGATTTTTTTTTTTTCTTCAAGTGATGCATTCATTGATAATGCTGCAGTATTTTTGAACTATCTTCATCAATATAATTATGAGTTCTGCTGAGCTTTATAGGTGATCTCTACAGTATATAAGCACTTAGCATATGAACTGAATTTTCTTGGCCTTCTCTAAGAAGGAGATAAACTTGGTCTTCTGCTGAAGCTCATTTCAATGGCTAAGATGAAGAGTATTTTCTCTTTTTATACTTTTTTTTTTTATGGAAATTCCTTTTTTTTTTTTATCTTTAAGATCGTGAGGGCTGTAGCATCTTCTGCATGTTTGTGTATATCCCTTGGATCATCATGAAAGTCTCTAAATGAAACACATCTCCTTGAGACTGTTTTTGTCACCGTTAATTTGTAGGTGGCTTCTTGCTTACTCAGTGGACTGACCCTAGTACTTATGATCTAGTTTGGTTTCTCCTTAGCGAAACTCAGAAGCTTATTCTGCGGCATCACAGGGACTATTGGGAAATGTCATCTCTGCCTCTGGATTTTTTTAATCACACCAAAATGGGAAGTTTACAACTATTACTGTCTTAAATGTCCGCAGCTTTGCAAATGTAATTGCATTATTTGTCAGCTAATTCAGTGTCTTAACTACTTCCCACGAAAATATTTTTACTTTGAAAGTTGGTGGGGGTTTTTTGTCTTTTTTTCTTTGCAAGAACACAGTCATTGTAACGACCTGATGAGAGTCTAACAAGGAAAAATATGTGTTGGTATGATCTTCTCAGTTTTTTGTCAGATCTTTGGAGATTTAAAAATATTTTCTTCTTAATCAGTTTTCCTTTTGAACTCTTGTGGCTTTCAGATTTCTGACTTAAAACATCAAGACTGTTTTCTCTAATTCGTCTGCCCATTTAGTTTCTGAACCAAGAAACAATTACTGGCTGGGTGCTTGTTCCCATTTGAAATGCTCTTCATGATGCAGTCCAATCTTTGGAACAAATTCTGTAGTGCTTAATAGTGATGCTTCCAAGATTTGAAATAAACAAACAAAACAAAACAAAAAAACCTGCTTCATCCTGATCTTTCTTAAATGCTTCAAAGTACAGTTTCTTAGGGGAAGAATTAAATACAAGTTTTTAAGTCTCACTAAATATTTTACTTTTGCCTTAAGCTGTAGATTCCAAGGCATCTACTCATCATTCCACCTCCCCACAAGAGAATCCAGCCCATTGATCTTGGTTGACAATCTGCTTTTTTAGTCCCACCCTCATTCAAATAGTCTGGTATTTTGCAATCGCCTTCCTCCAATATGCAGACCCATAAGAAGAGCTTCTAAAGGTTTCCTGTGCTTTAGATGTTACACAAAGGAGAAGAATTCTTCTACCAAACAAGATGGCACTTGTATGCCTGGCTGTACTAATGCAAATCAAGAGTTTAAAAGAAACCATTTGTTTTGGTTTTATTCCTGCCTCAGGCAGCTCTAGACAGCATATATCAATTTTCCAGAAACTTGTCAACCTCAGGAATGATTTAGTATGCTGTTAAACATAATAAAATCAATAGGAAAACAAATAGAATTTCCATGAGGAGCAGACGGTTGGAGGAGCTTGTCCATATGGCATATAGACATGCTGGAATTCGGGGCTTTGTGGGGTACTTGTGTTAGAAAAAATTGCATACTGAGCAGAGGTAATGCATAATTCAGGAGAACAAATAATCTAACAGCTTTGTGGTAGTTCTTCTTGAACTTGGTGTCTGTATTTATTTAACAACAAATACACTTAGAAACTCTATGCCTGGAAGCTACAAACCAAACATGAATCATATTTGACCGATTTCAGAGCTTTATATAAGGAGCCTCACCTGCTCTGAAGTGCGTCCCGAGTTCTTGGGTCAGCCTGGATAGCACCTTTGCTTTTCTAGCCTTCCTGAGGGTGATTTATGTAGCTACTTGGCTTTGCTTGAGGACATCCAAATTCAAGACTATCAATACTTTTAGAAAGTGGGGGAAGCCAGCTGGTTATGCCAGTC
Organism: Microhierax caerulescens; assembly: GCA_035590215.1. NCBI lineage: Eukaryota > Metazoa > Chordata > Aves > Falconiformes > Falconidae > Microhierax > Microhierax caerulescens. The sequence continues at coordinate 17,762,490 of JAVJGJ010000032.1, forward strand.
CATGTTACTCTGTGCCAGTCCCTGTTCAAGGCTTCCTAAGGAGCTGTGAAGGAGTTGGTGTGTCTCTGGGCATACGTAAAAGCTGGGCAAGTCAGTAATTCCCTGCCTGCCCATTAGAGACCACCTAAAGGTTTGAGAGCACCTTAGGTTACTGGTCCCAACTGTTCTTCACCCTCCTCACAGGTTTGTAGAAGCTGTAAGTGTTTACAAGTGTTTCATCTTGAGACATGCTTGTGAATCTGTATTCCGTAAATCTTCACAAGTAACTGATATGTCTGCATTTCTTACAGCTAACCTCAGTGACTAGTTTTTGGAGAACTCTGGCCTGTGACCAGGACACCAGTTGAACCTCTAAAATGGTCCCATCAGTGGATATTACAACTGTATGCTGGCTACGGGTACCTCCTGCCAGGAGGCCATTGAAGAGTGCTGCTTATTCAGAGGTGTCTCTAGGAGCCAACCAGTTGCTTCCATCTAATCCGTGCTGGAACTTTGGTTGGGTATTTTTCCAGATAGATATGAGTGACAGATCAACCTGTTCTCTTAAAGCTTTTTGGCAACTGGTGGCAATTTGTAGAGACCTAGAATTGAATGGCAAATGATGTATTGCATCACAGACTTTAATACAGCTTCTGCAACTTGGAGATCAGGTCAAAATTCTTCAGTCTGGGAGGGACCAGTTCTGGAGTATTGCTTCTATGTGAGCTTGTACAACAGGGCTTGCTGCTGTTAATCAGGCTGCTGGTTTTCATGCTGTTCCTATAGCTGTTAGGTCTCCCCTGGGTATCTTCTAGCTGCATCAAAACTCCTAAAAGATTCTCTGCTCTTTGGTAGTGTGAGAGGACTGGTGGCCATGCCCAGAGTGGGATGACCCTCGTGCCATTGAGAATTTTAGACCTACCCAAAAGCTCAGGCTAAAGAACTCAAATCTCATCTCACATATTCTCTGTCCCTGACTAGCAACTAACAAGCTTTTGAAATTGGCCTGCTTACCCCGTGTTTCACTGGTTAGAGCTTTTACCTTATTCGGCGTCTGCTGGAACAGAAGAAGATTAAGGCATGCTCAACACAACAGTCCAATTAATATTATTAGAAACTTCTGTTTGGTTTGTCTCCCTCCTTGTTCTTCTCCACAAGGAGCAATATAACAGGAACACTTAGTAAACTGAGGAGCCACATGATTTCTTTAGGTTTATTAAATCTGGTTGAGTTCAGACTTTTACTTGTGGAGAGGTTGTTTGTCTTCAACAAGTAATCAAGAGACCACCACCACAGAAAAGTTAATCAAAGTATTATTTTCTCCTTATCTTACAGATCTATTTTTCCTACCACCCTTGTATGTTGCTAAATGAGAAGTGTTCTCAGTATGCAATCAGCTAAGCTGGAGTTTTGCATTCTTATATCTCTTCATCAGCATGTTCCTAGTAAAGACTATGCCCTTATTTGTGGTCAAGCAGTGAATTTTTTTGCGTGTGACTCACAGCGAGGTATGTGGAAATAATGTCATGGGAAGCACTATTATGTTTGGGTCATTTACAAAGACTGAATAGAACTGAAATCTTAGGAAAGTATTTTCACCTCAGAATTAAATGTGTGGAATAGTTTGGCAGAGAGCAGAAACTGTTACATACCAGAGGCTGTATGTTGGCACTGTAACTGCTTTTTTTTTTTTTTGGGTGATGAGGAGAGGGTGGGGCAGGAAGGGGGCAATGGAAGGAAATGGAGGGATTTGGGGAAGAACGTGCTGGACATGTAAATGGTCTTGTGGGAATGAAGTTAAGATGATGAAATGCAAATGGTAGTAATGTAGTGGTAATGGAATGTGAGCCTAGTTATCTCTGACTCCCTGCACCTCACATGAAGGTAAAAAGTGTAAGTGTAAAAATTTGCTGTAGCTGAAGGAAATTGCATATCTCCTTTAATCCAGCACAGTGCACGGTGCAGCTAAAGAGTAGTATGGAACCATTTGGCTTCAAGTGGAAGAAATAGAAAGTATGTGCTGTTAATTGATTCGCTTCTCATTTCCAAGTGTTGCTGTTTCTAACTAGTTTGTTACGAGTAGATCAATCCTTGCTCATCAGCATTTCTGGCTGAGAGAGTGCAGCTGTCATGTGTAGCATACGTGTTGTCCATTGACACGGAGGAGTAGGAGAGCTCTGACACTGTGGGCAGTTTCAGCCACCAGGACTTTACTCACTTACACCTAGTGGGAAGAGTCCTTGGAAAACTCGTTTGTCATAGCTTTCTTTGATCCCTTGAAATTAGCGTGCTGCTATCTTCAGTGCATGGGAATAGATGCAGAGCCAATCAGAAGCTGAAAATAGCAGAAAATCCAGCTATTTGCATACTGGGTAAAAACTTTTTCTAAGAGCACACAGCATTAGTGATTTAAGAGCTGCACTGGTGATTAACCTTCTATGTAAGCACACACTTGTTAGCCTCTGAGGAAATTAAATCTTTGCTTACCTGAAAGACCATCTTTCCTGGTGTGCTCTGTGGCTGAGATAGGTATTCCCTTTTAAATTTGAGCGTGCTCTCAGGGTGTTGTCTCTTATGGACTGTCTAGTTTAGAATTGGTCCAGAATGGCCCGAGTGTGTTAATCTTCAATATGTTTTATGAGGTCTTGTGTTTTCTGGAACGCACAGTGAGCGATAATCTCAAAGCTGAAAGAAGCATCTTCGGACGTTTGTTGTTAACAGACTTAGTTCAGTGTGTGTGATGATAATGTGAGCACTGTTCATGGAGGGGAAGTGCAGGTGGTGAAGCTTATAAAATGAATAAAAACGTTCAAAACTACATAAAATGTCTGCGTGGCAGTAGGAAAGACAGTTTCTGTTACAGTCTGTTTCCCACATTTCAGAGTATTAAGCTTCTCACTTGGATCAAGTTGCAGTTGTGTTTCTTGGAGGACCGATGTCACTTTGTGTGCCTCCCATTGCTTGCAGACTTTGCTGGACCAGTGACAATCTGGCCCTTTTTAGATACCAGCAAAACGACGACTAAAAAATCCCTTCTTTAGGAGTGGACCTTCAGCTCATCTCCAAACCCAAGACTGCCCACAGTCAAAACCCTTTGAAACAGTTCTGCTCCTTTTCCAGTTGTGAGAGGAGTGGCCTCCTCAAGTCTTCTCTTGTCTTTGTTGAAGACAATATCACTGGTTTGTCATTATTTCTCTATGCCAGTCTGGTTTTTTTTCTTCACCCCCCCGGCTAATGCTCTGCAGCGAGTTACTTACTCATAGGTAAACCAGAGCACTGCAGAGCTTTATTTTCAAATGTAAGTACAATTTCATTATTTCAGCATATGTTCTATGTCCTTTAAATGTAACTCGTATCTGGGTTTGTTGTGAGAAATACTAGAATGCTTTCCTTATAATCGGGGTGACAGTTACGGCATTAACTGATTTGGTGGTTATCAGATCACAACCATGTGGGAAGGCGTAACTGTACAGACTGTCTGTCTCTGTTCAAGGAGAACTTCTTGATATTGTACGATCTTTAAATGTGGGAAAAGATAATAAGAGATTAGTGATTAAACTGACAAATCAGGCACCTGAAAACAGGAAAGGGTTTAAGGCTGTCCTTGTCAGTGCCGATGCTCTGCACTAAGCAAGGCATGGACTCCACAGAAGTGTTGTCTGGGACAAGGCGGTGCTGTTGTGCATATCTGTAGCATAACTATAAGAGGCTGAGCATAAATATAGATGGTATTTTTAGCCTCAGAGGGCTTGTAGCATGAAGGAAGGTCTTCTTCTAGAGATGTTACAACATCTCTTCCTGGCTTGTTTTTAAACAAAAGACTAAAAACAGGTTAGGAGCAGAGGGCAGGACAGCCATCCTGAGTCCAGTTTCCACTGGGTTCGATCTCGTTCCATCACAGACATCACATCACAGGATCCCTTTCATAAGCTTATCGAATCCCTTTTTAAAGCCCATTTGGCAATGTTACCCAACAGAAGCTAGTGATTGTATTCTGTGTGTAAAACAGAAATAAATGGGGGAGACCCCAGCCAAGCTTAAACCCACTGTCAGTGAACTGGGATTTCATTTGTGTCTGGACAGGAGTGTGACTGTTCAGATGGGATTTACATGAAGGTGGCGTGTTTCGGCACAGACGAAGCTGTGTTTCAGTAGTATCAGCTTCCTTGTCAAATCCACAGAAGCTGATGATGTGGGCTGTAAAAGTAGTGTTAATTACAACATTAACGTTGTAAGCGTTTAGAACTGAAGCTTTGCTGGTCATAATAAAATGAAGGATGCTGGTCTTGGAGGAAGACTTCAGCTTTGCATTGCTTGTAAGCAGTTAACAGCATTCCAGGAACTCTTCTATATCTTTATGACTATAAAAAAGTACAATTGTGGCTGGAAAATGCATATCAAATACACTCATTGCAGAACAAAAATGTATGTGTGTATGACATCTTTGTTCCATTACTTTGTTTGTAAACTATGTTCATAGAGAAATCTGTTTTGTGTATTTCTGGCTAATTGCTGGCAAGACAGACATAAATATGTTTAGGAACGGACATGCAATAAATGAACTATCCAGAGTTTTTTTAAAAAACATATTTTGATGGTTTTAAAAATAGGATAGTTTTGATCAGCAGATCTTCACTCTGCAGATCAGCAGATCAATACGCCAAGAAATGCTTGTACACATTTCATTTGGTTGAGGGTCCAGGTTCATAGTTTTCTACTGGTGCAGAAAACAGAGGCAAGGGTTTGGGTTTTATTTTCCTAGAACTGTTTACAGGAAGTATTTATTTAAAGAGCTAATTAAATGAAGCTGCACCTTAGCAACATCTACTCCACACTCTCTGGGTGATTCTTCTGAATTTCTCTTTTATCCTTTCAGTGGCTTTAGCACTTGGAAAATTCTGATGTTGCATACTTCTCTAATAGCATCCTAAGAGAGCAAAGCAGATCTCACCAGCAAAAAATTAAAAAGGGGGGGGGGGGGGCAAGAGGCACAAGTGTACTGTATTATTTAAGTGTGTGCAGTGTTCATGCTATCCTGCAGAAACACCTTTGTTATGTTTTCATTCAAACTCAGCTAAACAGTACTTCACTAAAACAAGTCTTGAAGGAGCTTATACTAAACGGAATAGGAAAATTCTAGTAAGTAAAATGTTATCAATGGAAGAGAGATTGACTGTTCATCATGCCTGGTGTATATTGCTTTGTCTAACAATTCGCCCCAGCAGGCTTACAATTGTGCTCTCTCCGAAGACCCTCCCAGCTGCAGGACCTGATTGACGGATTCTGTGGGCAGATGCACTTGCCAGACTCCAATAAAGACGGGGCCTTGGGAAAATCTAAGGCAATTATTGACGGGCAGCAATCCACTAATCAGACAATTTCAAAATTAATCCCACAGTCCCTTACTGTATTAGCTTTCCTCCTTGTTTGTATTTATACAGCAAATTCATGACTTCAGTGAATACTCTCCCTTCCAGCCCAATTATGTCTCTCTGAGGGTATTAAATTAAAAACAGAAGAAATATTGAAAGTGGCTTGCAATTAGTTTCTTTAAAAGGTGGTATGGCACTTGCAGGCTGGGGTTTTTAATATGATGCTTGATAATAAAAGTAAACAGGTTTTTTTTTTCATCATGCAAGCAAGGCAAGTATTCCTAATATGCCTTGTTATAAAGCGGCCTATATATAATGAGAGAAAAAAGTGATTTGATTTTGGAGTTTAATTATATTTTCATAAAATTCTTCTAGAATAACTGACAAGTCCACAGTGTCTCCAAATAACATAAATAGATTTTGGGTTGTGCATTTTGATTTATCTTTCCCTTGTTTTATTTTGATTACTTTATAATACAAAATTGCATTGCATTTGATTGTAACCTGCCTTTTAAATGAAGACTGATCTAAACAGAACACTTCTTTCACATGGAAATGAAATATAGAACCATCTTCATGGTGTAAGTGTTTAAATGTGAGTCACCACCTAGAGTCCTTGGTCATGTACAGCCTATCTCATTCTTTTAAAATTTGGAATTCTGTACTGAGTTCCTTCAGTGGCTGAAGACCCATTTCTGCACATCCCAACCTGAATGTACAATTTCCTTTTTTATTACCAAAAAATGGGTAACCAATAAGAGACATCACTGTAAAGGCATTGTGTTGCATCTTTGCACTGCAGATGGCTATTGGATTGGGTAGTAAAAGCACTGTGCACTTCTGCTGTTTCCCATATGTGGTAGGAAACATAAAATATTATTTTTTGTTTGTTACTGATCAATTTGCTTTCAAGTACAGAGGAATGGGAAAAAAAATAAAGAGCCAATCCACTTGAAAGTCGGCAGGTAAACTCTGTACGTATGGGTTGGAGAGTCGATGGTGCAGTGCTAAATGTAAAAAGTGTAGAAAGGGTTTCCAAGTTGAGAAGTACGTGGGGCAGAGGTTTGACTGGAAAGGTTGAGGCTCAAACCCTTTCTGGGTAGCTTTGGTGGGTTCAGCCAATTTCTTTGTATCTCAAGATTTCCATCTGTATGCCACCTTGAATGGGTGCTGTGAGGATGGGGGCGGGGCGGGGGGGGGGGAAGATGTGAAAGTTTTAATTGGGTTTTATCAAAAATTGGTATAATTTTCCAGTAAAAAGGATAAATAATACTGTAAGTGACAGCAGAACTGATTATCTCTGATCTTTTTAGTAATGTACATGGAGCTGATGAAAATACAGTTACAAACGTGCAGTCTCATCTTCTACTTTCAACAAAAGGATTGAATGAACAGTATCCGTTTTGGGCTCTTGTAGTCCATCACAAGTTTGGATTCACTCACAGGCAAGGAGGACGTATGAGGCGAGTAATACCCAAGTAAACTGTTTTCTGAGTACCCGAATGATTTCTCTGTCTTTCCAGAGTCCTCCACGGAAAAGGGCTGAGGTAGCACACTTGCATGGTTGGATACATTTACATAAGAAGACAAAGCTCAAGAGACACCAGGGTAGAAGTTCCTGTGCTTCCTCCGGTGTCTGACAACGTGCCTGCGATGATGCCAGGCTGCCTTTCCTAGTGCAAGCAAAACCCAGGATGGAGCTACTGGTAGGCCTTGTTTTATATTACTTTTATTTGATTTATTGCAGAAGTTGTTAACACCCCATACTTCTTTGAATAAAATAAAACAAGAAAACCTATAAGGCTCAGCAACAACATAAGCCAGGGAGCCTTTCATCTTTGTTATGAACTAATTCAGTTGTTGATTACCTAGGGATTAACACCTCCATATGTAACAAAAGATGCATTCTGTGAGTGAGAAGCTTCATAAGGTAACAGCTTGTGCAATTGGACATATTCCAGTCTGCCTCAGGAGGACAGAGCATGACAAGTGGGAAGCTACCAAACAAAAAAGCTTATCTAGATTTCCACCCATCCTCCTGAAGATGTCTTTTTAAACCTATCACTTCATCGAAGAGATTTCACATGAAATAATAAAAAATGCGCTTTAGAAATCACAGTGCTTGTTAAGATGATGAATAGTCACATTGGTGATGTTGGTGGAACTTTGCTCTTTAGCAAGGGACTGAGCTTGGAGCTTTCAGAGCCTGAAATCCTTTCCTGTAACTAAATAATATTTTAGTAAATGGGAGCAGCTCTTCAGTCCACATGTGCCTAGAGGGATCATCCTTGGACGTGGGTACAGCTCAGTTTCCCTGCTGGCACTGCAGTTCAGCCAACTGATCGTGCTGCTGTTTGTGGACATTTCTTTGTCTTCACTTTATATGTGCAGGTGGATTCAGACCCCTGGCTTTACATATGCCCCCAGCTGGCAACAGCTTTCGGCTGTGGTTGACCTGGGTTAAGTTATTGCTGATGACCAAAAAGTAAAAGTTGGGGTTACCAAAGCCTGAAGCTATTTGTTGCCATTTAGTGGTTGCTGTTTCTAAAGCAACAGCCATTAGCTTTGTGTGGCACAATAAACAAAAATAGAAAGTGCGTTCATATGGATAATGTAAAGATTAAAGCTCTTGCGCTCTCAGCTGCACACTGAATAGCTCGCGTTTTTATATGCTTTTAAATAGGAGAGCTGCGTAACATGACCCTCTAGTTGAAAGGATGCAGAATCGCTATACTCCCATCTGGATTATTGCATTCAATTTAGGCCACATGAACTCCTGTGCTGAAGGTGTACATCTAAGAAAATGGTTGTGAATTGAGCGTGACTTGCATAAAAGAGCAAGTTGCACCTATTTGCTCTTGAACAGCATCTGCTTTTAGTTAAAATCACAGTTGGCTTGTGAGCCAGCCATGGGGGCCCCATCTTCTTTTCTGTATCACCCCACATTCACATGCTTAATATACTAGTAATTTTATTATGGAGCTGTGGTCAAGACTCTGTGGCTAAGGTTGCAACCAGGTTCTTTTATAAGCTCTGTTTCTTGTCTGCCCCACTAGAGTTTTCACTAGGAAAATTGACTTGAAAATTGGCAACATTCACTCTGCACTTCATATCCATATATTTACATTCTCAGGCATGTTTAATTGTCATGCTCCCTGCTTTACTACTCTTTCAACTTTAATGTTAATTACCAGGCTTCTCTTAAAATTAAGCCTTTCTTGGTGTCTTTTAATTATAATAAAGCCCTAGGCAGTTGTGTTCCCATGACCGCTGCATAGTACACAGTTCTTGGTTGTGGCCCTCCGTTGCCTTCGTATGGCTTATTTGTAGACTGGAAGCTCTTTGGCTTTTTGTTGAATTTGTTTAAGCACGCCGAGGGTCCCAGTCTGCAACTCAAACTCTTCCTATCACTGCAGATTCAGCTGATGAATTGCAAACAATCCATAGATACACCCTGGCTCCAGTTGAAGCTGATGGCAGGATTTCCACTACCATCAACAGGAATGGGGTGCAGCTGTGGCTTTCGTTTTGTAAACGGCCATGGGACTAACTTACCCCACCATCTAAGCTAAACCAGCGATGTTTTCCAAGCATTGTTTCCTTATCTTTCTAAAAATTGAACATTGTTTCCTTATCATTCTAAAAATTGAAATCACTGTTTTTGACAAAACAATGAAAGTCTGCACACTTGTATGTAGGGAGTAGGCATGTAGCAGAGTTGATCACTTTTGATTGGCAAAGTCTGTCTTGAAAATTATGCTGAATTTGAAGAAGTGTATGCAAGTAGTTCCTTGTTTTCTTTTTTTATTTATTTACTTTTCTCATTGCTTTTTAAATGCAAAATCAAGCCTTGGAGGACTTTTCTCTCCGGAGCTAAGTAACGGTAGAGGAATTGCAAGCAGCCAGTTGACTTTGGCACCTGAGTCTGTGTTCCAAAGTGAATTAAGATTAAAGCAAGGTGGTAAAGTCTCAATTTAAAATGCAATACCTTTTGTTATTCCATAGGAGAATATTTTTCCTATTCAGTCTGGTCCAGTTTCATGCAATATCTGAACAGTTATTCCTGACTATGTGTAGGAAAGCTGTCAAGAATCCTATACCCAAAAGTGACTTAACAGCATCCAGACCTCTAAATAATCAACATTTTCACACTCGGCATCCTTGGTGTATGATTCATTATTTAAAATGAACCAGGATCTTCTAAGTTCTTCTACATTTTTTCCAAAGTTTTACTTAGGTTCTATAAATACATGGGCTCTGCAATCAGAGGTTTAAAATTGATGAAAGAGCCAAAATTAGCTGCAAGAAACAAGTCCTCTGATATTTTCAAAAGAGATTTGATGAAGGTCAAAAACTCAAAAACAAAGGAAAACAGAAGAAAGTCTGCTGCTAAAGAGGGAGTACCTATTAAAAAAATGGGCTAGAGTGGGTGATAGTAAGGGCAGGCAAGTCTAAAAGGAAGCATGAAGTGTAGAATGGGAGATGTTTTCGGGCAAAGGCAGAATGGGTAGATGTGAATACTCTTGGGAATGTTATTTGGTCTGTAATATGTTATTTTGAAAAAAGTAGTATTTTTTTGAAGTATGCAGATTTTTTGCCTCTTCCACTGAACTGTTTGGTGTATTCATTATCTCTTTTGTGCAAATTTCTCAGACTTGTGCAATGCATTAATTATTCTTAATGTTAAGTACTTGCCTTTAAACTATAAATTCACATCCACTTGGGGAAAACCTTGTCCATTCTTCTAACAGAAAGGATACAGTTCTACAGTATGATAAAGAAGCTGTGTCTGAGAAGTCTGTGCAAAGCTGATCATTGCAAAAATGCAGCACTGAGTCTGCCAGTAGTATCCATCCAAAGAAGGATCTGTCTTATAGATGTATGGCACTATGCATGTTCAGAGGAGTGTACTGCAAACCTGAGACCACAGAAACTGTAACTTCTAGCTTTAAACAGGTCGTGGTTTTGTTAGTGACAAACCGCGCACTTGCCAGAGAAATTTGGGAAGTGCCTGGGCTGTAGCAGTGACTGGATGATTCCAGGAATCTCTCTTGTTCAAGAAGGACTTAGAGGAGCACGTAGAAATTGGCCATTCCTACTTAAGTGTGTATAGCTAAATGTCGAAACGCTCTGGAAATTCCTTTTTCAGACTTGGTATAGTTTGCTGCTCTGATCTCTGAGGGTAATATGAAGTAACACTGTATTACTGCTAGCCTGTTGATTGAGCTGGTATATTCCCTGTCAAATTGTGCTCTGTTTTATTGAGTGTGGGAAGTCTTAACATGTTCTTTGACAGCAAAACCTTCTGCAAACCAAGACTCTGGGATATCTTTATTGTGTACCTACCAGAGAGAGTTGTCACTAGTCTATACTCTGCAGAGAGGGTTTGAGATAGACAAATCTCTTTTAAAGATCAAGCTTTTTAGGAGGCTGCACAGTAAAATCCACCTTGTTGGCTTATTTGTGTGTATTGCAGTTGTAAACTTAGTGATGCATATATTAAAATTCACGTAACTTAGTATGACACTGTTTACTAACTTCATGCAATATATATCAGCTGAAAAAATCCCGCACATTATGTGTAAATGCTAATAAAATGAAATCCCTTAGCAGTCAAAGGAATTAGCCTGTATATGAGTGAAATACCAAGGCAGGTCTTGTTGTTTTTATGAAACTGTGAATAATATAAGTATCCAATTGATAAAATTTTATTAAAGCTGACAGCCCTTAAGTGATCTAAGTGGTAAATATTGAAATGAAGTTTCAACAACACTGCAGTACCAAGGGAGGCCTAAGGCAGTAATAAGGATTAAACAATGATTTAATGTTGTTCCTTGGAGGTAGGGATTGTTGTTTTAATGGAGAGCAAAAGCTCACTTCCTTCTAAATAATTAAACTGTGATTTGAGAAATTGATCTAAGGTAGTTGTAGTGGTTTGTTAAGTCCGAGAGAGATAAATGAAGGCAAAGTGTCCTGGGGCAAGGGGAAGTCAGGGGAGAGTAGTGAAGAGATAGTTTTGTGGGATAGATTCATGACAAGTGTCCCTTGGGAAGGGGGAAGCTGGCAATGAGCATATTTTATCTTTTATTTGTAATGTAAACAGACTTGTGCTGCCTGAGGCTGGGTAATAGCTAATGAGCAGGGGGTTTCCATGGGGTGCAGATTTTATTAGCACAGCTTATAAAAAACAGAGCTAAATTAAAAATGTGGTGTCTTCTAGATAATCCGATAATCAGTGATGCTACAGGGAGCACCTCCACCTAAGCAGAGCGAGTGTATTAGCATATGCATGTAAAATTTCCAAACAATTTGTTCAGCAGTTTTTGTGAGCTGAATGGCTTTCCTATCTTCGTAACAGAAGGCAGATTTCACATAATAGGGCTGAGTATTTTGGGCTGTCTTAGGAATGCAGGAATGAAGGAATTTTGTAATGTGTTTCAAATCTGTCATTTGTATATAAGCAGTGGGAGACTTGGCCAGAGAATTTCTCATCGTATGCCTCTTGGGTGCTTGTTACAAATGAGATGACAGCTAGGATGGTGGTAGAGATGGGATATAAGTGGAAAAAGAGGGAGAGAAAACTCTGCCTAATTAGATAATTGCTTAAGGTAATTTCCTTGGGCCTAATGTGATACACAATCCTGAATAGTTCTAGACAACTGACACAGGGCTTCCAAAATTGTGGGGGATGGTTTCCAACTAACCGCCCCTGCAAGTCTGTATGCACGTAAGGCAGTTTAGAGACACAATTAAATTGAGTTAACGTCCAAGAAAACTGAAATTCCCGCTACTTACTGTAGAAAAAGTAAGTAGAAAGGAAAAGTAGAAAAGTAGGAAAAGTCTGTCTCTGCTCAGTCCATGCCTTCAGGTGTAGCTACAAATGGGCAGGGTGCATGTTGTTTGTTCGGAATAATGTTGTATTTGGGCTGTAGCATGTGAAAGGAGGAAAAAGTTGAAACAACAAAATCCCCTGAGAATACACACCACTGCTCAACAAAGTCTCGTTAACTACCACTGCTAATGCCTCCATTTCTCCCAGCACTGAAGGCAAAGCTCAGAAGGCAAATTGAATGCAGAGCATGAATGGCAAAAGTCTTTTAGGACTTCAGTTTTATGGTATCTGTAGTTTCCATCAATAAGAGAAAAGGATATTCCAACAACGTGTGGCTATCAGGAGCTTTGGGACTTAATGAGTAAGGTCCACTGAAAGAGGAAAAATGAACAGAAATGTCCCTGTATATCTCACTGCAGGCTGTATGGCCTGGGGCTAGTAGTGTTAAAGTTAAGGTGACAGAGTCAGAAACATGTCTTTGACCCACCTGCTCCTCTCTGTGCAATGAAATGAAAAAAAAAAAAGAAGGCAAACCATGCAAGCAGGTAAGTGTGTGTAAAATTATTTGCTCGTTTGATTTTTCCAAGCAGACTGTTTTATTTTGTTCTGTTTTGGATACTCTTTACTGTAATTAAAGGAAAACCTGAGGACCACCCAGTGTACAATCAACCTTATTGTTCCCTACTCCTCAGGCCAGCAGAGAGAAGACATTGTACAATGATCAGACAAACATTGTTATTATTTACTAATGGTTTTGCAGAAGTGCTAAGCAGGTTGCAAGTTCTAGTCCACATCGTTTCTTAGAGTGCACCCCTTGATGCCCTGAAGGGTGCACTCCACCTGTTTGGGTTTGGGTGTTCTCCAACCGTTCGGTCTGATGGTTGAAATCCATCATGTGTCTGCACTCCTCTTCTATCAGAAGGAATGAAAAGCGTATATGATATTATGTTTTGGTACATCCATTTGTGAGATTGGATTTGGTTCTGCATGTGTACATCTTGCTTTTTATTTCTATGGGAGAACACAAAGCAGAAGAAACATCTTGCACTTGGAACCAGAATATGGTAGAACTAGGTCTCAGGAATAGGTTTATCCCTCTCAGGGGAGTTCATTTCATGGGCCCAGTCATCTCCCTGAGAAGATTTCTGTCTCCTAAAGAGGCAAACTCTGCTTTATGGAGAGCTCCATTATGTGAGAGAAGTGATACATACCTGAAGTTTTTAGGAAACCCTTTGAGGACATAAACTGGGAATTCTGAACACAAGTTCTGTGGAAAGCCATGGCAGAGAGCTGAGACAGGGCTGAAATGAGCTTATGGTGGCTCATGTTAGTGAGGAGGTGGTATCACAGCATCACCAAGGTTGGAAGGTACCTATCACTGGAGATTGTCTAGTCCAGTCTCTGCTCAGAGAAGTGACGTGTTCAGGGCCATATGTTTTAGTACTTGACATCAGCTGGAGCTTCCAAAGGTCTGAGTACTTCCTGTTTAGGTATGTCACATGGCTCTATTCCCTACGTCAGGGAAGGATGGTGTAGTTAAATGAAAGTTACCATCTGCCAGGATTGAGTATCAAGGTAATGATAGAAGCATTACTTGTTTGCTATTAACATCAGCTAATATCCTTGTGAGACACCAGAGTATTTCTAAGACATGAAACTAACCAAAATAAAATACTTTAAAATTATTTCTTCTTGCCCCCAAGGTGTACTTCTGCCACCAGGTATTCACCCATGATCACCATGATATACCCAAGTCCTAGGTATTGGGTCTTGTCAATAGTAACGAGTGGTAATACTGGTTTGAATAATAACTACAACACTGTAGGTAATCTTAATCTCACTAGCGTGTGAGCTTGTCTTGTCAGTTCCGCTGTTTCAGAACAGGAAGAATTGGTCAAAATGAAAAAAAAAAAAAAAAAAAGAAGAATTTTACAATGTAAAAATAAAACACTGATCCTATATA
>JAVJGJ010000032.1:17778448-17798844 GCA_035590215.1 Microhierax caerulescens
GGGGCTGGGGAAGGGGCTGGAGAACAAGTCTTGTGAGGAGCAGCTGAGGGAACTGGGGTGTTTGGCCCAGAGAAAAGGGGGCTGAGGGGGACATTATCACTCTCTACAGCTCCCTGAAAGCAGGTTGTAGCAAGGTGGCTGTTGGTCTCTTCTCCCATGTAACAAGTGACAGGACAAGAGGAAATGGCCTCCGGTTTTTCAAAGACATGCAGATGTGGCACTTAGGGACATGATTTAGTGGCAGACTTGGCAGTGCTGCGTTAACAGTTGGACTCAATGATCTGGAAGGTCTTTTCCAACCTAAACGATTCTATGATTCTCTTTATTGCTGACATGCTACCTGGATCAGTCTGGCTAAATCAGAAACTTTCAGTCTTGGTGTTTTTATAGGATTGTGTGTGATGGCACCATGGGGTAGGATTTCACAGCTGGGGATCATATAAAGAATAAGCTGCCTTTTAAGCAGGCTTACATTTTCCTTCTGGTATATCATTGTAGTCTCTTGCCCTTAAAATATTTCAGTACCCACTACAGGATATGGTGACCAGTAGACTTATCAGGATTATAATTAAATGTATCAAAAACAGAATACCTAAAAATGGCTTATTTTTACAAGAAACTGTGCTCTGTACTATTGCTTGTGTATGTCCCAGATACATGGAGGAAGATCACTTTGGGAAGGGTTTTATGAATTAAACTGATTAAGAACAGGTTTATGATAAGTAAGGTTAGTCACAGTTTTGCATTTGGTGACTTCCCTCTGTGATGAATTTCCAACACCTGCCTTGTCATTTTGGTTACGATTGCCTGACTGTGTCGATAATCAACTGCCTCGTTCTTTGGGTAGTGCGAAGCATTGGTTGTTCTCTCTATGTTTATCTAAAACTGTTGTGATTTTTCTTTGATCAGGCATGCTTAAGGCAACATAGCATTTTTCAGGTCTGCTGGGTGAATCTTCGCGTTAGCAGCATTTGTCACAAACCATGCTATATTCCGTGGTTCTGGACCAGCTCCATACTACTGGGGCTCGTTGGTGGGCACGGAGGTGAAAGGCTGGGGTACCAACATCATAAGAGGTGCTCCTGGACAAAACAGTCAGGAGCTATGGAGCTTCCCAACCCAATATGAGAAGGCCATATGAAGAGACTGTTACCTTCCAGATGGCCATGTCTAAACGGAGGCAGCAGTGTCCAAAGGGAAGGATATTAGCTTCTCAAAGATTGCCAGCTTGGGCTGTTGACTATCACAGGTCTGTTGAGTAATGTGACTAGTTATGGCTATTATTTTACACACAAATGCATCTCTGCCCCTTGCTGAGGCTTGACAGGTAATAGGCTTATGTTTTAAAACAGAGTATTAAAATATCATAGCTGTAGTACTAACTTGTACAATTTCTGGTATAACTCCCCCACTCTCACTTCTTTTATGTTAGAGTTCGAAGAACAGTTGCAATCTTTATTGTCCTTTAAAAATGAGCTTGGAGAAATTATTATAGAAGTGGTGTAATCTCAACAGAATGATAAGATTTGCAGTATTGCTGATGGGCTCAGTTAGACCAATAAAATTCTAGAAAAAAAACTAAGTTGCAAGAATTTTCAGGGATTTATGAGTTCTTGGCACAATTGAGAGTAACTGTTTCCATGAATGGCTGTTCTATCAAAAAGAAAAATTAGAGTTATGTAGCACAAGATGTTTGCTACGGTGGAAAAAGTCCTCATTTCTGGATTACTCTTGGCTCTATCTATGTCAGAACTAATCACGCTGGGCAGTTCATCTGTTCATTACTGTAATATTGTATTTACGGCATGCATAAATACAGCTCTTTTCATATTAAGCCTGATAGCCGTTTAAAAACCTGTCTTTTATCTATTGCTCTTAGATTTCTAACCCACTTATTGCATTTGCAGATACTGCAACAAATTTATGTGTTTTATAAACCTAACAGAATGCCTTGTGTACTGATTGATGGAAAATCAGTTGTTCAGTTGCCAGGCAATGATTGATTTTCCAACACAGCTGCTCCAGCTGTGCTACAGATGCTATTTTTTCTCAGATATCATAGATGGTGTTGTAAGCTATTGAATATGATCCTTAATTGTAAAGATCTCTGAGAAATCAGTCATTTAAGCTGTTAATGACCATTTGGTCACCATCTTCAGCTATGTTTTGTGGTTTTGCCTAGTAAGCTTGCAATTAGCAGTGCCACTTGGAGGCTGCTTCAGTGTATTTTGCAAGAAGCTGGTTTGAAATTTGTGACATAAGTTAAATGCTTGTCATGGAAAATTACGGTTTGTTACAAAATGTTGTAGCCAATAGCATGTGCTGATGACAGCAAGCCTTTTTCCTGGAATGCATTCCAGATTCCAGTATTTTATTTCAAACCTTGCTCAGCTGTGTATGACTAATAAATAATAGAGGAAAGTATAACTCAACAGAAAATTTGCAGACCTTCTTTTGATCTGGGGAAGCAGACTTAAGTTGCTTGGCATTCTTTTAGATGACCTTCATAATTTAGTTGCAGGCTGTGATTTGGCTCTGCTGTCCATTTTCACAGCAGCATAAAATATTAAAGTCAAGCAATATCAATAATTCATACTCTTATGGCACTGGGAGTATCAATGAGAGGATCATTTGGAATTGCTAAAATTAAAAGTGCAACTCTGCTTAAAATACAAATGCAAGTTTAAGGCTTTTAATGCTCATTATGAGCGAGGAAATTAAACTAAGTCTCACGTTTCATAGAAAGAGGAACTGTAGTTGGTAGGTGTCCTGTCATTTGTACATTAGACTTCCCTTCGCAGCAGGGTAATGTGTCCGCTTACTAAAATAGACAGACTTGTTGGCAGACTGCGTCCTTTTTCCCTGCCTTCCTCAAAAAAAGCATTTCTCATAGCTTTCTCCCTGGTATGAAGTCTGATTGTTTTTAAAGAGCCATTTACTACTGGCATGGTTGGTGTGGCTGATTGCAGAGCAGAGAGAACTGGAAACAGGGCATGTCTGGCTTCTAAACCTAGTTTTGCCACTGTCCTATGCGCAAATCACTTTGGGTGTCCTGCCATTTGCTGCATTTAATTAGAAACTCCTCAAGAGGAAATGTTTTTCAGTGTCTAGTCCCATAGGCCTCTGATTTCAGTGGGCTGAAGCAATGTGAGTAGGAAATTAAAATATAATTCATTCCCACTCTAACTTCTAGATCATGATATTTTCCTTAATTTTAAAATTAACTTGATGTCTCTTTGTCTAGTCTTGTCTTCCACTAAATACATTTCTAATTGGTATAAAATGCTAGATGACTTAATAGTCTGGTATTTTTGGAATAGTCATTTATACTTGCCTTCTGTGTTAAGGCAATATTCTCATGCACATCCATTTCTTCAGAACTGATAGTCTTCCAAAATAGCAAGAAAAAGTCCCTCCCCTTTTCGGTTGGAATTGATACTTTTCAAAGCCAGTCTACTAGAGACATTTTAGAATAAATGTATGCTCTCCTTCTGCAAGTTTTTTCTAGTGCCTTCTCCTTCAAGAGAAAGGGAGATAGAAGGGTCGGTCACCTCTGCTTCTTTTCCTTTGGTAAATTGCTCAGCTTTTCAACAAAGATCTGTGTAGCAAATGTAGGATGCAAATACAGGAGAAGGACTCCCAAACCAAATTCCCATTGGGGTTACTAGTTTTTACTTAAGAATTAACTTCCCTCTAAATTAAATACCTCCCTCTTTCCATACGGCTCGCATGGAGTGGCTCTGTCATTTTAGCATTTCTGTTACAGTCGGGTAGGCTGCAAACTGTACTCACTGCTCGAGAAACTAGAAAAGACGTGATTTCCAGTTGTGGTTGTGTGGTGACACCTGGGTAAAAACTGAAAAAAAGACAAAATGAGGCCTGGATTCTCTTCACGTAAGTCTGTGCATGTTCATGTCAGGCATACAACAGGAGGATTCACCTTTTAAATTCTGGCTTTTTGCAGAAATGTGGGTGAGCTGTAGGGATAAGGCTGTGAGAAGGGGCTTCAGCAGTCACGGAGCAAACCAACAGCCTGGAGAATCTGAAGAGAACTGACCTTTGCTTTCCCATTCAGTACTGACGTTGCAAGGAAATAAGTTAAAATGAGATCCTTTCCATTGCTACGTGTCCTGTCAATACATGAAAGGAATTACAAACTGCAGGTGAGCATGTGTTAGGGATACTTTGACCTCTTCAGCTAAACCTGTGGATTAGCTTAGGTTACTTAAGGGAAAGCAGGTTTCTGTGAGAAAATAATTTTGTCTTCCTGAGGCCATGACTAATTTTTTCCCCTGGTGTAACTCTTCTCTGAACATCTCTGCCATTTTGCTGTGAGTGAGGGCCTGGAGAACTGACCCTTCAGTTGTATTTGTTGTCTTCTTGGTAAAAGTGTTGCTCTTGCTTTTCCTGAGGAGGTTGCAAATATTATCTGGTTTCTGGCAGTAGGGGAAGAGATAGTCACTGTAATCACCTCATCTGCAGAGCGATGTAAGACTGGTCATCATACAACTTCACTTAAACTCCCATCCAAGCCTGAAATCTTATTATGTCTACATCTGATGAATGAAATAGCCCTCTACCTTCATGCACCTACTGACCGTGCAAGTACTTATAGGCTGTGACTGAGTTCTCTCTTCTGCACGTAGTCGAACTGAACACAGCTCCGACAAGCTTTGGTTCTGGGGTGCATGTGGCATTCTCAGTACTTCTCTTCTGAGCCATTTCTCATCTTCATCTTCTTTTCAAATGTTATGTATTAAGACATTCTTGGAATGTTTATTCATAGCCATTTACTATTCTTTTCCATCTTTTTAAATAGTGAGGACATAATAATGGTAAGTATATCCCAGTACAGCTTTTGCTATACGTAGTGGAGAGGAAGCCCTTGCTGTTCCTCCTGAATGCTCTTCTGCCTAATAAGCCAAGACCTATTACCTTGCTTAGTGACATACATTGTTACTGAGTGCTCTTTGTCCCCCTTTTAGACCTTTTCCAACTCACCATCCTCCTTTTCTTGATCATATATAACACATCGAGTTTTTTATCCCAAGTTAGATAGTTGTGATGAATATTATTAAAAATAAGGTGATTTTGCACCCCTTTCCTTGGGCAACTCAAGATCACTTTATGTGAAAAAGACCTGCCATTAGCCTCATCTGCCACTGTGGCAACTATGTGTTGAACTTTTAAAGCATCAAAATGATTCTAGAATAAATGTCACGTAGCTCATGAAAGAACTTGAACTTCAGCAATTTGTGTGTGTTCCTTTTTATTTTCAGAGGGGTTTCACTTTCTGCCTTTAAATTAAACTACAAATCCCAAACATAATGTAGTGTTTTCACTTTTTCCCCCCCACCAGAATAAGTAGAGAATTCAAGCTACCTCCAGCTCCCACCCCTCCTCTATCGCTTTTGGGATTTGTAGCATTGGAGATATGTGGTGACTGCTGAGGAAATTGCTTTAAGTGATATTGGAGTAATTCCCCTTCATTTTAGTAATAAAGGTTGCATATGTTTTATGAGAATAGCACCCCTGCAGTACAGAGAGCTACTGTGATCCATCACTTTAAATCAAGAAATCATTTGACACGTTTATTTCCTGAACAGGAAGTGTTCTGTCAGATCAGTTGGAAACTCTGAAATCTGTACATGTTAAGATGAAAGTCGAAATAGCAGATGCTGTTATTTACTGGGCCGGTTCCGTTTTCATAGGAAGGCCACTCTACCAATGGGATGCTGAAGGAGTATCTCTTTCTTTCCTTTCAAAGTGTATATGTCTGAAGAAATCTAGTAAAATAGGGATAGGGATAGTAGTTAGTTGCTTTTAGAGAACTGTATACCTGATAAATTATGTGGTAAAATCTGATCCAAAATAGGAATATACTTCTATATCATATATTTATATTGTATGATAGATATATAGATATATAGATATCATACATATTAGATAAAATGGTTTTAGCAGGGAAAAAAATGTGAGGAAAATTTCCCATTATTTTCATCAGAGATGTGTAAAGTATATTTTGCAAGTTTAATGTGAATCGTAGTTGGCTCATAAAAGTATACAGAGCAAAACCAAAAGTGGACAGTTTGATAAACACTGGTAAGCAGAGAAGTGGCAGAAATGGCCACCTGCGCTTCCCCTGAAAGCATCAGCTGCGTGACAAACGTTCTGTCTAGATTGTAGGTATAGAAAGGGCTCCCAACCAGGTTGCTAGTTGTATATGTATTAAAGCTAACTGAGTATTCTCAGGTTGGTCAGCTTCAGCTTAAACATGACTAATACAAGAGCTACGCTGGAGATGTAGAAGCCTTGCATGCCAGCTGCATTTTTATTGGCCGTCTGCAACTTCAAAGGCTTTCCTGCTCTAAAGCCAGGCAGGTACCCTAGGCTGCCCTCAAACCTGCCTTTGCTGGCTTATTGATTCTCAACATGGCTTTACGTAAAAGTTGGTGGATTTGTTTTCAGTGTGAAATTCTCTTGAAAGTACGGTCTTACTGACCTGCTTAAGATTTTTAAAATTTTTATGTCATTAATAAATGTGCATCACTGTTTTCCCCCTTCTTTAATTCTGTTATTTCACCTGTCAGAGAGACTATTTAAGTAACAGATGCCTGAAGTATTTTGACAGGGTTTTTGTTTCTCTTTCCAGTGTAAAACTCATGTGATGACAGGCAGACAGTAAAAAGAGATTTGCCCCAAATGTGCTAGAGCCCCGCTTTTCCTCTTCCCTATCCCACTTGAAAATTAGCTTTAGTGTTATTACTTCAGCACGTGCTTTGCTGAAAAAAAAAATATATCCCGCCCTGCCCAGGACCTGATCTTCCCTCTTTTTGAACAGACATTCCTTGGCAAGATTCTTCATCTGGTCAGGAAGCAATACTAGTGTCTAGTATTGTTGAAGACGAGATCTGTCCATCATCTTGAACACAAAGCTCTCAAACACCTTGAACAGTTGAGGAGGAATCCCCGAGACATCTGCTGTACTCCTGAAAGTCAAGCACAGCAGGTATGTCCTTAAATTCATTTGAAGAGTTTATCTTCAGAGTTGTCTGCAGGTATCAAAAGCAAAGCTATTGAAGCATAACAGTGCTTAAATTTGCTGAGTCCTGGTTCTGGGGTCACATATTCAGTGGAATGGCTCAGTTATTTCAGGCAACTGCACTGAATTCTAGTATTGTAGATAATACCAAAATTCTGCTGGTACTATTTGTGAAATGAGCCTATGCCGATTACCATACAAGATGAACTCACTGCATTTTTCAGTTGTCATTTAGATGCATGACTTTTGGCTTTACTGTATCTTTGCCTGCACTACCAACATTTTATTATAAAACTTTCTTCAGCGAAGCTCCTTATGGTCTATGATATCTCAAAATTAAGATTTATAAATTCAGTCATGTCTAAGTGCCTGCAACATTTTGGAGCCTTCTAGCTTGTTCATACCATGCAGCTGAAGAGGGTTTTAGAGGTGCCCCAAGGAGCAGCCCTCAGGAACCAGATGGAAAATTGCCCCATGTGTCTCTATTAAACAATCTCTCCATTTTCATACAGTAAGACAATTGTTGTTATATGTGTTAGCACCAAAATTTTCTTTACACTACTGTGGATGTAACCATATCGGCAGATGGTACCTGAAACATTACGCTGATGTGTAATTCTGCCCCTCAGACTGCAAGCCCTCTGTGGTAAGGCCTGTCCCTTATTATGTCAAAGCAGCAGCCAGTCACATGAGGTCCTGAGCTGGGATGAGGGCTTTGGATACTCTTATAAAACGGTGTAGTAAAGACCAGGTTGTTGAAACTGAAAAATACATTAAGCATCCAACTGAATTTCCTCATTGTTCCCTATTCTTACAAATAAAAACTTGGCACAGCAGCAGCGTATCTGCTTTTCTGAAGTTTTTGTCTTAAAGTCTTGGGATTAAAGTATAAGCAATGAAGGTTTACATGACTACAAAGAACATCTTTACTATATGTTTTCAGATCAACCATCCCCTGCCTGATTAAGTGTCAGCACTGTAGCTGGACTGCAAGATGCTGAAATTCATTTCAGCCCCAATATGTTTAATGTTCATTTTCAGACATGAGCCTGCGGATAAAATCAGTTCAAAATCCGTAAGTCAGCATGGCAGAGATTTCAGGGCAGCCTACCTGTCTGGGCATTAGCAAAGGAAAAGCCCTTTGAAGTCACAGACTGCCAATAAAAATGCAGCTGGCATTCAAACGTTAAATGGCTCCAGCACTGAGCTTTTACATTGCTGTTACTTAAGCAAAGGCTGAAAATTTTCAGAAAGTGCCTTTGAATACTGGTCCACAGTAAACTTGCATACCTACAGTGTGTCCAAACCCCATCACCCTCATTTCCTTGTCACGAAAAACAAATTGTGAGAAGCACTCCGGGTAACTCGCAGTGCTGAGAAATATGACAGCTGTGGGCTGCTGTCATGCCCGGGGGCAAGGATGGCAAGATCCTGCAGGGGTTCATGGTTCCCTCTCTGCAGGGCAGGGCACCAGCTGAATGAAGAATTCCAGAAGGTCTGTCTGTGCCAAGGCTGGCCAGTCACTCAGCAGTGCCCAGGTGAAACTCCTGCTGACATCTCAGAAGTAGGGACATGCATCTCCCAGGCTGATGCCAGGGCTATGTGGGTGCTGTGTTTTCTTTTGCATTTTAGGTTGCCCAACCATTCCCTTCCTGCAGGGTGGTTCTGTGGAGGTGACGTGGCACAAAATGTCAGGAGGGAGGTGAGCTCTGCTTCCCCTGGCCTGCAGTGGGAACTGGGAAAGTTGGTGTGCCCTGTCTCTGTTTTGACCCCTTGGTGCATGCAAGCTCTTTCCAGGGCCTTGTACAGCCCCCAGCACAATGATACAGGGGTTTGTGAGCTTACTGGCATAGCTGGAATACAAAGACTTATGAATTAAGTTGGCATGGCTGCCTCTCAAATAAAATGAAAAGTAGCCCTCGGCTTTCTGAATTCTGCATGTTTATTGGTTCTTGAACAAGAAAAAGATTTAAGGCAGACACATTAGACACCCTTAAAAACTTCGTTAATTTTGCCTTTCCACATGACAGAATGTAGTGTGTCTATTCCTAATCCTGGAAAGACTTTAAATGCTGTTTTCTGACTTGTAACAATATTCTAGGGAATCTCGAGTAACCTTCTTTTTCCTGTGGCCAGGCTCAAGGGTGGAAGATGGGGGGAGCAGGCAAGAGTGGGCACATAAAGCAGTTCCTTTGTTGTAACAGGATCATGGTATGGAAGTGGTTGACAACCACTGCAATTGGATTTTACAGGGAAATTCAAATTATCACACTAAAAAAGGACCCATTTTTATCATTCATGAGTCCTGAAATAACATGTCATGGGTGTAAGCACTGAGCTTTGCCTGTGCTTGGCCTCAGGTTAAGCTAATTTGGAGGAATGATAGATAAAATTTTATTGCTGGCATTTGTGTTTTGGTTTTTTTTTAAAATGGCAGCTGTTAGCAGCTGCTTGGTAGTTTAGAGGGTTAGAAATAGCCCAAAGCAAAGCTAAACCAGTGAGTGGAGCTCAGGCAAAGCAGCAGTCAAAGATGCATGGGGCTTTGCCATTTCCTCACCGAGTAACCCGTACACGTGTAGGTGGGCTGTATAGCCAGTGTATTTGAGCAACCTGGTCTAGTGGAAGGTAACCCTGCCTATGGCAGGGGGGCTGGAACTAGATGGTCTTTAAGGTCCCTTGCAACCCAAACCAGTCTGTGATTCTGTTTTCCAGATAATTTATGCTTTTATCCAACTATAGAACACGTAATAAAAAACCCTCCTTAAAAATGTTTGCAGATGTTCTTCCTCGTTTTTTGGGTTGGTTTTTTTCGTTCTGGTTGCAAACTTCCTATATTTCCCATGTAGAGCAGAGTCTTGTCATTGAGAAAGCAAGCACATTTTAAACGTTGCAGCAACCTCTGCATCTCACAAATGAGATCAGCTTCAATTTGGCACAATCATTTTATTCTGGTGGGGCACTTCTCTTTACCTTGTGTTAAAAGTTCACCTGATTAGGTTCTAGTTTTGAGTAGAATGAAGAAATAGAAAAAAATCAAACATTGCTGTTTACAAATTGTATGCTTTGCTAGCCTGATAAAAACTTGCTGTTCTAAATAAATGCATCAAACATTCATTGGATTAGGAGTGTAGAAAAGCAAACGTGTTCAAATCTTAAACACATCATAATTTTAAGCGTCCACAAGTGTTTAAAAAGTGTTGGTAGGAATGAGCACATATATCCCTTCACTAGTTAAATATCATAACCTGTTTCTTTTCTAAACACATGCACAAGGGAACAGAACACATCTAAAATGTTAAACACATTGACATGTTTACAATGTGTTGCAAGAAAGTGTTTAACTTCTTGCGCTCCAAAGCTAAACACTTTGGAATTAGAGGGTTTACTAATTCTGCATTTATTCAATGTGACTATCACTTACTGACACTTATTGGATAAAGTTTGAATGGATTCAGAGAAGATTAAAAAAATGAATTGTTAGAGGGAGGAACACTTTGGCTTTGGAATCTTAAGGGAATAAGATGTGAGTTAATAGTCTACGGTGTTTTGTAGTTTATGTATATGTCCCAGTGAGCAAGTAATTAAAAAAAAAGACCCCAGATTTATGAACTGTCCCATATCTGGTTCATGTAACTAAGTACTGATCATTAGTTCAAATTAGAGGTCAAATTAGAATTCGTTTACAAGGTGCATTTAAAATAAACCTTTAAAAATAAAATCACGTTTTAAGTAAAATGCTATCTCATTGGCCTCCCAGATCACAAAATTAACCCTAGGGATCCTGGATCGGTAGAGTCGGCACAGCAGTATGGCAAGAGCAGTGCGGGGAGGTAACACTGCTAACCTTTTTTAAAGCACGGCATGTTTAAAAGCATGCTGTTCTGGCCTAGTTTTCTTTTTTGCGACCCAGTTCTGAGCATTTATATAGTTTAACTTCCAGTTATCGTAGAACCAAATATAAACTCGTTGCTTTTAGCTCAGATTTGCACAGAAGTCGATGGGGGAAGCCAGACCTAAGTCCATTTGGTGAAGAGGCACTCTGCTGTTTGTGGTGCGAGCCCCTTGGAACTCGGCACGATGCTGTGCAGGAGCCGAGGCTGTGGGCTGGTGATGTGTCAGACCTCAAATACAGGCCACAGGGTTCGGTTGTGCTGCAGGGCACCACGTGGTTACCTGCACATGCTCCAGATGTGAAATGAACTAGCAAAATACCTGAGTGAAAACATGGAGCTCTTAAAACCCATCAGAAAATGAAACTCTCCAGAAATGTGGAGGGTAGCTGAAGGCAGCTTGAACAGCGCTTCGCTGGAGCTTTAGGCAGCAAGTGCCCTATTAAGGGAAACCAGTTAGAAGATGGTCTTATCGCTGACTTCCCTTCTCATCTTTTTCATAGCTTTAACTTAACTCGGGCAGAGAAGGCTATTATTCTATATAGTATACATTTGTGAAGTAGTGCATTCCATAGTACCCCTCCTCCCAGCATGTGAATGATGTATTTTAAATGGAGATTATGAAAACGAAAGTGAAAAATCAGTATAACTGATGTAAGATGAAGAGCTGCATTTCAGAAGTGAAGGCTACACTTAAGTGAGTGATGGATGCTCTTACATGAGGGGTCCAGCCATAATGCCTGGTTTTCTTCCCATACATGTAGTGTGTATCCTTGGTAAGACACAAGATAACTGTAGATCTAAGAGGAAATCTCAGGACTCTAAAAGAATACCTGAGGTAAAAAGACATGGGTTCCGAAGGCGGCAGAAAGCAATGGACATCAGGATAAGCATAGTGTGGTGAGTGGTGGTTGACGAAGTGACAGTACCACAGGAGTTCTTCATAGGAGCAACAGGCATTGTTGCAGGAAGAAGAAGGACTCTCATCTGAGTGTAAATGAACATTTTAAATTTTCTGTTGCATGCAGGTGCATGAGACAACATTGCACTTGTGTAATCCAAGAAGAAAGCAACAGGACTTTTTGTTAAGAGGAAAACTAGTCTCACATGGCAGTCCTGGTCAAGCAATGAAATCTGGGGTAAGTAACAACTTGGAAAACTGCAATTTGCAAAAAAGAGAGACAGGGGAACATTTTACTTGTTGAAAATGTATCCAGGGTTTTGTTTCATGGAGAGGGTGCCATCAGTGCAGTGGTAGGGAATATGCTTTTCTACTGTGCTGGCCACTGAGATACTAAGGTGAAGGTTTCCTTTTCTTTATAAAAGAGAGAACACCGAGGTCTACATGATGATCATATAACCTGGATATTTAAGAGAAGGGCAATATCTGTGATAAACATGTACCTAACTTAGCTGTGAATGCCTCCAGGGCAGTGCTGGTGTAGAGGCTGCACCTTTTAAATGTTGTGGTTACAACTGGAGGCTAGATGTGTATAAGTCACTAGAAAAAACAACGACCAAAGTGCTCGCATAGATGATGTTTGCTTGTGCAGCTTCCTGTCACCTCTTTCCTTCATGGAGATATGAGGTTTTTTCCAGCTGCACAGGCATAATTTGCACACTGACTAACAAGTCAGGAAGAGTTTTGGTGCCACAGATTTGTGTTATATAAACACTACACACATATAGAAGCAAGTATCTGCTACTTCTTGTCTAACTTCAGATTAAGTGCTGATATTGCACCTGCAGAGGATGGGACTTTCAAAATTTCAGTGCAGTCAAATTTGCAGCAGACTGTGGGCTGCATAGCATGCTACTGGACCCTGTCAGAGACTGAAGAGAGAAATCTTACCTGTTGGTGAAATTTTGCTTAAAGGCAGCAGGATAGATTCCTAAGGTGTTACAGGAAAATGTATAGGAAGGGACACATAAAGGTTATTTAGGGATTGGAAAACCTTAGAAAAAGGCCAGAAATTATTTTTACTAGCCTCAAATAACAGTCACTTTGAGGAAGTTGTTGAGGTCTGTCTCTGGTGCCAGAAATACAGACCAAGTGAAGTGGCCTATGTTAATAGTATAGGAAAAACTGGTTCCTGAAGCAAAAAAGATGGGTTGGTTTGCCTTGGCTAAGAGTTTAAAGCCACCCACCCTTGTCCTATCACTACATGCCCTTGTAAATATTTTTTTTAATAAAATTAATTTTGGAGTTCTAAAAGATAAGTCCAAGAAATGCCTTTTGCAGTCTGGGATTAGGAAAGTTCCTTCAAATCTTTGAGTGAATTCCTGTCTTTCTTTTCTTAGACTTCAGTCGTTGCTTTCGAGTGTGTCACCCTTTTGGTCAGTCAAACAATCCAAATAATTTGGTAAAACTGTCATGTTTTCTTCATAATTTCTTTACAGTATGTGTTTTCTGTTGCCCATATGTTGTAGCAGCACAGATTTTATATTTACAACTGGTTTATTGATGACAATTTGAATATCATCCATGTTAGTACAGATTCCTGTTGAATCAGTCAGTGGCAGGTCCTCATCAATACCTTTCTGAAATCTGTTATCTTGGGCACAGCTGTTTACCATGTAGCCCACTGTCATGCGCAGTGCCAATTCGAATATTTGTGATACTGATTCAAATGCTTTGCAAAAGTTTATAGGTATTTTTGGCTAGAATTTTCTTTTTTATCAATCACACTCATACTGCTAATGAAAAATGAAAACGGACTTCCTGTACAGGCTTTATTTATCTGTTTTATCTAGGTCTCCTCTCCTGCTTGTTTAATACGAGCACCATATTAGTCTTCCTGACCTGGAACATTCTCAGTATTGCAAAATCCAGTCCACTTTTAAAAGGTGCAGTTTGTTCAGGACAGCAGATTTGAAAAAATTTTCTCTGGCTGATGTTTAACTTTGGGTTTTGCTATCGCAGGGCCAAGTCCCTCACCTACCTGTTAAACCCCATGCTTGGTTAGCCGCCTACCTGAGCAGTATTTTATCATGCCCATAGGTATATCACCCTTCTTTCTTCTTTTAAAGAACTAAAACAGGAAAACCAACAAATACTTCTGCTTTTTTACCAGTATTAACACACCTACTTTTTCTTTCACATAAAGAGCAAGGACATGCTGAGACTAATTTCTGTTTCCAAGGGAAAAAAAGCCCACCTTCTTCTTTCCCCCTGAAATCTCTGTCCTACTTTTCTCCTGAAGTCTTTGTTTTCTCTCATGTAATTTACATTTCATAATTTTGAATTGTTATCAATTACTATCTATTCTTCCTTAATATCATTTATCATCTGCATATTTTTAATTAATTACCTTTGGTTTACTGTTGACTTGACGGTAAGATTTGGCATCTCTTTGGTTGAAGTTGTTCCCTCTCCAAAATGAATCATGGCTCTTGGGACATTTAGTAAGCTCTAGCTGAAGCAGTCTCAAACTCCTTTCGGCGTTGATTTAAATAGAAGCAAGACTGGACTCAGCTGTGGCTCTCTAGGTTTACCCTCGTGATTGTTTTATTTCTGAGCATAGCAGTGGCACATTTCCCATCATTGCCCATTCCCAAGGGACGAGAGAGAAGTAGAAAAGGATAAAGCAGGATATGAAGGGGAGACATAGGAAACCTGAGCTCACTTCCTTGCTCTGCTTCAGGCATCCTATGATATGTGGGCAAGTAACATTGACCCTATGTGCCTTCCTTCCTGCAGGATGGAAATAACACTACTGTGTTGCCTCCAGGGGGACATTGTGAGAAGAAATCTTTAATGACTGTTAAGTGCTTTGAAAACACCATGATGAGGAACAGGTAAACAAAACCTCAGAAGGAGCCATTTCTGTGCTTCTCTTCCATCCTGACTTGGTGACATGCATAAAATCAAATGTCTTTTGACCCTGGTGGTTGTGTGTGGAAGGCAATGGGTGGGAGTTTCAGTGCTGCCTTCATTCTGTGGCCTCTCCAGGGACCTTGTCTTGTCTTTGGAGGCAGTCCTCTGGGGCTGGTTATTGTTTGTTCCCTGAAAGCTTCTGGCCGGTGTCTTCTTCAGGGGGATGCAGGTTGTCTGCTTTTTCCACCCCTGTATTTTTTGTGTTCCATTTCTGTTTTCCTAGTGCCATCTCTTCTTAGGCTTTTCATTTTTCCATGTCTCCAGCATTACCTTTTCTCACCCAGCTGCTGATCCTCTCCCACATGTTGCTTATGAAGGGATCAGAGCATGTTTGTTCATGTGACTAGTCACCACTTACTGCCTTGAGCAACAGCTCTGCTGTGCTGCTGGGGCTGTACCACAGCATAGCCCTCCTTAGCTGCAAGATGCTGACTCTCCTCACGTGTGTGTGTGCAAGCAGGCACTGTTTCCAGAGCCATTTACATTACATAAGTTTGTTTGCACACATATGGGTTGCACTTCTGTGCCAGAGATGGTATGTGTTACCAGCAGGCTTCTCCAGTGGTAATGAGCTTGGGGCCATGATGAACCGATCAGAACCATTCAAAATAACATTCTTTCTGGTGTGTCAGGGAGGAGGTTTAAATCAAGGTGAGTTCACTCTGCAGTTCCCCAAATATATATGTGTCAGCATGGCTGTGTGCAGGTGAAGCTGGCGTTGCTTCTGGATACCCTTTATTATCAAACCCACAGCACTAGAAGTTCGGTAACTGCCTCTGCTTTTGTCACTTCCTTAATCACTCTTCTACCCATACACATTACTTGGGTGTTTTTTGGCTTTAAACCATTTATGGTCCTCTCTGGACTAAGTGCCTTTCCACTCCATTTATGTCACAGCAGGACACTTCATAATCTCGAGTTACATATTTCTCTCTGCTACACCAGTGGTGTGGGTGTGATTTACTCTCATCCAACAATTTACAGCAAATCTTTTATTGGCATGGATTCAGTTCTCAACTAGTCAGCGCATCAGTTTCAAGCACAATTCCAAACCATTTGCATGGAGATAAGGAAACCAACGATGGGACATTATTTCAGTAGCCCGTTATTGTGAATATAATGTCATACAGTGTATAAAAGACATCACACTTTGTCTTACCAGAGAGTAAAGACATAAATTGTATACAAAATGCTTTCAACATAAATTCCTTTTTAACTGCTCATCTCATTCTTACACAACCTCGGGTAACCTGACCTTCTTAATTGCCATATTTACAGTAGGAATTTGATACTGGACCGATTGCAAATGTATTTCTAATGGATTTTCCCCAGAGATATTTCAATAAAGTCTGGTGAGAACCTTTTCATTGCTCTTTGTATTACTTGTAAAAATGTTCTCCTTAGAAGCAGTCAGTTTTAACAAATGATCATCCCTTTGCCTTTCTTTGCCTTTGATTTCTTTGCTGGACTTTGTGGTTTTGGGAATTTCTTGTCATAATAATGGTATAAGGAGTTTGTTTCAGGAGACTTCTGTTATTTTGAAAAAGTGACCCTCAATTCAAGCTTCCCATGGTTAATGGGGCCTTCAACTCAGGATACTTTTAAGGTGACAGTCAATCAGCCTGAATAAATAAGTAAAGTAAAATTAATTAAACAATGGAGAGGAAAAAAGGGATATCTGCAATTCTGAAGTACATTATGCCTCAAAACCCCTGAACTCTGTGGGTGTGAACGCCAGCTCTGCCTGTCTGTGTTAGTGGTTGCGCTGGTTCAGCTGCCGGCTGTGATACAGGGGAGAGCCCCAGTCCAAGTCGGGGCCAATCACTGGGGCAAATCATAATTCTGGGATGATTTTGCCTGAGGGTGTTGACAGATTTGACACAACAGCCAAAAAGAGGGGATGGGGACTTACCAAAAACACAGTAACAATCAGTGGCAGTGGGATAAGATTTGGACTTGAAGGAGGGTGGAAAGAACCCAAAAGAGACCAGATAGGGAAAGCTTTGTGGCACCTACTGGGAAATAAAAAGAACAGGAATACGAAGTGGAAAGCTATAGGAAACTTTAGAAACCAAAGAGCGAGACTGCAGAAAGCTGTGGATCTTGGAAGGGAGAATTCATGGTTTCTGAGGGAAGGGACAACTGTGATTCCAGAGCTGTGGAAGGGAAGGAAATTAAACTCATTTGGAGATGAGCTGGTGGACCCCAAGAAGGGGAACAGCAGCATTAAGACACTGTTCTTCTCCCTTTGAGGATAAGGTGTTGAATTTATCCTTATCAACCTGAGTGAAAAAGTTTTCCACTACTGGAAGCTCTGCGAGAACCTTGGGGTCTGACACCAAAAAGGGTCAAAGCCATACAGAGAGAAGGAGGCTTTTGGTACCAGAAAGCAGCAAGGCACCTAGATAACTTCTAACTCTTATAGACTAAGCCTATGCGGAGCCAAATTCTGCTTTCAGCTTGCCTAGTAAAACTACAGAATTTACCAGTTTCCCTGATAGAATTCCCACAGACTCACATGATCAACATAACTTGTGTCACTGAGACCAGGGTTTGGCTCCAGTGCCAGAAGCTCAGCTCATACTGGACCTCCAGCGCAGAGAAATTAATTTAGCTGAGTTGCATACAGCTTCTAAACAAGCTTATAAATAGAGTGAGAATTACAAAAATTACTTGATATATTCAGCTATGGATAGGAATGTGCTTTTTTGTAATAATTTTTTTCATTATGTTATTACTGACATATGTGTGAATTTAGCTATGTTAATTTATTCTTTATATTTCTTTTCTCCTAGAAAGATCCACAACCCATTTTTGTTTAAAATCCTATTGTATTTCTAATAGGCTCTCTTTTTTTAATCTAAGCCCACATCATTCTTGTCAATCCCAAAGAAGTCTTAACTGAGACAAAGTTGTAAGGTTAGACAATGTGAGAACTGGAGCCAAATAAAAATAATTACATTTGGAAAAGTTAAACTACAAAAAATGTTATTGTTAGTAATGTAGTTATTAAAGTATTTCAAAGGTAAATAATTAAACTGCTTTGATTGCTCTGATATAAAGATTAATACATGTTCTTTGTTTTACAATATAAAGTCCAGTATAGAGAGACATGCATTTCTCAAAATAAATGTATCTTTTTCTTCAGTGTAACTCAATGAAGACTGTGCTATGAAACATGCATGCACTACTTCACCTTTCTACTACTACAACTATTTCACAGAGTTGCTGGAGATGAGAATGGCTCTTTAACATCGAGCATAATTACACACCAATCATAACTCTCTTCCACCAAATAGGACAGTCCTTTAATGAAAGTGTCTTCAAATTTATTAAGGCAGCTAGAGGGATTCCTTTGAGATGCTGGGATGAAGACCACAGCTCAATTATGTCCATGAATGATGTTTCCCAAAATTCCAATTTTTGTTTAAGTTGTTGAAAAAATAAAAGCCCAACCCTAAAAAGTGCAGTGTTTGCTGGAAATGTGCGGAGCACCCTTAGCCCTCTCTGGGCTGCGCTGGTCACAAGCTCAGTGTGGACTCAGAAACTTGGTGCTGTGCAGTAACGGGCTATTTAAATAACAAAAGTCTGTGTTGTGTACAAACTGCACTGAGATATTCTTTAACCATAATAATGCTTTAAAATTTCCTTTGCATGTCTGTAAATTAAAACTATGCATCTCTTAGTAAAACTTAAAGGAAGATAGATCTATTATCCCTTGGATTTTATTAATTTTTATGTGAATTGTAGGATAATTAATTAATAAAATGCCAGGATAGGGGAAGAAAATGTTGGGATATTTTTAAGTGAAAAGGAAATAAGATACTTACATAAAGATCTGTATCTGCTAATCAGATTGCTGGCTGCTTAAGATCTAATTTAGTGTTGCTTTTGCTGCAGTGTTTACTAGAAAGTCATTAAGAAATCCACTCAATGTCTTTGATTAAAAGCAGCCAAACAGACACCAGCAGCAAACTTTCTTCTTTATTTCAATGACTTCAGTGAAAAAATACTGAACAGGGTGAAATTACCAGAGTCCAGGATTTTTCCACTGCCTTTCCCCCTCCTTTCAGCTAGGGCTTATGATCATAGTTTCCATTTTCTGCAGTCTTAGATTAATGGATAATCTTGGCTCACCTAGGACTATATGCTGGGTATTTCCTTCCCTGCTGACCGTGTCATCTGGTGTGTTTGTGCAGTCCTGCTGTGACTTGCTCACATGCTGGATAAACAAAAATTTTTTTCTCATTTTCTTCCTTTTCTCTCATTTCTCGCGTTCTCATTGTTTTTGAATGGTCCCTTTAACTATACTAGATTTCTATAATGGATCTATACATACTGTCGTAAAGCTTGGTATTGGATTATAATGTTGTCACATGATAAGTGTCTTGCTCTGACAGTATTACATTTTCCCACCCATATTCCTAAGAAATTCAGCAGGCAAGCAAGTGGTTCATGACCGTGGATCTTGTTCATGAGCATCTTCCCCCTGAGAATATGTAATAGTTTGGTAGAAAGTTAGGAGAAATGAGCTCCTAACCACAAGACCAAACCAAACCCCAAAACCATAGAAGTGGAAAACTCCTTGGACCATTGCCATTTTTGAAAGGAAGAATATGGGTCAGTGTTCATGCTTCAGGATAGATTGGATAGATACTGTGTGTTAGGAGGAAGTACGCTTATAAAGGATTTTCCATAGTTACAAGCTAAGCATAGAAAATAAAGTTATTCTACCCTACAGCAGTATAAATTCAGCTGCTTGAAGAAACTCTAAACCCGTGACACTGGTCACGCGAGTTGCCTTGTCATGTTCTGTCTTTCTAAATGATTAAAAAATGCCAAAGAAGGAGAGATTGTCAGGTTATTTAAAGTAAAGTCATTATCATAGCAATTTTTTCCCCTTGCTCCCGAGGCTCCTTCCTGTCTCTGAGTTAATAATGATGTTTTTAAATCGAAGGAACTGTGACAGATGGCTGCTACGTACCATTGTGCATGCGCATACCTGGATGCATGTGCATACATACACTTGTTGTCCTTTTGAACCACGTAAGAAAATGTGATTTTTGCGTTGCGTGTGTTACTTGGCTAAGAAACACAAAACCCAGCTAGTGTCAGCTGAACGTTATTTTTACAGCTATATCGTATCATTGGTGAATGCCTTTAACAAGGAAGGTGTCAATTCAGGAACCTGAAGACTATACATTTTCTGTGCAGCAAAAAGGCAGTATAAGGGCCAGAAAACATAGCTGTCCCACGCTGACTCATTGCTTGTTTTAACTTTCTTTAGGAACTTATTGAGAGCAGAGCCTGACAGATTTCTTCCGTTTCAAGCTGCACCAGGTGTGCTTTTGTGGTGCTTCCGTCAGCGAAGATGTTATTAAGAGGTAGGTTTTGTAGTGCCTGGAAATAACCAGCAAGGAATGGAGTAAAGCTATGCTAAAAAACTGCTGCATGCAAAAGACTTCGGTCACATCTGGACAAGCAAGTCAGATTTTGTGACTTTAACTGGGAAGCAGGTGATTCCCCTTCCGGCCCCTTCCAGTCCCCCCAGCTCCTTGGGGGGGGGGGGGGGGGGGGTTGTTTTTTT
>JAVJGJ010000032.1:17798944-17820824 GCA_035590215.1 Microhierax caerulescens
CCGCGGGGGGGGGGGGGGGGGGGGGGGGGGGCTTCTTGTTTTGAGCATAATGACGATGAGAGAACAGAAAAGTGCATTAATTAGGGTGAAAGAGCAGGATCTCTAACCTTGCCTGAGAGCTGTAGTCTCTCAGCAGTTTGATGGCTACAGTGGTGATTTTAAACTTCAGGGCTGAATTTTTGGCTGTGTTTCAAGTTTTAGAAAAATAGTCTTTTTGACTTGGAAATCACTTCACAGAGTTGTCCCAACTCTGAGTGGCTCTCCCTTGTCCCCAAGAACCCTTTTTCCCCTAGGATAATCTCACCAATTACATTTTAATTTAAACCTGAAGCCTGACCTTTCAATGGTAAAGTCAAGCACTGACATGCAAGCAGAAATGCTGTGTTTTGCAGCAAAAGGTCTTATAAATATTTGTATTTATTAAGTTGTTATTTTTGTATGTAAAATTAATATGAAATGTAATTTTATTAATTACAGTTTCAGGTGACAAAATCTGTTCCCAAGATTTGTATTACCCTTCTAATCCATATGTGTAAAGCAGGTGCCTGAGCTTAAGTCCAGAGAGGTCCCAGAAGACATGTTCTTTGATCTTACATCATCGCAAGGTATACAGATCTCAATTTTCAGATTATTTACTATGTTTTCTTTATTGAATACTGTTCCTCATATTGCTCACTAAATCAAGTTTTTGGCTGAGTTTATGATTTTGTTTAAGACACATTTATGTTTTATTTATGTGATTTTTTTCCGTATTGTTTTAGCAATTTTGGTGTTGACATTATGAAAGACAGAGACAGAAACAGTCCCAGCAGATTCTGTCAATCCTGCACAGTCTGGTTTATGCTCTTTAGTCCAGATCTACCAAACACGTATGTGGGTAATCTCAGTTCAGAGCAGAAATCAACACACCTATAGCATATGACAAAATTCTCGTCACTGTTGGGAGTTACTATCTGCTCCTACTTACTGTGTAGTACCAAAATATTTTTACAACATTTGGTAGGAATATTTTCTGAGTGAGATGAGCAGATGCAATTAAGTTTATTTAAAGCTATTAATAAACCTGTCCTTCATAAAATAAAAGCTATATTAAAAAAAAAACAAACAAAAAAACCAAACAAAAAAAAAAAACCAAACCAACAAACCAAACCGAGGCAAAAAAGGTATTTTTATAAGCTTTGGGGTTTTTTTCAAGCTGCTTTCTTTACAAGTCTTGGAAAATCAATTTCTACACAAGATTTTCATCTTAAAAATAACTCTCTGACTTCACTCTGACAGAAACATCCTCTAATGTGAACCAGGCTTCTTCAGGAAGGAAAGGAATATTTTGGAAAAAAAATGCTTCCTGGAAAAAGCTAATCAGTATAAAAGGGAAATGGTCAGCAGCATCTGTGTAAATTTTGAGGAAAAACTGAAGCAATCCAAGTGTGTGAGATATTTTTCAGCAACAGGAAAGCGCAATATTTTCCTCAGCCATGTACACTGTACTTCTTGCCTCTCCCCTGGGGAAGCTTTTTTGGATTTTTTTAAAAAATAGGAAAGAGTAAGTTGCAAACTGAAAATATACGTACATGACAAGCTTCTTTGTCTTTGCTCTTCAGTTAGCTTTACTGATCTTAATCAGTGAAGTAACTATGTCTGTGTTACAGACCCCGTGTTCCCTCAGCGTACGTGTAACCCTATAGCTTTGTTTTGCCTTCTCCTCTGAGGGACCTGCAGGATGGTGAGCCGCAGCGGATATGGCGGCTGCAGGTTAACCTTGCACACAGGCATGGCTGTCATCGCGGCGGGCTCTGCTTGAGCTGCAGCCGCAGGAGGTCTCTCTTTGATCCCCATCGCTGGGGAGGAGGAGGAGGAGGAGAGGCCGGCAGGGCCAGGGGGCAGTGGTGAAGCCCTGGTGGGGCAGTGGACAGGTTAGTGCTCCCCGAGGGGTGGGAGCACCTTCACTGCACTGGGACCTCCTTCACCTCGTGTGAAATGTCTGCTGTGGAGAACAGGGAGAAGCCAAGGGGGTGGGAAAGATGAAATTAAAAGGAGACTCTCGGAGTCTCAACAGCGCTGATGTTGGATTGGCCACGAGCTCTGGAAAACCCAGAGGTAAAAAGCCCCACTCCGGTGAAGTGGCTCCCTCCCAGCTCTGGCCTGGTGTGCAATCCTGAGGAAGTCACTTCACCTCCAGATCTCGGCCTCTTCTCCCGCCGCTCTGCTCAGCTGCTGCCTGCGCCGGCTGCAGGCCCCGCAGGAGTGGGGCGGTCGCTCCCCACGGACATGGGGCACATTGCAAAGCTGGTTCTGCTCTGCTGGTGTACGGAAAGAAATTTGTGCTTTAAAAAAGTGCTTCAAATATGTATTTTAGAAATCCAAAGGGTGTGATCTCTCTGAGTGCTCCTGAGCTTGTGTTCGAAAGGGTTCGGTATTGAACTCTGCTGCTCTGGTTATGCTCTATTTTTTATCGTCTGATGCTGCTCTCTCAGGCAGGAACTGAAAATTACCCAAAGACATATTTTTTTTTAAGGAACACCGTAATCATGTAATTCTAGTTTCTATCACACCCTTGGAGAGACGTTTTCTGACCTCACTCCCACCCTGGCGGGCAGGCAGGGTTTGTTCTGGCTTTGTAAGGCGAAGCAGGCAGACCAGGAGAGAGATGGAAACTGCAACCATTTGTTATACAGAATACAGTTATTTTGGTGTCTTGCCAGTAACACTAGAGTACCAACAGATGTTGCACAGGTGATCGGAGCCTACGCAGGTAAACAGAAGGAAACTATGTAGGTTATGATATGGCTGGAGTTTCTCGCCTTCAGTTAAATTGCTAGAACCCTAGATAAAATCCACCCGCCTAAATATACCTTGCCTTTGCTGTTTTCTTGGGTTGAAAATAGCTTCCTGAGGGAGTTGCTTGTAATGTTGGTAGAGGGAGGCAGATTATTTATTTTTTTTTTAATAACTCAAAGAAAATATTGTCATTTTTCTGAAAGAACAACAGTGACCAGTAGAAACACGTTATTGCTGGCTTCCAGATTTGGAAAGCCAGACATATTGTACATCACTTCTGATGTGCAGAATGTTATCTTTGACTATAAAAAGGCAGGGCTATGCCTAGGTAGAGACCATGGCTGGCTTTGGAGGGCAGAGGTGAGCCTGGGGAGACGGGCCAGCCTAGGCTGTAAGGCTGGGCTGCTTCCCCAGGCTTGTGTTTCCCTGGTAAGGTTACTTGCCTGGTTCTCTGCTGCAGGCCAGCCGTGCTACATACCACGATTGATCAGAACACTTAACCAAAGTGGACATGTTCACATTTTCTTCTATCATTTTATTTATGTTTATTAAGAAATAATAAGTGGCAAACCCTGCTGCCAGATCAGAAAGTCCTGTACCTAAAGCTACAGAGCAGGCATAAGGCCAGGGTCTTTGCCAGGGTCTTTGCCACTGGGTGCACGACAGGGCTTCCCACTCACCCCTGCTCCCTCTGCAGCTGTGCATCCGCTCCACAGTGCAAGCCTCGAATTCAGGAGATTTTTCAGGGCTACTGTTAATGCCTCTGGGAAACAGCACAAATGTTCTGCAGAAAATCGCATGGTAGGAAACTGCTGAGTTTTACACATAGACTTCAATGAGGTCTTTCATATGGCTGGAAGACCAGAATCTGATCCTATGCTTTACTTTCTCTTGGATGTAACCTAAGAGGAAAAGTGGGAGACCGAACATTACTTTTAGGAATCTGGCCCTGCGCCTTTGACTTTATTCCAGAGCGGAAGTAGCAATGTTTGCAGCTCCCACGTTACCGGTGTGTATATCATTCTAGACAACAACTTCTTTGTTTAAAGATGCTCTTAGATGTAGGATTGAGTGTATTGAGTGCCCTGATGTTTAGCCTTGGTTTTTTACCCATATACCTGCAGGTCTTTCATGGCTGTAATCTTCTGTTGATGCATATGTTTCTGGTCTACAGGCAGTCTTTCACAGCATCGTTAACTGCAGTATGCTCTTTAACAGAGAGCCATGGGAAACACCTGCCTTCTACAGTTGCCAAGGTTTTTTATATGTAGTCTTCGTTGCATTGTGCTTATCTTTTATATATGCATATATACGTAAATAAATACATGTATGTATATACAACCACATAAATATTTCTGTATAAAGATATACTGGCAGCTGTCATGAAATACTAATAGTGCAATAGCAAATACCTTTGATGTCCCTACTCTCAGCAATTTCATACTGTGGATTTATATAAATTTGTTGTTTTCAATGATGATTTTTTAAAATCAGCACACATTTTAATAAGCAGCAAGAGATTAATGAATGAGTGCCTACATTCCTCTGTAGCGTATGTGCATTCAGTTCTATTTTTAGGTATAATTTAAAAGAATTTTAAATTACTCATTCTTTTTTTTTTTTTAATTAAGGGGCCAGAGCTTTTTTCTTTCATGATGCAGAATCTGGCTATATATATTTATTGGGGTAAGAGAAAAGGTTAGACAATGGCAAATGAATGTGTATTTCTGAATAAGGTAATTCTTTTTGTCTTGGAACATACTGGGCTACTGTGTTGACGTGTAGTCTAGTTTGTATTTGGCATGATGAAATTGGAGGTAAGGATAGGAAAACACAAAATTGGGCACGTTCAAGCCTGGGCAAGGGTAAACTCTAGTGGGAGTCTTATAGAGGAACAAAAGCTGTATTGGGAATTGACTTTTAAATGGAATACTCTGCCTAAGGATGGAGAATAGGTTATCAGAATGGATGCTTTTGCTACGGGCATGGAAGCTACCAGTTTTCTAGTCCTAGTGTGAGAAACAGAAAAAGCTCTATCTTATCAGCTGAGAGCTATAAAAGCACCAGCTCTCTGGTCCATCAAAGCAGTTGGTGCCCAGCAGCTCTGCCAGTGGGTGACTGGGGTGGTACTTAAAGGTGCTGTTTGTGGGAGGCTGTGCGTATACTGTGTCAGAAGGCCAAAAGTCATACTGCAATGCCACCTTGGGAAGGAAGAGAAGTATAATAGGTTTTTAAAATGTTAATTCTCTTAGCTGGAATAGAGAAGTCATCCCAAAGAGAGGGGGCAGTGTGGAAGAACGCACCAACACAGGGGTGGGGAGTATTGCATGCCGTAGAAAATTGCCGGAGTTTGTAGCAACAATAACGAAAAAGGTCTTCCTGTGTTTTATTATGTATTATGGCTTTCCAGCCAACATTGACGTTCTCCTGCTAGGACACGCTGGCAGCCCCCAGAGAGCAACTCCTCCAGATGACTGTTTGCATTCTCCTGTAACATGTTTCCCATCCAACTGTTCCAAGATGCTTTCCAGTCTAAATACAGCCCCAAATCAGCCATTTACAAGGAGCTGTTGCTGAACAAATACCCTTTGAGAACAAGCACAAACCTGTAAAGTTCCTCTCCATCTTGTGA
The DNA here is from genome assembly GCA_035590215.1 of Microhierax caerulescens. Taxonomy (NCBI): domain Eukaryota; kingdom Metazoa; phylum Chordata; class Aves; order Falconiformes; family Falconidae; genus Microhierax; species Microhierax caerulescens. The sequence goes on from JAVJGJ010000032.1 coordinate 17,804,355, forward strand.
AAGCATTTCAAGTGCCTCAAAAATGAGGAGAAGAAACAGCATAATCTGAGGCCCCAGAGGTGGGGTTGTTTAGGTTTCCAAACGTGTCTCTTGCTGCTAAGCCCTAGACACATTGAGAGATAGCACGGAAATAGCGCCTCTGAGTTAAAGCTGAGCAGCATGATGGAGAAGCTAGTGTTGAGGATAAAATGTTAATAAAACAGGAGTTTGACAACCAGTGTGTTGTGAGCTGTGATTACGGGACTGTTAAAAGCCAGCCGTGAAGGCCCTGTAGAAGCACTCCCTTGGGTATGGAGAGACAGCTCGCTGAAGAAGCTACGAGCTGTCAACAGCAATAGTTAATGGAAGGGCTTGCAAGGGTTCAGCTTCCCCCACAGATCAGGTGGTGACATTTCAGAGCCATTTCATCAGGGGAGGGGAGTGAGATGTACAAGGCAATGATCTTAGAGTGTTGTGATAGCATTCCCTAAAGGGAGAAGGAGAAATAAATTAGATCAGTGATCTCCCTGAGCAGAGCTGCCAGTTGTTAGCATCTCTGAAGGGAGCGCACACGCCAAGATGACACCACTGAAGGAAAAGGAGGAACTCATTTCTCTCTATGTAATAATTTATTTTTTTTATTGTACCTGTGCTGTGGGCCCCTGTTGCAGGAGGTCAGAGCTTGACAAATGCTTGTTAAATAGTCACTTTCTGAAGATAAGCTGTCGCAGAACAGAATGGATGGGCAGGACCAAAAGTGTTGTTTTCCTCAAGGTAGGATATGTGGAAGTGTCAGAGCCTCGTTGGCCTCTGCTGCTGCCCCAGAAGGGGGCTTGGCAAGAAGAGCCCTTGAAATTTTCAAAGGTATCGTTAGGCGTTAAAATACAGTTGTAGCCTTGGCTAGCACAAGTGTCCCTCGTTACCCTGCAGATGCAATGTCTTACAAATGTAATCTGAACTCATGCTTTTTAATGGAGCGTATGCTACTAATCACTTAAAAATCAGCTTCCCTCCCCATAATGAGACTCAGCTTTTTATTCCTATGTGGATGGAGTTTTGCCAGAAAGGCTTATGTCAAGTGGTTTCATTCAGCAATGTGAAAATTTGTGTGCTTGTCTCTGCAGGTATAGAGAAGTGAAAATCAGGCAGTTGCAAAGAATGTAGCTAATGACTCCACTTCTGTATGTGATCTTTTACAGGGAGCAAACTAGTGATAAGTCTCTGAAAATGTGACTCAAAATGAGACAAAGGCTTCCTAGACTAATGTTTAAATCTGTCTTAAAACCTAAGTACCCCTTTGTGGGACCACCATGCATTACTGTGTAAAATTTTACGCGCAATAATCAATAATTAATTGGGAAATCGATGCTAGTAATTTTAGCAAACTGTACATGAATTTAAGCTGTCTTGGTTAGAATATCAGAAAACAGTTGGCATGTAACTTGCAGCCTTAGTACCCCTTGACTTCAGCAGGCTGTAGACCAGGCACAGGCTGACTGGACATTCATGTTATGCTGAGGGTTGGAGTCTTGCCTATTGAGCAATGTCACCTATGTTTCCTTGCAACCACCACCTGCAAGTGTGACTTGGCCTTGTCAGGTGACTGTTTAGGCTCTGGCAGGAGAAGGTGATGCCCAGCTGAGCCTTTAGAAAGGGGTTTTCTCTTGGCATGGACATGGGTTGGTTCTTTGCTGTCTTGCATCTTCTGCTGGTCAAAGCAAGTGTGAGTGCTACTGTCCACCGCTGTTCTTGACAAAGTTCAGAGCCACAGGAAAAATGTCTTGGGGCATCCCATCTACCTGTGATGGCAAGAAAATAACAGTAGGGACTGATACCTCCCACATGGTTTTAACATCTGGGTTTTAGTGCTGCAGCATGCAGTGGAGATGATCTGAAGTGTGTAATAGTGCAACATGTAGCTCGGGGTCATTGCTAAAGGGGAGGGGTGGCATGGTTTTGGAAACCCTCTTCATCAGACCTGGCCCTAAGGTGGGGATAGAGTTGCCTCTCTGGACTTGGGTCACCACCTCAGCAGCCTTTTTCCCCAGCAAGTTACTGTTTTGTTCTGGGAAGGCAGCAAGTTATGGCAGGGCTTTTCTTCACTGCAACGTGTTCAGTGCTGTGCTGAGTTTTGTCATGCCTAATAATTGAGCTGATTTGGCCTTTCAGCAGGATAGCGGTGGTCTGAAGCAAGGAATTACTTTAATACCTTATGACAGAACTAATGTTAACACTTCTCTTTTCCCACTGGCAACGTGGAGTCTTCCCTTGGCCTCGCCACCACCAAAGCTTTTCCAGGTCATGGGTGACAGTCTTCCTTCTCTGTGCAAAAAATGAAGAATGTCTCCCCTCTTTAAAAAGGAAAAAAAAGATTTAATTCTTAGCAATACTATGGAGCCAGCAAAGATCAGCAATCATGAGAGATGAAGACTGCAGCATTTTAATAAAATGTTTCTTTGAAGAGACTTTTCTGAAGGAGATTGATGACAACAAGGGAGCTGAAAGAGAAAGACTATCCATTAGAGAAGATCTAGCATGACCCCAAGTAGAAGCCAAATTTTTTGAAACTAACTGCTTTTCAGTTTTGATTAATGACTTGGCACCAGAAATTGGACATTTAACAGCAGAGTCCACTATGGAAATGAACTCGCTGGGAATCACTGATGCAAAGCTAAAGGTTTAGAGTAATGACCAGACAAGCCAACTATTTTAGCTTTTTGGATTTTCTATGTGTGTGTTTGTAAGGAGTCAGCACTGTTGTTTATCTGACAGCCTCTGGGTCAGAGGCTTTTGTGCTCAGAACAGTACAGCAGCATAAGTTCCAGCGTAAGACGAAATCTAGATGTAAGCAGAAACGTATTGTTTCCATTTGTGATTGTGTATTTCAATGGGAAGCATATTCTGCACTTGGTAAGAGATATTTTGGAAAATATTTGGCATCAAGAGAAAGCAAATGAGATTAACAGTATTTCCCCCATTTTATAAGCAAACTACCCAGCAGGTTATGAGCCCAGTTCAGCACAGAAGTTCACTTACCACATCTTATTCTTTGCAAAAAGGCTAGCTCTTTGCTAATTTTCCTGAAGAAATGATAGTCAGAAGCCTTAGCTCTGAATGCCAAAGAGAAAAGAAACAGTTTAGGAAACGTTATAAACCTACACACAGCTAAGCATGCCTAAAAAGACATTTCGGGCCTAGCATTACGTGAGGAGATGAGTACGGCTTTAGCAAGCACTGGGTGCTGTGCTTTCTCTCTCGTGGATAGGGCAGGCAGGGAACCCATCATAGTGTGTCCCTCTTTGCAGCCATTTTACTCTTTCCCAACATTTCGCTCTGCCTGCTCGCAAGCATTCACGTACCTCGGCACCTGCATGAGATATGTGTGTTAAAATCATGTAATGGCTGTCCAGGCCTTATTGCGATTAGAGCTGCTGTGAGCTGTTCTCCAGAGAGTCAGGCTCTGGTGAAAAAGCTCCTCCAGGCAGATTGGGAATAGCTCAGGAGCTCGCTTCCCTCTTCTCATCGGGTTTTGGATGAAAAGGCAAGTCTGAAAGCTGCTAATACTTAGATTTTTTTATTCAGCTGTGCTATCTAAGGGCAATACCACTTACCAGTGCTGAGAGACAGACACAAAAAAGAAGAGGGAGAGAGAGACAGTGCTCACAGTAAAACATGGATACTTTTGAGCTCATTCCTTAAGTGTGGGAGGGAAGGAGTTAGGGATTAGATGTGTGGGGGTGTGTTAATGGAGGTATTTCTCCACCAGCTTCAGCCAAAATCTCTCAAGGCTCATAAATTTGACTACCAGGGCTTTTGTTTCTGTTGTTGCTGAATGATATGGATCACTAGGTAGCTTTTTTCATTTTGCTTTTTTTTTTCCCCCTTTTGTTTTATTATTTGCAAATTCTCTCATCTCTGATAAAAAGAAACTACCAGAGTAAAGAGACAAAGGTAGCCAGGCTTATTTCATTTCATACATCCTAGCAAAATCCAAATTATTCTTCATGAGTGCTTTTCCTCCTGAAGTAGTGAAATTTCTCCATTATGAAAAAGGCCTTGACAGTGTTCTTCTGTAGTGTATTATTTCTGACAGGTCATTTTATTAACCACAGCAAGATTTCAAGGCCCAACACAAAGCTGATCCTTGCTGATTCTATACTTCCCACAGCCCACATTTCTCTTAACTGAATGGGCTGTAGCCCCTCCTGGCTGACTCTGCTGATGAATTGAAACATCTAGTAACTACAGACTGTGAACTGATGAAGTTAAACAGTAGCAAAAAAGAGAATCTGCAGCTTCCTCTTCTTTCAGTAGAGAAATCTGTATTTCCCTCAAGAGGCTTTTTTAAGACCTTCAAAATAAAGCTCAGGAGACAAGTGCCATCAATTAATCACAAGCTGAGTTTGTAGCGCAAGGCATGCTGCAGCTTTCGGGACAGATATTTGCAGTCCTGGGTCTCTTTTGCAGAAGCACCTGTCTGCTGTGTCTTGGGGATTAATTTTGTATTTTTTTCTTTTTCCTGTGTTCTCTGATGATGATTCACCCATCATTTGAGTTGTTATTCTGGCATTATTATTCACTGAAGGGGTTATTTGAAAGGGAGATGAGGTCTCCTGAGAAGAAAAAGCTGGTCTGTTTTTCACAGTTTTAAAGACACATATTCAAAACAGAATGTCCTTTTAAGTTAAGACTGTGACAGGCTTATTTACCTCTTTTAGGAAATTACTTTTACATAAACGTTTTTTATTTGAAGGAAACTGAGTTTAGTAAACAGAAGCACCTATTCAGTTCACATTTCTTCTGTTTCAAGCAGATTTTGGCATTTAGATGTGGCTTTTTTCCTGGCTTTTTGTTTGATCCTCTCCTAGCAGGCTTGTTCTTATTTAAAGCATATTTCAGACAAGGTTTTTTATATCTACTTTTCTGTATGCTTCATGCTTTTAGCAAGTCTCTTTAAGAGATAAATGTAATCTCTCTTGTCTGCACCAATAAATGTTTTCTGCTGGTCAGCTTCCCACTGTTTTGTGAATGTGCAAAACCTCTCAGATTAAAAAATAAACCAAACAATCAAAAAACCCAAACAAAAACAAAAAAAACCACATCTTTGTCAGCATTGTATGTTTGGACTCAAATTAAATGACAAGTTAAATGTAATATGATGTATTTTCAATCTCTTAATTAATATATAAAATATAAGAAGTGCATTATGAATTATTTCTTTATACGAACAGACACATGACACTAGGACAGGAAGGTCCTTATTTAAAATAAGTTCGTAGTTTTCTGGCAACTCTAGAATTTTGGGTCTTGTCACCAAGGAAAAGAGAAAGGAAACTTAAGGACAAGGGAGATTTAAAATCTGTTGTAGTTTTCTGAGCTTTCTTACTAATTCTAGCTTTCCTGTAAGCTTCAATTATATTAACAGTTTATCTATCAAATAATTGTCTGTCACTTCATTGAGGAGTTAATCTTCATGTAGAAGTGTAGCTTTATTCAATGTTGATTTTTTGAAACATTTTAGGCATTACTTAAATGTTAGTATCTCCTTCCTCTTCAGCCTGTATTTTCAGAGTACAGCGATAGCAACTGCTGCACAGTTTCTTCACTGGGAGAAAGTGTGGGTGTTTTTAATAGTAAATACTTAACATCAGCCTTTTGCATCTGAAATTTTCCAATGGTCCCTGTTAGGTCTGCTGTGGTTTGCGATGGTACAGCTAATGCCAATCACCAGCTGGTGCTTGAGCTGTTTTGCAGTGTGGACTTGAAGCACAGTTAGTTGCAATAACCATTTAAAATGACAGAAAATGCCTGCCTACCTGCAAGCTCTGTGTTGTCCTTCTTTTCCTCAATGATGAGACATCGTCAGGAATTTTCAGAGAGAATTTAGGAATATCAGCTGTGATGGCCAAGGCCCTCAAAGGAGGCAGAGGAAAAGGCTTTTTTGGTTGGTTGGTTGGTTTTCATTTGAGAACCCTCTTGATTATGAACCACATCTATATGCATGCCACAGAATCAGCAATAGTCCAGTGTTTAAAAAATCAGTAAAGCTGGTTGGCGTGGAGGTACCTGCTGAGGTGTGGGGGAGGAGAAAATCACAAAAATACTGCTCCTAGAGATTTCCATCCCACATGCATAGGAGCTGCCTTATGTAAAAGCAAAGAAAAAATGTCATCAGAAAGAAACACTGCTTTGTGGGCATCTTGCATGCAAATACATCTGTGCACACATCTGTGCTGGAATACAGACATAGATACAGATCATTAACATCTATTTTCTGAAGGTGATCCAAAGTATCAATCACCTGAATTACTGCAGTAAAACCTGTCTTTTAATGAAACAAAAGTGAGACGTGAAAATAAAAGGTAACCTACTTTTAAATGTTTATAGAAGATAAAGGTTTAACCACAAGTCTTTCATCAAAAGGAAGACAGTAGGAAAAAAAAGTTTAGAAAATGCCCTTTGGCTGCTCTTTACTGTGTGGTGAAACCTCACAGTATCTCACCTCATATACTATATGGGCCCTAAAGGCAGCTGGAAATGTTTAGAAATACGTCTATTTTGGTACATGGCTGCCTCTCTATCTGTTATATCCAGCAGTGTTTCAAGGAAGGGAGATATTTGCTTAAATGAAAAGCCCAGACCAAAGTGTGAGATGGTAAATGGTGCTCGAGGGTATACAGCAGTCTAAACGGTGCCCTCTGTTAAAAGAATCAGCCACCTGACTGCTCATTAGTTAGCAGTAAATAATGAGGAATAGCTTGAGGCAGGAGCTCAGAAGTGCAGATGTCCCAAAATATTCACCCAGTTTGTGGTGTCATGAGATCTATAGTGTCGTAAGGTAAAATACACTTAATCCCTCTTCTGAGTGAAGTAAAGCATTTTACAGTCTTTGTGGAGTCTAGTAATTTTGTATAATCTTTTCAGTGAGGATATCAGAAAAGGAAAAGCAAGGTCCATGAGATTGGCCAGTGACTGTGTTCTTTCCCCCTTCCCTGTCATGTTGCACACCCAAAAGGCATTTAGCACTGTGTGGACACCCCTGGGAATTCCCCCGTGGGGATGCTGCCCCCTCCTCCCTCTCAAAAGGTAGTGGGTCATGTATTTTGAATTATACTAATAAGAAATCTGAATTTCTCAGATGGCTCCTGTTGTTTTAACAGCAGGACCAGCATCTCAAACCAGAATTGCCCTGGAGGTGGAGAAGTCTGGGTGAGGAGGGTGGGCAGTAGCGAGGCTGTGGGAAAAGTCCAGTCAAATTTAACAGTGATGGTGCCATTGCAAAGAACTGCAGAAATTTAATAGGTTTGAGTAGAAATGAATGTAAGTCCGTGGACAGTTTTAAAAAAGATTATATCTTTTTCTTTTAAGGCATTTTTATACCTCGGAGACTTCCTCTCTTAGAGAGTTCTATAAGAAACAAGGCTGGTTTTCTTGGCTAAATTTTAGGTTGCTTTGGATTTTGGGTGCTGTCTAAGGTCAGAAGGTATTTGTTGTAGACTTCTTACAAGCATTTCAGTCACCAAGAAGCTTTGATCCCATTAAAGTTTAATGGAACTTGGGCTCCTAAGTGTCTACATTTTGCCTTTTTTGAGCATTCCTCTCACTTTTTTCTGGTTTTACCACAGGTTGGGCACAGCTCCCCGGTTGTCTGAGGCCACGTGAGGTGACGGTCTTGGGGGGAAGATCAGAATAAAAACAAAAGTCAAGGTCTGCTCTCCATACCTAGCCTGATACAACACTCCCTGCTCTGGTGAGTAGGAGCTACCTCTTGTCCCAGGTCTGTTCTGGCTTCTCTCCGTCTCCTTGACCCTTTGGCAGTGCATCAGAGTTCAGCCTCAGGATCAGTAGGTCTCACCTCATCTCATATCAGGTGTCATCTTATGTCACCCTCTCCCTACAGCTCACAGCAGTACCTGCCTTGATGTTTCTTTGATGTGCAGCTTAGTCTTGTACTAGACAGCCCCTGTGAAGGTGTCTGCACGGGAACGTACTCCAGGCAGACTCTGATGCCATGGCTGTTACACACTTTTCAGTCACTGACTGCTGTAATTGCTGCCCTGGGAGGGTACTGGTTGAGGTCCCTGCCCTATTCACAGTAGGTTTTTTACCATCTCCTTGCAGCAATCTGCCTCTGCTTGTGGCTTAATTACTATGCTTTGCATGTTCATTATCTGAACCAAGATGCTGACATGAACCACCCTTTCCCCTGCCTTACTTACCTTTCAGCACGGTGTCAAATCCTCTTTGCTGCAAATGTTAAACATTTTTTCTCTGGTCTGGAAAATCAAACAAACACTGTTTGGGAGCTACCTAAATCCCATAACCAGGGGGTTTAAATTAGGAAGTCTTTAGTGTAGGAAGAGCTTAAAAAGATGGGCCAAGGCTGCAAGTCCAGTTTTTTTCTTTTGTCCCTGTCTGCCTCTCATCGGTCTCGGCGTGTATGCCAAAGGCAGAGGGGATGTTCGCAAACAGATGGGGTGCTGGACAGTAATGAGAAAGCATGCAGAAAGGAGGATGGATGCCACTGCTGAGGGTGCTCTGCCAGAAAGGGCTAAATCCAGCTGTGTCCCCCCCGTCTGTGCTGGGCTGGAGCCACCCTCCCTCTTGGCCTTTTCTCCCCTGCTGATGCTGGTGTGCAATTCCCATCTTTGGTCCTGTGTGTGCTCAGAAAATTTAGTCTGCCCTGGGGGTCCAAACTTCAAGGTAAAGGAGATCTCCACCAAATGACCTCTGAATGGCAACAGCCCAGTAAAAGCTGCCATGTGACTGCTCTCGGGATTTTAATCTGTGAGACAACTGATCTAGCACTTTTTATGACCATTAAGATTTCATATTCTCTGTTTCTTTCTCTGTCATGCATTGAAACGTATAGAAATTTAAAAAGAAAGTGCAAGTGGAAAGAGAAACGGGAAATCCAACCTCAATAAACTCTCCATAAAATCCACAAATTAAGGGCAAGTACATCATGAAAGCATATTAGTCAGAGAGCTATAAATTCCAGCAAATTGATTGTCATATATAATCAAAACCATACTATAATATATAATAAGTTGAAATAAATACCACAAACCAACCTCAGGCTGTAAATGTTTAAGATTAGCCCTTCATACCACATATACCTGAGGTATAAATAAGAAAGCAAGAAGGCTTAAAAAAAAAAAAAAAAAAATGTGTGTGTCCTAAAAGTGGGGATTGAAATGAAAATGCGGTCCTTTGCACTACACTTAGAAATGGACTGCAAGTCACTGGATAGCTCGAAAGGTTTTCACAGTATAGATGTATTCTCATGCACCGCTTAACAGTGACCTTCTTGAGCTGAACCCATAGAGAAGTCTCTAGTGATGGTCCTCAAAAAGGCTGTCCTACTCTGTGTGTGCAGAGGTGACAAATGCAGTGAGTGCCTGTGAGACAAGGTTTGCCTTAAGCAGCCAACGTGGCGATACCTTGACTTGATTAGGGATGGTTGGAGACCATCAGCTGGGACTGCAGGAGCCCCACTGGCTGCAGTATGACTCTGGCCATGTCCCAGGTCTGCCTGTGCTCCCTAGGTGCCCCTTTTTACCCACAGCAAGCTGCACACTATCTGGGGCACCTCACTTGAGGGTGACACATTCACAGTGATGGGACACCTCCAGGAGACACCTGGAGAAGATGAGACACCTCTGATTCTTACCAGGACCTGCTAAATGCTGATGGGCTGATGGGTTTCAGATCACTTGTCAAATTACTGTGTACACTCTTTTAAAGCAAAATCCTTATTTTAACCTTCAAAGTTAACATATGGAACTAGTACCCCAAAGCTAGCAAGAGCCTGTATTTAATCTAACAGTGTGCAATTGTTCCTATGTGTAATCTGACATGACCTGACCAGGATTCCCAGTGCCCAGGCTAGAAGCCAGTTTCTTCTTTATTTAGTGTATATTCAGTACCAGTTGCCTAAGGTGCCTTCCTGTCTACATTATTAATGTGATATAGACCTATGGTTTCCAGTATCATATATATGTGGAATTTCTTTTCTTGGATCCTGAGCAATCTGTATCTAATCCTTCAGCAGGAAAGCTCTTTAGAAGTCACAGCACTGGACCTTCTGTTTGAAACCCTTTAGCTTGAAACAACAAAAAATACCTGATATCGTAACCTACAGCACTGTCTCCCAGCTAGAGGAGCATCTGTGTTATTAAGGACATCTCTGACTTAGCCAGCAATTAATTATGTCAAATGGGAGAGGCAACAGGTGAAATCATACTGACAAACTGATGGGATGGTTGGCAGCAGGATAGGGCAACCTGCAGGATGGCTGGGGGCAATGCCAGCCCTGGCCCCGTGCGGATGCCTCCCAGCCCGTCTGCCTGACTCCACACCAGGGCAAATGCTGAGCGGGAAGCAGAACCCTCTGTCAGCCGGGGCTGCAGTTTGGCTGGCACAAGCAAAGGAATCGCTTGGGTGGGAGGGAGGCTGGTAAACGGGAGTGCGACCTCACCTGAGCTGGCTGCAGGCACCGCCTGCACCGCGCGCCCAACACTTACCCGAACTATTAGGCGGTTTGCATTCACAGGGAGCCTGCATTGCACCATGTTTCCTTCTGTCAGTAACCACTGCCAAAGCCCTTCAGGTGAGGATAGACTTGAGAAGCACCGTGGAGCAGCCCGAAACCAGATACTTCCTTCCTGGCGGGATTCAAGCCCCGCTGTCAATAGCCTGTCGGTGCAAAAGGGAAGCGGCGATGTTTACAAAATTAACAAATGGACTTCAAGTTAAACACTGAGCAATTTGTGAGACAGCTTTTTTTCTTCCAAGTGTTGACCAGTCTCCTGAGATTACTTGCAGGTGAATGTTCTGTTATTCTTTCTGGACTGACTTATTCTAACATCATGTCATTTTTAATTGCTTTTCTTGAGAAAACATGCTTGCAACTCCACCCTGTTATCCTCTGCAGAGTGCTCTTGATCTTAACCTTTTCTCAAGGCCACATTCACCATTCCTAAATTACATGTATAGTTTTACTGACTTCAAATCAGTTACTGCAGTCAAGAATGCAAAGTTGTATTCTGGATATGGTATGTGCCCTATAGCATTAGGCTCTGGGCTTGCATTTAGTACAGGACTAAATGGCACAGGCTTGTGTTGGGCACTGGTCCTGCGAAGATGTACGTGCTGTATGTATTTTGAGCAGTCTTGTTGACTTCCCTGGGACCGCAAACAGGAAGAAAAAGTTCAACACGTGCCTAAAGCCTCAGAGAATGGGAATGTACGATGTTAAATCCTACAGCAAGGGGAAGGAGAAGGTGTTATCGCAAAGCACCCTTGGGGAGGTGCAGTGCAGAAGGTGGTTTCCTATCTGCTGGTGTGGTGTCTGCTCCACTGCTTTGCTAGACCCCAATCCTCCCTCCAGCCACCACAAAACTGGATGGTCCCAGTGCTCACACACAGATGCTCACTTCTCAGGGGGTCCCCCAGTGGGTACAAAGCCTTGGCAGCAGTGGGTCCCCTCTACTTATCATCTCCACTAACCATTTGGGATGAAGCAATAAACAATGTGATGTTTTTAGCAAACCCAGCTATAGCTGGTGGGCTGAAAGCACATCACTTGTTTCGACAAGTAGCAAATGTGAAGCTGAAGGAGAAAGCAGGAAAGTGTCCATAACTGGAATTAATATAATTAATATCATCACCAAGCTAACAGGACTCCTTGCAATAGGATCAGAACAGCTATTTGTTTAGGTATTTTGAAAAAAAAAAAAAGAGAGAGAGAAAAAAAATAGGCAGGGGGGTGTGCTGCCAAGGCTTATGAGGAAGAAACTATACTAATGCATTGTTTTGGTTATACAGTGTTTATCTCTCTTATTTTTTTTCCTTTTAGTCTGCACCATTAAATGTAAAAAAGCAGATCTATCAGCATCTAGTGTTTCTTCAAAACACCATGTAGTGTCTAGAAAACTGAACTGTCAGACATGCTTGTCATGTACACATATTTTGTTATTAAATGTGTTTGGGCATGAGTTTTGGCAGGATTTCTTCACAACTATCCTGAACTTTTCTTGACACCTTTTAAGGCACGTAATACATCTGCAACTCAGGGCTTGGTAAGCCCTTAACTCTTTAATTATGAGCCTAGAAACTCCCTTCCTAATTACTGCCCTATAAGCATCGTGATCTAATTGTCATGCCAAAGTGCAGAAATTCACACTGCAGGTGCTTCACTTTGTTTGGCTGCCTTTTGCTATTTTTTTTTTTCTTTTTACCGTGTCAGGAGAGTAGTGTGTGCTCTGCATTCTTATGTCAGTGTAATCCTGGAGTGGTTTGCAGTTGCTTGCTAGCTGACCTGACTGATATCTAGCATTTGTCACTTTCTTGCATCTCTTCCTCCAACTAAGGACAATGCTCAGCTCTCACGCAGTGCACGCCATTAAGACCAGGTTTAACTGGAGAACCAATTACCTCCTGTAAAGGGTTAGGGTTTAGTACTGGCATTTATGTAGTACCAAGTGATGCCAGAAACCTCTTTTAAAGTGAGTGGGACTCTTCTTAAGTACTGTAGGAAATAAAAGAACAAGACTTACATAGCTGATGTGTCTAACGCTATATAAATCCTATTTTACCCTACAGGGAAACTGAACTGGAAACTGGCTCAGTGTCTTGCCAAGGGCCACAGAGGATATCAGTGCTGGAGGGCAAACAGACCCCAGCAACCCCGACTCTGTAGCCTCTGTGCAATCACTTTGAAAACTCTATTTCCTTCCATTGGACTGATTTTAAAGAGAATAACGCAACAGGGAATTCTGCTCTCTCTCTCTTACGGCCTGAGGGAGGAAGTCAAAAAAAAGTTTGTCTGATGATTTAATTAATTTAATAACAGAGGAATTACCTACAAAGTTGTTTTTGTGAATTTTCTGTAGAGACTATAAATCATGCATGTATTTTATTAAATATTAAGTTAGAAAGCAAAAATACAGCCATCTACAAAAACCTGGAAGGCACTTCTATCTTTCCAAAATATGAGCAAGTCCTACCAGCTCAGGCTGTACTTGTATGAATTTATGCACACACAATTTTGTGTAAGCCTAAATACATTTCAGCAAGACTATTTTGCTTTCATAGGCTCTATATGAAAATTACGTATTTCACTGCTAAATGTATTTCTGTTCCTTTTCATATTCATTCAGCACTTATGTATAAAATTGATCATCTTACTGAAAAAAAAGTTTCTGTTCTTCCTTAAATCTGGAGTTGTTAGTGCAGCCCTGTCAGCTGACAGCATCCTTCTGTAATCTTTCAGAACACATACAAATGGCGCAAGGTGTTAAGAGATGCAGGCCACGAGGCCAAGAAGTTTAATGATGGATTTATTATTGAAAAGTGTATGCACTTTTCTGAAATACTAGTTGAACTTCAGGCTCCTCTTAAAGTTGCTGTTTAAAGAACAGGGTTCAGTACTGAAATAGGCTGTGCAATCTCCAGAGAGGAACCCAAAGGACCCTTCCTGGATAACAAATTGTGGAAAACTTCCAAATCAAGCTGTAAACTTTCTCTCTGGGTAAATAACAGTCATCAAAACCATGTAGCTGTTCCCTAGGTTTATACACTGAAAGAAAGAGAGCTTAAACTTCATGAAAATTCCAGACCCAAACAAATTCAAACTCTTAGATTAGTTCATACTTGGATTTGAATGTAATAATTTGGACATGTTTCTATAGCCATACTGTTTCTGCAATAGAAGCTTGCTCATGGCTTTAGTTTTCCAGGGTGATAATTTGTGATAAAGCTTTCTGAGGTTGAAGAGCAGCACCACCTGGAATCTTGTTTAAAAAAAGCAAAGTACTTTCCTACCTTTTCCCATGCAGCTGAGTAATTACTTTAAGTTTGACGTCTTTGTGTGAAATGGCATTGCTTCAAACTCTGTGCATGTCAAACAGCAGAAAGCTAGGAGAGTTTGAAAGGTTATCGCTGTTTCTCTTCGAATTCCTGTGTACTGAAACCCTTCGGAGATGGCTGCCTACTGCAAATCATTGTTTGACAGCTTCACTCAACTTCAAGACTTGTCAACTCAGGGGGCAATCTGACAGCTCTCAGGCAATAAAGTAAACAAGGGATTTGAAGCGTCAGGGAAGGAATGCTTAAAATCATTCCTAATATTTCTCCTATTCATAACATGTCACCAAGCTGGTAAAGTTATGAAGGCAGCAAGTCTCGGCTTCTTGCGCATCCCAGGTGGCATTCATAGGGTGAGGGAAAGCTTGGGGGAATCCTGGCAGTTGGCTTCCACCAAGTATCCACCAGATTTGTTCCACTGATGGTATTTCTTGTAATGAAAACTCAAGGCATTCTTCTTCAGAGGGACTGTTTTTCACATACTTTATGTACCAGTCTGAATTAAAGGGTAATTCAGTATTGGTGGAAAGAGAGCCTCATATAATAGTTCTTCTTTAAAGCCAAAGATGACCACATTATAGGTTTTCTGTGTAATGATGTAGCTAAGGGATATTTCTTTCACAGCAGCCAAGAAACCTGCAGACATTTTGGTTGTACAAATGCTCAGATGCTGAACCTGTAACGGTGCTGGAACCTGCTGAGGATTGGTCACTACATGGATCTGACCACCTACGTACCCGTTTGTAGACTTACAACATATTTGCACATGACCTAGCAGGTACTTATTCTGGAGTAGTCACTTTTATGGGATCCTGGCTCTGTGGAAATTATCTAAGACACCTTGAACTTTTTTTTTAGAGGATGCTGAGCCCTGATTCTGATAATCTGGCTATATTAATGTATCGCCAATTGAATGCTCAAAATTATTAGCAGCTTTTAAGACTGTAACCTGGTTCTTTGGATATTTTCCTGTGTATGTTTCTGTATTCCTATCAGGGAACAATTTGATACAAAACAAAGTATAGAAGATCTGACCTCATTTTTAGGCTAGTGTGATTGTTCCTTGCATGTCTATTTTGAGAACTCCTGCTGCTAACACACCTAGAGGTGACCCCTTTGTTAACTGTGTGGCATGTGCATGACAATAAATTACGTGTTGTCGTTACTGAAAATGACTAATGGCCTGTTAGCCTTTTAGGACGTTATTTAAAAGTCATTTTTTCTGAAAGAAGAACTATATTTCCCTCTTGAGGTAATGCTTTTTTTTTTTTTCCTTCTTCTTAATGGAGTTAACTCCATTAACTGTTGCTGCTCTGTGCTATTATAGGAGGTTTTCTAATTACAGTAGTTGCTGTGCAGCGAACTTGCAGTTACAGCTAAATAGTCTTTTGATTCTTTTTCTCATAAGGACACCTAACTGGACACCCAGCCTCATGTGAGTCTCTGTAGCTGTGTTTTCAATGGATCTAATCTACTATAGACTAGTTGTAACATTTAGGGGGAATGTTAAAGATCTTCATTTACTTCAGTATTACAACTCCATTCATTCACATTTTAAACTGAGCCTTGTACAAATGCACTTCAGCAGCCACTTGTGCTTGCTAAAAGATTAAAGGCTCTGAACCATGTGAAGAAAGGAAATCTTTATAGGTTGCTAGCTAATGGCTGTTTTCTTTACTGTTGGAGTCAGTGAATTGAATTGTAATGGACTGGATTGACTCCAGTACGGAAATTACAAAGAACAGGATCAGTTTTTTGCAGATGAAAATTTCAGTCATTCTGGAAGTCAGATATACACCTCAAAATGCTGGATGCAAGATATTTGAAACTCTGGTCTTTTTAGCATAATATTGCTTGCTTGCATATCTGTCCTGTACTTTGCATTAGCAGCTTAATAGTTGATATAAATGTAGTTGATTTGACATCGCATATGGAGGTGTATGAAGCACCATGTAAACCAGCTTGCATTGCACCATGACAATATGGAATACTTGGGGTCTCCAGCTCGCAATATATGTGAATATTTACTTGGTCAAAGGCTCACGCTAATTTCATTGCTACCAACATGCAAGTAAAAACTGATTAGAGGAGTAAAACTGCAGCGTGTGTTCTTCTGCAGAGCTCCTAAGGCTTATCTAGCCTAAGCTGTATTCCCAGATTTATGTCTCTTGCTGATACTGTCATGACAAACTCAGACACATCATAGCTGCTCAGACTAAGTGGCAGAAGGGCAAAGGAAGTTTCCACTGCTAAAACTGCTCTTACTGCGCAAAGCTAGACAGAGAGTGATGGGAGTTAATCACTGAAACACGAATAGACAGGACTAGCTTGTCATAATAAGAAGCTATCAAATCACAGCTCTACTAAAGTCTTCATTGTTTTATCATGAGCAGCTGTCAAACTCTTATAATTTCATGATTAATATATTACAAAGGGAGGAAATCACTCTACTGTTGCCTGTAGCATTTTTTTTTAACTGGAAGTGGTATTGGTCATATTTATTTAAAGTGAGCTACAACTCTGCATGTGCATGTGTATAAATGTGTAAAAAAAACCACAGAAAGGAGGACCCTAATAATCAACTGCATCCACTCCTGGCAATCGCAGGGCAGAGAAGCACAG
>JAVJGJ010000032.1:17820924-17854800 GCA_035590215.1 Microhierax caerulescens
GGGCAGTGCCCATACACCTGCCTTTCATCGTGACCTTGGATGGCAAAGAAGTAGGGCTGCAATCACTCTTAAAAACCTGTGTTAAGCTAGATAAACATAATTCAGTGCCTGCACTGTATCTCCCCAAGGTAGCACCTGTGAATAGGGCCACTAGAAACAGCTTCAGTGTCATCTGTTCCTGTGGAAAAAAACAGAATGAAACAGTTACTAATGATTTCTACATAGCCAGATTTGGGAATGAAAGAATTTAATGATTGCTAAGTCTCTCTCACAGTGTTTTCATGCAAAGGAAAAAGTGTGGGCCATCTGCTTTTCTGAGGAATACCTGGGGCTGCCAGCAGTGTTACAAAAGTCATGGAGCACTCAAACCAAACCAGGTGAAGCAAGATGGCCATTAAATTACTTTAAACTCTGGCCACCAAGAAACTTCTGGGGTGTCCCCAAGAGGCCCCTGCTGTCCCTTGGCAGGCTGGGAGCCAGTGACTCAAGGTGTTTGGAAAGTCCCTGGTTTTCATGTCTGGACTTTTCACTTGAACTAAAATTAATGCACTTGAAACTTACTGCTAAACAACAGGTATAAGAGGCTGCAATAACCACTGAGCTGCTCTTTGCCATAGCGGACTCCTGCCAGGACAGGATTTCCATCTTTTTGGGAGATATTTCAAACCAGCCTGCGGTCTGGGACTTTTTGGACTTGTGGCTCTATGGATTGGCTTGGTTTTAAGACTGTTGGTGTTTGCTCTAAGTTTTTAAGAAATAATAATAATTTTTAAAACCTTTGAAGAAAAGAAAACTACTGCCAGAGTCTATTTCTTTTGGAATTTCTAAAAAGGTTTCTGAGGAGGGCTCCTCCATGACAGTATAATTAAGCAATGAGACATGACAGCCAGTCATTTCAGGGTTATTATTGTATGCCTAAGGTGGCATTGCAGGCATGAGACTGAAGGGCAAGTGGTTTTAATCACCCATTAAGTGCAATAATCCCTTTGATATGCACTGTCTGGAGAGACTTATCAAAAAGGAATTTAGGAACAATATTAAAAAGAACAAACTGGTGAACGCACTAGGTGTGAATGTTTACGTGGTTATAACATCACTGACAGACACTCAAAAAGGTCTATTTGTGTCAAATTTTCATCATTAAAGACACCCTGAAGGAATGGTTTTTAAGCAGCAAAATATTGCAAGGACTTCTTTGGTATTTTTGCTTTTTTCCTCCTTAAATATTTGTCTTATATACCTTAAGCATAGAACATACGAGCTTTAAAGTGGATCAGCTCATCTGTGCAGTACAGCTGGATGAATTGCAGATGGCAGACAGTGATACAGTGCCTGTCCTCAGCAGGACAGTCCTACCAATGACCCATTATTTAGTGATCCACAATCCTGGCTCACTTCGGTACCTTTGCCTCGAACCCTGCTCTCAAGGGAGGCATTTCTCCTGAAAGAGAAAGTTCCTTCATACAGTGTGTGAAGATCAGTGGTGTGGTTTCCACATCTGCTTCAGCTAGTAGAGCTGGCAATTGAACTATGGTCCTCAATGGCCGTACAGAGATAGATGCCAAATTGCCAAGCTGCTTCATTCACCTAGTAAAATATTTTGATTGGTTTTAAAGGAAGGGCATAAAATGTGGTTATTTTCATATTAAATGGGTTATGGAAAGACATAATTTTTCCAAAAAACATAACCGTGTGAATTTTTTGAATGCAAAGTTTTGTGCTAATATGCCACTAAGTGGAGAAATCCAGTGCCAACATAAGTGTTGGTAACATGTTCGCTATATTTACAGGTCTGAAAATAGTCTCTTTTCCTTGGCCTCCTTTATACATATTAACACATCAAAATAATCATCAAAATGTAAATATGAGAGATGAAAATATTTGCTATGACTCAAAATATAATTACTCTATGCTGTATAGAAAAGAGTGTTTTGCTGAACTGGCCCGTGTTTGACCTTAGTGTATTTTGTGCTGTGTACAAAAAGCTGTGCCCTCTATTTGAAGCCTGCTTTGACTGTGTAATTACAATGCTCCAATTTCCATTTGGACAATCAGGGTTCTCCTGTCAGTCCATTTGAGTACACATGGGCTGAACAATTAAAATCTTCCCTTCTGGGTGCGTGGGAGTTGTGAGGATTTTGTTTCGTTAAGGAAGAGGGGGGAAAAAAAGTAAACCTGAAAATGAAAACTGATGAGAGTTGAACCTTGTGTTTTGCTTTGCCTTTCAAGAAAATTTATGGGGATGCAGCATAGCCAGGCTGTTGTCACTGGTTCCCTACAAAGGAAAAAAATCTTAGTACTAAACAAAATGTATTCTTTGAACAGTATTTGAAGAATTAGACTTAAAAAAAAAAAAAAATTCAACAAAATTCCCTCCAAAGAAAGGGTTAAAAAGAAATCCACTGAAGTTTCCCTGAGGACAGGATAGTCCAGTTTTGAAAAAAGTCATTGTTATGCTAGTAATAGGATATGCCTTAAGCTTGTTCTTAAGTCTTATTTTCTTTACTGCAGGTTGAGAAAGTTTCTCTCCATCGCGTTCCATGCAGTTGTTCTGGAAAGGAATGGCAAAGCTGTGCAAGGCTTCACAACAAAAAAAACCCTCTTCCTGTAAAGGCAAGACCCTGCCAAAATAAACGGGGACCACAGCAAATGGTATAGATAGCTATTTCTTTTAAGCATGTATGTATTATGCATAGTATGAATATACATATATGGGGTGTGTATATGTGTGTGGGTGTATTTACATGAATTTGCAAATGTAACAATATTTTCAAAAATATACTTTCTGGAGCCTGTATAATCAGTGCAAACTTTCCTGCAAACTGGACTCATAGCACAGCCTAACTCACTCACAAATTCATCTTGTAAAATCCCAAGATGAAGATCAACATGCTGGGATACAAAAGCTAATTTCTTAATAACGCTAAAGTTACCGAAAGCAATGCAAGCTCTTGATGCCTGAAACAGCCAGATGAAAATGGCATGTTCTAATGATTAGAAGGTTTTAGTAGGAAATAATACTTTTCTTGTCACTGGGCTGCATTGGCAGAAGGAGTGCAGCAGCTGGAACGCATATGCAGAGTGTTTACTGGAGCGACTCTTACACTTTCAGACAGAAGGAAATCCTGTGCAGGATTGGAAAGCGCAGAGAGCTGTCACCAGGGAATAGGCTGTCTGTGTGTCTCCATGAAATAAAAGCTGTGCGGACCACAGCCCCTGCAGTGGGCACTTCCTGCCCCCTTCGCTGCAGCGGTTCAAGATTGCTTTTTCTTTGGGGCCTTTTTTTTTTTTTTTTTTTTTTTTTTTTAAGATATCGAATCTATTGGTATTATCAACAGAAATGCTGATGAAGGTCAGGATTTACTTTGTATCAAACTTCAAAAATTTGATTAAGCATCGGGAGTTTTTGTTGCTGTTGGGGTTTTTGGGGGGTTGGGTTTTGGTTGGGTTTTTTTTTTTTGTTTGGCAGATGGAGAACCTGGAAGTTTTGCCATCTCTCAGGTTGCATAGATTGGTCTTTCTAGGCTTAATAAGACATCTGATATTACTTGAGGTGTTTTTTTCAGTTTGGAGGGGGAGGTTCCCCCAGAGCACTGTAGGTTTCTAACTACTGTGAGTGCAGTTAAAGCAGTAGCAAATCCCAGCAACTAAAAGCTGCTAACACAGGGAGCATTTACTGTTTGCTGATGTTATAACGATGACCAGTATCTGCTAATGAATAAGAAAACACGTTCATTATCCAAATAAGTTTTAAAAATCTGAAATTAATGATGTGTTTATGTGACAGATTTGTGGGAGGGATTTCAAATATAATCACCATCAATCTGGCTACAGCCAAAATAAATTTTATGAAAAGTAAAACAAACTTGCACAGACAAAGTAGGCCTTCGGGGGCTCATGCAATAATCTGTGTTTTCTTATTTAGCTGTGTATAATATTTCTGTTCATTTCTTGTCCAGATAGAATCTCAGTATATATAACATTGCTGTTAAAGCTAAGAGTCAACACATGCCACTACCCAAAGAGGAGGGAAGAAAGAAATGAATGAAAGAAATGCATGCTTAAAATTTTTGTTTCAAATAAACAAGCCATGCCCAGGTAACTATGTCAGGCAGGGTGCAATTGTAAAGGCAAGCATTAAATATAACAGCTTTAATTCAGGGATGGTGACTTTTCACAAAAATACGTGACTACATTGGGGTGTATGTTCTGGAAACCCCAGATGATGCTGTCACCACTAGTAAAATTACGACGAGGTTCAAACTTTTGATGAAGTTCCCATGTATGTTCTCTCTTGTACTGAATGGAAATGTCAGATTTAATCAGATGGAAAAGAGAGATGGGGCCCCTGTTTCAGAAGCACCTAAGCAGCGCTGATGCAGGAGTTAAGTGGCCTGTGGCCCCCGTCAGCGCCATCTGCTCTGGCCCATGCCCAGTGGCGTGCGATGGATGGGGGAAGCCGTGCTGGGGTTTGGGGGGTGGTGAACCAGGTTGGAAATGTTTCCTTGTGCCGAGGCACTGAAGCCTCCTGAGCACAGCAACTGACTCCCCATGGACCAGCTCCATTAATCACTATCATTGGTGGGGAAAGGCTTAAATTCCTACTTGCGTGTTCCAGTAAAAATGCATTGGTCATATTTGATTGTTTTCTTGACACTGTCTTGCAGATATGTTGTAAGGACATTTTTGCCTGAGAAAGGACTTTTGGGTCAAGCTGAATGCATGCCACCATCTTTCATTCATAAGTCCAAATGCACTACATACAGCTGCCAAAAAAAGCTGCTTTTTGCATCCTTGTCCAGCTTCCCTGTTCTCATTATTGGTTTCCAGTCAGTGTAATGGGAGTATGTGGCTGTCATTCAAACAGATGAAAACCTTTGGCATTGAAAATATATCAAGGGGTGCCTGTTTTTTCAAGGAAATATACCCTTTCCTACTATTGCATGGTTTCTTGATCAGATAAAACCCATCTTGTGCTAACGTTTAAATTATATGCACTGCATCCTGACCCAACAATAACAAAATCAAACCCACTCATTGCCAAGTATCATAAGCTCTTAAAATACATTCAGACAGTGCGATGATATTAATAGGGAAGCAAATATCAGGTTTCGGCCGACAAAGCAAACCACACGGTGGAACATGAGAAGTACTGTGCTTACTGACTTCAGAGTAAAATGGAAGACAGAAGCCCTATCAAAAATTATACTAATAATATAATACTGTACATTTGTATGGAGACTTGGCCTGGAATATCTCAAAGATGCTTCAGAGAGACATTTTTTTATCTTATCTCTCCATCTAGATGGCTGAGGTAAAGAGGTTAAGCAATTTGGATTCAGATTTCAGAAAAAGCATTTTCCAAGGTGTGTCTCAGCAAAGGCTCTTTAAGAAACCAAGTGGTCTTGCAGCAAAAAGATACAACAGTAGACTGGGAAATCACTAAACTCAACCAAAATTTGGTAAGATACTGGGCAAAAGTTCACTGTGTGCTTGGCCCAGTTCTTAGACTCTCTGTTAAGCATATATAATTGTATTTAAGGGTATAAGGGGGTACTGGGATGGACTTTTGGTCTTATCAACTGTGGCTGCCAGTGGAAGAGCTGGGAATAAAACCTGACTTGCAAGTTTCTTTTTTCAAATTTGTAGTTATCATAGGTAAACGTGCATCCACAATACATAATTTGTTGTCATATTGATAATTAATTTTTTAAAAGCTAGTGCAAAATGTTAATCGTACATTATAATATGATTGATAGGAAGGCTGAATGTTATTGTCCTTATATATATTTACATCATACCTGCTTGAGGGGGAAGATAACTGAGTTCTATAATGTTTTAACCAGAAGAATGGTCTATGGAAACAAACTCATTCCAGCTCTCATAGCTGCATGGTGATTTCCAAGAGCACATTTGCAGTTGCATCAGCCGTTTCCCTGGCCATACCTATCATCTTGGAGGGCATTCTGCACCGGAGGGGATCTCAGTAAGGTATGGCTACAAATAACGTAATTGCTTTATTAGTTATAAGATAGAAATAGGAAGAGGAATATAGATAGCGAGGAAACCTTACATGCCTTTGGATGCCAGGGATCTGTGCTGCTTCTGTGCCACATCAGACAGACCCCAGGTAGACAGCCATGGCACGCTGGGCACAATTCCCCTCCATGGGGAGGCTCAATCTCCCTCCCATACTGCTGCGCCTTTTATTTAGCATAACAAAAAACCCCACATTGCCTGTCTTGACAGGTAGGAGTGTTATCTCTTTCTCTTTGTCCAACAGAGCATATCCAGCTGCATGTACTGTTCCTGGGTATCATTCCTGGATATGTTTACATTGGCCCAGCATGTCTTTTGCCACTGTCACATACATTATCACTGTGGTCACTCCTATCAGTGTAAGGGTTACTAGATCTAATACGTCTGGCATAGCTTGCCCGAGACCACTAACTCGCCAAAGGGAGTATCTTCTGCAAGGTTCCCAATACAGAAGGGAACTTCCTGACTATAGAACTGTAAACCAGGTTTCTTACTGATACAGTGGGATTTTCTTTCCTTTTCTTTGCCTGATGATGTTCATAGTCCTTTGCTGCTCATCTTCATTTGCATAGGGGATACACAGGGGCTGATTAAGTGAGGATCCCTTGGCTCAGGATACATCAAATGAACCAGTTTTCCATGAGCTGTCTGTGAGATAAAGATTATCATCTTTGTGTAGTTATGCCATTTTTTTTATCCTGGGCATAATTTCTTCTTTTCTTTTTAATTAACCTGTTGTAATACCAGACCTCAGCACATGGCCAGAGAGCCTTCTAACGGAAGGCAAGACAGTCTTGACTTCTGTGTTAAATTTGCAAGGTTATGCATTAGTATGTATTGTGGAGTCCAGAATTCTCTGCTTCCCGCAGTCTTTGTTGTATGCTTATTGATAATAATTATTTAATAATCTAACTTATAAAAGCTTGAGTATCGGTACATTCACTGTGATGGCATGTTCATGATAGGTCTTGGACCAAACTCGTGCAAAGAATGGAAGAATCATAGCTTAAATATTAAGGAATGGTTGGTTCAGCTTTGGTAGTGTGGAAGGACATTGGTAAAGAGAGTAAGCTAATTTGTATACTAGTTAAGCACAGGAGGTTTATGCATTACTGAAAAGTTGAGGAGTTCTTTGTGTAGAAACCAAAATCTTTCTCAAAGAATTTAAACACATTTAGCTGATGTCTTCCACAGGTTATCAATATGCTGTCTTCAAGTGTTTTGACGTTCCTGGGAGTGTCTAAGATCCAGTCAAGACTCTAAAACCTGGAAGTCCAAATATTTATCATGGAACAGAGTCTAGAACAAATTTCACTCTTGGTAATACTGTATACCTGTGACCCCATAAAGGAAATAGAAAACTTTGTAAGATATTTGTCCTTGTGCCTTGTTTTGAGTTCTTTCTACTTAAGTGCTGCTGCTATTACATGAACAGGAATTAAAACACAGGTTGTATAAATATGTTGCATTTGAAAAATTGAGCGAATTTGGTTCACTGTTAATGATTAAATGGCCTCTCTGCTTGATATCCACTAACTGTGCACAGAACCAGCCACGGGTTTGCTTCTGGGCTATAGCAAATTGAAGTATATTATGTATAATATTATTCTGATAGTGCAGAAATTCAATATTTGTGTATGTATTTCACAACAGGGTAGAGTACAGCAGGTACTGCTGATGGGAGGTGACCTCGTCACATCATCTCTGCCTTTGCCCAGAACTATCTCCACAACAGGGTACTGTACTACAGAGGCAGCGTGACATGGTGGACTGATGTTACTGGACAAGCGAGTTTTGTGCACACAGACTGTGTGTGCTTCATCTGATCAACAGTCTTGGCACACCCTAGTAAGTAATTTATGGCACTCCTGAGCTTTGCCCTCAGGACTGTCAGGCTTTGGCTAGTGTAAAGCAGTGTCCTTGCCATTTTCTACCTGTCACTGGTTAAAGTTTCCTAAGGGTTAACATGCATGCATTGCAAAATGTCTGCCTAGGGAGATGCAAACAGAAGTGCCGACTTTTATGTCAGATCCCTTATTCTTCTGTGCATCTTTTGTTGGTGAAAGGTTTTTCTCAGCAATAAGAGAGAACTGTTTCCAACATGTTTGCTTTTGCAAGCAATGCTTCTTCAGCATCCTCTGTTTTTTGATTTAACCACGGGGGAATTCCTCTGGCTGTGGGTGCTCCCTGTGGCTCCTTTAACATTGGAAGAACCTGTGCATCAGTACCAACAATCCTTTGGGAATATTGGGTTATGCCAAGATATCCAAATTCTGTCATAGTACTGATGCTGTCTCCCCCAAGAGGCCCGGATACCCTCAGTTCTTTCAGCCTGTTTCAGCCCATCTCATTCCCTGGGGGGTTTATTAAGGTGCTGCTTTAGACTTGCACAAGGCAAGGGGTTTATTCCTTAGCTCTTCCCTGTCTTGTCCAGTCTGGTTAATCCTTAGTTTGTTCATAGATTTTTGTTGAATTTATCATTATTTCTTCTTCCAATATGTAAAGTGGTGGGGTTTACTAGCTTTTTCTCATAAGCTGACCAAAGCTTTAATGCTGGCTGAGTGGTCTTTAAGGCGGGTCATTTGGGTGCTGGAAAGGTTTGTGAGAAGTGAATGGGACTTCGTTATTTGTAGATTTTATGGCTGGCTATAGCCCAAGTTAATAAAATTCAAGACAGATCAATCTGAGGTCTTTAGAAAAATCGTTTGCAAGTAGATCAACAACTGAGGAACCTGTCTGAACCTGAGAATAAGAATTGTGAGTAAAGTAGGTGTTTGAAGTTTAAGCTCCAGAAAACAAAACAAAAATAACCCACTCCCCACATCCTTTCTGATAGGATAGAAGACACTGGTGACTCAGTGAGAACACATATTTGCATTTTTTTAAATGGTGCAACTGGTATTTTCACAAAAACAAAACCAAGTAGTATCATGATTAACACTGTATTTGAAAAATCTCTGGGGCACAGGAATTCACAGCTTAACTATGTGGTGACCATAACAATTGGTGCATTCACCTTCAAAGCACTTTATAAACTTCAGCTAATATCCCTCATTCCTATGCCTTTTTCACAGCTATCCTGTGTGTTAAAGGAAAGCACACACCTTTTCAAAGGAGTTTTTGCATTGATATATACTTTCATTGAGAAGAAGCCACCTCTGAGGATCCATCACAGTGGAAGACTCTGCCTAAAGGAAATCCAGTGTCTTTTCTGGATCATAATCAGTGGTCGTCTTCCCCAAGCAGCCACAAGGTTGGTAAAAAAAATAGGAACTGGTGAGGGAGGCATTTGTTCAATATTTTATTTTGTTGAGCTGAGATACAGGTTAAGAATTATTGAACTTTTACATGCTTGCTTTGGAATAATCACATATTTTTAATCATGCCTAATAAATAAGGAGAAAAATGTGTAAGGGAAGCTGTAAATTAGGATCCAAATAGAAAATAATTTTATGCAGTGAATGATACACTAATCAATATGAAGTTACAATTTTGCTACTAGAATTAATGAGCTCTGCCTTTTCTTCTTGGTGGATATTTAAGACCTGCCAAAGAGTTAAATGGCAAAAGTAATTTAATTTTTATCAGCTAGTTACTTCTTTTTTAGCCATTTACAAGATCCAGTTTATTTTGATAGAAATATTAGTAGTCCTTTTGTTAATTTTGTAAGAAAAAAATGCAGAACATTTGTTCATAGGCATGATTTTTGATGTATGGTTCCAGATGTAAGGAAGCTATATTGTATGTTCTGAGGTTTTCCTATTGAGCATTTCTGAAATTTCAGAAATGAACATTGAGTAGGTCTAAAAGATACAGTATGGGGTGCATGAGAGATGTTTTTGACACAATAGGGTCAGAGAAGTTAAAGACACGTTCTTTGTTGGCAATTTTGGCAGAAATACTAAAACACAATGTGGGAACTGCAAACCTTATGACATTCGGTAATATGTGAAAGGCTTCATGTCTATAATATATGACTTGATGTCATGTATATGAGTTGGTAGCTTTTGCACAATATATGATGAATCTCACTTTTTTGTCTGAAGTTTGAGAAGATTTTCCCAGTGTAAATAACTCATGCTTGAAGTGCAGTGTGAATTTAAAACCCCCTATTGTCCAAGTGCAAAGAAGTTCATTTCATGACATTGCAAATAATTCATTCTGTATTCTGAGCTTAATGGCTCCTTATAAAAATGTAAACCATTCTGAAAAACCTTTGGTATCCAAATGAAGGATGTATAAAGAGAGGTATGTATAAAAGCAGGGAACCAATTACCCAGCTGCCTCACTGGAACCTGAAGTTCAGTTATAGTTCCCCGTTACTTTGCTTGGTCTTTTATTTGCTGCTCTTGTGTGGGCTGCAATAAATATAACACAACTAGACCTTTCTGCCTTTGTTAGCTGAGCTCCCCTGGCTTCCACTGTTGGAACGTAGCATTGTGTCTTGGGAGGCAGCACCGACATTTCAGAACCCTTTCAGAAAAAGGTCTGCAAACCTTTTCTTTTTAATTGTGTTCATACTGTATTCAACTATATTTGCCCTTGGGGCAGTGGGAAGCTCCAATACACGGAGTCCATTGTACTTGAGATGCCCATTTGACTGGGAGAGGGACTGTCTGCATGGCAGTAGGGAAGTAACCTAAGCAGACAGGACAATGAAGGCATCTAAAACGAGCTGTACTGGATCTGACCAAAGCTTTCTGTTCTGCATAAGGCAAATCCAGAGGTAATTCACCTCTGATATATACTGTAGTGCCATTGCAGGAATGTTACAGCAAAGCTTAGTCGGAAACCTCGTCAGAGGAGCGGTGATTAGTGCACAGAGGTGACTGGGGCACCTGACATATGAGGAGATGCTGAGGGAGCTGGGACTGTTCAGCCTGGAGAAAGTTCAGGGGGTCTTAACAACAGCGGGGGTCAGGGGGTAAGTAAAGAAGGTGGAGCAATTCTCAGTAGTGTCTGGCGAGTTGAAACAAGTTGAAACACAGGAAAATCCATTTAAACGTAAGAAAACACTCTTTTACTGTGATGGTGATTGAACACTGGGACAGGTCACACAGAGAGGCTGTGGTATCTTCATCCTTGGAGACATTCGAAACGCAGCTGGCCATAGCCCTGAGCACCCTGCTCTGGCTTGCCCTGTTTTCAACAGGGGGCTGGACTAGATGACTTCCTAAGGTGCTTTCCCACCTCAATAGTGCTGCAATCATGCAATCTATTTTAAAACAAAACTGCACTCACTCACTCATGGTCCCAATCTCATACTCACATACTCAGAAACACCACTTTGCATGTGTCCAAAGTCTTACCAGCATGCAGGCACCAGGACCTGTGTCTGGCCAGGGTTCCCTGATGTGAAAGAGGTCAAGGAAAGCTGAATATTGAGTTTCTATCACATCTCCTGTAATCCTTAGGCTAGCAACTATGTGCTACCTTTGGACGTCCTGTTGTACCCTTCAGGAGCTGACTGTGATTGTGATCTTCTGTCTCTCCATCCTATCTCCCCTTTCTGAGTATTTATCCACTGTCTGCCTTAACGTGGTGTCCTAAAGCTCCAGCCCTTTATCTCTTTGCCATCATCTCTCAGTGATGTGAGCCTTTGACTAGCCTGGGTGGAGACTGTCACTTGTTCTGAATTCTTCCTTGATGCCTCGTTTTGGATGTCCTGGAAAGCTCCACATAGAAGTGCTGGGAATGTAAGCATCTACTAATCTGGGTGCCACCAGTGCCTTGCAATCCTTATGTGCCTTTTTCTGCTCTTCTTTTGAGTGCTTCCACACCCAGATATGCCTTTTCATTTTCCATTCATCAAGTCTTAGCATTTCTATTACAAATTTCTACACCCCAGCAGTCTTTAGTGTATTCCAGTAGTCTAGTGTACGCCCAAGGATTTTGTGACTATAGTCTGTATCTGTAGATTTAATAACCCTTGGTGAACTGTTATTTTGCCTTATTAATTTGTCAGATTAGTTTTTGGACTATAGTTAGGGGGGTTGGGAGGATTTTTTCTTCCACAACATTGGATGGCAATTAATTTACTATAAATCCTATGGGGGGAAAATGCTTCCTTTTCTTTGCTTTACAGCTGCTGCCTGAGAGTTTGCTTTGGCATCCCCTAGGTCTTGTGTCAGGAGAAATAACAAATAATTGGCCCATATTAACCTTTCTATTCTAGTCATGATTTGAAGACTCTAGCATATCTTCCATCAGTCCTTTCTTTTCCAGGCTGAAGAATCACAGCCCATTTCTTCTCTACTCTTCCAGAAGTCATGCCATATGGCCGATCGTCCTTGCTTTTCTCTGTCCTTTTCCCGCTCTGCCACAGGATTTTTGAGGTGTAGGAACGAAAGGTGTGCACAGCACAGGTGATCTGAGGCTGAGGCACTGAACCATGGCATAATGTTGTGTCCCTGCTTTGTTCTTTGTCCCTTTCCTAATAATTCCTGAAATTCCATTGTCTTCATTTGCCTTTACTGAGCACCACCGTCTGATGGACCTATCCACAAAAGCTCTAGAATCTCTTTCCTGTGTTGTGGTGAGTACTTAACAGCCCATAAACACAGAGGTTTTTCCCTCTGCATGGATTTATTTGCATTTATTAATATGGAATGTTAGCTGTAATTGTATTTGTCAGTTCTTTTGCAATTCTTTGCAATCTTGCAATCAGGCAGTTTTTACTGCCTGAATATTTTGGTACAATCACCAAACTTTATAACCTCATTATTTACTTCCTTTTTCAAATCATTGTTATGAGTAAGTCAGATACCACAGGTTCCAGCTCATTTATTCTTTCAAAGAATTTGAACAGATCTGTGTTGCACTGCTTCACTCTGCCAAAGGGACCTAAACTGACCTCCCAGTCCCAGTTAAAGTGTACATATATATATATATATATATATATATATATATGCAACTGGTTGACAGAATCACAAATTCTTTCCTACCATGTTGCCCAATAAACAAGTCAGACTTCCTGACCTGGACTTTCCCAAGCTGATCATCTGCCTACTCTGAAAAGCAGTGTCATGTTTACCATCCTCCCTCGCTATGGTACTGACAGAGATCCAGGCAGCACATTGTACCAGCTAGTGCTTTGAGAATTTCATAGCTGAAATTGGACTCCTGAGTGAACGTCACCTCCTCCAGCCAATTTGGTACTGGTTTAATGGTTTATTCTAAGACCTTTTGTCCTGACTTTTCAATTTGAGACAGTTCTTCCAGCTCATTCCTCTGAAAAGAAAGGTTCGTCTAGAAGTTTCCAAGTAATGAAATAGAGAGAAGTAGCTCCTTTGCTATAACCGTACCTTTTGCAAGTGCTCCTATTAGGCTGTGATCATCTATCAGCCCTAAAGGCTCTCTGGCAGACTTTCTGCTTATGATGCTTTTGAAAAAGACTTTTACTGTTAGTTTTTAGCCCTGTAGAAAGTTCTTTCTCAAAGTCACTGTTGTCCTTTCTTACTCTGATTTTGCTTTTGATGTGTTTTAATTTAATTCTTTTCTGTTTTTTTCCATTGTACATGATCTCCACATTTTGAAGCATTGCCTTCTTGTTCCTGATATTCTTCTTTACTCTTGTGCTCAGCTCTACCATTTTTTATCTCGCTTCCTTCAAAATCTCCAGCCAGCCATATATTTTTACAGTGTTGTCTGTAAATAACTTTGTACCACTTGTGAGTAACTTTTTTTAATTTTTCTACTATTTTTGTCTAACCTACCAATGAATTATTTTTGGGTGAGGTTTTTTGTTTTGGCTTTCTGAGTCCTTCAAGGAGGTAGATTGTGAGTACATTGTGGTCAGAATTTTCAGAAGTAACATTCTGAATCAGAATGTCTGCTGGGTTCAGAAATTAATCAATCAACAGTTTCTTTTTTTGGAAGTTCCCTGACCAGTTGCTTCAAGAACATAGTTACTGCAGGAAATGGCAATTGTCCATATATGAGACCATCAAATTGCCTCACTTGTGTTTTCTGTCCCTCCAGTGGCTCTGGTCTCACTCAGCATGTCACCACCAACAGGCTGATATTGTCATCATACCGTCTTTTACCAAGTACCAAGAGACCCTAAAAACCCTTGCTGTCAATGTTTAAACCCAGACATTGTATGTCAGCCTTTACATGATGTTAGACTTCCAGCATTTGTGTGGAAATAAGTATTTACTTGTGGTCTTCTTATCTATTTTGGTGTGCGCTACATAAACGGGACTTTATTATTGAGACTACAATATTGAAATGTCATTGTTTCCTATCAGAATTTTTTTTATTTTTGACCTAACTTGTGTTTTTTCAAAGGATAGAGAGTATTTATGACTTTCCCAGGGGAGGATGAGTCATTCCAATCTTTGTGCTTTTTCCACAGCCTTTCATTTTAAAACTCCCCTGACACCTTTCTAACTTCAGGTGCCTACAAAGGAATATTTTATTTGACATAGACAAAGACCATCTTTCCTCTGAAGGCCTATTTCAAAAGTGTCCTTGGTTACTAATTAATCCTCTTTCCTCATTAGTCCCTCTTCCCTGATCAGAGAGAGAGAGAGAGAGAGCAGTTAACCAAAGTGCTAATTTATATGGCATTTGAATAATTATGGACTGGTTGCCTAGATTAATGCACATCTGTTGCAACCAGCAGCATGGAATCTGGTCTCTCCTGGAGGGGAAAGGGTTGCACCAGAGCTGGGGTTAGGGTTATCAGCCTCAATTAGTCATGTTGCTTGCAGCACAACTAGCTTGTTCAGAGACATCTCTGTTATCTCCACAGGACAATGCACTTGTTTATGTAATCCCACAGTGAATTCCTTATTGAGTACATGAGTAAAGGCAGATATCCAAAATGGGTTTCACAGCCACCAGTGGTTCTACAGAGTACTCTCCAAGCAGGAGGTAATTTAAGCCAGACAATAGGAAATTCTGAGAAGATCATGAGGTTGGGAAATATGTTTCTCAGTAAGACATATATATTTAACTTGAAGCTGGTAGATGGTGACTCTGTGGAACCAGGATTCACAATTCAGAAAATTCTTCTGGAGTTTGTTACCCAAACCCAT
This sequence comes from Microhierax caerulescens, assembly GCA_035590215.1. Lineage (NCBI taxonomy): Eukaryota > Metazoa > Chordata > Aves > Falconiformes > Falconidae > Microhierax > Microhierax caerulescens. The sequence goes on from JAVJGJ010000032.1 coordinate 17,836,005, forward strand.
GGTGTTGGACATTTTGGATGTCTTAAATGTAGCAAAAGTACTTGACATGAGATCTAAGATATAGAAATGGAATGGTCATTTTCATTATGTATACACTTGCATAGTGTATATGCAAAGGCTTGCATAATAAATTCTTACACATCATAACAAGACCTTTGTACATGTGCTGACTTTTTTTAATATTGAATAGCATCCTATGTGATGAGAAATTTGACATCAGAAGTGAATCTGGAAGTAGGAATTTTTGGAGAAACCATCCTAGGCCCATGAATGAACACAGAACTTTTCTTTTTTTTTTTTTTCCTTTGCATTAAGTATCAATACATATTGCAGTGAGCATAGATGTGAAGATTTGTCCCATTCTTTCAAACTCTGAAGTATCTAAGTCAATTTTGCCTTAATATAAAAGATTTAAAATTATATATGAAACCTGTCTGCAAAATTTCAAACCATTTGAAACTGTTGATGGTGACAAACGACACTTTTCTGGCTGAAAATGAAACTCTGCGTCTTCACCATAGGTACTCTTCCTGGAGGTGCATACAATTCCTTAAACTCAGTATCTCACTGACTCTTCCAATAAGGAACAAAAGCTGAGCAAGACAAGAAGATTTTGGGAATATATGTCACCGTGTCTGTATGTTCAGTAAATGGCTAAAACCATCTTCAAAATATTTTTGGAGGGTATAAGCAACATGTCACTGCCTGTTGCAGTGAAGGAGAAAATGAGAATTCATTTCCAGGCTCAACATGGTGTGCTGCTTCCTTGTAATAAGAGACCATTTCAACACAGGCAGCTTATAAATAAAGTCTTCTCCTTGAATGTGGAAAATATTGCACACGTAGTGTAATGTATATGTTAAATAAAAAAGTCTCGCTTGTTGGATTGGCAGCTTGAGGCTGCTCCATTAGCTCAACGGCAGAGTTGTGGGCCCCTTGGCCCCATCCCATCAACTCTAGCTTGGCTTAGGAAGTTAATTTTGAATTTGGCATGGGCACAAATTTATTTCAGGCAATGTTTGTTAGATTCTAGCTGGTGGATGGAAAATATCGTATTTGATGCCCAAATTGTGACCTCCCGTGTAGAACTCCAGCAATGACTTAAAACTAAGAATAGGAGAAAATCTAAAATGTAGACATAGATGTACTTCAGCAGTTTCAGCTACTATGGCTTCAGCCAGCCAAAACACTCAGCAGCAGGACCCACAAGATAAAATCCTAGTCCTACAAGATCCTGTGTGGCTCAGCCCTAAAATTCCTTATCACCAAAAGCACTTTGAACTGAATTTACTAAACCAAAGGGGTTAATGGAATAAGATCTTACTGGATCTAAATTGCTCAAAATTAATCTCTGTTTCCCCTTCAGTCAGAGCTGGCTGTCACGTACTTTCAAGGACTTTTCTTTGAGCATGTGCAGTTTTCTTTTCCCTTTTATTAAAAAGAAATTGACTGTGTTTCTGCACTACTAGCTCTATATACCCTTCAGCAATTTTGCCCTCTTGCCTAGCTCTTTATTTTGTAGATGACTAATGTCTGTCCTCATCTTTCTCACCCTATTCCTGCTTCCATCTCTCATAACCACTGTCATTGCCTCAGTTCCTGTGGCCCACATAGGCTTTGACCAGACGAACACTGTTACAGAACCACGATACCATTGCTGGGGAAGTGAAGGAACTTTAATAACAAGCTCCTTTTATGAGAGAAGGTAACCTTTCTGGGAAAGAACAAATAAACCTGCTCTTTGTTTTGAAATGTCTTCTGTTTATTTTCAGTTAAACCCTGTATTTTTCCCATGTTGCTAATGTTTTCAGGTGCCTTTCTTATTTTTTATGGTTGCTATGACCTTAACATTCATCGAAGCTAAATAGCTAAAATTGATTTGATTTAGACATAGCAATAGAATGAGTCATGTCAGTAAACTTGTTCAGCCATTTACTGAAGTCTGGAGCCTCATATGCATTTGCAGTACATACATGCTTGAGAGGAGCCTTGCTTACTGGTTGCCCTAACAGAGATATTCCTTTGGGTCCTTCTCCATTTGTGACCTATTCCTGCTACTGCCATGCACTTGTGACTTTTCTCTGGTTTTTGGCATCCACAATGACTTGCTAAAGAGCCCAAAGGTAAAGTTTGCTTTTGGGAGGAGGAGATACAAGCAACATCCAAGTTACCCTTGGTCCCCTTGAAGCAGGGGCCAAGTTGGAGAAAAAATGGGTAGCCTTCTGGCTAGCAGGTCAGGTAAATGAATGTATTGACATTTCCTTGAAAGAAACACAACTCATACAGGCTTTATTAATCAGGCTTCTCGTGAGAAGCCACATTTGTTATAAGGTCAGAGATGTAGATGCCAAACTTGCATTGTGTCATGCATTATTCCAGCATGTGAGCCCTATTTTTTTTTAAGATTAAGAAAAAGACATGCTTAGAAATCATCTTATATTTATTTCACTGAAATCATTAGGAACTTGTTTTGAGATTAAATCAGCTTTAGTTCTTTGTCTTCAAGCAAACGGAGGATAACCTGAATGCATTTGAATGTTAGATGACTGAAGATTTTAAAGGTTGGTAGCATTTATGTTATGATTGCTACAAATTAATGTTGCTCAGATATACTGTCAAAAGATTTAAGAACAAAAAAATATTTTTTGAATAGTGCAGAGGCACAGATGGGATAGTTATAGTTGTTCTGGAAAGCATATATCTGAATTTCATGAATCTTGTTCATTCAGCCATAGTTTTCTAGGAAAAAACACACTATCAGTGAGTGCCCAGGTTTTTTTAGCTTAGTTTTCATAACTACATGTACAAAGAGTTGCAAACAGACTACAAGTCAGCATTAACCATATTTTGTAATACCCTTTGATTTGGTGGTCAGTAGATTATAGGAAATGCTCTTCTGCTAATCTTGCCAATACATTTCCCCAAACTTTCTCCCTGTAACCGCATTACTTTTGCTGCCCAAATCACTGTAGTTTCTTGGACTGCATTTCCAAGTGGCTGACTGATGGCAGTTGAAGAATCTTTTGAAATGTAGAGTAACTGAACTGATGAATAAGTGTCAATAATGTGACTAATCCTTGGTGGCAGAAAGTCCATGTGAAATGCTTGAACTTAAAAGACATATGAACAGAAAGGCAATGATAAACACCCATTGTGTTGTTTTTTTCTAGTGAGACTGCTATAATAAAAGCATGTGGAAGGTGTGGCTTGCAACTTTCTGTTGAATGATAACAATAGTTGTTGTTGCTTTTAAATGAAGGTGTACCTATAAACTATTCCATGGTGCTTCCATGAAACATGGGGTTTGAGTGGTTAGAAGAACATCTGAGATGTGATTTACAAGTATGCTGATATCATGAAAAATTAGAAGCCTTATGAATGTTACACATGTAAGCAACCTTGAACTCCTGCAGCGCTCTTAGCTCAACTGGAATGCAACAATGCAAATTATTTTCTTGTAATGTGTCTGTCACAAAGCCAGCATAGCTGAGCTTCTGAATACAAATAATAAATATTAATAGCAGGGCCTCAGGGGAATTCTGCTGATTTGTTTAGGCTACCATCTCAGGATCTGAAGTTTGAAGGAGATGCCAATGCAATCTGAAGCAAAGTGAAACAGCCAAGTTTTGCATGCTGTTCCTCAAGTAACTTTGGGCATCCAATGAAGCAATGATAGCTGTAGTGAAACACTTTTAAAAGCAGCCTTGAGCTAGTCTAGCTACTTTCCAGTGTGTGGCACATGTAAAAAAACCATCTTTGGACAGGTTCAGTAGTATTCTTTGGCAGACTGACATTTTCATAAATTATGCCTCTTGAGTTTAATATTTATGTGGAAGCTGTTTGTATGTTAGTGTTTGTGATGGGCCAACTTCAAAAGGTTTGGAATTCCAGCTTCAGCAAAGCATTTAGAAGGTCAGAGGTTTGTCCAAGGCTTACCCAACCTCTCAAGTATGAAAAGTCAGAGTGGAAACAGTCTGATGGGAATAACATATTGGCCTCAAATGGAGCCAGTCTTGTAACCCCTTTTGTTTCTTCTTTTCTCACCTTCGCGTCCTCTTTTCTGTGCTGTTCCTGAGGTAGCATCATCCCTTAGACCAGGCCTTAATGTCCTCTTCAGTCATACATTTTCTGAAGACTTATTACTTCTACAAATCCCACAGATGCTAAATCAGGTCTGCTTTACTCAAGTTTCTATCCTTCTCTCCATGACTGTTTTATATCTGCTGCATTATGTGATTTTTGTGCCATTTTATTATTTTTTACATAAACGTGTGATTGAAGGAATACATCTTACTCCTGGAGTGGAAAGCCAATAAGGCTGGTGGCTCCTGCATCCAACAGAGCTTTTTTGTAGTTCTGTAGAGGCTGCAAAGGAAATTGTGTCTCCTGTCCAAGAAAGTTTGCCCTTACCATAGGCAACTCTATCGTTCCTCCGGGAATACACTGGGAAAGCGCTCTCTACTCTCCAGTGTTATTTTGGTGTGGAAGCAAGAAAGAACAAAATGAATTTAAAAGAAAAAAAATCTTTATTTTCTCAGGCTTTCTAATTAGGTTTTTCTGATATTTTCTTCTTATAGTTAAGGTAGAAATAACACCAAGAGAATTTCCTTGGTGATATTTTGGTGCTTTCACCTGGAGCCATTTGTAATAGAGGAAAAAATTAATACAATTCTAAAGGCTCAGTCAGGCTCAGCTCAGGATTTATACAACTTTTGGATGAAATTGAAATCCAGATCTGAGTGCCCTCAGTCTTTGCTGAATTTGAAGTCTCTCTTTGAAAACCAAATTCCTGGCAATCATTTCTCCTCATAAAAAAAAAAGGCTGACACAAAGTACCTCAGAACAGCAAGGCATTTAAAACCTGATTCGGCAGTTTACCAGCTGAAATGGCATCCGGAGGGGTCCAAGGCTGCGGTGGTGCCACATGGGCTGGGAGTGCTCCTCTGCTACTCCGCCTGATGGGAGCAAAACCTGCTCCCCTCTTGCTAGCCCGGCCTCATTTCTCCTTAATTCTCCTGGCAGGGCTAGGATGATGATACGCAGATTTTTAATGCTGATTATTTTCTAGTTGCTTTTTATTCTAGTTGTTCTTTTTGTCACCCCAAAACTCATGTGAATCTGGATGGCTGAAGGCTGAGCCACTGTGCAGGGTCGGGAAAGAAACAAAAGGCGGCCCCTTCATCTGTGAAACCACGGGCACTGTGAGAAAACAGCACCTAAGTGGGAACAACCACCATGTCTGTTTTCCTTACCAAAATGCTTTCTTCTAAGAGAGCACATAAAAAAATAGAGCCACAAGTTTCATGAACAAGTTTGCACAGAAAGGGTAAACAATTAGGAAAATTGTTCCTCCACTTATATTTGTTTTTTCTCTTTCTGAGTGGTAGCCTTAAGCCTGTGTGAATTACCATGACGGGGAAGGCCTGCCAAGCTCTCTTTCTGAACAGTACTAAAATGTCTCTGGAATCTGTTCTGTGCGAAGAAAGCACAGACAGTACCTTTCCTCCAAGTCTCACAATCTAGTTTGGTAAGTAAAAATATGTGACCGCAAAAGGGGGGAAAAAAAAGGAAAAAGGGTTACAGCCATCAGGCAGACTTATTTAAGGAATGGGCGCACACCAATGGGTCCATGGTCATCCACAAATGATACCGTATTGTAAAAAGGCTGCTTCACTAAAAAATCAGTGACAGAAATGTGGGCATCCGTAATAAGTGTGGTAGGCTGCCAAAAGAATGCATATTCTAAAAAATTATACCAAGTAATAGGGAATTTGTGGCCATTTATCTTATAAACCTGTTTCCTGTTTAAGACTCGGTGGGTCAGAAATTCAGTGCTGTGAACTTCAACTGCACAGATCTATTGGCTTCTAATTTACAGCAGCTAGAAGTAGGGTCTAGAAGATGTCTAAGCAGGGCTTGAAAGCCTTACTTCTGTCTTAATGTTTTTCATTTTTCTATACAGGACAAATAACAAAACTGTATCTGAAATAGGGAATTACCTATGCTCAAGGACATGGGATCGACCTAAGCTAATTTTCTCCCATACACATGTATACTCTGGAAAGGGGGGTTTGAAAGGGTTTGGGTTTGGGGGATTTTTTTTTGAGGCAGAGGTGAGAAATCGTTTTGGAGATTATACGACTGTGTTTCCAGATACAACAGTCCCAGCCTTAGCCTCAGGTGGGGGAGTTTTCCATTTCCCTCTCAGTTTATATTGAATTACATTGCTTTCTTGTCATAGGCATAATCCTTTGATGAGAAAACCTTGATGGTATTTCAGAAGAGGAAGAAAATCCGTCTCTGCAGAGTCACCAGAGACTTTGACTATTACTAATTGATTCTACATGGAGAGCACGCAGTGGTGACAGCCATCAGTCTGAAATGGTGAGACAAAGAGTTTCTGACCTTCTTTGAAGTGCTGTGTGCAGGAGCTCTTGGAAATGTAAAAAGTTTCTCTTTGCCTGCTGAGGTCTTCTGTGCCACAGCCCGTGTCAGGGCAATTTGTTCTGTATGTGTTGGGAGGGATGAGGATGGGGACCTTGGGGGACACTCTTTGGGTATAGCACTAAATTCACTGCTTAGGTGGAGGGGAGGTGGTAACCCCAAAATTTTTCTCCATTTTAGAGACCCTTGCAAAGCCCCTGCCTAAGGCCTTGATTTCAGTTAGAAATTTGCCTAGCAGAGCAATCAGCCACAAGTGCAAAATCATCATTTCTCTTGCCTGGTGCTGATAGGTGAGATCCCCAGTGGGAACGGAGCTATGCTTTCATTAATTCAGCCTACGTCTCAGGCATGGGCAGCATAGAGGTAGCAGGGGAAGAGCTCCTTCTGGCAGCAGCAAACAGCACCGATACTGCTGCGGCAGAGGCGAGCATGCCAGCAAGGCTGTTGGGGCAGAAGCTCCCAGTGCAATCAGCCTCAGCTGCACCAGCTCTGGCCCAGGCTGTCCAGTTCACGGCAGAGGTTGCCCCAGGTCTTGGTGGTTGTAACCCAGACTTGGTATCCTGCTCTCCCAAACCAGCTCCCACTCTCTCCACTGGCACTTGCAGGTGGGTTCTCGGCTGTCCTCTTCTGCAGCCATGACAGGAAAGGCTTCCCCAACCTGACACAGAGTTTGGAGGACCCTTTGGCCTGCTCCTGTTCTTTTTGTAGTGTAGACTGGAGGAAAGAAGATTTCAATTTTTGTTACAAGACAGTGAGGACCTTCTCTGGGAAAGATAATCACTAACCTACCTGCCGTCTGCTGCAGCCTGGTGCAGTGCAGTAGCAAATGACTTGCCCTTGGGCAGTATCTTTGCAATCCCCACAGCACAGGACAGGCACTGTCCGTGGCAGCAGGGGTTTGCCCAAGAGGAGAGGTGAAACCTGCATGTGCCATGGAAAGTTGTACCCGACCTTCCCTGCCCTTCCTTCGGTGAGCCAGCCCTGCACCCCAGCTGCGCCTCCAGGAGGGAGGGAGGCTGGGGGGTGAGCGGTCTTGCTGCTCCAGCGGGCCCGTTTGCTGCTGTAATCCAATGTGCTGTGACAGCCCTTTGCTGGGCTAGCAAAGAAAATAAATACTTTCAAGAAATTGCTGCTGATCCAGGAGATGAAACTGAGAAGCTGATAATAGTGAGCGGTTATGAAAGGCATATGATGGTAATGCAGTACCTTGGCAGGCCCCTCTCAAAAGAAAACAGGACATTCCTGGCACACCAGGTAACACTTTGCTTTAGAGTTACTGCCACAAAAGTCTGATTAGCTTCTAAAACACAAACAAATCCCCCTGTGCCCCATCATGAGGACCAGATAGCAAAAAATTCACGTCCTGTACATTTTAACAGGGGCTCCTGTAAGTATGAAGAGGGATATGTTTAATGGGGGTCTGACCTTTAGCTTTGGGGGTTGCATTTGTTCGTTGTACCTGAATTCTTCCATATAGTTAATCTGGACTGAAGCTATACATTTCGTGCTTGTGTTCGTATAAACTGAATGTATAATTTGAGAGAAATGTCATTGAATGTTGGGAGGCTTATAAAATAGACTTGTGCTTGAAAATGGAGTTTGTGAGGAAGTAATAACTGATTGGATTTAACAGTCTTGCATGATTACAAAATCTAGATTTGAGCCTCTATATAAAAAACATTTGTCTTGGACTCATTTTGAGTAGATTTTTATTTCTTATGAATGGCATGATTTAAGAATTATTTCCCAATCAGTAGACCTGAAATTAACCACAGCAGTCATATATCAGGAATTTCAGAGTTCAACTGAAAGGTGTTTTCAACAGTAGTATTTCAAATTATCCTTGTTTTGTGATCACCTCGTCTGAGCTCTGCTAGCATTATTAAAAACAGCACAGGCTGTGGAATCTGTGCCATGGACAGAGCAGGTCGGCACCCAAGGTTTTCAGTGAACAGGAAGTTTTGATGTTTTGTGGTTTGATCTTCTAAAAATAAGTGCAAAAAACAAACAAATAAATAAACTTAGCAAGACTGAAAAGTAATTATTATTTTTATTCCTTCTAATATTTTCATTTGATTCCTCTACCAAAAAGTCCCGTCATTTACACAGCTCTAATTCTGATGATGTGAGATTTCTTTTGCAAAAGTATTTGCTTTTTATGGTTCTTTATTTATTTATGTTAGTAAAAAAGTTAAAATACCTTGCCTGAAAGGGAAAATATTTGGATTGGAACTGAAGTCCTCTGCTGCTCTGTAGGCATGAGAGTTGCCTCTGTGGGTAGGCTCTCCAGCCAGATGGCATTCAATGTGCTCTGTCCAAAGCCAGAGCTTTTCCAAAGAGCCCCTCTACAAAAGGGGAAACTATTGTACAAGAATTTGTCAGGTGAAGCTCCACATGTGTTAAGGTAGTGTTATTTTCACAGTATGTTGGACTTTGCTTGAATATTGAAATCGGTTCTGAAATATTTAGGATTTTTTCTAAAACAACTGTTTTGGAAAGGTCACTTTCTTTTTGTAACAGTCTGTAATGGAAAATTTCCAACATTTTGTTTGAATAACTTGCAGTTAAGTAGAAAAAGACAATGTGATGTTCTTAATAAACCCATAAAATACGTTGCTAGTAGAGATAGATATCTTAGGAGTAAAACATAAGAATTGGCATGCATAAAAATCTGTCTCAGCTAATCAAGTAAGTTTTAAACTATACATTTTGCTCCCTTAATTTTTCCACTGTGGAAAGCAACTGCTTTTTTAATGTAAATGAGGATACACTTTATATCTCAAGTCTCTACCTATTCAAGTGTGTTTGACTGTTATGTTTCTGAAAATAACTCCACTTCAAAAACTGTAGTAATTTCTGAGAGCAGGCTAAAGCTCCACAGTCCTTGCAGAGCACTTGCAAACAGTTTAGTACAAACTATGTTTACCTTTTGAGATTCATCTATAGCGACATTTACACGTGATGACATCATTGCATCTGTTTCTTTATAGTGTCAATAAAAAAAGTCTCACTGACTCTGGAGAGGCTTTGCCTTTTGGAGCTTGCAGACTTCCAGGGCTTGGTTACCTTTCCTTGGTGGATGCGAGGGCTGGTGCACCTCTCCATGCTTTGGGGAGGTCACGTTCAGCTTTCAGTCTCCTGGCGAGCTGCCTGGCCTGGCCCATGCTGCACAAATGTAGGAGGTGGGAACTCGCCGCATCCTCTGATGTATGTGTTTGGACACATGCTTCAGGCAGACTGGGGGACAATGGGGAACCCACCACCTCAGCCTGACAAGGCAGGAGCTCTCACCAAGCACAGGGCTGAGATGGGCAATACCTTGTAGATCTGCCTCTTTCTCCCCAGCTCATTTTATCTCTTTGTGGTCTTTCTGCAATATCTCGGGAAAATAGAAAGGGAAAGGCTGATAAAACACCCCTTTAAAAATTCCCTGTATTTCATGTTGGGTTTACTGCATTCATGCTGCTGGGGACTTTGACACAATGGATGTGTCATTCTCTGTCTTCTTCTACCCAGTGGGAGATACAAGCAAACCATAAAAAAAAAAAAAAAAAAAAAAGCTTTTGCAAAAAAATATTATTGTTGGCCTAATTTTATGAAGGATTGTGTTGCTGTGGCATGCTTCCTTGTGCTCCCTCTGGGAAACAAGAAAGAAATCAAGTTTTTTTAGTGTTTTAGCTAGAAACGGAGCATAAGGTACTGCCTGTGACATGAGAATTGCCCCTGTCAGGACTCAGGATACCCCTGTCTTTATCTAAATTGATTAAGCATGGCAAACCCTGCTTGTTTTGTTTTTGAAACAAAAAATTCCTGTTTTAGGAGACACTGGTGGCTGGTAGTTGTTTTGTAGAATGGAGAAACTGCTACTGTCACTCCTAAAAACTGAGCCCCCACGTAGATCCAAGAGCAGCAGCCTAGAAAGGGATTGCAGATAGGCTGATACTGGAGCTGTGGTTCTGGGCTTCAATCCTTTGAACTAAAAATACTCAGTTGCTTCCTGAAGTCCAGCCTGGGCATGGCTCCATCTTCCATTTCTGATTCACTGATTTAATTCACATAGCTTTTTGCCTCCTCAGCAAATGCCTGCACACAGACTAAAATGATACCTGATGCCCCCAGGAGAAAGTGTGTTGGAGGGTAAGGTCTTCGCATCCCACCTGCCTAACCTCAGCAACCTGGTTTTCTATGGTGCTGAGAAAAAAAAGCCTTTGGAGATGACTTGTTGTCACTGTTAGAGGCATTTCTGACATCTTGGAGACATCAGGTTCCTTATATCCTGTGTAGCACTAACAGAGAACTTATGTCAATTTATATATTATAAATTTAATTTGATTAGGAGCTACAGTTTGTCAGAAAATTGAACCAACCCTTATAACGCACAAGTTTTCACTGAGCAATTATCAAAAAACAAAGTTGTAGATAATTTCACAATAAGTAAATTTCCCTGAACAATTCGTAATCAAGATAATAATATAATATTATTTAAATAATACTGGCTGGGCTATAACATGTTTTTCCCCTCCTAAAATCCTAATCACCAATCCTCCACAAAAAAAAAAAAACAAAAAACCTTGCATATGTTGTGTTTTATCAACTACTTTGAAATTACTTTCATAACACTGTTTGTTATTAATGATTTCTAAATGATCAGTAGCTGCCTCCTTGCTCTCTGCAGAAATTTTTGAAGCCATTTAAAAAAAAAAAAACCAACACCTGAAGGTGTGCACCGAAAGCCTCATTTGTCTGTGTGATTGATGGTGAAATAACCCAGAATGGCAAGTTTCACTCTAGATCTTTTTGGTAAAGCAAGAAAAGTACAAAGACCAGGCTAATTTTGCAGATCTGAGCACTTAAACCGCCTTAATGCTGTACAAGTTTTACTTTACCCAAATCTCAACTGACACGCTTTTGATTTCTACCTGTAGGCTATCAACAGTTTCTTAGGGTAAAAACTAGCAAGTCAGTTCTGCTCTAGTCACTTCCAGAAGGCCAGAGGCGTTTGTACCTGTGAACAGAGGGGAAAAACTGAACTAGAGTGAAAAAACTGGGAATGGAGGCAACCACACTGACAATGCATTTGTAAGTTCTGTTATGAGCTTCATCCAGTAATTACTCAGGCTTGTTGCTCCCTGATAAAAAAAAATCTCAAAGAGCAGAACTCCTGATCTCTGTCACTCTCACACCTCTTCTGTGTAAAGCAATAACCCTTCCACAGCACTGATTTTAGGAAAACAGCCTTGCTCCTCCTCTGCTTGCTCTCTGGCTGACACGTGGGATCCCTGTCCACAATAAGCAGGGGGAAATTGCTTCTTAGTCGACCTCTTTGGGAAGTGGGTTTCTATCCTCACGCTCTCTCCCCGACAACGGTTTTAATTGGGGGTCACTGATAGTCTTGGAGGTGTCTAAGGGGGGTTCTCCACTGCTGCCTCTGAGCCCTGACTGTTGGATGATGGGGACAGTGGGACTCTGCATAGCGCAGCTGGTGGCCCCTCCTAGAGCCCCTCTGAGCAGCCATCCGTGGCTGCTGGCTCTGTGCCTGGGCTGCCCCTTTCTGGAGACAGTCTCCAGGTGAGGTCAGGAGGGAAGCAGGGAAACACTAGGACCACATCACCTCCATCGTGCAGTCTCACATCTCCAGCTGCTCCTCCATTTCCTTCCAAGTTAGGCCTCCATCCCTTGTGCACTGGCCCAAACAAGGAGATGCTTTGGTGACAGCAGCTGCCACGAACCAGCACAGCTCCTGAGCTGCGACCCAGCCACACACATCCTCTGCCTGACGTGCTGGTATTGCTTCTGCTGATCTAAACTACAGCGAGTTTTCATTCTATTTCAGCAGCAATAAAAAGCGCAGAAAACATCCCTCAAATTACCCATCCCTTGCCTACCAGCATGCCTGTGTCCTGGCAAAGCGCAAAGCCAAACCAGGGCTGCTGAAACTACTCATTAGAGCTCTCTGTGCCATGCATGGCAGCTGCAGGATTTACAGTGAAGTGTCTAAGTGGCTTTTGGAGCTTGGTAATGGGATGCAAAATACTTGGACCTATGGGTTATTTGTTCAAGTAGTCTTGGTCAACAGTAATCAGAAGTTAGTGACTTATAGACATTGTTGTCCATTTAAAATGAATAGGCAGTCACAGCTCTGTTCCTGGTAGTTCAGCTGTCTCACCTGAAAAACACAACTGTAGCCTCGAAGTAGAGTCTTAAGATACACTGGGGGCCCTTAGTTAGTTATGTATTTATTATTTCAGTTGTACCATGCGGCAAGATTCTTCAGAATATGGACCTAAAAGGCTGCATAGAATGGAGTGGAGTTTGTTTTCAAATGACTATAACAAATCACATCCCAGATTTCTATTGCTTGGCTTTAGGGCCCATTTATTATTAGAGTTTTCACCAAGGAGCGCCCTCAAACAGTCCAAGGCAGGTATGGCTGCTAAATGGGGGAGCCTTCGGCACTAGTAGATGGATTGCTTATCTGCCCTTCCAGGTTAAGCCCACAAAAAAGTTTTAGGAGGTGAAGCAGGGACGAGTCCTAGATCAGGAAGAGGGGTTTTGTGGGAGTGGTACCAAGGCACTCCCAGCATTGCAATGTACCACGCTGTAGGGGGAGGATACAGGAGCAGAGGTGGGCTTGACCTCAGCACAGCAACCACACCAGGCTCTTAGGCTTATGCAGGCTTAATGCTGGGAGTGATCCTAAGAGGCTTGCTGTAGAAATGGGTGGTGGGTATGTGATATAACGTGACCTTAAGATCAACCCTTATTCTAAATGTGCCCCATGTCTTTGCATACCTAAGTATTTTTGAAAAATCTGAGCATTTTTCCTTTCCTCACTGAGTTTGCAATGCAAAGAATTAGTACGTGGTTGAGGGTTATCAAAAATTACCAGTATTGAGAGGTTTATGGCCAGGCTGACTTCTCTTAAATATAAGTCTGTCAGCCACAGATGTGGTCTTTCGTGGTCAGAGCTGATGTAGACTGACAGAACAATGCTGAGCCTTACCCTTCTGCGGACAGACAGGGACTGTCAGTCTTAAAACTGTCAGTTCAGCTCTTTTAATCAACACAAAATTTATTCAAGAGTTTTAGAATGGGGAAAATAATCAAAGGAAGATAAACAATAACAATTTGATCCTAGGTGGTTAAGATACCATTCTTTTTTAAGCAGTTACATCTAGGATATTGTGTTCAATTGTAGGACCCACTTCACCTGAAATATATTGAAATGCTAGCCAAAGCTCAGAAAATGGTGTTAACTTTAATCATGGAGAAGAAAGGTAAGACATCTATGGAGAGATAACCATCTGCAAATAATAAAAAAGTAATTTAAAAAAAAAATAAAAAATAATAAAAAATTCCTCATGGACAGAGGAAAAGGATTTAATCTGTGAGAGGCAAAATTAAAAGAAAGATTTTAGGCTGAGCAGCACAATATCAAAGTAAGGACTTCCAAGAAAAAAAATGTTGTAAAGAACAAACTTGGACTCAAACAAAACTGCAAATTTTAATAGGTCTTTCTTCTTTTTGTTCTCTCTGATTTATATCAACCATCCAACACAGTAGTAACAGTATCTCCTCCCCCTGAAAGTCAAAGGTGAAATATGGATGGATTTTCAAATAGCAAAATATGAAACCTGTTAAACAGAGTAGCTGAATACACCTTTATACAACCTGAATAGAATTTCACAGGCCCCTAATAAACTATCAGGAGTGTAGGTACAAATTTGGGACTTGGTAAATCTTGCACTGAAAAACCACACAACAGTGCATTTCAACAGCTGAAGAATAAAAAACGTGTAAGAATCTGGAATCCAGGTGTTAGGGGTGAGTGTATGGAGATGAGTGATTGACTCTGTTGTGTTTAGTCATTTGGGGATCTCAGTCTATATTCACTAGAGATGGTCCTAAGACTGAGATCACCAATCTAATTTCACTTGGCTAAGCATCAGTCTGGAAGGAAGTATGGTCCCTAATGTAAAGACCACTGCTTTATTTAGTAAGCCACGTAATCCTCTTGTGTAACATGAGCAATAATATCACATTACATACACTGTAACTAACAAATTACCAAGATTGATCTTGTAAATCCATAGAGAGAATGACAATTTACTACCCCCCTGCAAAGCATTTGTATAATCCAAGCTACAGTTCCTAGCACAGAAGTAGAAAAAAACATCATTAGGCAATTATTGCAAACATTATTTTGATTTCTGCAGAGGTTGTTCTTTTTTAACCTGGTTTTTCAGTTGCAATTTAGCCAAAGACCACTAATAAATGCAGACAACCTCTTAGGAAAACTGTTAACTTGCTATACAGCTGCTAGGAAGAAAAAAAATTTGTGATTTCCAATACATGATTTAATTTCTTTTTCATTCTTAACATTCACATATTTTAAATGGACAATAATGCCTCACAGCCGAGAAAGAAGAGCAATGAAGAAAGCCAGCTTTATTCTCCATTCTGTATTTTAAAGGGTTGTGTTTCTCATTCATATGATGGAAAGATTATTCAGGTTTTATATTTTTCCTATTTGTAGGGTAGAAAGTGATGTTAGTACAACAACATTTGAAAAGATATGCTCTAATAGTACATTTCAGCTGGGGCTGAAATCAAGATCAAAACAGACCACTCTGTGGGTAAGAGAAGAAACATCAGCAACCATAATAAACCTTTTAGAGGTGCGTGCAAGCACGCGTGTAGTTTCACAGCCCTTGGATTGCCACAGCCCGACCCTTAACTATGTCACCTACCAGCAGTGGCTGCAGCAAGGAAATGTGGGCTGTTGAGTAAGAATCAACCCAGCATACCGTGCTGCCTCCTCAGACTCTACAATTCCTTCTTTCTTTTCCCTCACATGGGCATCAAAGCCAGTCTCTGCACATTTGGAGCTAAAACATCCTAAAGCTGAGCACTGCAGAAACAGATCCATGTATTTGGACACTGAAAGATATTCACAGGTTGTTAGAACAGGTTGTCCTGCCTGGATTGTCCCATCTGTTTTGGACAAACCTTTGCTGAGAAGTTATCACGTACGCCCTGTCCTTGTCCAGCAGCTCTGTGGGCTGTCAGCCAGGGCAGGTGATAGGCGTGACGATGCTCCCTACATTTCTGTGGGAGACAATAAGGGCAGGGCTGCCTTTTAACGTTGCTTCCCTCCGAGGAAGCACCAAGATGGTAAGGTGTCACATCACTTTACTCCTTGCTTATATACTTTTATCAGCAGAAGTCTCCAGCGTGCATTTGCCCTAGATCTCTTGTTTGAACTGATATAATGCTACTGATAGGGCAGGACAGGTCTTTGGGATAAAAATGTAAAAATCCAGTTTAGTCCTTTCTTATGAAAAACAGTGATACTGATCCTGGTTATTTCCCAGCAACAATTCTGCAGGTACACAGGTAAGGACAAGTTCAGATGTTATGTAAACTAATATAAAAGTTACCGATATATTTTTCTATTTTTGAAAGTAGACTGAAAGAGCTCTAGAGTAGTAATTTTGTTCATGGTTAAATTCTAACTTTTCCCCTTATCTCTGGCTAAGGGACAGCTCCTCTGCACGTTCAGTTGTATCCCTCGAATGAACCTGTATGGGAGAATAGCCTGCTTCCAAAGAATGAACACTGGAGAAGAGAAATCTGGGGTTTGTTTCTGACTCTGCTGCTGAACTCAGGCCAATTAATTTACTTCTCTGTGCCTTGATTCTTCCACCTTCCTGTTTCTTTTACAATTTACATTCTTTAGGATATGGGATTCGGTCTTACTATGCATTAATATGGCCCCTGCTGCAATAGTTTCTCGCATTTAAAAGTAATATGCAAGTAGGAGTCAGTCCTGATGCTGTTGCAGCCAAGTGGCAAGAAAAGGCCACTTTCTTTGCCCCCCCCCCAGATTTTTAGCCGCTATAAACACCTCTCCTGTACCTACAGCTTGGAGGCAGCAAGTGGTTTCTGTTTTTCTTGCAAGACACAATATATTTTCTAATCCTGTACTTGCTCTTCTGGAATTACTGAAATGGGTAAAAGTTTACAAACCTCAAATGGAACTGTTTAGTCTGGGAAAAAAAAAAAAAAAAGAAGAAGAAGAAGAAATTGCTCTTGAGAGAATCATGGGAAAGTTCAGACAGAGAGTGCTGATTTGACAAGTCAGATCTGTGTGTGAATTTGCTGTCCAACACCATCCTAGCAACGTTGTCACTCCTGTCACTGATAATATAGCCAAGGACAAGATCTGGAGTGGTAAGGTGCACATTTCCTAGGTCTTTAGGCTTAGGTAGTTTGTTGGAGGCTGTGCAATCCTGTTAAACTCTAAGATGCAAAATCCAGTTGTTCTCAAAATTCATTGCCAGTGGCGGTGACAGATGCTTTTTGGAATGACACCCAGTGAGCTGTGAAACTCATGTAGTCAAGTAGTTGTCCACTTGTCCCTACTTCATGTGTTATGGGAATATGTTTACACTCATGCTGCCTCGATTTTATTTTTTTTTTTTCCAGCTGGATGAAGTGTTTTACAGATGCAGCATTGCACACATTGCAGAAGGTGGTACACTGAAGTTTGTGCCCACATAGCGGGCAGTTCTTCCTTGTTTTGTCTAGGGGATTCTCCTCCCAGGTTAATCAGTTAACTATTTGTAGGGTACAGTGGATTTAGGTATTAAATTTATTCTCTCAGATGCTAGTGGGGTAAACATTATGGAGCTGACAACCCCAGCCTTGATCTTAAGACAGGTCAGAGTGATCATTTTAATGACACACAAGCTGAAGCTGAGGGTGTAGATACTTCATTGCAGTTTGGAGTCTCCCACAACCCCTGTTGGTGGGCATCCACTTCTGGCTGAGGTCTGTGCCCTAAGAAGATCGGCTGTGACAAGGCTTAAATCTCTTATGCAGGCTAAGCAGCTCATCTTAACCACACCTGGGTTTTGTGTGAAGGCATGGACAACTGCCGATGGTGTCTGCAATGGATCAGCATCCCAATACTCCATCTTCCTGGTAGCTTTTTTTCCTGAATGCTGGCAGAGATGTTTTTCCTACCATGGTAATTCTTCCCATTTTTCTACTCCACTTTAAGAATTATTGTGATTATTGTGTTTGTTTGTCTTATTCCTTGTTGCATTCAGAGAAAACAGATTCTTTTTGCTTGGACTGAAGAATTAGATCCTAAGGTGTCTTGTTACTGTAGACACATGCACATTACATACTTGCTTGTGCTCAATATCATTTTATTATACTATGTTCCCTTTAAGGGACTGAAAATATCTTTGCAAGTTTTCTTCTCTGGATTTTCTCATTCTATATCGTTTCTCACATTGCATTTAAAAAAAAACACATTAAAGAAGATTGTAGGGCAGAGGTAAGTGGAGTTGTAGAAGAGGGTATGTCAGTGCATGGAAAGGTGTGCTCTGCTTCAGTTACTATACTCTCAATAAGGGGCTTACTTTTCTGTTGTGTGTATTGAATAAGGATTGAACTCAGGAACTATAGTACCACAGGGAGTATCCAGATTTAGGATAACAGAGGCTGTTCCTCTTGTAAATCTGGGATAACTCCTATTCCAAATCCCTTTTGAGCTGGCAGAGATAAAAGATAGTCCAGGGAGCCTAGTGCAGCCTCGGACTTTTCTGTAAACTTCCAGATCTGGGAAAATCATAGAATCTCATTTTACCTTCTTTCCCTCTTTATCTGTAAAATGGGAATGAGATTTCACTACCTCAGAGGTGTACCATAAGTTTGTGTTAAACTTTGTGAGAAGTTCAGATACTAATAATAGAAAATTTGTGAATCCCTACAGTGGGCAGATGTTTGTGCCTAGGAATATTAGGAAATAAATATATGTAGACATCAAAAAGAGAAGCTTCTGTACTTTTTCATTGTAGAGATGACTAACAAAAGGTTTGTCTAGAAAGGGGTTTATTTGGAATGGTTCAGAAAAAATTAAAATGGAGAGGTACTATGAAGTTGGGGAATTTCCCCCTTCCAGAGGAATTATTTTGTGTTAGTGATACACAGTCCAGTTATTCTCCAGCTGTCTTTCATCTCACACTTCCAGGAGACTGTTTTGTCAGTTTGAAAAACCTCAAATAGCCCACAAAGATGAAACTTCTGCAGATGATGGATCTCCTCAGAAGAGGCATTTGTTTTGATTCTTTGTTTGTATTCCACAGCTGTCCTTTGCAGCAGCCTGGGCTACAGGCTCCTTCACAGCAGCCTTTCAGGTTAATATTTAAAGAGGTCTTGGGAACTTTTTATATTGAAGTACAGAAAAAGAAAAAGAAAAAGAAAAAAAGAAAAAGAAAAAAAGAAAAAGAAAAAGAAAAAGAAAAAGAAAAAGAAAAAGAAAAAGAAAAAGAAAAAGAAA
>JAVJGJ010000032.1:17854900-17888667 GCA_035590215.1 Microhierax caerulescens
AAAAGAAAAAGAAAAAGAAAAAGAAAAAGAAAAAGAAAAAGAAAAAGAAAAAGAAAAAGAAAAAGAAAAAGAAAAATCAAGACAACTGTCACAGCAGGATGTACTTGGGAACTCCCAAATAGGAGAGCTGAGCCCACCAGCTTCTCCCTGGGGCTGGACCCAAGGGAAGGAGAAGGATGGTGTTGGTGGGCAGTTTTATGAAGTGAGATGTGATTGCCCAGAAGGACATCAACAGACGGCGCGTTTGCTAAACCTCCAGGGAAGATCCCTGTGGTAAACCAGCACTAGCTTTCCCTCAAGCCTCATCCTACACGTATCTTTTAACAGAATTTGTTTCCCCTGTTGGCTCCCTTGCAACTAAATTTCAACTCAGAAACTAAACTCAGGCTGGGTTGATTCCTACTTTTTTGTGGGTTTTTTGCTTCCATCCTGATATATGCATTTATGATAACGGGACAGAAATGCAAGTCTAAGATTTCCTAGGTTTTGAGACTATCTTGTGTGCCAATTCTCTTGGTGAACTGGAGAAAGAAAACTTATCTGATTAACAAATGTAAAATCCAGGACACGGAATACCCTAATTCAGGCATGAAACATCCCTCTTGGAGCATGCTGTGCTCTTATCTGCTCAGTGCTTTGTGCTCAGTTCTGTGTGTGAATGGGTGCAGTGTCTGCTTCGTTACAGAGCTCTCCTAAATGCAGCATCGACTCAGATGTAAAAGTGATACATTACCTCCGCTTGCAGCATCAGTGACTCCAGCGCTTTCCCTCTGCCAGGCTGTGGGGCAGGATGGGATGGAGGAGACCTCCCTGATGAGGGTGACTGATCCCTGTCCAGGCAGGGCTGATGGTCTTCTTGCCATGCCATTTTCTCCGGGGTGATCCGTGATGCCACAGTGCGGGGTGTGCATCAGGAGGTTGGTGCATCCCTCTCGTTGCTGAGGAACGTGTCCCACTGGTTGGCACTTCTGCTGGGGAAGGGATGCACAGGTAAAGTTAAATAAGGACTTTAGATGTCAACAGGAAGATCTAGGGTATTCCTCCTAAACTCAGAAAAAGTGAAAACAGGTGTTTTTAGGGAAAGGATCTAAAACAAAGGTGTGCACTTAACTGTTAATTCTGTTAATGAAAGGCAGTGCTACTGAATGTGGCATGATAATCTTGGCTAGCATATGAAGACATTACGTGAAGTATTGTGGCTGTTTGAAATACCTTTATATTCATTAATAGCATCTGTTTCCATACTTGCTTAAGGCAGGAGGTGATCAAACTCACGTGTAAGGCACTGACTGTCTGGGGTGTGAGGAGGACCCCACCACCTCCTCCCGCGCCTGCACATGCGTGCGTGCGCACACACACACACACACACACACACACACACACACACACACACATGTCGGTGGCTCTTGAGCACAGGACAGTGGCGAGGGGGAAGCATTGCGTTAGGCAGAGCCACTCTCCTTGTAGCAAACGTCAGGTCTGCCAGTAAGCTATCTCCCTGCAGTGCATCAACATAGCAGCACCAGTGTCTGACCATCCATCCCAGGGTGCTGCCGAACACGCACATCTCCCTCCTCCGGGCTCTTCATCTTGAGGGCGGACTACATGAGTGTATGTCTGCAAGAAATTGTGGGTAGATATCTCACACAGGAAAAAAAAATGCTTTAAATTGACAAATCAGCCCAAACCACTAAGGTTATAACTCCATTTTTTCTCCTTCAAGCAGAACAGTAAAACAGACCTGTTATTGGCAGCTCATTAGTAGTGAGACAGAGGCAATATGTACCATGACATCAGAGTGCTGCTTGACCCACATCTATCATTTCGTTAGAGATCCTTATTCTTGGGCCTTTCCAAATGCCTATAAGACATGCAGAGCGTAAAGCTCCGTGGCATAAATAAGATACAGATTTTCTACTTTTTGATGTGTTTAGCACATTTTTGTTACTTCCTTTAATACCGCAGACCTTACATTCTTCAAGCATTAGGAGAACAAAAGGCTAACATGAGGAGGAAAACAAAAAAGTATTCAATAAAAAGTATCGTTCTGTTCACTTACTTAGCATTTAAAATTTAACCTCTTTCTTAAAGGAAGACAGAATGAACACCACAGCTGAGTAACTTCAGATATAAAAAGTTCCTTCATTAAATCAGTTGTTCTTTAATTCATAATAGAACTTAAATAAAGAATGACTTATAGGCAGCTGTTTCTAATATTGAGTCCCCACCACACATGAAAGGAACATTATTCTTACAGCAGCCTCTCTACCCTTGGGTGTTATCAGCCGAACATGTTTTGAACCCACCTAATGCATTTGAGGTAGCTTGGGTTTATTTTTCTTTCAATAAAATAAATGGTTTTGTAATTAAATTTCTGCACTGACTGTGCTTAATGGCTACATTGACAAGTGCTAATGTATGGGAAGAGAATGAGTTTGAAATGAAACATGCTGTTTTCCAATCTGCAAGCAATTTTGCACTGGGGCAATCAAAATCTTGTGCCAGTGAAACATTTTCATTAATCTGCTAACTTAGCGCACACTGCCCACTCAGCAGCACAAGGACACTTTTTTTTAAAAAACAAAAATATCATGAAGTGAGCCGTTGTTTGAAACCATTTTGTGGTCTCTGGCAGCAGGGCCTGTGGAAATTCGCTGACTTTACACCATGAAATGTTGCAGCTGTCTCAAAAGGGACTGGCTGCTTCAATGTTTGAGTTCTTGGCAATAATTCAGCTTTCAAATCTGTCTCTTTTTTCCCCTTAGCTAAATTTATTTTTGAATAAATCTTCTCATAGAAAATTGAGAGCAGCTATTACATATTTGGACTTCATTTATGAAAACCACTTCAAGTCATCAAGAAGTGCATCAATCCAGCTCCAGTGTTTACAATACTTTCATGACTGGGAAACTAAACAATACTGTATTTCCCCCATTATCTTAATTTAGGTAGCACTGCATTTAAACACAAACGTGACTTTTTTTTTTTTTTTTTTTTAATTGCCAGGCAAACAGAAAGAAAAAAAATAAAGAACACTGCAGAGTTTTGCTTTCGTGTAACTTGCTGGAAGCCCGGTGCGGGATGTGGCCACTAGAGGGTTGACTTTCCAGCCAGAATCGCAGCGTTCTTTTGTCAGGGAAAAGGCTTAGCAAAAAACCAAGATGAAGCTCTAACACCTTAGGCAGGCATACAGGATTCCAGCTCAGAACAAAACACTAGCCAGGGATATTTTTAGTTTTAGTTTTAGTTAGGTCGTTATAAGGTGATGTGGACACAGTTCTTTTCTTTCCCTAAGGAAAATAACCTAGAAGTAACCAAGAACAAATTAGCCACCGGATGGTCTTTAACAGCAGATACTTTAAGTCAGGAGGTACCTGGGATCACAGTGTTGCAGAGGATCATGCTATTTCCTTCACCATGTACTACTTCACTCGGGACAAATCACTGCTCGGTATTTTAGTCCTTTTCTTGTGTGCAGCACTTGGAGCAAGAGAGCTAAAACAAACTAAAATGTTCCTCTTTTGAACAGAATAATGGAGAATGAAATATTGTCCTGGTGCAGACTTCTCCCATCCAGCAGGAAATTGTACCTCGGGATGGATCACTGTGAGATAAGACATCACCAACAAAACATCATGTGGCGAGAAGCGTGTGATGAAATGACAAGAATCAACCAGTATCGGTGATGTTATAGCTCGTAATAACTATCCTCATGAGGCTGCTCCATCCGTGCTAAATAAACAGAAGGTTTTCAGTTGAGAGTTGCAGTTTGTGTTAGGATCCATTAGCTAAGCCCTAAAGCCAGGAGAATGTACAATATGGGAACTTTCTGTATCTTTTCTATTTAAAGGGTGGTCATATTTAAATAAGTTCAGATTAGTTGGCTTTTTTTTTTTTTTTTTTCATTTCTGTGTCTCCAGCATGGCATCTGTACTGTGGGACTGAGACGTGGCACAGAGAAGATTATTGCAGCCGAGTTACCTGCACAAGGCACTAGGCAAAAGCACGCTCGGAAACCTCTCTCACTCTGAAGCAGAAGTGGAAAGGACAATCCACTGAATCAGGCAACTTAAATGCAGGGCTATGCAAAATTGGCATTGAAGTAAACTAAGGCATCACCTTTTATGGCTGCGACTCATCTGAGCTACCGGAGAAATTCTAAGGTAATTCAAAATGAGTATCTAGCTACTGAAGGGTGGGTTGATTCACAGGTACAGGAGGAATGAAATGCCAATTAAATGTAACAATATTCTAAGTTAGAACAAACCATAGGAGGGGACAGTTAGAGGGTTGTGAAAGCAGGTTAGCAATCGGACTGCAGACTCCAGTGGGGATCCGGAACACTTACCTAGCAACAAAAGAATGCCCTCGATCACCACAGTGGGTGTCCCATGCCTGGCACAAGCATGAAGGATATTATGAACTGAGCAGGAATCCCAGGGAAACACCTCTCTGAAGTGTTCGCTGAGAACAAAGGGCATGGTCATCCTCCCCTGGAGGTAGCAGAAGAAATCAGCATGCGGTAATGCAGCAGTTACATTTATCCAACCATAAATTGCCCAAACAAAGATACATTCAGTGTGAACAGGGACATCAGCTGAACGGTTCCTCCAGGGGAGAGGAGGGGCAGTGAAGGCCAGAAGAGATACCTTGTGTGGGCAGGGAAACATGAAGGGAATTTGGGATTCTCCACAGAGGAGAATCTGTTTCCAGGCAGAATGGTTCCTGTGCCTGTGACGAAGGAAACCTTGGTCTCTTTTTCCTACGGCTCAAGCAGAGCAGTTGGGCATACCCATCTTGGTGGCAGAAACATAGCAACTTTCAAGCGTCAGGTTTACTTTAACCCCAAACAACACAGAACATGTATGTGTTGGTTAGGATGTAAAACAAAAGAATACAACACACCCAGACACTGTTAAGGAGAAGTATAGTCTTGGCAACATGGAGTCCATCTCGACAGACACTGAATTTCTTTGTATACACAGTTTAGAATTTTCATGCAACCAATCGTTTCAATATAATCTCCCTATGAATTATCGATTAGCAGGAAAGCACAAGAGGCCTACAGCAGTATTTTGAGGTGCTGCACATTGAGATTTGTTGGCAATGATACTGCCATTAAGAGACAATGAATTTTGAAATACAATACATCTGCAGGGGCTTAGATGGAAGCAAAGGATTTGTTTTTAATGACAAAACTTTTATTTTATTGTTCTTAATACTATTGTGATTGTCCTTTCAGACTTCGTTTCATGCATCTGAGCACTGCATCTAAGCCAGCGTCAAGCATCTATAGTTACAAAGGGGCTTGTGCAAAGTGCTAATTTCTAACAGTCCAGCTCTTGAATTGGTTGAAAACAAGACTTGGAAACAGTTGTCCAAGAAAACTAAAGTTATCATGTAATAATGCCTGCAGGGGTTCTACAACTGTTGCATAGTTTTGAACAAATCTGGCACTTTTTGAGGTAAGTCCCAGTAAAGAATATAAAGTGATCACATCTGCCAATCTGCATGCCTGAGTGAGTGCTGCAGCATGCTCTGGACTGGGTTTATTCCTCCCTTTAAGATCACAGCCCCCCCTAAAAAAAAAATATTTTATCCATCTAGTATAGCCTTTAGCAAAGTCTAGGTTTGTATCAGGCATATCCATGTGCCACAGCAGATGTCTTAAGTAATCTTTGTGCTGGGTTGGTGTCTCTCCCGTGGGTATATAATGTACTGCAATTATCAATGAATCTTGGGCTGACTTTCCAGATTTATGACATCATCTTATATCACAGAATAGAAGTCCGTAACATGAAAAATCTGTTCCCATTGATTGCAAGAAGTTTAACACTGGACATTTTTACACAGAATCTGAAAGACCTGTGGTTACAAACAGTCATGGTTTGCATACTTTTTCTCTGCATGTAATAATGTTATATTTTCATAATTAGGCTCTTGAAAATCCACATACGTACAAGCAATGTGTCCTCTACCTTTGTATTTGTCTACCTGTTTGAAGATAACTACTCATTTTAGAGATTAATTTATTGGTAACTTTTGATCCCTTCTGGCTCAATATATAGAAAATATATAGTATCAAAGAAATAGTTCTTTGTGTTGCAGAGAGAGAATGCATATTTTATTTTACTTTCCTCCATTCACATGACCTGATGAGTCAGGCTGATGCATTGATGTTAACCCAACAACAAAGTCAGTTAAAGGGTTAAGCTGTAGTTTTCTGTCACATCCAGGAGAGCCCTGTGAGATGCAGTGTGGTACAAGTCACTATGCATTCTCTGTATAAGTTCAGAAGTAAACTAAGTTTACATTTTTTTTAGAAAAAAGTGAATACTAGCTAGTTTTTTCAACCTACAAACATGTCATTATTTCGTATTAATGGAGTATATGGACTGGACGAATCATAACAGTAGTGTCCCAGGTGATGACTTTGTTGAGTATATTTCAGCTCTGTTACAGTACAACTACATAGAGTATCATTTCAGTTAATTTTCTCCTTTATCATTTTCATAAATCGGGGGGTGGGGGTGGGGGGGTGGGGGTGGAGTTTATCTCATATATTTTGTTACCTATATGAATTCTCTCATTGACAAGAAGATGTAGCTTTGGAGAAGCACCTCTGCAGAAACTTGCAGACAGACCCCTCCAAGCTGTAGGGACAGCTTGGCAAAAAGCAGAGATGCTTACGCAAAATCTAAAGCACAGAAGATTGAAATTGGCATCATGGGCTGGAGGCAAGAATTGACCTATAGATATTGAATGAAGGAGGTATGGGGGGAGGTTGTAAACAGCCTTGAAAATTATTACAGTTGGAGAAACCCAGAGAGGAATGCGAAGACAGAAACTGTATAGCTAGTGAGACCCTTAAAACAGCTTCATGAAGTAAGCTTGTCTTTGGCAAAACTATAGGGAAGGATTTTACAATGTTCAACGCACAGAACCTGGGGGTATGGAGGAGCGGTATAGCTGTGTGGGTGCAGCGTATAAGGCTGTAGCCCAGAGAATAGCAGAGCAATGCAAATATTAAACTATGCAAATGATTACTTCGCTGCCATTTTACTCGCATTTTCTCTGCTCGCTTTCAAATCAGATTGTGCTGTTGTCAGGTTAGTTACTTTGAGAAATTTCCTGCTCTCTCATGTCACGTGCCATAGTGGGCACGTTACTTCCTAAAAGCCTCAGAGCCCTGCTCAGCGGCTGGTGCCAAGTCAGGGACTGAGGGGGCTCTGGGGTACCACGTGGACGGTAGCCACCGAGACCGGAATATGCAATAGCTACAACGTCAGTAAGTGTCTCCTTTCCAAACCGCTGTTACCCGAATATTGTGGCTCAATAGACCAAGCAGCTGTGCTTCCCTTCGGCAGCAGGAAGCTGGCAGCTGAACCTATTTCCTCCTCCATCTCCCACTCAGGAATATTCTTTATGCAAAATCACTCCATTCGTT
Organism: Microhierax caerulescens; assembly: GCA_035590215.1. NCBI lineage: Eukaryota > Metazoa > Chordata > Aves > Falconiformes > Falconidae > Microhierax > Microhierax caerulescens. Next base: position 17,862,348 of record JAVJGJ010000032.1, read on the forward strand.
TTGGGGTATATCCCGCAGCACTGTAATTCCAACCTCCTTAAAATTCAGTTTAGTTCTGGTGTTTGGGAACAGTGCAAAGGCTATTTTGGGGAGTAGAAAGTGAATTATTTTGCAGGGCTGTCCAAGGATTCCTCCTGCATATAGTTTTCCGTGCAGTTAGATCCGTGCTCAGCAGTAATCATTCATGTAGGCTACGCTATAACTATTTTCTCCACATGTTGGATTTGAATGATGACTTATTGTTATTATATACTCATGTATATTCCTCTAGTTCCTGGAGGCCCTAGTCAGGACAAAGTTTAGCCAGTGCCGTCCTAACATGCACAAAGGCAATCCCTTCCCCTGGGTCACAGAAGTGACAGAGAGGGGGGACGTGAGAGAGACCCAGCATAGGTACTACCATTGCATACAGCTGTTACACACATTCTCATCTTTTCCCTGACCATGATAGCTGCAAGAAATTAGTGCCAACTATTCTAATCAGTCCCTTAAGGCATCATTACAAGCTCCTACAGCGGCACAGTAAAGCTTTAGCTAATAGATTCACTGTCTCTGAACTGGAGAAATGTGTTTCCTTCTATTATGGGAGAGATTTGGACTGCAGAGAGAACAAATATATTTTAGTCATCACTACGGTAGAATTCACTGCTATTAGAAAAAATGGGGAAAGCTTTTGGACACTCACTATTGCCCTCTAATATGCATATAGCATTACAGAACCCACAGTGCTACTCTGTCTACGCTCAGGTTTACTTCGGGTGTGGAAAAACAGTACAGAGCCAAAACTTGCAGAGTGTGTTGGTTATTTAGAAATGTATAAAAACCATAGAAACCACCAGCACTGAAGCCATGGGCTTGTAGTACCTGAGCAGTTGATTTCTTTCCTCCTGTAGCAAACATCCAGCTCACAAACAAGGGAACTCGGGGTGAAAGACTAAAGGAGAACTAAGTATGAGTGTCCTTCTCCCTTACCAATACAGTGCTATAATTAGTACAGAGCAATAGCACCATCAAGCTCCAGCTGAACAATTACATCCCAGAAAATTTAACCAACAAGTATCATATTATAAACAGTCACATCTGCATGGTCACACATAAGTATGCACCAGTGCCATCTAGCCAATCCCCAGCGTATGTCACTTCTACTGCTAGGCAAACCACGAAACCATCCCTTATCAAATAATGTGGTTTACACACTTGGAGAAATTTGTGGAACCAATGCTAAAAAAGTTATATATTTATGACCAGCTTATTGTAATTAATAAACTGAGAAAAATTAGTAGTGGAGTATATTAATTAAATGATATTACATTGGCCATATAAAGCGTACAAAGCTAGCTGTTTACCCAACGGCCCTGTCAACGTCCAAGCTGTCCTGATGTGATGTCCAGAGAAAGTTAAGAGAATCCAGCTGTCTGCGGAATAACTTTCAGAGAAAAAACCCACAGAAGTTCAAGGACTTTCCATTGAACTAAGCCAAATATTAAGTACTAAAAAAGCCATTACCTCTAACTAGGGGCACTACATGTTCTGAGAAAGCTGCAGTCTCAAAGTTACAAATATGCAGACCTCCATCCAAGCAAGAGTATTTTGTGTGTCTCAGTTTGACGGTAAAGAGTTCAATAAAAGAAACAGGCTTCCTAGTTTAAAACTTGTACCATGTCTAATATAATGGCAAGGGTAAAATGAACTGTAGTTAATGAGCCTTGGAGTCTCCCAAAGCAAAACCTAGGATCCGAGCAACCAGAATTTTAGGAAGGTTCGCATTTTCATCAGGACTTTGTGCTTCAGCCTTGTTTCTGCGCAGAATGGACATACTATGGCCAGAAAACATCACTGGAATTATAAAAATTTTTTCTTCCTCCAGGGTTACTGGGAGCGTTTTAAGAGCACTAATGATGTCCTCAGCACATTGAAGGTAGCAGGAAGTTTGCTGTGGCTTCAGAGGCACTGGGACTTCACTCTTTGTAACTAAGGGGAGATGAGGCTGGAGGAAAGGGGTAATTTTTAATTAAATCAACTGTCTGAAGTGCAGTTCTCATTGTCACTAGATGGTGCAGCAGAGTAGCTTTACTTTGGATCAGTCGAACTAGAACTTTGGAAAATATCATGCCAAGATGGATTTTTTGCAGGCAGAGACATCCATAAAAGAGGTCTTTCTCTCAGGACTGTGTCTTTTTTCAGTTTGAGCACTAAGATCTTCTCTAACATTACTTGAAGCTGAAAGAAGATGAGTGCTGCCTATGAGGACTAGCCTAATACCGCTTTGTTTTAGCTAGCTATGCCATAACCAGAAACAGGCGACATCCAATTTATTTAGAAAAGCTGAGTGGTACAGTTGAGAACAAGAGCCTGAAATGTTACATTCATCATGGGAAGGGTTAAAAAAATCTTGTGCAGATGATTTGCTGGGTTCATCAAATTTCACGTGAGCTGTGTAGAGGGAAGAAAACCAAGGATGGTTTTAAATATTTTCTGTGGTTTAGAATGAAAAGTTTACATGATAATAACAAGAGATGTCTTTTTTCCTCCTGTTCTTTTGTTTCTTCATTTCTTTTTTGTCACCACAGGTGCAATAAAAAGCAGAGGGGGCGACGGAATCTAGCGCTGAGGTGGGTCATCTAAAAGTCCTACTCTGACTAGTCCTTATTCATAATATCAAATGATAAATTTCCTTTGAAGTTCTCCCAGCAGCAGTCCATTATCTGTCATATAATAATATGGCTGACAATTTCTAGCCCATACTTCATCTACTTACTGGTACAGCCCCTTCAACACAGTAACAGGATATGTCTGCTGCTGCTTTATACCTAACAGTTTTACAGCTTTAACAACAAAAATGTCTTTCTGCTTTCAGGTAAAGGCCAATTCTAATACTAAAACAACATTTGATGTGCTCTTGATAAGGGAGGCTCATCAAAACATCCAATGCTAGAGTTCAGGTCTGAATCAAAACTATCAGATTGTCCTTATTGACTTGGACTGTTGCTGGGGAACTAATTTGTCTGAATTGGGAATACAGATAATTTGGGGATTTGCAATATGTTCTATAGTTTGAAGCTATCTCAACAATAAAAAGAGACTATGCTTTGAAAAGATTATGAGACATGATCATCTCAAATTTGACTCTGAGAAGAACTTCATAAGATCATTTTATTTTCACTTTGCAAATAATTGAATTGTACCGGGCTAAGATTAAAAATGCGTACTTTAGGGTTTTTTCCTTTAGGAGGTTTCCTGCCAGCTCTAGGACAGGATATGATTTTGGAGAGAGAAAGAAGTTAGATTTTTCTGCAGTCCACATGGACATTATTTAAAACCCTTGAGACAGAATAGTAAGAAACAGAAGTAACCAAAAAAAGTCTAAGTGCTAGTTCTCAAATTGCTAAGTCTTCATATAGTAGAACTGATTATACACCACATTTTCATTACCTCAGTATATTCTATAATTTGTTCTGTGAGTCAAACATGTCAAAAGAAGGATACGGAACTTCACTGATGATGAGATGACTGGCAGCAAGGATGAAGCACAACTCTCTCAGACTTGACGTATCAGTTGAAGGGGTGAAACTTTTGAACTGTGATGACATCAGTCACAATTTGTGTCTTATTGATTATTGATTGAAAACCAAATTGATGCCACAAGACAATTACTCTGGAGATCATAACTGGGTCAAATATTCTTGTGAACTGTGTATGTGTGACTGTATCAGTGAACACAGATGCATATTTGGGCATGCAAGAGCACATTCTTCAAGCAAAATTATGTCTTGCTCAGAAAATGCAATGCAGTCAGGTATAAATGAAGACATTAGGGTAGCAAGTGGGCTGGCAACATTTTTCTATTTATTTTCTAGAAGAAAAGAATTACATTCTGAGCAACTCTTTTGAGTCCCATAAAACTGCAGCAAGCCAGTTTGTGCTAATAATAAAACAAGAGAAAAACTCGCAAAAGACAAATCTAAATCCATTCCACTAAATCCACACTTAGGTAAGCAATTAGGTAATTTTCAAGACTTTTCTCTCTGTCTCTCTGTGTGTATATAAATGTATATTTACTATATGAAATCATATATGCATATATATATATATATATAAAAAAAATTGTATTCCACTTGTGGGGGGGAAAGAGGAGAGGACATGGGAGGGTGACTGTTCTGTGCAACTGGGCACATTGAGCTGAGAGCCAAGTGATGGTGTGTATTTAGTTTTTAGAGTGCAAGTGGAGGAGTGAATGCATTTGGGGTAGGAAATATAGTCCTGACAAATGGAAGAGAACCTGATATATTTTTTAAGGATTTTGAAAACTTGTTTTATAGACTGTTTTGTCTTTATTTGGATCCAGTTCTGCAGTGGTGAAGTGAGAAGAGGCTAAAAAGATCTGAGGATGATTGTATGTGGGTATTTTGGTCCTTGTCATTCTCATGTGTCATCTTGAAATGTGGAGAAGAGCTTTGGGAGGCACATGAGGTGGAAGGGTGATACTAACTGTGCATCTGGGCTACAAAGAAGAAATAAGAGTTGTTAGCCAATGGGTGAGCATGGGTGGCATTGGATGAAGGTGGTGCCCTGGACATTTTGGCTGTGTTGCAAGAAGGCTTAATTGTGTGAAAGACTGTGTGCTTGAGGTGGCCAATTTGAATTTGCGCTTGTGGGCCCATTCAGATGTTGCTGTGCTCCAGACAGTATTATTGAAGGTCTCAGCCATCAGAGAGCAGAAAGACAATGCACATCAAAATGGAAAATTAGTATAAGCATTCACATAATAAAATCCACTAATCCAATCATAACTGCACAACTGCTACATTCTGTTACAGTCTAGAAAACAAGATGTGTATCCCATGAAGCAGTCACAGCGGGCAATATTTCAAAATAATTTCCACCACTTTGTATGTTAGAATGCCTAATTATGAGCAACCTTATATTCTAAGCATCACATCTTATCTCCGGAAATTAAAGGAGGCATTTGAAAAAGGTAAAGGAAGACAAACTTTTTGAGCAATTAGTTCCATTTTACCTAAGAACTTCTAAAATGCAGAATCTCTGCTAATAAATATTACACATGATCAGTTTTGAAGTCTTTCATTACATTTGTTTACCATTTAAGACACATTTGCTGCAGTTTAGCCCCAAAGAAATATTGTTTAGCATAGTGGAGGCTGCTAGAAATGCTACTAAACCAATACCACATCCACTACAACATCTTGCCATGGCAGAACTGCTCTGAGTTACATGCCTTCAGATTTAAATTTCCAAAGTGAATGTTGTGCACTATTTCTATTGTGAGGTTTTTCCATAGCCTAATAAGTTATCTCAGCCACAAGAAGTGTTGCTCATATTCAGCCCTTTCTTAATACTGTCTCACTGCTCCCAGGTCCATCCAACATTAACGTCATCCTTCCCTTCTGCTTGGTCAGCAATTCAGATGCATTTAGATAGCCCTGGTCACTGGCCCCTTCATCACTGACACCACCACCACCAAGGATGAAATCCTGTTAAAGCCATGAGTGTGTGACCTGTGTAAGGAGTTAGGGAGGGCTCCTATGGGTCTGGTTGTGTTTTAAAGCTTCAGGTCATGTGCAGGCTACATGAAGGGCTGCTTTCTCCCCTGGGTCATGCTCATGCTCTGCAGAACATTGTGTCCCACTTTCCCACCTCTGCCTGTTATGAACCGTGGTGAAGGACAACATCCAATACCTGACACATCTGAGAGTAGTATTTTTGCTCCTCCTCCAGCTCTGCCCTGCACACCTCTGGCTTTCATTCCCTTTGGGAAGAGTTGGGACAATGGCAGTCAGTGGCTTCTACCATTACCTGTAACATCTGGAATATTAAAAATAATCATTGTTGCAAGAGATAGTGAAGATGAAAAACGATACGTGCTAGAGGTAACCATTAATAGGTTTATTATAATTTCTTAGGTGTGACTTTCTGGGTTAGGACATTCGATCCCAATATCAATAGCTTCTCTGTCCCCAGGGAAAAAACTTAATGCTTTTGCTTTCTGAACTAGTCACTATTTATAATATGCGTACCCTTTATTACAATCATTTATTTTTTTCAACATTTTATGAAGTGTGCTTATTAAATGAAATGGTAAGTCTGGCACTGGCAAGTCTCTTGTGCACTTTTTTTTGCATTTCCTTTCTTTTGGCAGGTCCATGGAAAGGGAGTAGGTTTCTGTGGGCTGTGCATGCTTTTCCACCCTTTTTCGGGATTTGTCACATCTCCTGGAAGGCCTTATAACTCACAAAACATGATTTTATATCCCAGCAATTTGCCAAGTCTTGTCAAATCCTAACATTTTTGTTGGCAACTATTTGCATCTCTCGGCTGAAAGGGAGTAACTTAGATCATCCAGTCACAATGCTGTTCTTTGGATACCTTTTGATGGTCAAAGTGTTAGTTTTGATACATGGTTTAATCTCCGCTTGTAAGGGGCTGTCCACTATATTTCATGTCCTCACTCAGTGAATCTTTTGCAATGTGGACATTCTGCTTCATCAGCTGATTTTCCAGTTTTACACGTCTGCACTTACAGTCCCACTTCTCTCTGAAGAAAAATGAATGATCTGAGGAAAAAATACCTTAAAAATTAAACAGAGGCAATATTTCTTGCTTCTTTCCTATACAGTTCCTTTATTAGGTACTGTTGCGGTGACCTCTACCATACTGTAAGGCAGACGAAACAATGAGCTGATCAGCTATTTACTTTTCTGGAAAATGTTTTTTCATCCTGTTTATTTTTGATTTGTGCCTGTCACTTTAGCGCAACAGCCACAAAACTTCAGCTCTTGGGGTGTGGAATCGCAGTTATTTAAATCTTTAGGATAGGAATAAGTTTTAAGACAAGCTATTATTCATTACAGCTTGTTCAAACTGCTCTGAGCGAGAGAATTTTTTATGGTTTTAAATGCCTAAAAAATAAAATAATTCTCATCTTTCACTGCACACAATTAGTGGTGACAAAACTAAGAGGATATGGGGTTTCCTCAGGTAGGATCTGTGAAGACAGTATTTATTGTTTTTGGTTACTAGCTCCAATAGAAGTGAGAAATTTTAATAATAAGCAGCGCAACAGATGTTAGATCGCTACGTCTACTCCTGCCATATGCTCTTTGTTATGAGTCATTCTGGATGCCATCCATCCCCGTACCAGCGCTTGCTGGAAGCATCAATCTGTAGCAGGGAGAGCAAACCCAGGCATATGCACAGGAACAGCTGGGGGGGTCTGCCTATCTCCTCAGCTCGTTCAGAAGCGGGGGGTGCAAGAGCCGGACTGCGTTTACATTCACCGCCATCTATACATGACCCAGGCTGTGCTGGGCCCTGCTTAATTGGTACACAGCAAATGAGGAATCCACTTCTGGCAGTTATTTTTAGTTGTTCCTTGTGACACCTCGGGATAGCAGTAGAGCCTGACCTCCCTCTGAAATGAAGCACTCTTTGCCCTTTAGCACGGAGTTGCTTAAATTCATTTCAAGCATGAATGTATTCACCAGCCTCTGTCCGTGTCATATTTTCAAGGGAAAATTAGGATGGTACATAGTCACACTTAGTCATACAAGGAGCCTGTGGTTAAATTTGTACCCCAGATGGATTCTGTCCTTTTTTCTTTCTGTTTGAAAGCAAACACCCTGCCTTTTCATGCACTAGTGCAGTCTTGTGTAGCAGTGGTAGGGGAGAGGAACAGATGCCAGAGGAGCTGGAGGAATAGAAAGGACAGGCTGCTGCTACCTCTGACAAGAATCATCTCGGGAGATCGTGGGTAAGGGACAGTAAAAGCAACTTTCGCTGGAAAGCAACCATGAGTTTTTCTTTCAGTTTGAGGAAAACCTCACTAGCTGTTAAAAACCAAGCTATGCACTTTAAAATTGGGAGTTACTTCAGCGATGAATCCCTGATGATAAGTGCAAGCATTGAACTGTCTTTCCTTCTCTCTGTGTGTCTTCTTTCCTTAAGCCTCCTCCCACCCCAAGGGGGGAGGGGAAAAAAAAAAAAAAAAAAAGTCTATTTTCAGCTATGGAGACATGTCTCTAGCTGCTCAGTGAGAATTAGTAATTGAGATGTTCATCTGGTCAGAGCGAGCAAATTGGAAATCCCCGCGTACCTTTGCCATGCGAGGGCAGAGCCGGCTGGGCACGCAGCAGGAGGCGGGCAGCCCCAGTTGTCCCCAGGTCCCCAGGACTCCAGCATTCCGGCGCACAAGAAGAAGAAGGAAGCTGTTGTGCAGCAGAGGGGAAATGGGAAGTAATTTACTTTAAAGGATTTCATGCTTTGCTCCAGAAAACTGGCTAAAATTCTGATCTGCTTTTGAGAGGAAATCTCAAGATACTGCCATGGTAGCAATATTTTTGGTCGCTTAAAGTAGCTTACTGAGGACACAACCAGCTTTAGTTCCTTGACATATGTCTAAACTTCAGTGAAAGTGAGTCATATCTAGATTAATTTTTTTTTAATTTTTTTTGGTGGCAAATCTAATTTTTACTGCCTTGCGCCCCGCTGTGCTGGTTGCACTGCGTTGCAATCCGATCCCTGGAGGTGCTGAGTGGTTCTCTCAGCACCTACCCATCAGCGTGGCCTCTGCACTCAATCCTGCGCTGTACTTGACTGCATAAGGCCTCCGGTGCTTTACGTACAAGAGAAACACCATCACGTCAGAGAACTGTTCACATACTGACATACAGTCCTGGTTCTGAGCGTGTTTCAGAACGATGCAGGGTACCTGTGCACCCTTAAAAGTCAGAAATGGCTTGGTCCAGAGAAATATTTCTAATTAATTTAATAGAATACGTATTATAAGCATGGTGACTACTTTTTTCTTCCTATCAGACTCAATTGTACCGAATTTTCTATTAGGTTAGGGAATGTTACACTTTAACAATTCTCTCTGTGTGTGTATTAGATTTGAAATGTTTATTTTGGTATATGATCCAGAGATTTCACCCTCTGCATCCCTCTCACACTGTGCTGAAGCCAAACAATGAAGCTCGTTCTTTTAAAGTCACAATCTCCGTAGTGTTATTTGCAGCATAGCTTTGTAATAGAGAGAGATCAGTCTCCTAAACAGTCACCCCTTTTTTTTGCACAGGCACCAAATGGGTTATTTTTCAATGAGAGGTACATTTGCAGAAGACTCTTTTGCCAGAAAATGCCTGTCTGTTAAAACAAGGGTTTTTTTCCTATGAATAAGCAGCATTTGGAGGCAATGTTTACCAAGTCCAAGACGCATTTTTTTAGAGAAAGACTGTATAATAGCAAATGCATATGGCTTTATTACTGTAAATTAAACTGCCATTTGGGTGAGTTATTGCAAATATGCAACCCAAAGGTAAAAGCTCGTCTGGATGATTATGTATGTATGTATGTATTTACACATCACGTTTTTGGTTCTTGTTTTGGCAATCTAGGCTGGATGGTTAATGTGGATATTTCCCACCCTGGCACTGGGACATGTTCCCCCCTTGTGGCAACAGCACATATGGAATTTTACGAGTCTGCTCTGTCTCTTCACTAACGGGCTTCACCTTTTACCTCCAAGAGCTGAGGATCTTAATTTTAAATCCAGGGTTTACAGGTTCAGATCTTGCAGGCAACCTAGCCAGAGGTGTTCTTACACGGACCCAAAACTAGTAACAGAAAAGCCAAGTAAAGAATCATGATTTTACCCATGCTGTGCTTCTTCTTCCACCTTTACTGGATACCAGTATCTCTTTCCAGTTTTTGTGATAATAGGTGAATCAAAATAATTCACAAAGAGAAATGTGCTTTTTCCCAGAGACAGTGGTGTATTTAAGTGTATTTTTATGGTAGATGAGGGTTTGGTGTGTCATCTTTGAAAATATGGGCAAAGGGATTATTTCTTTGATCCAACAAAAACAGCCACAGAAAGAAAAGGATGCAAAATTCAGGGTGTTGCGAGTTCACTCTCAGAGTTAAGCTGTGGTCTCTCTGTTTTACTATTGCCAAGAATGCACGCCAAGTCATTGAGGTTGACCACGTTTTATTACCTCTGTTTTTGCTATTCTACCTTATTCCTGAGACAAGTGGGAAAATTGTGTCTGAAACTGTCTTTAAACCCTGGACTTCTAGATTGTACATCTTTAATGAATACTGGATGTGTTCCACTACTGTGCGCTGCTGTCTGGGCCTCGGCTTATTAGATACTGTTTCCAAATCCATAATTATAACCAGGTTTGTGATGGGTCACATGCCTTTGTATACAAAAATTTCTGTCATCCCGCTAGAGCTGCTATTTCAGAGGAAATCAACTAATTCAAAACTAGCATTTGAATACTTTTAGCTTTACTTTTTTTGGCCTTCCCTACCCAAGGTGTGAAAAATGGCAATTTCTATATTTCTGGGAAATTAATTTTCAGGGTTGACTTTGGGCCAGTAACCTGAAGTGCTAACATAGTCCATATGTCTGACTAGTAAAGGTTGACTGAAAAGTATGAAAGTTCTAGTGAAAGTCCATTTTTCCTGCTCCTTTCAGTAAATTGCAGGATTCCATTATACTGACGATAACCCATGGTTATTCACATTTGAGCACTGATCCCCAGTGAAGCTGGGATGAAGGTAAAATGCATGGAATTTGTTCTCTATGGGTGCTGCTTTTCATGCAGAGCAAAAGCTCTGTATTTATATTTGTTCTCCCATGGCATTTGTCATCTTTCTGCCCCTCTCTTAAGACTATAATTCCCGCCTGATATTGTCTTTTTAAACTACCTCTCATTTTAATGTGTTTTGTGTTTTCTTAACATAAATGCTGTCATGCAGCTCTTCTACTTCCTTTATTGAGAAAACAGTAATACTCATATGATGGTGAAAAAAAATTGAGAGGGAGGGAGAGACAGAGAAAGGAAACAGAAATCATAACCAAAAAGTTCGCACTGATTATTGAAATAGTCAGTGTTCCCTTGGGCTGTGGGGAAGGGAAAGGCGCTTTTACAGTGTCTTGGAATATTTCTCTTCTGTGCAATTCTGACTTTTCACCATATATTCATGCTACGGTGAGAGAGGGGAAGAAAAGAAAAAGGACTTGGAGGTTTTACAGTAAGTTCTTTTCATTATCTTTCATAATGACACTTGCTAGTCACAAGACCCAGGGAATATTAATGTTCCGGGTTTTAAAACTATGTTTCTTGATACTCCTGTGTAAAACTATTTAACAAGCGCATTATTTTAGTACTAACAGTTTCAACTCCTCTGCGAAAATTTTGTAGCTTAAAATGTACGGTGTCACAGTGACAAGATGTGGAGTCATCACAATGTTTAGTACCGTGTTATTACTAGTAGGAAATGTCTATGTATTTGTAGAAGGCTTCAAAAGCCAGTTTTCAGTGAGATATTTAAAGACAGAAAGGAGACAAATAAAAACAGTGAAAGAATTCAGTGAATAGCTTCTGTACAGTCAGGAGGGACTCCATGCAAGTATGGAGAATTTCCCTGGGCTAGAAACCCAAATCATAATCAGAGGGCTGCAATATTTTAAGAAATTCTGCCTATCAGAGTCTGCTTTTTTCTTTCTGAGCTGGCTCGGGTTCAAATTAAATTGAAATCAATTGTAAGACTCATATTTATTTCTATGGATTTTGGATCTGCTGAAGACAAGTCACTGGCAAAAGTTCTTTCAGATTTCAGAGCACATAGAGAGGCGATGCCGCGGCGGCGGCTGCAGAGCTGAGCTGTGGGCAGTCGGCAGGGCAGAATCAGGCCCGGAGGTGGAGAGGGGAAGGATGCAGCAGCTTTCTCCTCCACAGCAAGGTATTAGGTACTGTTTGAAAAATCGACTGTATTTCTCTAAGAAACTAAAAATTGCACCATAAAAATGTTGTTCAATATTAAGGTACAAGTAGCAATAAATTACTGAGCTCCCTTTACCAAAAAATAATACAAAGGCTTCCCCCTACGACTGCCAGATGACTACCTGAATTTGCAATTGTAGCACATTTCTCCTCTAAAACTGCTACCAATCTTTTGAATACAAGCAATAACTACATATGGACATGTTTAGCAAATCAGAAAAAAAAGATTGATTGCAGGGAAATGTTTTGTTTCCAATTATTTCCTCTGTAAAAGCTAGAATTCCAGATAAACAGAGCAACAAAATCCCACTGGTTTATCTGCAAGTATACTCTGCTTTAGAAATGCTATTAAAACTCACCTAGCAGAGAAAACTGAAAACAAAAATATTTTCGTATTGATCTGCTTTAGGGTTAGATTTAAGCATTTTGGGGTGGAGTGCCATTGTGAGTAAAATATTTAGTGCTGCTTCCATCACAACTCTACATTTTAGCTTTATTTTTTTATTCTCTATCCTATTAAATGAACTTGATTTTTCATACTGACAATATATAAGACTTATTTCTTGTGTCCAGTATATACAGCACTTGCTAAATCAGCTCCTGGTGGACCAGCTAATTTTAACAGGAGACACGAAGAGATACACCATTACTTATTATTTCTAATGTGTTCCTTAATATGAAACTTGTCATTTTCAGCTGTGATGCTGAGTCAGCAGTAGGTTTATTTCCAGAATTACTAAAACAACTTTCCTCCCAGAGTAGCAAGGGACCCATGATTCACTGGTAGAGAGCAGCGAAACAGAAAGAGGCCTTTTTCCATCTTTTAATATTGAAAAATAAACTAGTAAGAGTTCATAAAACAGTCCTGGGGAACTTCTGAGAGACAAAAAAGTGGCAACAGATCTCGTATTTCACAGATTGAACACAACCATATTTAATTTGGGTTGCATCTTAATTACTTACGTTATTTTACACATGCTGCAAAACAAGATTTAGAGGGATCACTTTTTATTTGCCTATACCTACTTCACATATGTCAGAATCAATCACTTTTTTGGACAGATGTTTTCTTACTCATATGCCACAGTGAAGTGACATTTTGTACGTGTAAACTTTCATTTGGTTCACAGCATTTAATGACTGCTCTTTCCCATCCCCAAGTTTTTGGAAACATTCAAATGCTAAGTCCCAGATTCAGATATTTAGAGAGGGCTGTTTTAAAAAATACTAGACCACATTTAATTCAAATGGGGACATTTTTTACTTAGGATATTTTTTTTCAGGGAGGGGCGGGTGTTCTTGCTTTTCTGCAGATTAAATATCTTTGTTTCCATCATCATCAACAATATTTTAATAAAGAGCAGAGGAATGCATGTTACTCCTCAGCTAATAAATCAGCACAAGAGTTTTGCTAAGATAGTTCTATATTGATAAGCTGTAGTGCAGACTGGAACAAATATAAGCACATATGCACATAGATTGTATGTACAAAAGCCCCAAATTTGTAAGCTGTCATAAGAAAGGACTGGTTTTTTTCTACTGTCATGATTCTCAGCTAAGAGTAACCACAGCACCTTTCCTGGGCACCTCAAACCCTTTCTGAACCCAGGAGAAAGCTGTAACAAGAAGCTCTCCCTTAAAGGGAATATAATCATGTGGAACAGCATCTCCACCAGCAACTTTTCATAGACAAACTGCTATCGCCAGCCAGCAGGAGGTCATAGAAGCCTACCTTTGCTAATGCTTTTAGGTATCACCAGCATCTCTCACAAACGATTCCCAAATTGCACTGATGGATTAGCTTCTTCTTACCCTGTGTCCATCTTAATATTATTGGAGCTCTGTGACATCTGAGGCATGGCACACTGAGGGCACATGCTGTCCTTGAGCTAGGGATGGAGTGAAGAGGCTCAGACTTCGTGGCTTCAGCCATTCCTCTCAGATCACACACAGTTTGTGCCTGTGAAACTCCAGAGAGGCAGCTGCTCTCAGAGCTGCCCTGTTCAGGACAGGCACGAAGCCCTTCAGCCATGTGCGACATGTGCAAGACACATACGATCCTTGCCGTGCTCTCCTCCAGCACTCTCTCTGCTTGGAGGATGCAACTGGGGACAGAAGCAGCTGACGCTAGAGGAGAGAAAAGCCACCGATGAATGCCCAGCTTCACAACACCCTCTTGTTTGCCATCCCTTCCCACTGGCTCCTCACAGCCCCTTTCACCAGGGCTTTGTCATGACTTTCCATACCCACACTCAGCTGGAGTATTTCCACACTTAGTAGCCAGACCCTCACAGTCAGAAAAGACCTTCAGGCTTCTCTTCACATCCAGAACAAAATGCAGCACCGAATTTGGACTCAGCCATCTCTCAGAAACAGCACACTTCAGATTTTTCTTATCCTCAAAATCGCTTTATAGAATTAAGTCCATCCCCTAACCACTGTAGAAAAAAAGAGCAACTGTCATGCATCTTGAATATTAGGGAGCTGTCAGAGCAAAGGAGGGGACATCTATCTTTAAAGCTGTTCTTTGTAGAGTGTTTCTGCATTCCCCATCCAAAGCAGCGTCACTGGTGCACCTCCACTAGGGAAGGATATTTTCTACGCCCGTATTAACAAACCGCTGGAGTCAGGATAATCTGTAGCCCTCGTGTTTATGCAGTACAAGTTAAAAATGATGGAGTAATCAAGCATGGGGTTTGATCTATAATTTGAGCAAACATTTCAAACCACCTTCCTTAATTGGGACTTGGCCTCATGTTAATTGATTTAAGGTAAGTGACCCTATTGAGCAGCACAGGTTGCTAATGCACAGAAGACAGCGGGGTTGCAGGCAGGCAGGGTGTAGTAGCTTAAGAAATTATTAACCACTGACTGATTGCTTTTATTGGCTAGGCACGTGGGGAAGATGGCCGTCACACTGCACACTCTCCTCTATGGCTATTTATGTCAGATATAAATTACTCAGTGCTAATGTACGCTGCCCACGCCAAGGAAAGCAACAGCACAGACACAATTTTGTTCATGTGACTAATTTGAATTTGTAACCAGTGCTGCTTCTTTGCCTCTTTTTTTTAATGGGTGATGTTAATGTCTCCTCCTCACTCATTGCAGAGTAAGAGTAAGTGAAAAAAGGTTTGGTTTTCTCACAAGCCTATTACGTGATGTAGCCTTCCATAGTTTTATTTGTATAAATATGCTTTCTTACTCCGATTTTATGTTTTATTTTTTGAGCTTATAAGATTTAGTGGCAGGACAGGGTTTTACTGTGCATACGCACAAGGTGTTCAGGGTTGTAATGCATACTATTATAAGCTGAATAAAAATGTATCACTGTGCCCATTCCTTGCATGTTTATCAACTACACGTTTTGCACAGAGAGTTTTGTTATACATTCACACAGTGTTCTCCTCTGTCATCTTCCCCTTCTGACAGTCCATTGTTTACACACTTAAACAATACATTAGTAGAGGTTCAGAAAGAAAACAGTTAGACATTCGCTGTTATCTCAGGATATTGTGTTCAATAGTGCCTCTAGTGCACTGGGGTCCCTAATCAATGTAAATATTGTTTAAGATGAACATTACAGTGGGCATACCATGGAGCCAGACCACCAGCAGAGCATTAAACAAGGACAGATGTGAATGCCAGGATAAAAATGAAGACATTCCTGAAGTGTAAGTATGTTACTTATATCTGTTTATAGGAAATGGTCATGAAAAAGAACAAAAACAACAAAAAAAAAACCAACCCAAACCAAAAACTTCTGGGAAATAGGAATGCCAAATAAAGTCATTATGTTGAGATACTGCAGTTGTATGTTTGCTAAAATAGCTAACTGAAAGTGCATGATATCCTGGTATCTTGAATAATTACGATCTTATAAAGTTAATCCTGTATGAATGTTGTTAATAGCTTTACAAAGGTTTAATCACTTTGGTGGTTATCTGCACAGGAGCAAAATGCATGTTTTTATTTTATACACATGGTTTTCTCTCAGAGGTAGTATCTTTTATAAGACTGGAGGATCTAATTAGGATAACAGACAAATAGAATTACACTGTCTCGCAAGTCATTGAAGGAGAAGCAGTGAGAGAGATAAACCTCTTCTAGTTCTAATAATTTATAAAGATAATCTGATTCCTGCTTCTTGCTTAGTGGACTCATGTTGATTAATTCACTAGGTGCCAATTTCCATGAGCAACCATACAGCATGTTTCCTACTGACATTTAAACACCAGTTTGTTCCTTGCTGGCTTTGTAGTCAGGCTGCTCTCTACACTGCCCTGATTTGAAGATTATTCATGACATTTGCAAGGGATTTGGAGCCCCCATCACACTGACTATTCATGGTACTTGTACACAAAGTGCCTGGGCACATTGCAAGGCACAGGGGAGGCGGGGAGGCGGTGGTGCCTGCTGCTCTAGAGCTGGCAATGGCACAGGCTGACTCATGTGGGGCAAGCAGGGGCAGGGGTCCCCTCTGGGGGGGGTAGGCAGGATGGGCATCTCTCCTGGGGTAGGCAGACAGGGTTGGGGATCCCCTTTGGAGGAGGGCAGGGCCAGGGAAGGAAGTCCTTCAGGAGAAGTGGGGGGGGGGGGCATGTTGACTGATAGGGTGGATTGGAAATAGGACTGCCATTCTTTCTCAGGGGTGCCAAGGAGGATGCAGCCCTCTCCATTTGCTATGGAGAACAGGATCTCAGATGTTCTCATGAGACTGAGATGTATTTTCAGAGTGTTCAGTCCTCAACAGCACCCAGAGCTGGAAGGTCTCAGCCCCTAACTGGCCACTGAGACATGAAACATCTACTACGTGGGAGTCTCTTAGAAGTCCTTGGCCCAAAACTTGTGGCTTTGATCTGTATATCTGTGAATCCAACAGACAAAGTTAAAACAAGCCACAATGTTTGATAGCTGGATGGATATCAGGTTGTCATTACTGCAGGGTTCTTGGTAGGAGTCTGATTTAACTTCACTATTGATTTCTCAAATAGCGATGGCAGAGAATCTGTTGGAACTAGCATATTGGATTACTGTCTAAGCCAACAATGATTTAGGACTGAGTTGATTAAACAATATGGTTTGGGATAGGTCAGCAGACTTTATTGTTCATTGTTTTTCATTTTGTAGTAAAATCAGCTACGACAGCAGTCTTCTAAAACGTGATTAGCACAAACACTATTGTTGTTTGACATGGTACATCAGATGTAATGATTTCCATCCCAGATCTACAGCTTTGCTTTTTTACATTCTTGATTGCATAATTGAAAGCAGCAGCTTTATCTTTCTTCTACCTTTGGTGGAAGTCATTCAATAAATAGTACCAATTACATTACAGCTTAGAAAGAGTCTGATGTAAAAGGCACTGCATTTCACTAGCTCTTGCCAATGCAATAATACTCTGTACTGAACCAAGGCATTACATTTACTTTTAAGAAAACAACTGGAAGTATGCAGAGTGCGTGTCAATATTGAAAGCACTATGTAGGCTGCAGAAAAATCACTTAATGCCTGAGTTATCCTGTATTCTGTATCACCCTGCTGGGTGGTTATTCATGTCAAGTATAGGGTTTAATATTAAGAGCAGTCACTGTACTAAAAGGAAAAATATGTTTACCGCTTTCAGAATTTATTTTGCATTTGCTCAAAAACCTACTCCTACTAACATGGGTTGTTTTGCCAAATTTAGGGAAAGTAGGACTGAACCCTGAAAATGACTCACTGTCAGAAAAATACACCCCTTTCCTGAAAAACACATACTTATGATTGGCCATATGCATGTGAATATTTCCATGACTACAGAGGATATTGATTGGTCCCTGTGGGACTACTCGTGTATAAATGCTTGAAGGATCAAGTTCTAATTTTGCGCAATATCAGACCTAATTGCTGTAGATACTATTGACAAAAACTGGAGGTTGTCTCCTAGTTGTAGTAGCTGAGGATGTTCTATGATTTTTTTTCATTAGGTGATTTATTACACGTTCACTTTTTTAGAACAGTCCAAATACGGTCAGTAACTATTTATTCAATTAAACAAGTATGAAAAATGTGTTATGCTGCCAGTTTGAAACATATTCCTAATAGCTAGTTTTATATATGATAGACCATGAGGAAGCTGTCATCAGAATAATACTGTGACTTTTTATACATTCTCTACATTTCTTTTTACTTAATAGACTGTTTAATAACACTGTAGTCAAAACCGAACAATAGAGATTAACAATTTGATGTAAGAATACTTCAAGGTAAAAATTAAACATATATAACATTCCACCTAGTGATATACTATGGAAAGCTCTCAGGCATAAAGAAGAGTTTAAGAACTGCTTTAGAAAATCAACACATAGAGAGAACATGTGAAGGCTGTGTGCTGTGAAATGTAGCACCACACAAGTTTTTCCTTTTTATGGGAAAGGTACTGTATAGAACACGACAAAAAACAACAATAAAACACAACAAAAAAATAACACCAAAAAAAGGGCACCCAAAAAAAAACCAACCAAAACTTTCAAAACTGTTATTTCAAGGAACTCCTTAGAGCTAAAAGAGAGATCAAAAAGTGACCTAACCATAAAATACCAAATCGTGTGAGGGGGAGATACATCTTACTTATTTTTTTCTCAGCTATTCTTGCAAGTGAAGATTTCTGTGTTGTATACATGGCACGAAACAGAAATGTCATATTTTTCCTTAATGCTCTTGATTTACTGGGCTCATAAAATATAAAACAATAAGTTATTCTTGATAGGGACTCATTCTACCACTAATGCATGCAGGCTGTTTTTTGTCTTAATGTGAGAGAACCTCACTTGGTCTATTTGTAAACTAGTAGAAATGTTGCCTACAAAAGGGAGAAATAATTGTGTAAGAATTTTGCAGCATCGGTTGCTAGATTAACAGCTCTCAGGTTGCATTTGTTGTTTCAGCATGATCCCTTGAAAACACATTAACAAGGAAAGAATGAGGAATCAGAGAAAGTCCATTCCAAAAGCATCCCTGTGCAGGTGGGAGGACAATTCCAGCTCCTGCACAAGTGTCGTTGCTGCTGTTTGCAGCATCAGCCAAAGCTTAATTTCTCCTCTGTGGCCAACAGCTCCGGCTCAGCGGGCATCAGCATGCAGGTACGGCTCTGCTTCCCCGGTCCCTCCCCACCAGGACACACCAGCCCAGCAGCCACTGCCTGTGTCCTGCACCAGCCTCCCTCACCCAGCACTGCCCAAACATGCTCCCCGCCTCCCACGGGCACCCCGACAAATAGCCAAGAAAATCTCTTTCTCTTGAATCAACAGCGAAAAGCCACTGAGCTCCATGGGGATGGAAGCGGCTCCGACTGTGGCGTTTGGCTTTGCAGCCACTTCCAGTAGGCAGCGCAGGTCCTCTGGCAGCAGGAGCCAGCTGATACACTAAACCACGCTCAAGTAGTGTTTAGAGAAATAGTAATTACTAACATCCTCTCTCAGTCAAGCCGACACTAACCAGGCCTACTGCTAGGTGTGTGTATATACATACTCGCGCTCAATAGATAAATAGATACGTGCATAAACCCCAGGAAAAATATCTCTCGGTAAGGTGACGAGGTCTTACTTTAAATCAAGTACTTGACACTAATAAAAACAATGTATTCGGCCATAAGATCCCGGCGTACTGACTGGCTACGAGGCGAGACAATATTCAGCACAGGCCTTTACTTTCTGCACTCTCTGGGGTTTTTTCTATGCCACAAGTGTCCTTTGCATCTTCCCAGGCGTTTGTAAACAGACTTAAAAATGCAAGCTTATTGTATTGTTTGCTTAATATGAATATAATCAAAGGGAATATGGTGGAAATTTGGCAGGAATTGCACGTGTTCACTTTCTGTCATTTTAAAATGACCCAAAATGCTGACAATTTTATTTAAAACTATCTGTCATTACTTCCTCCGCTCTCAAAAGGGATTTTAATACACAAACTGCTTTGTCTGGTATTTTTTAAAGAACTGCAAGTGGAGGGTAAAAATTGTCAAAGGTATCCACGTGGCTTGGGAGATCACCAAACTGATTAAGGTTCAAAGTAACTTTTGTAGAGAGGTAAAGGCTCATTAATTACTTAGATGTTTTGAAAATTTTATCTAATGCTCTTACCAATGAATTTTCCTATGATTTTTTAAAGACTACCAGTCAAATCAGCAGCAAGTAAATCACCATATCTTAATAGCAGGCAAATGTTAATTTATAATAAATACATGAGTATATAACAAAATACCATCTGATGATTTGATGATGTAATCAAATAGTAATTAGGGGAAAAAAATCTCACTAGGCCATCTTAGTGCCTGCAGCTATTTGTTGTTATTCTTATTAGTAGAAGAATCGAGTACTGGCAGTTAATATAAACCATGTGCAAACAAATTGTTGATAGCTACCTTAGAGATACCATCAACAGACCTGTGTATCTAGAATTTGTTTCTGGCAGCATTTGTTAGAATATTGATTTCTGTAGAGGAAGAACTGTGAATGATTCTACAGAGACAGAATTAATTTAAAAACCACGTCTGACAGAAAATATCTTGTTTTCTGTGAACTTGATTTTGCTCTCACTCAATATTCAATCCCAAAAGATGTCAAACAGCCAATCTCCATTTCAGCAAAATACTTAAATTCAGATTTTGCTTTAATCCTATCAGTTTTACTGAAACCGTGCATTTACCAATGTCCAGAGAAACTTCAGCAGAGCTACAGGTTAAAAGTGAAGAACTCAGCATTCACAGCAATTTGCTGAGAGCAGGGTATGAGCCCTGCTTTATAATTAGCAACCAAGTTAATTCCAGTCAAAAAGAACTAGGAAGCAGTATTTTTCTCCTGTCTTTCTTTGGATATTTCTTTATGTTTCCAGTAACATTTTTAGAACCTATTCCTGCAAATATTTTTCTGCATGAGTAATTCAACTCCTCTGATAAATACTATTGAATTCACTAGGGGTAGATTCAAAAGCAAATTTACTTATCTGGGCAAATGCATGCAAGACAGGGCTGTTAGGCAGCTCCCCATGACAGTAGAGAAGAGAAAAATATGCCTGTGGGACTAAGGCCTGGAGGATTGGGCCCATAGCCAGTGACATTGTAATATTTTTTTTTAATAATGAGGAAAACCCACGCATGAGTGAAACCATATGGAAAACTGAGTTAAGGTGAGTAGGTTTTAAATAATGCTTATTTATCATTTTGAAAGAAAAAAATGCTGTTCCTGCCTATTGCATTTTAAACTTTAAATGTAGGGACTAATTCTCTGGCCAAAATTCTTCTCCTTGTCAGGGGGAAAATTATCTGCTTAGATTGCTGCAGGATCAGGCCCTGAAAAGTCGTTACAAGCTTATTGGCAAAGCTCGCTCACTTCCACCTCGCTCTGGGTTTCTGGTTTTCCTATCCCTGCACAGGAAGAAAATGAAAAGTTAAGCTAAAATACATTAACTAATATCAGTTTATTAATTGGAGAATTCAACTTATCCTTTTTGCTGTTCATCTGAAATTAATTAAGTGTGTAGAATTACAAGGTGGGTGTACCACAGGCAGCAGTCCAGGCTCAAGTTAATCAAAAGAGCACATGTTGAATGCATAAAATTTAGTTAAGGTTAATCCAGTGAAGATGATCCCTCGCTGGTCCTAATTACTCTAGGTGATAGATTGTGGAATGAGAAAATAGGAAGGAAGGGAAATTTTGTCCTGCTGGTCTACCAGGATTTTCTAATTAAATTTAGTAGGCTATGCACAGGAGCAAATAGTTTCAATTTAAAGAAGACCACACTCCAAGGGTGCTTGTCCAAAATGAGTGTAAGGAACATTGAACTAATATAGTTAGGTATCATACCTTAAAAATAGTAAAGTTAAAGCTGGTTGCTGTGCCTTTACCAGTTTTCATGCTGTCGGGAGCACTACATTGCTCTGAGTGCTTCAGACTTAATGGAAGTGTTTTGTTGGGATTGTGATGTTACTATTTAGCTCTGGACAAAAGGCAACGATGCATTAAAACAGGCCTAGTCTGCTACTTCACTGCCTTCACCTGAGGACCAAATAGCAGTAGGACAGAGCTAATTTGTCATAGGAATATATTGGTGTTGTATTAGCTAAAGCCTTTTCATTTAATCTTCTTTTATTACATCAATCCCAAAGAAAACAAAGGTGTTTCTAGGACCTTTTGATTTCATGTTCTCTGTTCATTACCTTATTAAGTTACTTTTTCTCCTTGCTTGTCCTTTGTTTCAGCTTTCAAGGAAGCTTATGAAAAGCTTTCATTTTCTCCAGGCATATGCATATAAAAGTTGTCAAATAATTTGCCCTATTTTTCAGGTTGGTGATATATCTCTGCTCAAGTGGAGGTATCTGTTTCTGATTTATTAACATTTGATCCCCTAGTTTCCTGCCATTGATCAAAACTAATACTCAGCTCAGCTGATGAGTTTTATATGAAACCTGATATTGCAGGAAGAGAGAAAAGTTAGTACCATTTTTAATATTTTTCTATTTCAAGTTTTCCAGGACCACAACATGCACACAAAACACCTAACAATATTGGGCAGTATGTATTTTTAAACATGTTTCCCTGGGATAAAAATTTTTGGAAGTAAAACAAGTATTTATCAATAGAACAGATGTTTGCTCGGTGTCATTCACATCCTGTAAACTGTATATACATTTACACCCTACCGCCAAAACATGGTTTCACCCTACTACTGACCGTCTGTCTGCCATTCAATCTCTAGTTAAGTCACGGTCAATAAGGTCAACTCTTTGGCAACATCTGTATTTGATCAGTTCACACAAAATAGGAGCCTTCCTAATGCCTGACTACCCTGAAGTATTTTAAGAGGCAGCGTATTACAATAGTTGATTCACCGCTGCTGCAGACTGCACTTGGAAGATTTTGCCTCCTCTGAGGAACTGAAATGTGAAGATTAAAATCCTTTCTAGCAAAATAAATCTCTGAAATGAGCAGGTTTAGCAGTGGCATAGTTTCTAGAATGACAAAAAGCGTTCAGCAGGTTTTTTCCCTGAGTCCCCGGTCCCTCGGTGTAGGGATTTGGGTTTGTGGTAGATTTTAACCCTGTTCTGCACATGGATTATGTTTAAAGCATGTTTAGGATGTTGCAAAGATGAGAAATAAAGTCAGAGGAAAAAACTATCTGCAATTTTACTTCAAGAACCAGAAGTCATGGTAATGCAGCCAATTGTTTCTTGGTGCTTCCATGCTCGGCACAGGCAGAACTCTCAGCAAGTCAGTGTTCTTTCCTCCAGATGGGCAAATGCAAATTCTTCTCTCAAAGAGAGCAAAATATTCTGGGTGGAATCCTGGCCCTGCTGAAGGTGATGGAACACACGCTGGTGAAACTGAGAGAGACAGGATGCAGCCTGATGTTACCACTGCATTATTTCATCGGCATTGGGAGCTATCTTAAAGTGCAAGGTTAGAGATTTGATTCTAAGTGCAGTCGGACTGGTGCCACTTTATTGATGTTCCTGGTTTTAGGGAAAATGAGAATAAAATCTGGCCTCTGGGAATGGGACCATGGGACATGTTCTTTTTTTTCATATTTGCTTTTGGAACAAAACATTTACTGGCCTCTGATGCCCTTATGTTTTGGTATGGCAAGATTTGAGGCTGACTACAGATAATCATACATAGATAAATAATGCCACCAGTGCTCTGATTATACTGGTGGTCTTCCTGGTTATGTTCAACACCAAGGAAAAGAAAGCCTGAACGCTGAAATGTTTTCTTTCTGCTGGGTGCTGGCAAAACTTGCGGGGGGGCAGCAAGAGCACGGCAGCATCCCACCAGCAGCCATGAGGTTTAGAAGGGAGCGGTCCTTAAGCTGGGACTGGGCTGAGCAGTGCCATTGGCAAGGGGTCACCGGGAGCTTTCTGGGACAATCCTAATAAGAGGAATTTTTTTAAAAAGATGTTTATGACAAGGGGTTTGTTCACAAAAGATGAGGTTAAGAAAATAATGGGTTTGTTTGCTTTTTTCAAAAACAATCCCTTTGTTTATTTTCTGTCATGCTGAATATTCAGTGGAAATATTTGACTGGCACCCTGAACAGTTGGGATAAAATTTGAAAGCACCTTGAAGCAGTGATATCGATGAATTATCTGAGTCTGGTTTCTGCTGTCAGGAGCCCTGGAAACCTCAGAGGAAGCTTGCCCTGGGTGCATTTGTTTTGTTTGGTAACTGTTCACAGTGAACTCAAAACCGTACTAAATATTGGGGATGAAGGAACAGCTGATGTGAGCTGCTGGCACACAGAAAATGCAGCAGAAAGTGTAGCTGAGGTCTATCCCTCCCTTTAGTACTACTTGTATAACCCTGGTATAATTTTCTAATAATTATTACAGTGTGTTAAATATACCTTAGGTTTCCCCACCCTATTGTTTTGTTCTGTAAAGCTGCCTTAATGGTTCTGTTTTAAAAATACAATATTACATCTGTTCTGCATTTCTTTACTAGGAGTAACTGGGACATCACTCTACCATGCCTATAAGTTTCAGTAGCACAACATTTTGATCCTTTAAAAGATGAGGGAGGAGTAGCCTGAGATCCTCTTCTGATTAGTTAGAAAAAAACCCAAAGGCTTGCAAATATTTCAGGATTGTCTTGTCAGAGTAAAAGAAATACAGTTTTCTTGACCAGCGATGGACTGTTACTGAAATACAAATAATAAATTAAATCAGGATTGTAATGAAAACTGTGTGAGAAAGCCTTATAACAAATTAGCTGCAGTCAAGACAACTGCCATCAAAGCCAACACCAACCTAAATTTTCACTTCACTAAAACTTGTGCCCAGTTCTGGTCAGGTTCAGCTGGTTGTTGTCTCTGCAACTGATTGCTGTAGCAGGCTCCAAGCCTCAGGGGACACCACCTCCGAGTTGGGAATGTGTGGAAACCAAATGACTCATCACACAAAAGATTTCCTTTAAAACTTATCCCAAAATCAGTAGTCTAAGAAAATAAGGCACTTTTCACTGTATAAAATTCATTGAAGTATTGACAGATCGGCTTCTGAGGTCTCTTTCTTCAAGTACTTACAATCGGGCTTGAATAATTGGTTAAAAAAGTACTGTAAAAGTGAGAAATGCTAAAGAGATACTAATGGAGGCTGGGAAACAGGCAAACTGACAGTTCATGTCACACAGAGGGTATTTTCTGGGTTTTCTTGAACCTTTTCAATAAAGCAGAGAGGGAGAAAAAGGGTTCTGGACAATTTTAATAACAAAGAAAGAAGTCACAGACACTACTACAACTCTGTTTCCAGAGTCCTTATTTCCATACATCTGAAGGAGCTGGAAGCATCAAGGAAAACAGAGGTAATAAATGTGGAAGTGAAGTGATTAAAAATATAGAGCTGGAAAATAACAGTGACATTCATGGGAAAATGTAACCCAGTACACCCAGGGAAATGTAATTTGAAACACAGACATTCAAAGGGAGGGAGAATCCTAGAAAGCAGCAATGCTGAAGGAGACCTCAGGGTCAAATTAGACATGAATTTGCAATACGATCTAACAGCATGACCAGCCAGTGCAGTTGTGCTGTGCAGAGGGAGATGTATCTGGGAACGTGAAGGTCGTTCTCCTTCCTGACGTGGCTCTGACCGCACAGGAGCTGGGTCTCTGGCCACTGGGAAGGAACTGAAAACTGGGGAGAGCTAAGGAAGGAGAGAGTGGACTGACACGGAGTGTCTATGGGCAGAAATGCAATAAAAACACCCACTCAGCACTTTCCTACGGCTTCAGGTGCAGAGTAAGTACCTTTGCATTGGATGTGAAACACCTGGGGGTGACTGCAGTTTGCCTTCTCCCCATGCTCAAAACTGCCTCCGTGTGCACTGCAAGGCACCTCACTGCCCAAGATGTAGAGAGTCAGCAGCTTTGGATCTTGGTGCCCTCAGCTGGCCACTCACCCTAGCTGGGAGCCTGCAGACCCCCATGCTGTGGGAAGGTTTGGCAGGGACCCACAGAAGCTGGCCCTGACAAAGCAAAGGTGCAAATCACAGCTTGGCGGTGCTTGCAGTTCGGTGGGAGGAGGTGCTGCTGCTCTCCTTGCCGAGGATGCGCTCCTGGGCTGAGCAGTCACCAGGAGGATGGAGACCATATGCTGCTTAGCCAGAGGGAGAGGAGATCTCCTACCACTCAGGACCATCAGGCTGGGCTGAGGGCATAAGCTGCCTGGTGCACACTGTCTGCACCGGCATTGCCCCCACAGAGGCAGCAGGAGCCAGGAGCAGCGAGGGACTGTGTGAGCCTGGCCACATGCCATGGCTGAAATGCATTTCACATTGACAATCTGGTTAAACATCATGATCATGAGAAGCAGAAACCAAAATTTGAGACTGCTCCTTTCTACACTCCCCCAATAATTGTTCCATGAATAAACAAGGGGAAAAAAGGTTTAGATTCCTGAGCGAGCATGCAAGCCTGTACCTCTGAGGACAACTGCTGATCAGTTTGCGGCTGTTGATAAACTTTTGGAGCCATATTCTC
>JAVJGJ010000032.1:17890678-17913612 GCA_035590215.1 Microhierax caerulescens
TGATACAAAGACATAAATGAGCATCACTGCGAGAAATGGTGTCACTGGTAGTTCTTTCTGCTTGGCCTTTCACCTAAGACCTAGATCTGCAGATTAAGTGGTTCCTTTGGCTCAGTCCCCTGTGCACTCAGGACTCTTGCCCCACCGTGTCATGGGCAGTTCAGGTCGGCATGGGGGTGCCTGCCTCTCCTGGGGGCTCTGCAGGTTTGCGCTGCCTTGAAATAGTGATCTGTGTTCTGGGTTTTGGGGGTCTCTGGGGAAAACATGTCCTACTAGCCAGGCAGACTAACTGAAATAAACCTTTTTC
The DNA here is from genome assembly GCA_035590215.1 of Microhierax caerulescens. Classification (NCBI taxonomy): domain Eukaryota; kingdom Metazoa; phylum Chordata; class Aves; order Falconiformes; family Falconidae; genus Microhierax; species Microhierax caerulescens. The sequence goes on from JAVJGJ010000032.1 coordinate 17,890,986, forward strand.
TCTCTCTGGACCTACTGAATTGCTTTTCATGGAGCTGGACTTTGGAGGGAGGTGCAGTGACCCACCTGCAGTGAGCATGGGAGCCCAGGGCTGCCCACCCTGGGGGTGGTGGGGACACAGGGTGGGCTCCTGCCACTGACCCAGTGCTGGAGGCACAGTGCAACCCAATGCCTGAGCACAGCCCCACTGTGTTTCCAGCAGCTGATGTGGGGAGCGGGCAGCTCACTCCTTCTGCAGAAGATCCACAGGTGAAAGGTGCTTCGTGAGCTAAAAAATCAATAAACACATGCGGAGTGTCTGAAACTAGTTAGTTTTAGCTACCATCCTAACTGCTGAGCCTCCTGCCGATTCCTGTTCTGTTCCCAGTGCCATCTTCTGCAAATTACCCTGTGTGGACTTCTCTGCCTGTGGCCTTTTGACTTCAATGAGATGCTGCACAGGAAGAAAGGTCATGCTTCACAGAGCCATCGCAAGCCAGGGTGTGAGGGACAGGTCATGAGTGCGACTGACTTTTTTTTCTTCCTTGGTTGCAGGGAACGCAAGAGACTGACACTGTGGAGACCTCGTAATGGACTGGATGTGAGGTATGCTGGAGTTGTCTTACTTCAACACTGTGTTTGTAAGCCAGAGTACTTTTTTTTTGTTCCTGGTATCATCCCAGACACAAACCGTATGCCAAGGAAAGGAACCGTGAAGTTTTTTTAAATAAAAATCTTATAAGCTTTGAGCTACGGTCAAGATTTTCAAGGCCCGAACTGCCAAATCAGGAGTTTTAATATATTCCCTTAAGATTTATATTTTTATTTTGATATACAGCTGTCATTAAGTCACTCGTTCTGCAATAAATACCCTGTTGTGTTTGAAGTATAACCCATGTAGACCACTGCGGGAATGTGGCCACCCCACCACCTCCAGCTCCAGCTCCCTCCAGGCCCCTCATTGCAAGGGGCAAGAATGGTCCCCACATCTCTGCTCCTGCTTTGGGGCCCTGGTGGCTCCAGGGAGGCGTGAGGCATCAGGCACACACTCAATGTCTTTTCTCCCCCAGAACACCTAACCTCAACTCCAAGCTCCTTTACAAAGAGGAGCCTCTATTTTTATTCATAGTTTATTGTTGGGAGCAAAGGACTTTGTGAGAAACACATGGTCAGACAAGATCAGGAGCAAAAGCCAGACACGCTGTGCAGTGGGCCAGGGGTCAGTGTTGGAAGGTGGACTCTCATTAGCTCGCAGGGGGATAAGATACTTACCTTATTTTTATCTTATTGTTGAAGAACTGCCTCCAAATGGTTTACCAGTACTCCTGAACCTTTTCCACACTCTGGGACATTTTATGACAGAGGCATTTGCGGCCTGCCTTCCTACCAGCCATAAGCAAAAGGGGACCTTGCCATGGTCTGTCAGAACCCTGGTGGGGTGACTGTTGTTTGATGTGAATTGCAGCATCAGATACCCACTGGCCAGAGGCAACTGTATGAGGAGAGAGCCTGCCTCCACAGCCAACTTGGGAACGTAAGGACTTTCAGATTTTCTGTTGTTGCTTTTGAACCTGTGTTTGTTCCTTGGTATTTTGCAGTCATGTGATTTTAACTTGAGCATGGAACTGACTCCTTTCTAAAATCTTGCTGACAATATTATTTGATTATTAGGCGTATTGTCACACGATCAATTGCCAGATTTTATCAAATGTTATAAAAAATTAAGTTGGGGGTAATTACATTGCCTAGGTTGTTTGGTCTTCTTAGCGGCCTGTTTTTTCTTTGATTCACTTTTCTTACTGGAGTTCCTCTTTCCTGTGCCAATCCTTCATTTGAATTGTTTAAAGCATTTCACTTATTTGTTTTTTCGCTGTACGTTAGTTCAGGAAACACTGCAGTTCTTGATAGACTGCTTTTTCTGTCTCCAGAGGTTTCATTTGAAAATCAGGAGGAAAATAATCTCCTGCCTTCCTGGTATATTCTGAAAGTACAGACTTTTCAAAGATTACTTAGGATATGCTTTTTATTAATAGGATCAGGAGGGGCAGCCTCCTAATGACTAGAATTTGTGGTTTTATCTGAAAGTATTGTTCTCACTAAAATCTCTCTAACAGCATGCTAAATTATAAAAACATTAATTAGATCATTAGATAAATGGACATTAATCCTCCAGCTATGTGTAATGCACCCTTTGATGTACCCTGCTTAGGAGCTTTAGGTCTGTCCAGCATTTCCTTTTCCCCAAGTCTATTATTTTTTCAATAATTCACGCAGGTATTTTACTGGGTTTCTTCAGTGTTACTGTAGAAGAATAAGGTTCTAGTTGAGTGGAAGTTGCTAAAAGAGCCAGTTTCCAGGGCATGAAACCCTTTCATTTAGAGGGGCAAAGGTCAACTCAACAAGAAGTTGAGTCATGCCAAAAGCAGGACAAGTGTGTCCCCCGGGAGAGAGCAAGCGAGAGTGAGCGGGAGAATGTCGCAGGGAGGAATTCTCCGCCAGGGGAAGGTGATTTGGTCTGGAGGGGGTTGTGGGTACTGATGGATCACCAGAGCCTACTGGATTATCTTAATCAATGCTAATCTTTGGCAAGTGTAGCAATAGTCGTTAAATCATCTCATAACCCTAAAGCAGCTCATATCCAGCTTCTGGGCTAGTGCGTGTTCTCTAATTAAAACCAGGGAAATTTGTTATGCTAGTTACAACAACCTATCATTACCGTATTTTTTCAAATGTCTCCAATCAATAACAGTATCGGAGGTCACACAGATTCCAGTGTGTGCGTTTTGCAATCATTCATATTTTTTGTTGGTTTGTAGTATTAAAGAAAGCACATGTGCAGTGCTTAGCACAAAATTATTAGATGATCAATGGAGAGAAAGAGGAAGGGTGAAATTAATGGGATTTGTTTTTATAAAAACTTTTGAGGGATTTCTGTTTGTTCACCTGGTGCTACTTTACCTTCAACCTGTCAGCATCATCTGAAACAAAGTGCATAAGCATGCGTGCATGCGTGTCTATGTATATATGTGATCAGGAGAAAAAGAACAAGGTGACAGTACTTCATCAGGCTGCATCCTCGAAAGTGCATGCATTATGAAAGAAAAATTATTTCAGAGATTTCACCCACTTTTTTCCTGAGGAATACAGCAATCTAATTATATTATGAACTGAAAAAGCAGAAAACTATATAGTACTACATATTATTTTTATGGCCTTTACACTGCATTTGCACTTAATATGGGTTAATTTACTTGCAAAGGTGAACAATAGAAGCCTCCACATGAAGTAGGCTGTGGCAATATGATTTTTATGAATGTGTTACAAAGCTTTTAAGAAGTGCTGACTGCAGATTGTGAATGTGATTGATGGTTGTGGGTGCAAGATGTGTATTCACAGATAGTGTGAGTAGCTGATTATACATTCTCTTTTCCTGCAGTGTGGGCTGTTTCCCTGGGACATGTCGCTGTTGGAGAGGTTTCTCTTGGGGAAAGGCCTCTAAGATAGCTCAGAAAACTGGATCAGAGCTTGGTGATGGGAAATTGCTGAAAGATAATCATAGACCATGACCTCAAGTTTTGACAGTACCTTTAGACATCTTATACCACAGGTTTAATTGGGAGGTTTATTTTGTTTCCTTTAATCACCCAAAAGTGTGAATGCTCATTCTGCAGTTTATGTGACTAGACCAATACTGCCTTGGTCTGGATATCCATCCTAAAATGCCATGGAAACAGACTTTCTTGTGATATTTTTTTTGTCATAGCCCGTTCTGCCTCAAGTTGTCTCATCTCGCAGTCAGCCATCATAACCAGCCAGTCAGTTGTTATTAAAACAAAGAACTCTCCTCTTTTAGTTCAAACACCAACCATATCGCCTGGTAACATTCAGCAGACTTCGAGCTATAACCTGCCAGTGCATTCCTGTTGTGTAATGCATTCACACATTCCCAGCAGATTTTAATTTACTCTAGCAATGCCTAGACTAATTCACACACGGCATATTGTAATGCAAATGGAATGGTTAAAATAGATCACACATCTCTCTTCCATCTCAATTTCAGTCTAATGTATCATTGCAGCTTATTCTGTAAACTGTTGAAGCCATCTTCATTCAACTGTAAACTAAAGAGACTAGATGTCTATCAGACAAAACCAAAACAGTTCTTGATTAATCACAACCTCTTGACCTAATGAGTGATAGCTGTGTTAAAAATGTTGTCATTATCTAAATGGAGTACCCACACGTCCTGCAGTTCCTAAGCAAATTGACTCTCTTCTATTCATAAACAACACTGGAAGATGAACTCCTGGGTTTATACTGCAAAAGGGACATCATTCATTTTTATCCAACATACCTGCTTTTAGTGATATTACCCACACACGTGGGTTTTAGAAAATCTTAACAACTGAAGTGGTTTATATGCTTTTAAGACTAATTTTGAGGTTTATGTGTACATTCATCACACTGGAGCTGGGTGCTCAATATCTACCTAAAATGCATAGTATTAATAGTGCATGTTAAAGTTCCTTCTTAGGCTTTCTGTTAGATGCTAAACATCATTAGCACTAGATATGGAATTCTGCCTCTCCAGGGTTTGTATAAATGTTATGTGCTGTGCTGAGGGTATTTTTCCAACATGTAAAATGTGCATCTCTGTGTGTGCATGACAAAGTGAGGAATCTTTGAAAAGCCAGTTTTATAGCTACATGTTGCCAGGTTTTTGATTAATAACCTGGTCACATGCAAGTAAAGATGCTGTTATAGAAAAAAATAAAATTATATACAGATTTTTTTTTTCTGTTGCTTTTAAAATATTGGCTGTTTCTTTCTACATGTTGTTCCAATGAAGCCTTGAGAGAGAAGAGGCCTGGATTGCACATGTCCTTAATGATTTACAAGTCTTCTTTTCCAACAGATGCCTATTTGTTATGATATTACTTTTAATTCCTAGCAGGTATAGTAGTTCTTATTCCTATTCTTAAAAAAAATAAATAAATTAGTGCATAACTAGTCCTTGTGCTGAAGGTAAATATGAGGTCAGTCACAAGATTCTCTTTTGGAAAATAATTGCAATATAATATAACTAAAAAATCCCTGTCAGTAAAATCAACAGCAAAATCCATTCCACATTTGTAAATTATAGCTACTATTCGTTGTGGGGAGAACAAAAAGCATTACATAGTGAAGGAGGGAAGCCTTTCTCAGCCTGCATGGATCGCATGGGTAGATCTGCCAGTACGCACAGCATCCCAGAGCAGGGCAGGTAGGTGTGCTGTGACCCCTCCTGCGGCTGCCATGGCTTGTTGTACCAGCCCTGGGGTCAATCCCACTGTGCAACTTTGGCTTGGGATCGGCTTTTTTGGGAAAGATGCTCTGAAGCGGGTTCCAACCTCCTCCATCCCACCAACATGAGTGTGCAGCCCAGAGCCAGCAGGAGCACTGGCATTTAAAGGCTCTCTCTCACGTGGCAGTGGAGTTGGAGATTAACACCTCACCAGGACCCCATCCATAGGCTGCAGAAGACTTTCCCATTTCTCACTGATACTTTTCTTTTTTATACGCCCAAGGATTGCATTAGCTTTTTTGCCATGGCTTGCCCTGAGGCTCCTGTTGAGGTGATTATCCACGATGATCCCATAATCCTCCTTTGAGTTGTTGCTTTGCAGGATAAAATACCTCATCCTCTAAGAAAAGACTGTATTCCTCAGTCTCCCATCTAATACCTGGCATTTAGATGTATGAAAATGCATCCTGTAAGATCATGACCATTAAATCAAATGATCCACATCACCCTGCAACAGTAATTTTTCCTTCTTGGTATTTTTTGACTCACAGATCTCTAGATCCTGTGCAGATTTTACCAGCAAGGGCTCCAACACACTGTTCGGATCTTTCATATAAGCACCAAATAATGCTGAACCAAGAGCCATCTCTCTGGAATCTCACTGGGAACATTGTCTGCTATTTCTTTGTTATCAGCCTCAGTTCAGACATATCTGTAATCCTGTTTTTAATTAATGTGACCTGTGCTTCTTAATCCTAAGATCATGTGACACTAAATCAAATGTCTTGGACAAGTCAAAGTACACTATAACAATGCAGTTGTCTTTTGTAAGTAGAATTTTATGAAGAAAGGAAAAAGAAATATCTTCATCTGATATTCATCTGATGGGGCCAAATTTCCGTGAGACTATAATAAATAATGTTAGTCTTATTTTTGTCCTTAATTCTTTATTGAACCACAGTGGACCATTCCACTCTTTCATTAATGATATCTAAAATTCCTCAGACCTAAAAGCATCTGTCTGTAGTTGCTCTAATATTTAAATTGTTCTAATATTGAATATTTCCAGTCCTCTGAACTCCTGAAATACTTGCTGCATCCAAGTTCTTTAGGTGGTTATAAGGAATTTAGTTAGTGCTTCCTGGCTAGTGGTGTACCAGGAAGTTTGACTGAATGATCTGAAAGTCCCTTCTGACCATAATTTCTATGAAATCTTTGAAGCTGCCTTTGGCAATATTACAAAGGAAATCTGTAAGAAATGATGAACCATTCTTGACCAAGACCTTTCACTGCAGTTGTGTCTGCAGCATGAGGAAGCAAAACTTTGTTCCTTACGAGTTTTACCTTCACTGTAGACATTTTTTGTGGCTGAATCTATTCTTTATAACCTTGTACAGCATCACGCGAATTACAAGGCAAGAGTGGAATTCACGTGATTTGTTATACTAGCCCTCACAGACAAAATTAAGTTTCACAGAAAATTAGTTTCCTGAGGTACTTTGTTTTATACTATCAGCATAATAACACGCTCACACTGCTCAGACTCTAATGGTGTTAGTTTTGTATTACAGTACTGTTCCCTTATGTTTGCCATTACATCATACTAATTAGCAACAAAAAGAAAGAGTTAACTGCTTGTTCAGAAATGAAAGCAACTGCTCCTACTTTTTTGTTATTCATATCATAATATATACACTAGCAACATAATATTATGTTATATGTAACATAATGTACATCTTATGATGATGTATGTGCAAATATGTAGAATAACTATTATACACATACAACACATAATATATTAGATCTATTAGCTCCCCTGAGAATATATCGATGTTGCTGTCCATAATGTGTCTGAAACTTGAAGAAATTTTCCTGACCCAGCTTTGATCAGGTAGGTCAGGCAAGGGAAGAAGCTTCTGCATGGACTTTGCAAGACTACCGAGTTCTCCGCAGAACTGTTCAGCTACTGATGTACGTGCTGGCATGAATTCAGTAGTGCTTAGCTTATATGGGACACGCTGTTGCAGTATAGAAGTGCAAGGCTATTTGGCCAGGGTCCATTGTGAGGGGCAGGGGACTGCTTATCTGCGTTGGCTTAACCAGCCCTCATGGCCTGATGTTTTCATGAGCTGTACTTGCCCCCAGGAAAGGTCCTCCTGAAACTCAGCTCAGGTTCTAACATTTCAGACTAATAGATGGGCTGACATCTGGTCCCCATTTTTACATTCTGCTATTACCAAGTGAACAGAAAGCTCCCTGGATCAGTGAATCTCATGTTGAATAAGTAGCTGGTAATTTCTATAGATGCCACAGGCACATTTAAATGATCACACCTCATGTGGCATAATGTGTCTAGTACTGATTATACCTCTCTCAATGCTTTGAAAAATATGTTGCTTTGCATTGTTTTGCTGAACCCATACATACATTAAATTAACTAGTCCAAGGTGAAGAAGTATGAATATTCAGCTTGTGTTGCAGAAAGAGAAAAATCCCCCAGATAACATAAAAACTTGACTCACTGGGAGTACACAGAGTGTATTGCTGAGAGAGCTGTGAAGCAACACCAAGTCCCAAAACACCAATCTCCGACATCCTGCTCAGGTCCTGTCTGTGGTAGCACAGATGAGGGATCAGCTCAAAGCAGCCTCTATGGAGCTGAGTCACTCAGCACTAGGTAAAAACCATTCTAGAGCTCTGCAGAGCCCAGCACTGAAGTACCCCAATGCTCCGTGACTCCTACACACTAGGTGAAGGAACGTGGCCATGGCCTGCTTGCTCGCTGTCCTCAGGAGGGAGCAGCCTAGGCTGGCTTGAACCCACGCCACTGAACTGCCCTCCTCCCCGCCACACAAGCTGTGTTTCCCCAGAGGGACCTCACGGCCAGAAAACACCGGTCACCAAAGCACTCCCATGTACCAAGCCTGGACATTGCCCGGGCACTGGCCCAAAAAGCCTGGATCCATCCTGTACTATAGAGCATGCTCATAATTAAACACATGGACCACTTTGGGAAAGTGGCTGTAGTAGATGAGCTGTAGGACCTAACCAGGCTTATTAACCCTGTCTCACAGCTGGCCATATCGGGCTTGTGTTGATGCTAAAGTTAAACTGGTTTCTGCACTGTGCTCCTTGTGTCTCCAGGCTGAAGAAGCCCTGGTTGTCTCAGGTGTTGCACCAGGCCTAAGTCAACTCTTTGAGACATCTTTTGGGGTATGAAGGCTTGGAAATGTCTAGATCAATTGATTTTCAGGACTTATCTTTGATCCAGCAGGGCCAGCGACAGGTCAAACTAACATTGGTACCTGCTGAATATATTTGAAATGTAGAAAGCACAGTGCTCCCCAAGCCTCTGGGATCCAGGAGCGTTGTGTGGAGGACTCGATGGCTTCTGCACAAAGTTGCCTTGAGACTCTAGGATTTAACAGTTCAATCCTCAGTCTATGTGAAAGAGGTTATATTGGGGGACATGCGTGCCAAGCTGTGTCCTGGTGGATGGCTTTCCCACAGACAACTTAGCTCCATGCAGAACCATCTCTGGATCCTCTCCACACATGATGTCGTTAACCTGCAGCCTAAATAAATATCTGAAAAATAATCAAGAGTCGATCGTATTCTGGTTCTTTGTGACTGATGGGTAATCAGTGCAAGAATCTAAGACAATATCACTTCACTTGTCCATGTATAAATCTGGAGGAAATCCACTTCTTTAAGTGGGGTTAGAATGCAGTTCACAGTCTCTTCACAGAAGCAGAGTTGGGGGAGTAGATCCTTCAGCCATTTAGGTCCACTTTAGCTCCATGATTTGTCTGCTGGAGGTAACAGTTCAGGTGCAGACAGTGGGGGTGGAGGGAAATCATGTTCTCTATTACCTACACATCTTTAGTTTCAAGGTCCAATTTTTGGAAGTAAAATAATTTGCCCCCCACATGGTATCTGTTTCTGGAACTTATTATCTGCTTTGTTAAGTTCAGATGGCATTCAGATAAGGATAATTTAATTAGGCATCTTAGTAATCATACGTGCATACTTACTGCCACAGCAGGGGGTGGCTTCTTCAAAACAAAACCCTTCACATATTACTTAGGACAGTGTGTTTGTCCTGGAAGATTTCACATTGTGTGCATGTATGTGTATATCGCCTCCTTTTCCTCAAGAGTTCATATCACATGGTGTTTCCCCTTTGAAGATTTTCATGTTGTTTGGGAATATCCCTACCCAGAAAAACTTCCTGTGCTTAGGAGGTGTTCCTTTGAGAAAATGCTCTTTTTACACTGATGCTCGACTTTGAAGACAGTGATAACATCAGGGGGCTGCCTCCAAACCAGAATTTTCTCAAGCCTGGGAGGACATTTCCCTGAGATTGAGAGCATACGTGTAGATGATATTTCTCTGGGAATTTGGCTGCTGCAGAGGTGTCCACATTCACTCTGTGCTGCTTTGCAGTTTACAAAGTCATCATATTTTCATCTGTACATCCAGGGAGAAGAGCAGGTTTACAATAGTTCCATTACAAATACCTTGAGAAAGTATTTAGTGGGAGATGTCCAAAAGTAAGTGGGAAATGGGTTTATGGCTTGTGTTACTGCTTAGTTTTTTGCCTGTTGTCATATTTGCAGATCTGCTTCAGACTCTGTCTGGCAATTAGAATCAAGCTGATGTCCCATAGATGAGCTAATTAACATAAATGAAAATTTGTATTACTTCATTCTGTTGAACTTTGGGGAGATCAAAAAAAATGAATTTAAGGTGAAATCCAGCTTCTGTAAATAATAAATGTAAATGTACTTTGGAAAACAGTCAAAGTAAAACTTTTTTGTAAACTTTCCTAACATTATGAGGGCTCAAAATCTGCATTTGAATTTGAGGCTGCAGTCAATATCTGGGTGAAACAGCAAATGTATTGCACTGTAAACTTCATAAAATTGATTATATAAACTTGAAACAACTTATTCAGGAGAAAATGGCTTGCAAAAGAAGCACAAGTGAAAATATTTAGGTTTGGCTGAAGTAACTATAAGTTTGATCATTATACATATAGCATGCAAGTAAATAGCTTGTGGGTGGGTCTAAAGCCAATGCGAACCTTTATGTGGAAAATACTGCCTATGTGGGTATGGAAAATAGCCCACTTAAACTATAATTATACCGAATATGTGCAAATAAAATCTGAATAAAACACCCATGTAGAAAGCATATTTCTTTTATATTTCTCTGGGTATGGTCTATGTTATTCTCACAGTCTTAGGACAGACAGGATAATGCTGTATTCATGTTAATAGCTTGGAAGTAAATAGCATACAGGAAGTAAAATATCTTCTCACAAGACATACAAAATAACAGTGGAAGAAAAAAAGATGTGCAACTGAAATTAGATCAGATCTAACAGATTGTTATAATTTGTTGATTCACTTTGCTGAGTCCGAGGCTTGGCTGGAATTACTGACTCCTTTTTCAAACAAGTCAGCAAGATGTTATTTGAAAGAGAGACACTGGTGGATTGGAAAATCTATTCATTAAACCTGTTGATTAACTTTCTCTACAGTAGCCAGTTGGGGTAATGGGGCTGAACTCAAGAAATACTGGAACTGGGGAGGTTTCACTTTTGATTTTTCTTTCTCACACCCCTCCTGCTCCCAGCACTCCCACAGCTGGATGAGAAGAGACCTGGTGGAGTACTCCCTGGACTGGTTCTGCTTTGGTTTAGCATTCCTTGTGCTGTGAAAATCCACATCTGTGATCTTAGAGCAATTTCTGGCTGTTACAGTGGCTCAAACAAACTGTGCTAACTTGTTCTGTTAGCTTTGGCAGCACAAGATCAGGCCCTTACCTGTGAGTCAAGACTGTACTAGGATTTGCATGAGCTTTGGAAAGAACAGAAAAATCATGTCATGAATCTGGTGCAAACTTGTTAGGTTATAGGTCAGACCTCTCAGCCGTACTGCTGAGCTGCACTTGTCCAAGTGATGCAAGTCTCACATGTGGTAGTGGCAGCGAGCATGGAAATTGGTGATGGGAAACCTCCTTAAGGTAACAAGCTTTACCACACTACTTCCATTTTGCTGTTACCTCTTGGTGTCGCGCTGGCTTCTGAAGGTAAAGCTATTAAACACTCAGGAGCAGAAATTAGCACTTGCAGGACTCAGCCTATACAATTGTAAGGAAACAATAATCTTGCATCTACTGCAGCACAATGCTGTCAGTCCCTAGTTTCATGCTCATTCTGCAACAAAGCAAAGGTGTTACCCTCCACATGAATGATAAAAAAGGATACACAATGTATCAGAGCAATTCTAATAGTGTCAAATACCGACATGACCAAGCAGGAAGCAAGCTGTGGATGGATAACACCTTACAAAATTCACTACTTGGTTGACGAAAAAAAGAGACCCTAGAGCTGTTAGTATCCATAATGGCATTGGTTTTATGATACTCAAACCATTGCAGAAATAGCCCCATATATAAGCTACTCCCTTCTTAGAAAACTACTGTAGTCCATTCAATTATTAGTTCTCCTCGTCAAACAGTGGGATATTCCTTCTCACCTTTCTCAGATTTTGTGGACAGTGCTGACATTTCATGCACAGAGTCTTTAAATCATTGCCTGTTCTCTTCTGTGGGTGAGAACATCCTTACTGAAACCGTGTTTTGCTTTTATTGCTTCCAGAACCTTTATTTCTTATCTTCACCTGCAGCTTTTAAAAACACTTAGTACTGCGTAGTACCTGGGGACTGATAGTACGGACATTTCACACGATTATCCATTTGTTGCATTTATCTTTTGCACCAGTCCTGAGAACTTCCGTCTCACAGGTTCAAGGATTTAGGATCTTGCCTACTGCCTGGTGCAATAACAACATTTATGGGACATGCTAAGCTCTTGTGCAGACATCACAGATACTGTGGCTCCCATGTATTTGGGACATGCACAATCCATGCTAAGGGAATGGTAGTTCACAGGCTGAGCACATGTGGGCAGATTTAGAGAAGGTGTTTGCCTCGGGGCCCCGTCACTCGCACTATGTCACTGGATAAAGCTGAGTATCTTCCTTTTTGAAAAAGTTGCCATGTGTCATTCTTGTTTATGAAAAAACTTCAATAGTTTACCTAGAGTGAATTCTGTTTTGAAATCTTTAAAGTCTAGGTATCTCCCTCAGACATGCATATGGTCAATAACTTTTTTTTGACTGAACTGACAAAATAGTGACCAGGGCAAATATTCTGGCCTGTCCTATTTACTAGGCAAAGTTAAGTCACCCTAATGCTCCTTTCCAACCTTAAAGTTTGCTAATGTGCCTGCATTTATCACAAAGCAATATGTGGGATTAGTCAGAAGCTAAAGAGGAATAATTTAAAGGTGCAGTCAGGAAGGTGATAGCTTATAAGAAAAATGAAAAAAACTTGAAAAGAGGATGACTACAGCAAAAGAGAAACCAGCAAGATGTCTGTAGGAAATGGGTTACAGACAGCTTTTATATTGGGTTTGTAAATGGAGGATGGAAATGTTAGTCTCAGGGAGGAGACAGAATGTTCCTTTTTCCCTTTACAGCCCATTCTTCCCTCAAAACACAGGAAGAAAGTGCTTAGGAGAAGGAGAAAGAACTGTGGTTGTAAAGAAAGTGATTAGGCAAGAACAGGGCACTGACTTCGGCATGGAGGACTCCATTCAACTCTTTGAAGTTATACAGATGTAGGGTAGCAGCAGTGAATCAAACCCAAGCAGAGGCAGCCTCCTCAATACTGCAGTTTAACATTCTCGTGTGGTTGCTACTGGTTCCAGATGGCAATTAGATATTGGAACGGAGTAACAGGGCTTCTGCTTGTCCAGCAGAAACCAACTGAAGGATTTTAATGGCAACTTGTGTTTCTACTGAAGTATGAATTCTGGCAGTTAGAACAACAGACCCATATTCTTTGCTAGTATAAATTGGCAACACTGACAGAGCTACAGCAATTCACACCAACTGAGATTCTGACCTAGTATAGTAGATTTATACAATAGCCACATCCTTGTGCCAAAGATTTCAGTATTTCAGAGGTGGTAATACTGTTGGCTGATCAATGGACAAGAAAAACAACAGAAGAGAAACTACAAGTTACAACAAAAAATTGTCCCACAGGTCAGTTCTTGGAAGCAAAGTAAGCTTACTTTCAAAAGGAAATCAAAGTCATGGGCCAGAAGAAGGATCTCTTCATTTGAACTTTCTGAACTTGCTTTTGGTCTTTTTTCAAAAGCCAACAAAGTTAATTTAAAAGTTGAATCTTCTTTGCTGGTTTGTTCGGCTCTTGTGCCACACCCTTCATTAGCGGATCAGGTTGCTATCCAGTAGCTCATTAAAGCAATGCATCACGTGCGGCTCCTGCCCTCTTTCTCTCCCTAGGAAGAAGTTGTGCACAGATTTGTGTAAAAAACCTTTTTTGATGTTTTATTATGTGTTTAGTAGAGAAGTAAGTTTGGGGGAGTTTCTTTTGTACTTGGAAGAGAATTTAAAGAGATATGTGGGATTTTCTGGTGTAATGAGCATTCCTTCCATTCTTAGACTGGTTTGCAAAAGATCTGTCCCCCACTGATAGGTTAATTCTTCTGTTGCTTCTTTTCAATATGGTCAAAAACCTTAAAAAAGACAAAGATCCAAATATGGACTAAGCTATTCCAGACTCACGAGCACAGAAGAAAGTCATCAGGATAATGGTCAGCTTCACAACGAGCACCCTAAAAGCTGAGTCCTGCCACTTTCATTCACAGAAAGGTGACAGTCTCATAGGGAGTATCTTCACTGAAACTGGTGGCAACAGTTAAGTAGTTAATAAATCCACAGAACGACTTGTGGACCTTCTTGCCACTATTGGTACATAAGTCCTGAGCACCCATGAATCTGCAGATAGCTCTATTTTTAAAGTGAAACTTCCCCTAACACAGAAAAGCTAACCCAGACTGATCCAAGTCATGATGGCACTAAGCAGTCTGACTCCTGCCTCACCCTTAAGCCTCATCAGCATTTACAATAGGGCGCTATTCTCACCTGAAGGATGCTTCCAAACAGGTATCTGAATATATTCATACTGAACTATATAATCATTTCACCCATGAAATAGCAGACTGAGAATTCAAATAGTTTCTCAGGTGCTTTGAGCCCATGAGTCACAGAGAGGTTCTCAAATACCAGGCAAGAAGGGGTTCTTGGATTCAAAGTCTCCTTCCACTGACTTTTTCACTTTGCCACCATAAACATTAACTAATCCACACATGGAGACAGTGAAAAGGTACCTGTCACTTACTGGATAGGGTATTTTCAATGTGGGAAGAACATCTTAACTAGAGCAGCAGCTCTGATCCAGGTGCTTTCACCTTCCTCAATGAGTGACTTGGACACCAGACTATAGAGTCATGTCCTCTTTCTTTCTCAGTCATTGATATTTAACATTTTAAACAAATGTGAGCAGCCTTCTCCAGAAGAAATGACAGTATCCCACCTACAGATACCTTACAGATCACACCAAGGGCAATCTGCTGCGAGTGAGGATCATTTTAGGCATGGGGGTAATAATCTGTATCACCTGTACTTCAGCAAACTGCTTAAACTTCCTTCTGGGAAAGAAACAGAGGCTCTGTTGCCCCCTTCAGCAAGCAGGTCCAGGGAGTGAGGGCCATTATGGTCACCTCCTACCGGGGGAGATTCAGGACTGAACATCCTCACCTGACATGGAAGCCTGCATCCCACGTGTGCCCTTGGCAGGGAATTCAGATGGTCACCAGGCTGTTCCTTACTCAAGGGGGTAACTTCTGTGAAACCTGGTGGTAAGCACCTAACTTTACCCAGGCCTTATTAAGGAATTTTAGCCCTTAGTAACAATGTATTTTTCTACATAGTAAGATGTCTAAATACATGATGTATCAAGCTGGGAAAAAAGTTGCAAGAGACTGTCTTTTCCCTGCAACAGTGTTAAATTTAAGAGACTTCATTGCACAAACTACCAAAGATATTTTCAAACAAGCAGGAACTATCTTCTATAACTGAAATACACTCTCACTTGCAGTTTTTCAGCATCCTATGACAACAAGTTCCACCCATTAACTTTTATTCTGCTTTTGGGGTTATTTTTTTGTTTGTTTTTTTTAATATAGTGGGAATATTTCTATTTTCCAAGCTCTTGTCTTTCCAGGATGGGAAGAAGGACCTTGAATGTAATGCTTACACGGGCAGCTCTTCTTGACCCTGGCAACACATAGTATTCAGGACTTAAGGTTAGGGCTTTTTTACAGATTTGTATACAGCATTTTCTACTTCATTTTCTATTCCTTTCTTGGTGATTTCTAACTTTCTACTTGTTTCTTTACAGCTGCTAAGCACTGAGCTGACATTTTCATTGAACTACCCACAAGAACTACCAGATCTCTTTTTGAGTGGTAATAGCTGATCTAGAGCTCATAACCGAGTGTGTGCAATTAAGCTTCCTCACCCCATGCATATTACTTTCTGTTTGTTTTTCATGAGCACTGCTATTACACCATGATCATCTATCAACCCTACAAAGTCTCTGGCAGAATTTCTGCATCTAACGCTAACATGTTATAAAAAGAAAAAAAAAAATTTATTACTATTTTTTTATGTCTTTGGTGTGTTGTTCCTTACAATATTTTTGGCCAGCTTTATTATGAGTTACCATTTGACTTGCTAAAGTTTATGTTCTTTTCTATTTTCCTCATTGCTCCACATGAGCTCCACTGTTCGTTCGAAGGATTTCTTTTTACCCCAATTAGCTGGCCTTACTATATTATATAGTCATGTTGCCTTTTTTGTGTGGTCCTTTAAGGTTTGGTTTCTGAGGGTTTTTTTGGATGTGTAATGCACAATTACTCTGAGACTTTAGTAGTATATATAAACATGGGATCTGCAAATTCTTATTCTTTTGGTTGTTCCTTTTAAATTCCATTTTAACAAGATTTCTCATTTTTTATGTATTTTCCCCTTCTGAAATTACAATTTTGGCTCTTCATTCCTGTAGGAATGTTGATCTCAAGTGCTTTATGCTCAGTGATCCTTCATTTTGAAGCAGGCTCCATGTATTGTTTAGGACTAAATAAAAAATTGCTTCTCCCCCACAAATTAGCCTGCTAGCTGCTGCAGGAAGCGATCCTTTATGGTAACTAAAACTTTAGTCTTCTGCCACAGACCTAGCTGAATATTTAGCCTGTAAGGATGCCTGCAGTGTTTCTGAAGGGCTTTCTGAGGAAATAGTGTGCAGTAAGGCGCCCTAAAGCCACAGGGAGAGTCCTGCAGGACATGTAAGGCTTTCCTTTGTGCATTTCCAACTTGTTCACAAGGCTGCTGCAATGGCAAGTATCCCTTCCCTGTGGTATGGGCTGTCATCTCCCCTCACTTGATTTCACTAAAATCAACAATGGCTAAATTAACAACACTCTTCATTTTATGAGTCTCTGAAAGCAGAGGAAAGCCCAAGCACTTTGGTTTCAAGTTGTCTTAGTAGTGTTCTCTAATTCTCTAGTCCTGCACTGGGACTTCAGCTTTGATGGGTGGGTGGATGTACAACACGTAGTATGTTTCACCATAAGCGAGTAGTTTCTGCACCCCACTGAATCCTACCTATGAATTAATCCAGATGATTCTCAAATCTCCAGGACTTCAGCAGAGAGCCTGTGAAGTGCTTGTGGTAAAGAACAGTGTTTCTTTATTACCTTAAATAGATTGACCTTTCCCTGAAAAACTTTTTAATCAAAATCAAAAGAATAGTGGGTTGTTTTTTCTTTTTTACAATTTTCATCCCAAATTTATGACTGTAATATCGGGGCAGGGGGGAGAAAAATGTTTGTATTGCATGATGTAGAACAGACATCACACAAATTAGTCTAAACAAAAGCACAGCGATGACATATTACTACTTTTACTTATTTGTGCTAACAGCAGTTATTAATTTTAGACCTAAGCAGACAATCTGCATATTCTTGGACTCTGCTTTACTGTAAGGATTTCATTTGATACACACAACTATTAAATTTGCAAGTTACTCAGAAACTACTGCCAAATAGCAATCAAGCAGTTGAAAGAACACGGCATATCCAACTGGGCATCTGCAACAAAAAGGATGAATGTTTTCTCTGTTTGGCTATATGTTTGAACTGTGAGGATACCAGCTCTGTGCAAGCTCTCACATTTGGTAAATGTGTCCCATTTACCAAAGGGCTCAGAAAACGAGTCTTGAAGTTTAGTGTCCAGGAGCTGTAAAAAGTCAGCCTTGTTGACCTGATGGCTCTCCATACCAGCCTTTGATCTTTCAATATATAAAGTCTGCTACTGCTACCTTGCAGAGTCCTGTGGAGATGTTCCTTGTAGTATAAAAATTATTGAGAACCAGGGATGAGGAAGAAAGAGGGAAAGGGCAGATCCTCTGAAGGGGTGGGTGCTACCATCTCTGTATGGGTACAATGGCAGAAAAATGCCATTTACCTTCTCTCGACCAGCAGAGCAAGGAGGCATGGACTGAACTCCCAGTGTGTGAATAGCAACTACTTGTCCCAAAATCACAGGGATTTCTGCAAACTGAGTTCATACTTAACGTCCTTGGTAGGACTGCAGCCGACATGCACTTCCTCTGCTGGTTGTCACTAACTCATGACAAGAGCTGGCTGAAGCCTGGGAAAATTAGCTGGATACAAGCTGTGGTAATGAAATACTGAAGTTGATTTATGTGTCTTGATGGCCTGGATTTCGCACAGTTCTCTGGTAGTGTCCTCTAGATTTAAAGATAGTCACTGGTCTACTATTTTTCACTTTGTTAACAATCATTTCAAACCTCTGACAGCTGTCAGAGATCAGATAGGTCAGTGTGATACAGCAGGACCCCGGCCTGGTTCTGGCTTGGTGAAGGCAGGCTCTGCCAGGCTGGTCATGGAGCTTCTTGGCTTTCTGTCTAAATTAACATGCAGTATCTGTTCTCCTCGTTTTATTCTGCCAGTGCAGTCTCCGAGGCAGGAGTGATTGTAAGGGGTGACACATTGCCCAGACGGGGCTTTACTTCAGCTTAAATCCTTGTGAGAGGAGGGGGTTGTGTTGAAAGTGGAAAGGAAAAGCTGCTGATGAAGACCAGGAGCCTGGTGTCCTTTACTGCACCCCTGTATAACCAGCTGTTTAGACCTGTGAGCTTGTGGTTGGAGACTGGATTATTAATGGTAACTTCTGACTTTCGGGATGAAATGGTTATCCTGTCTTGAAGCAGACTGTGCAGATATTTCTTTTAAAAACTGGAGCTTATCAATAGTACCGTAGATACTGTAGGCCCTAAAGGACCGTGACTTCCAGTATAAGCAGCATTTGGAAACTGCTGGATGGGCTCATTTTGGATTCATAGACTCATTTTTCCTGATCAGCCTGTGCTTGTGCACCAAAATATCTACAGAAGTTTAGAGGCTTAAACTGTGCCAAAAGGATAGAGAACTATCTGAAAATTATCAAAAAATCACATATAGTAAGTAGAGAAACATTTTCTACACCACCATGTTCTTTGGAACAGGCCATGATAATAAAACATAAAAATTTCTGTAGCTTGCAGTTTAAACTGTTTTTATTATTTGGTATTAATATTATCCTGTCCTATTAAATGGCTATATCAAGATGCATGCATGGTTAAAATTAATCACAACTGGATTGTGATTTAACAACTGAATGAGTCATAACAATCAAATTTTATTATTTTGTCATTTTAAAACACAAATTGGGCTTATTTTAATTAAAATGCTAATAATTTTCCACAGATATGTGCCAAAGTACGGATATTAGTTCAATCTTAATTGTTTCCTTCTGAGCTAGTATTTTATTAAGGGTGATACTCAGGTTTGATGCCCTCACTCTCTTCCCAGTCACGGTCCTCAGAGTCCAGAAGGAAATCAGCACAGAAAGAAAAACTGAATAGTGAAGTGACTGGCCTGTGACCCTCCTGCAGGTCTGTGCTGACTCTCAGATCGGCACCCAGCTCTCAGATCCTACTTACAGCTTTCATGCATGGTTTAATAGGAAACCAATCATTGCACTCAGAGGCGCAGTTTCCTGGGTCCAGGCGGGGAGGTCTGAACAAGAAAGGGGTTTCTGTTGCTCGGGAAGCCGGTGACAGCACTCAGAAGACAGCCTGAGCACCCTGAAATTCCAAGTCCATGCTGGGTGAGTAACGCGTGAGCAAAGCACCAACAGAGACATATGATTGAAGCTTTTGCATTTTCTTTATAAAAATAGAGCATACTTTCCAGTGACTTTTGCACATCCCTTAGTGAGACATTCAAGGACTCTGAGGACTGTATGAGCTCAGCAGCCACAGTGGAGACACCCTCTATGTGGGCAGGAGAACAGGCCTGGGGCCATGTAATTGTCATCCTCTGCATCAGCTTAAGCTCTGCGGCACCTCAAGCCCAGTGTGGGGGTGCAGAAGTTAAGGCCTTTGCTGAGCCAAGAATTGTGTGGATTGTACCAGAAGACCAAACTGTGGTTGCCAGTGGCACAGATCTCTGGCTTAAACATACTCAGTTGCAGAAATTAGCAACATTAAAGCTATTCTACCTTGAAATAATATTAATGAAGAAAAAGATGCCAATAATGGCCCACAGCTGTAGGGAGAAGAGGTGGGAGAATCAAGATTTAGGTCAGTAAAATAAACACTGTTACCATGACAGACTAATCTCATCCAAGTAACTCTTTGCTCGCTTTTTTCCTGGCTTTTTGTAACCATGAGGAAAAATGCCAACAGTTCCGTCTCGCAGACTTTGCAAACCACCTCCCTTCTGAACAAGGAAAAGAGAAGACATTCCCTCACATCATTTGGTAACGGGCTTTTTCTGACAATAGTCTTCTTTTCTTCAGTGGAAATGAATATGGGCTCAGGCACCTCCCTGAAGGCAGGGTATTGCTCTCCATGAAGCTCCTGGTGAGTCAGAAACAAGGAGCAGTCACAACAGCACGGAGAGCGTGAGGAGCAGAGCTGGGTCATTAGAGATCTGTGTAGAAATCTGTAGCCCCTAAGGAGAGCTGAGCATCCTCAGCTTCTGATTCACCTTTTGCAGGATGTCTTATAATATTTTTAATGGGTATCCATTCTATTGCCAAGTATAGGAGTGCAGTGACCCTTAAATGTCAGCATCTAACATTACATTAATTCACTCTTAATGAAACTAAAGAGGGCTCAGAGAGCTTTGTGACCAAAGGCTGTTCACTAGAATTGCACCTTTCATTAACTGACTTTGGAGAGATGAAATAAAATGAACTTTTTGAAATATTTTGATATTGGATACACTGATTTTGTGAGCAGCAAATCCCTCTGGTTCAGACCCCAAATAAGGGCTTCTGATGATTATGATATAAAATGAACTGTGAAATCCTATATGCGTAATATCCCTTCCTAATGCAAATCAAATTTGCTGCCCTGCCAAGTAGCTTGATCCTACACAGCACAGAAGCAAGGTAGTCTGCAAGTAAACGCTCACATTTAAAAGATGAAACATTAGTGGTTGTACAGAACAGCCTTTCAGTGCTGAACACCCATGTTTAAAGGTAAATAGATACAAAATTAAAACTTACAATTGTCTCATTGTTTTCAAAGAGCAAAAGAAAAACACGTCAGTGACCTGGCTGTGCCAGAAAATAGGACTAATATATACCTTTCCTTCTTGCACTGACTTTTAGATACAAGCCCTGGCCAAAATGGGTTTGAAAGTCCGAATCTTGGGACAGTTCTTATTCACCCTATGTATGTTTAGGAAGGGGAGCCATCCTCCTGCAGTTCTGCTCTACTCCTCAGATACCTGCAGGAAAAAAAAACAAACCACGGCATGATATATGATATGAAACCCTTACTGAGTGTGTTTGTTAGCATGTAAAACAGCTAATTAAAATCAAAACCCTCTTGACCACTTTCTAGGACATGGACATAAACCATTATAAAGCACACGATATGTTAAGTTCATAACCACAATACTCTTGCTGATGATCAGATAGAATCAGAGAGGACTTTGGTGTCTAATATTAAAGGAGAGACTGTTCATGTTCATGACTGGAGAAACTGTACAAGAACAGTTTATCCATGTAAAAATATAGCCCGCAGATCACTGCCAAGGACAGCAAGACCTATTTTGATCTAGTGCGTAAGTCCTGTACCATATGCGAAGAGCAGCTTGAAGAAGCTATAAGTTACATATCCAATTTTTCGTAATTAAAAACTGCCTGAAGTTCGATGTAAAGTAGAGCACAATTTAGCCATGAAAACATGGTTTTAATGACTAGTTATGCTAACCAGAACAGGATTGCTTAGGAAATGGACAAAGAAAAGAACAAACATTAGCAAGAAATACAATTCTAAAACTTTTACAAAATCAAATATATATTAATAGGGATTAATTATTGTAAAATTATTTAAATATGGGGAAAATTTTGCCATGTGGCACTAGCTTTTGTCAATGGCCTCATTTGCTTGATACAGCATGGATGGGGTTTCAGCAGGGCACAGGCATTCCCATTTCCACCGTACTCCTTTGTGGGGAAATTTTTCTTTCTTCAGATGTTCAGACAAGCACCCCCAAAACAAGTGCTTGCCATTGGTAAGAAGCTGCTTCTTATCCTTGTTTCCCAATTGTTCAGTTGCATTAATAGGCAATAGCAAAAAGAATATATAAAATGCCTTCTTGCCATTGCTATTTCTGTGTAAGCATTTGAGGAAGATGCTATGAGAATGTGCTCGTAAGTGGGTATTCAGTTGTTGCTTTACAAGCAGAAAGGAAGTTTTTTGAGGGACTCCTTGTTTCATCTCTCTGCTTAACTGTAAATTGATTTGCTTATGTTGATTTTCCTTTTATTTGTTGGTTTGGTTGGTTGTTTGGTTTTTAAAAGAGAAGTAGAAGAGAAAATGTATGTGTGGACGGCATGTCTCAACCGACATGTCTGCATAGCTCCATTGCTGTGAGCTGTGCTGATGCTGCAGCACAAAAGGCATAACTTCATGGACTCCACTTTTGCCTGTGAAGACCAGCACCAGTTGACTCTCAGTTTTCCTGATCACTTTCCAGTTTGAAAACAAAGAGAAAAAAAAAAAAAAGAAAGAAAAAGAGGTGTAGGACACAACAAGGGATTCCATGTACCTTCACTATGTTCAGGGCACTCACCTGTCAGGAGAAATAACTGCGCAAGGTGTTCACTGAACTTAGTGAAAATGGGTTGGTTGTGTTTTGGTGAATAATTTTTTGTCTTTTTCCTAAGTGAATAAATCTCTCGCAATATTTTTAAAAATTTGTTTAGTATAAGTAGTGTCTGTGAGCTTTCTTGTCTGAAGAGAATCATAGCAGATGTGTTTAAAAATGTGAACAAATATT
>JAVJGJ010000032.1:17913712-17955596 GCA_035590215.1 Microhierax caerulescens
TGTTTAAAAATGTGAACAAATATTCATGGACTTTTTTTTTTTGGAGAAATTGCCCTGTCCTGCTGTCCTAGATGGTGGTTAACTCTCCTTCTTCACAGAGAAGCAGCACCAGGAACCTGCTGATTCCCTTTTCACAGTTCTGGATATGTAATTTCACACATAGAGAAGAAAAATTGTGTGAAATGTTGTAACTGACATTGTCAGTCAGCAGGAAATCTGAAAAGAGATATTGAGATGGAGCTGTGAAAAGTGACAATTGTGGAGCAGTACATTTTTATGTGATAGATAGAGCTGTAGGGCGCAGGTCATTGCAGCTGGCAAGGGGCAATCTTTGTGTTACTGATATCCCCCAGGGCTGCAAAGGCTGAGTGCCACGCTTGGGGAACTGACGGGCAATTTGCTAATGCAGCAATCTGAAAACAAGAAGAGGCAGCATGAATGTGAGACACAAAAAGCAACACCCCGTATATGTATCACACAGTTGTATTATCCCTCTTGTTGTGCTCATAGCTTAGATGGGGTTTTCTAAAAATCAGGTGTTTTCTACACAAATGTAAAAAAACAGTGAGATTTTAAATCAGGAAGTTTGACTACTGAAAACAAACCCTGTCATGTTAATTTACTCTAGGCTGATCAATAGCACTGCACAAATTTTAAATCTGCATATTTCCTCAGGTGTTCTACGTGCACTAGAAATTAATTGTTAAAAACTGGAAGAGGTAAACAGTGCTTTCTCAAAAGTACCTTCTAATTTCAAGAGCATCCCTTGGAGACCTTCCTTTCTTTCCCTTGCTGTACTATAATTTTACAAGCCTCAAAATGGGAGGTACCTTTCCTAAATCTTCCCTGCTGAACATGTGACTCACAAAGTTGGCTTAAAAATAAAACAGAATATAACAGAATAGACTAAAATAAAATAAATCTTATACTTAATTTAGAAATAAAGTTGAACTGGAAGTTAAAGTTCTTCCACAATATTATGCTTTTGATTTCTTTTTTTTAACGTTTGAGGATATTGTTGGTATATTTCCTTTTGTCACCTTTAAGATAAAGTACTTTTATGTTTTTCCTTTCCAGATCACTTTTCATTTTAATTATAGCATGAAATCTAAAATAATCACATTCTAAATACATTTTGTCAAACTGAAAACTTCTAGTTAATGTGCCATTTTCTTAGCATTTCCCTTTACAGAGAGCATAGACATTTTCTAATTTGACATGTAACTAAGTCTGTAAGCCTCAAGCATTTGGGCAATGAAATTAATTGTCCTACAGCCAGTTTTGCTGCCCAGGCTAGTCTGGACCATTTCCACAGATGGTGATGCCAAGAGGTTCTATGGCCTCTTGCTCTGAAAGTATTGTTTCTATATTGCACTTGAGTCTATAACCTATGTTTTCTCTGGCATTGCCCACTTCAATTTCTTCTGTACTCAACCACTATATTAGTATAGAATTAAGATAATAAGAATAATTGCTCCTTTTTTAATAACACTTCATGTGTTTATGAACAATCATACACATAAGGGTTATTTTCCAAATCATTTCTCATTTTTGTTGTTCTCTTCTGAGTTCTCGAATTAGTATGTATTTCTTTTTTTAATGTGGTGTTCACAACAGTATGCAGCACTCCAACTGAGGCTTATCAAGTGAAGTAGAGCAGAATAATTACCTCATTTCTTTTAAGCGTGACATTCTTATTAATGTGACTCAATGCAGAGATTTGCCTTGTTTTGCCAGTGTTGCTTTGTTGATTTATATTCAAATAATTAGTCACTGTAAATCCACGCGCTGCTCTGTAGTCGATGTGCTAGCATGGGCTGTCCCCCAGCTGCCAACAGGAGCAGGCAGGAGCTGCAATTGGGGTGTCGGGCACTGTACAAAAAAGAGGTATCCCATGCCTCTTCCAAACCAGAATTCCTACTTCTGTACTCGTATGTGATTCCTGGTTTCTTGGAAGATTTAGGGTATTTTAAGTTTATCCCAGTTGTGAGTGATTTCAGGTGTCTCATCACTTGTTACGTCTCTCTGCCATAAATGAAAATTCACTCTTCCCTTCCACATGGAATCTCTGGAAGATGTAGGAAGAAACACTGGAATAATGG
The DNA here is from genome assembly GCA_035590215.1 of Microhierax caerulescens. Taxonomy (NCBI): domain Eukaryota; kingdom Metazoa; phylum Chordata; class Aves; order Falconiformes; family Falconidae; genus Microhierax; species Microhierax caerulescens. Next base: position 17,915,815 of record JAVJGJ010000032.1, read on the forward strand.
AAACTCTTTTTGTCCTGAGACAAATATTACTGAAGCCGTTGTAATAATCATTAAGAATTATGAATTTCTATTGTTCCAGCAGTGTCCCAGAGCCCTAATCAAGGCCATGAGCTGTGCCAGTGCAAAAAACATGAACACAAGGACTGTGGACATATTGGATATGAGATCTCTCTCATGAACACTCATGGGTTCATTGACATAATTTCTATAGCTCTGGATCACATTCATCGTGCCTGCACTCTGGCGCTACCTCCCTGACCTGGAAACAAGTATTCTTCTGTTCCTACGTGGATCACAGAACATAATTTTCTTCAACCACAGGCACAGAAGTCTGTTATAAGTCTCCTAGAAAAGTCTTTAGATGGCAACAGGGAGCTCATGATTCTCATTGTGTTGTGAAGCACTTGCCAGGAGAGAGAGCGCATCATCCTGCCTCAGAGGCTGCAAAGCTTTGGCTTCCTGAGAACATGCCACAGGTAAGAACAGTCCCATGGATACACCGATTGATGTGCAGTTTTCTTCCAAAAGGAGCCTGGGGCTTGAGTTCAGAGCATGAAAAGTTTGTGTCTGTGCAGCTTTTGACAGGTGGCATTAAATCCACCTGGTTGCCCTGGCAGGATCCTTGGCGAGACAACTCTGCTGCCCACCCATATAAACATGTTTTTCATTTTCACCCTAAAGGCTCAGGTTTAATCTTGCTTGCTGTGTGTCTTGCTTGCTAGACACACAGAAATTAGGATTGTGCTTTGTTCACCCTTCTGGAAAGGGTGCTGCTCCCCTGGAAGTGGTGGTGGTAGGGGGGTGCTAAGGTCCATCATGCAGCTCACCTCCAAAAATGAGATGAGCTGAAATAATTGGTCTCCACATTGCTCAGCTTCTCACCTCCTTCCTGGGTGGTTTTATCCGTAATCGAGACAGGGGCTGTGGTCATTCAGGTCACCGTACCCTCACCTGAAAAAGGCTGTTCTGCAGACGTGGATTGCAGGAATTTGGCCAGTACGATTTGAAGTAATGACTTGAACTTGCGTCTCCTGGACCCCAGGTGAATGCCCTTAAAAGTAAGCTGTTATTGTCCCTCTCCCACTGATCTGACAAATACTTGGTTATTTCCATAAAAGTGAAGCAGCTCCAACAAAATAAACTGAATCTACAGGCCTAGGATATAGAAAGCCAGTAAGGGAGCCTTCTCCCAAACAGGCATCAGAGCAACAGTCTCATGCACCTCCAAGGAGACCTGTATAGCCAGCAAGACATTTCTATTCTGAGTCCCTTTTTCCCCTGGTTCTTATGCAAAAATAAACAAAACCTCTTTTTTTCAAGGAAAATTACTTATTTTTCCAATAATCCTTCTGAGAACCTCAGTGAGACATGTACATGTAGACTTGGTATTGCTAATCAAAGATATTAATAACTAGTTCAAACTCTTCCCTAAAGTAAGAGATTACCTTAAAAATGGAATCTGGGTGCACAACACTAGGTTTTGCTGTTTAGGGAATCCTAAAGGATTTCCAGTTCTCCCCACCTTTTCTTCTAAAATGAAAGCTGAAGTACTTATAGTATTGTGTGATCCCCAGAAGTAAGATTTGGGAAAAATGCAAACCATCGTGCCGTAATATCTTCATTTGGCAATAACGTTAACTAGAATTTCCAGAGTTGAAAAAATATGGGGGGGCAATGTCTATCTAAAGTCACATGAAAATGCTAAATACTTCAGATTTTTTTCAAAATCCTGAACATGAAGTATTTTACATCTGCAAAGTTAACCAATTTACTAAGAAATATAATATCAAGTATACCATCTGTTAAGTCTGGACTCTTAAACTCTCTGAATGCAGGCTGCAATATTAAAGAAAAATGTCCCAGATCCATATCAAAAGCTATGAATTTGGGTCAGTAGCCACAAAGTGGTTTATGATAGGAAAGAAAAATGACAGACGCTGGTTAAAAACATTGGAGAGTGGGTTTAGACTCCTCTGAGATCATGAATCCCAAGGGGAGCACTGTTGATCTAAAGACCACAGAGAGATAGGACCAGGTCACGTGCTGATGCAAATGAGCATAGTTTCCTTGACATCAGTAGACCTACAGTGATTGATTCCAGATGAAGTGATGAGATGATTTGGGTGTGCTGTGCCCTCCTGAAAAGCTGTTGAGAGATGCAGTGAGATCAGTATGGGGATAGCCTCACACGAGGCAAATACACAGCACAACAGTGTTCCCTTGAAATAGACTTGGAAAGGGAAAATGCAGCAGCATCTCTCCCTGTGCTAGTGGAGAGATGGGTTTTGGTGAAAGGACAAAAAACAGCAGTCAGGGGTTTCGAAGGGAGGTAATAAAGGCAATGTCAAGCAACAGAGGCAGAAAGAACAGCAGCAAATTATCTTAGAGCTTGTAGGGCTCCACTGCTCTTACCATCTTCCGAAACCCCTGGTGTGTACTTAGTTGTACACATCTTTGGATGGTCCCTGAGGCTGGATTTAACAAGCGTTTGCCTGGGAGCAGGAAGGAGCTAAGATGAGGCTTGCTCCAAAGGTAGTCTAGCTACAGCAGTTGCACAACCAAGTCAACTTTAGAAACTAGCTGAAGCCAGCATTACCAACAGTTTAGCAATAGCCTCTGGCATCCAGCGTGGGCTGCAGCACTGGGTCCAGGCACTGAGTAAAAATTCAGGCAGCTGGTTTGAGCTGGGTTTCATGGTGTTATGGTGGTAAGATAGCCAAGCTAATTTACTGATGCTCTCTCAAGGTGATTTTTTACCTTAGCACTACAGATAGACCTAAGCATGACAGCAGATACTCACTAGTGGTTCAGGGACTAACTAAAATATTAAAAAGTTTGGCAATGTGCTTCCTCTGGAAATAAAAGTAAAAGGCACGTATTAGCTTTGAAAGCCTCAAAACACTGTAGTGAATTAAATCACTCCTTATCTGAAATGGCAGTATCAAAATGCAAAGAATCAAGATTCCTGAAGTCTTCATGAACTCAGTAAAACCTGAACATAGATTTTTTCCAAAAGTGGTTTTGTTTTTTACCTTAGAGCATTATTTGCAGTATTTAAAGGCATTGCAGAGCTTTCACAGTGGAATTGGCTTCTTTATAGGGAGCTGCAAACCCTCTGTCACTACTGCTCTGGAATTACCCCACATTTGCCCATCAAGAAAACATAGAAAGCTGGTTTTAAAGTAACTTATTTTACTAATATTGAAACTATCGACTAGTAAACTACTCAATTAAAGCTATATTAACTAGAATATTTTATCTCTCATTTTCAAGAGTCAACAACCCAAGTACAAGGAGACTCATGACTTAAAATTCAGCCTTCTCTGTACAACTGATGGAGTTTTGTTCCTGGGCTATCTCCTCCTCGATTCATTCAGCATGACTGGCAGATTCCTACATCGTGTCAAGTTTCAGATCACCATAGAAACAAACTAGGAGGCAGTTTCATTAATCATTTAGAGCACAAGAAGTCTAGGTCAGTCTGATTGCAGCATATAGAGTATCATCCTAGCGCCACATGGGACTCAGTTGATTTGAATTAAAAAAGATTAAGCTGCCCCTAGGACGCTCAGCATCATCAGTTTAAGTTCTCATGTAACAGTGGTCTCTGGAGCCACATGGATTAGGAGACTGAAGCTATGCATTTATTTTTCAGGGCTCAGTGAAACATTAGATGAGTGCAGGTGTCTGAGGGGAAAAAGGACAAAGATCACATATAGTTTTTTAGACTTGTTGCTGTTCTTTTGAAACTGGAAACAATAACTCAGTTTTATTTCTCCAGTGACAGTTACCACTCTTTTTTGGCCATGCAATGGTACATCTGTTACTCAATGTTTACAATTTAGATTTATAAAAATTTCATACTATTAACCATAATTTTAGCACAGAGCTACAAGTTAGGCATAGAACAGTTTACATGAATGCTGACTTTTTTTCCTGATGAGGTAAAAAACGCATGAAATAAATACTGGTGACATTTTAGTTTTGCTTGAATGAAGATTTATTGCTCCCAGGAAACTGACTTACAGGCAGCTACAAATCAACTTGACTATGAAATAGTTGTATATGTACACCACAAAATGAGCCCCCCCTTCCAAAGTACTCACCTTATTTATGGGTCTTCCAGTACTTCAAAGACCTTCAGTAACTTAGTCCAGACTGGTTTATTGCTTTGTAGAACTAAGACATTTCACGGGGAAAGCTGTAGGTTACAGTATATTAGGGCTCCTTCTCTTGGGCGGCTGAGAATCCCAAGATGCTATATGAACTGTTGATCTAAAGCTTATTATAGCATGACTTCCTACAGTATAATTCTTAAATCTTTTAAGTTATACAGTACTGTCTTTAATCCCAAGTGCTAAACCTTAAAGCAGAACTAGCTTTCGAAAATTCAGAATGCCATCTGTGAGTAGATGTAATTATGTTTTGTTAAAATACAGTTCACTTACTTGCACAGGTTGTCTATGACCTATTTCAAACTAGTTGTTCGAATTTTCAACCGATGTTTTACATAGAAGTATTCCTCACAGAAAGAAGTCCTGTGGACTGAGGTACTCCACTTTACTCAAGAACCCAAAAAACCCACCCTGTGTATTCTACTCATTTGCCCTTACCTGGGTTGTGAGTATCGTTAACAGTAAAGCCTCCTGTTACAGCACATCTAGGGGCACGCAGACCAAGTCAGTACTTTTTTAGCTGACATGCTATCGTTTCTAAATGTATCATTCTGGGGATTTCCAAGGAAGAAATATCATTATGTTCAAGAAGCATTTTTAGATTTTCCTAGCAGAGTGCAAACTGATTATGAGAAGGGGAAAGTGAGTGTTATCCCCACTTTACCTAAGTGGAAGTTGATATGGAGCCATGCTGAGCAAGTTGCCTCAGGCCACAACAGAGAGCATGGGCCAGCGTTATGGAGCTCCTGTTCTCCTGCCCGGTGCTCAGCTTTCTGTCAACTGCCCTTAAGAAGACGGAGAAAGCAGGAATTAAAGCATACACAAAGAGCCCTGATGGGAGACACAAACCAGTTTGTGTTAGCTAATATTTATTGAGTGCCAGCAGTGTGCTGGTTGCTATGCAAACAGAAAAGAAAACATGGTCACTACACCGCGACGTTTTTATGGTCTACTTTGAGGGCTGCCACCCAGCTGTTTCCAGCCAGGCTGCAGAGCTTTGCCATCCTCTGGTTGCCTGTGAGACAGCTGAATTTGCCAGTGCTAGGAGGGTGTCCAGGTGGTACATTTGCTAAGCTCCAGGTGAGTGGTGGTCACCATATCCACACATCACTGCTCGACTGCTCTGGACCTACCAGGTGTCTTCGACCAGCCTGGACATCTGCCTTCAGCCACAGGCAAAGCCTGGCAGCAACAGCCCCTGCACTTGTGCCCTCTGTTCAAAGCCACTGAGCCTGCAGAAGCACAAACATCCCATCCACAACATAAAGCAACGCTGAGCCAGCAGTGTGGGACTGACCACCGCCTCCTCCACCTCACCAGGTGCTGCTGTGTTTTGGCTGCGCATTTGTTCCCTTTCGATTTAACATTACTTCTCCTTAACTGCTCTTTCTCTAACTCCAGAGCAAGCATCTCTCCCCGTAGTCGCTGTTGCAGCTCCTGGTGCCCCACACTTAGAGGAGGCAGCAGGAGGTCCCCTTTCTGCAGTTTTCGTGAAGGGCCCCCAACCCTGGGGGCCCAGGACTACAGCTGCACCGCTGCAGCAGCCACGCATACCCCTCTGTGCCCAGAAACGGGCTGGCTCAGGCACTTCAGGGGCTGCCTCTGAAAGGGAACCCCGCTGCTGCTGTGCGTGGTTATGAGTCATGGCTTAGGTGAGCAATTTTATAGATAACTTTTTTTTGTCAGTGGTGATTTTAAGGCCAAAATTTACCTGCTCAGCATTACAAACAGTTTATAAAAAGTGCTGTGTACCTGAAAATGAGAGAATTTGCTTTTTCTGCTGAGTGCACATCCTCCCGCAGGGCCTGGGCAGACCTGGGAAGCTGCAGCTTTGTTCCCCGGCTCCTGACAGCTGGAGGGGGACATGGTAGCTTTGTAATGACACAGAAGCCTGTGTGGAGTCCCTGACTTCTGCTGCTGCCCAAAGCCACCAGAGAGAAGACAGCTTCTGCACAGCCCTTTCTAGCCAGGTAGTTGTGGCAGTATTGTTTTTTAATAACCATGTAGCAAAATCAATTGCCCTGGCATGTATTGCCTACAGTTAGTCTCCAAAACACTTTCTGGCACAAAACACACACAAAAAAGTGTCACATTCACTCTGCTATGTAAAGTGAATAGAAAACATTTCTGACTCTTGTCTTACTTTCCTCCTTTACCTTTAGTGGTAGAAAAAGTTATGTTCCTTTTTCATCGCACATGGAGCGGAGCAGAGCTACCAGAAGGTTATCTGAATTCCTGCTCATGCATCATCATCCAAACCATGTGCTCATTCCCAGCCTTTCACTGTCAGGCATAAGCAATGCCTGACATAAGCAGTAATTCAAAGATGCTGAGGTGTCAAAAAGGATCTGAATCATTCTGTCAATCCTTTTCTCATTCAGCTATTGACCCATAGCTCTGTTTGAATTTGGGAAGCCTGAGGTCAGAATGAAAAGCATCATTATTCTTGTAAGCCAAACATATCTGACTGAGAAAAAGTGAGCTAATAAAGATGGGGAGGCAATTTTTAATGTCACTTTTTTGAGTGTAGTGATTTGTCTAATCATATTACCTTGGAATATGATTACATGAAATACATTCACATTATGCAGGAGTGAATACATTTGGGAGAGAAATTATATATTTCTTTTCCATGCTTAACATACGGAAACATGTATAAAATAGGAAGGTCTAAGCTCTACCAGTGTTCACAATCTTTTGTCAGTGGAGGAATAATTGAATTGTTTGGAAATTTCTGGTGACAAATGTACTATTTTGGACTTAGGAGAATACAGTTCAACCAGTTTAATAATTTTTGGTTACAGATTTGTATGCAACAAATCTCTCTGTCCATACAGCAATCAGTGCAAAATTCTTGGCCATTTTTCCATAATCCTCTGGTAGTTGCTGGTAGCAAGCTGAGATTTACTGGAGGAATTACAGAAGCTTCATTCCTCCCACCGCCAGCAGCTGTTTGGCCCTGCAGTCTTCCTGGGTAGGGCAGAGCTGCATCGATCTGTGGTATGCATGACTCATAGGAAAGTAATAAGAACCTGGGGCTAGAAAAGACCTCAGGAAGGCAACCAGCTGACACTGGAAGAGCTAGAGCAGTTCCTGTAAGATAAAAATGTAAGTAGCTGGAAGGTGCTTGTAGGGGAAACAGCTGGGCGAGTCTTCTTGGGTGCTGTAAGTACTGGGACTGCTGCCTGTGCAGCTATCTCCACGTGCAGTCTGGAGGGCTGTGCAATGCCCATGACCGCATCTCTTTCCAAAGAGAGCAGTGGAGGTGATGCATAAAAGCCATACATAAGAAATGCCCACCTCTAGACTTGTCAGCCAACTACACACAGATTGAGCTGTTCGGGAAACCTCTTGGCTCCACAGATTTTCCAGTGACTGAGTTTGTCATTAGTATTTCCCAATAGCTAAGGTTCAGAACCCAAATACAGAAGTCCTCTTTCACAAATCTAAATTCATCCATCCTGGGATTAGGTCGCTACCTCGGCTCCAAATTGTAGGTATCATATGTGCGTTTCTGTTTCATTAAGGCAGAGCATATTTGGGTAGCTGTCATGTAGTGCCTGGAATGTGATGAAAACAAGAGGTCCTGGCTGCCTGCTGCTGAGGAACTCCCAAGGCACTTCTCACAGGAGCAGGGGTGTTAACCCTGATATCCTGGTCAAATTCCAACATGGCTAATTATATCCCACTTACCTAAAACTGCCATACTTTCTCTGCTTGCTGCAAGGACTTGCTGCATGCAGCAGGCTCTCTTCTGGTCCTCTTAAAGGTTATTGCGTTCCACATCAGAGGCACTTGTGTGTAGGAAATAGCTGCAGTCAGTTATCAGTTTGTAAAATTTCCTGGCCAGCAGAGGACTGTTGTATGAAAACCCAGTTATTTTCATAATAATAATAAGACAAACATAAGGTTTCAGGTGAAAGAGGCCAAAAGCACCTGCAAAAGGAAGAGCAAATATACCGTGAGGTTGCAAATGCAGTTATGGGCAGTCACTCATGAGAAATGGCAATGACATACAACAGCCTCCATCATGCTCCCTTATCCAGACCTTTGCATGAAGGACATTAAGAGAAGGATAAAAGGAGGTGGGAGCAGAGCACTGAACAAAAGTGGGGGGGAAGAGCAGCACTGGTGAATATTGCCCAGAGATAACATCAAGGCACCCAAAGGAGAAAAGGGAGAGGACTATATCTGAGTCCAAGATGGGATAACTTCACATGGACTACCACCTGCTGACATTGCTGGTGACAATATAATAATTCAAGACTTACATTAAGTGAATCTTCCTGAGGCTTTCAGGCCTGTTTCTGGGATTAACACATTATTGTAGCTGTGTGAAGCTACAGTCAGTGAGATTGAACAACAGGAAAAAACACGTTTAAAATTTTGCCTAAGGAATAAAATATCAGGGACAACTTTAAAGTTGCACTATTGCATCTTGTTGTTTGTTTGGAAGGCAGTGGATGTGTGGTGTGTAATACTATGGAAATGGCCCCATGATAGTCCCAGTGAGGCTTTTTGTGTCTTGTTTATAAAAAAATATTTCCAGAAGGAAAACAAATTATATAAATGTATCTCTGCCACTTTTTCTACCAGAACCTCATCTATCTCATTATCTTTTCTGCATTGGCACCTACAAAATATCACTGAAATGAACAGATATGACAGGTCCACCAAGTGCCCAAAGCAAACAGAAAAGTGGATTTCCACAGTGTGAAAACCATTCCTACTGTTTTCTTTCTATGAAAATCAAAGTTGTTTATTTGTCTGCGAAGCATCCCACTGTTTTGAGAGTTCACAAAGCAATCTCCTTTACAGCCCATCTTGTATGGCAGAGTCCTATGTTCTACGTTCTCTTCTCTCTGATACATATAGAGAGAGACATATACATGTATACGTGTACACGCACACACAGAGGTTAGATCACTGGCAGCATAGCAGTTCTGCTATCTAGCAGAATGGTTTGAGTTTGCCTGTAATATTTAGCTGGGGAGATGGCAGTAGGATGTGCATTTGATAAATTAAACACGTGGGTGTGCACTCAAGTGTATGCACATGAAGAGCTATTCTTATTCCTGTTTTTAGAAGGCAGGTGCTTCTATCACAGCTAGCAACCTTCAAAAATGAGAATAAGGGCACAGAGTCTTAAAAGCCTCTTCCTGTCTCCTGTGTCTCCCCAAACAGGATGAGGCCACATTAATGGAGTAGCACGAAGTGAACAAGATGACCTAGCAGATGCTGCTAGGATGTACTGTACTCTTATTTTAAGATAAATAAAGCCTGTCATCTTCGGCAGGATCAACAAACCCCACATATTCTTTAGAGTATAATAAGATACAGTGTTATAGAGTTCCAAATTGCTCTGTAATTCCATATTGTCTCCCATGCCATTAACTCTCCTTAATCCAATTAATGTACATAAATATTAATTATGTGAATATGGGATAAAATACCCTTTTATCCAGCTGCTTTCCATAGCCATAAATAGAAGGTTAGTGGGAAACGAAAAAAAAAAAACAAACCATAAAAATTAAACTCTGAACTGTAACAATTTAGGACTTCAAAATTCAGACTTTTGAACTGCTTTTATTCAGCAACAGAATTTCACTGAATCACTCAGGTTTCCTGTAAAAAGCAGCAGGAACAACAACAAAACATTCCTTTTCTGCAAGGACTCTTAGACTTCCCATGACAGAACTGTAAAAGAACTGAGAAAAGGGGACTCCCCCTTCATTGAGGATGATTGTAGTATTGTTTTTATATTGTAGATGTATTTATACATTACATAAACAAATCCTGCAGTTTCTCTGAGAAAAGAAAACCTTCCCTCGGGTTAACAAGTGTGGATGTCACCTTCAGTTTGCATAGATACAAGCAGCACACAAATTTAGGGCCAAATTGTGATTTTTGCCTTGTCCCACCCGTGTTGGCAAAGCAACATAGTGTTGCTGTTTGAACACAATGGTTTCTGTAATGTAAGATCACTTTGCAGAGAGCAAGCCTGAAGAGTCTGGCTCCCCCAGCACTATCCAGCTTCTCTTGCCCTTGAAAGCTTGTCCTTTCCCCAGAAGTGCAGAGTTAGCTGGGCAAGTTAACATCTAACCTCCTCCCCCTGCACAGGCAAATAGATGATTTTTTGCTTCTTGTTACAGGCTGTCACCTTCAGCACAGCTAATTTTTGTTCATGACCTGGTGTGGTGCCACCTCCACTACCTAGGGTTTGGGGGTGACAAGGTATCATAAGCTCAAGAAACATGCATAATGGATGGTTTTTGGATGGAAAATGGAAAAGTCATTTCAGACGGGAGGTTCCTCCCAGACCAAAGTCTTAGCCTTGTAGTGTGTCCTGCATGGCCAGAGCCACCCAGTGATGCCTGGAATACAATAAGCCACCGAGCCTCAGAGGGACTGCAGGCCAAAACAATTCGTGGGTTTATGCATGACTGCTCCTCTATCTATTTTTCCTTCTGAGCTGCTGTAACTGTGTTATTATCCTTATACATTTCTAATCCTTTTTGAATCCTGCTATGCTCTTGATCATTCCTGAACTCACCTGGAAAATTGGTAATTGTCACAATTTGACTTACTTGCAAGACATTTATCTAGACTTTTCCAGTTATCACCTGATATTTCCCTTGTGTAATGGAAAACATGAATGCATCTGATATTAGGTCTGGCTCATATAAAAATTGTAATAAATGTTATTAGTGGCAAAGTAAAGATGCACAGAAATCATACTGCACAATATATTGCTGAACATTTAAAACTGATTCTTTAAAACCTTCTACATTCCAAAATTTGGATCAGAGGTGTGTATGTGCCATTTCAAACAAGAACTTCCACTGTGCATTACAACTCTTCCATGCTGAAGCAAAATATTTCCAGTCTTTTATATAAGATGAAAAGCAGAATGGCATTAGAAGAGTGCAACAGGGAAGTCGGATTAGTTTTTAGTCTTGTCATGTTTCTCTTCTATAATTCATGAGTTACTTCGATAATCAGAAATATATTACCTCAACAGATTTCTTAAAAATGTATGCATGTGACGTAATGCTACAATGAACTTTTTCAGTTTTGAAGACGGAAAGATGGAAAGTTTGCACTTTGAATTTATAATAATTTCCTTGCAATAAGCTGTGCTGGTCTCTGGAGTCTCGTCCCAGGTGGAAATGGTGAGATACATCCTGGACCGGACAGTCAGAGTGAGGCTGCTCAGAACACTTGAAAATATCTCTTGCTTATATCTTGTTTACAGAGACTGACCAAGTGGCAGTCTGCCTTCCATCACATGGTCACATTCACTATTCGGAGTTGGCAAATGTCCTCTCTTGAAGCAGCACCAGTGGGTCTCTCAGTTTAGCTCAAGAAGACGTGGTGAATTTTAAACCAGTGCTCAGCCTTTGCTTCCTCGCATTTAAGACATCATCTTCATCAGACACTGGAATGCCATGTGTCTTTCCTTCCACAGAGTCGTTTGATGTGCAAAATAGTTTAATGCAGCACGTAACATCTATTACATCACATCAATACCCTGCCAGCATTTTAACAAGATTCCTTTCTATGTATGCAGCTCCAGGACAGGACTTTCACTGAGTTGTGTTGCATTAAGATGCAGAACATTGCTCCAGCCCTTCACAAGAAGCTGTCAGCAGAGTTAGCAAATTCCCCAAAACCTTGAATTGGATGTAGGATTTTGGATTGGCTCGGTATTATTTACAGTGGTTTGCTGTTTGTGATTAGGTTTACAGGGAGACTGGCTGCAAAGTTCTGATCTGGATTTCTCCAAAGTGTTTGGTTCAGTTCTGTATTGGAGCCCGCTGTAGTCAGCAGTTGTTCCTATCAACATCTGTAACACATTTGGCATTACTTGAAAATATTAGTCACAACTGTAAAATTAATAAAATCCCTTCTTTCATATTTTAACTATAAGGTGGTCATGTATGCTGGGCACTCATCATTGATTTGGATGTTATCTCTCTGCTAGTAATATTTTTGCTGTGCTTGTTCCAAAGCCTGGATTTTTTTATCTGGGAATAATTCTTAGCTGAGAAAATTAGTCTAACTGAAGAGCTGGGCCAGAACTCAGAGGACTTGTAGTTGATTTACGTCCAGCTGCTCTGTACCAATTTGTACCAATACTCAGGCCTCTCAGATAAACTCTGTGGTAGATTTCCAGTGTGTCATAATTAGCAGAGCTTTCCTATGCAAAAGGAGGCTTCCCAATGGATAGCTGAGTCTATAATAGAGATAAGGACATTGTATAAATATTTTAAACACTCAACTGAAAAATATTAGCAAAGTGTCAGGAAATAAGGGCTTCCCAATCTGAGTTACTTACCTATGACAGATAGTCTTATTGAAAAAAAAAACAGCTCAGTTGTGACGTGCTTTGCCCTGCAGATACATGCATGAAATTGTGTCAAAATGCAATACTGCCTGAGCAAAGTCCTGATTCCATGTGGCAAAATGTGCTTTTTGTGTAGGGTAAGGACTCCAGCCCATGCACTTGGAATTAAGACCAATTTAAAAAGTTTTTTGGTAGCATCATATGAGGTGTTTGTCAAGTATATGCCAAATATACACCGCTTAAAAGCTTTGTGGGTCAGAAAAGCTTCAGTCACTATGTGTGTGCCATCTTTCACTATGGGCTAGATTAAGACAAAACACGTCAGAAAAGCTTCAGTAATTGTCTCTGCGTGTGCCAACTTTACCAATTAAATTAAGCAAAAGCACCTCTTATTTGCTGTGGCTTGAAACAGAGACTCATACATTATGATCAGTGACTTGTTAGCCCTGAGGATGGGTATCTCCCGAGCCGAACTCCGCATAAACTGCCTGGTTATAAGGACACTTCAATTGCTTCAGACTTAAAACCTCACCTCTTAATTTGTATATGACAGCCCATTCTTGCTTGGAATTACTGTGCTTTCCAGAACATCTTGGCTTGGCTTCTGTGTTGCAGGATTTGACCCACTGGCAGTTTTCACTGTACCCAGAATGGCTCTGAGTGCATGTGACATTTTTTAAGAATTGATTGGCATTAGTCTGTTGCTACTCCAGCAGAATTCAGTCAGCAGGAACTGCACCAAGGACCCAGAGTTAATCCAGTGCCGAGCGCCCTTGAAAATCCACCCCCTATGCCTGTTAGCAATAGTGCTTTCCCGTGCTGAAAGCTTCATGATGGGCTTTTTTTCCCGTGTATGGGTGTGATGTCTTAGCTTATACAATGCTTTCCTAAACCAAGTCCAACACCATGCCTACAAAATTAGTAATCACATTTTTGGCAAGTATTAGGTCATACTATCTGCAGATTGCTCATGGCTGGTTTAGGCCTAAATGAAATTTGCTCTTTGTTCTGGAGATTAGTTTTCAGTTCTGCTTGGGCAGAGCTTCGGCTTACACATTTATCTGCCAAATGTCACTGCACCGAGCCTATCCTCCCACCTAAAAGAGGAAGCTCCTTCAAAGTTTTCATTTGTTGCTCTTATAAAATAGCATCTAAAGCTGCCTTAGATAATGAGCATGAAGGATACTTCCGAGACAGCAGGCGTGTTATTAACAGCAACTTCAGCGATCTCTTTCGCTGTTGTTGTATCCTGAAGAGCCATTAATGCCTCAGGGAAGATTGTAGACACACCTCTTCTGCTGGTGGCTTTTGGTGTCTGATCTGCCGTTTAGTAGGCACTCTGTCAGGCTACACCGGGTTTGTTTGGGACTTTTTATTCCAATCTGACCAGATTATTCCCGATCTTCCACAGACACGTACAAGCAGAACCCCAGGCTGGTTGCCCTTCGCTCCTCTTCTGCACACTGAGGGGAAAAGGCCCGAGTGGGCGAGGAGCGGTGAGGGGGCGACGCTTCCCTGCCTGCCTGCTCACGGGGGTGGAAGAGCGAAGCAGGGTTAGGGGTGGGGAGCAGTTGGCACATGTTAATTGACGGTGGTTTGAACATCAAAGGGTGGAGATACAAGAAGCAAAGATGTGAGCAGAGAGAAAAAGAGAAAGGGGAAAGAATATGTGTGATGTTACAAGAGGAGGTGTTTGCTAGATCTAAGGGTTTAAATTCCATGAGGTAATTATAGAGGTTTAAACAATAAATCAGGCTTTATCTGCTAAAACTTTGACCAAAAGAAAAAGGAAGATACATCAATGGAATTATAGGATCTAGTTCTGTAGGGTATAGAGTATAGCTGTAACGGCTTTGGGCCCTAAGTTTCTCTTTGAACAGCTTGATAGCAAGGCATGTATCAAAACTATCACTGAGAACGTGCTGTGGGTTTCTTGCATCTTCCACTGCAGGGGAAAAGCTGTTCGTGATTACTGGTTACATTGGTTGTATTTCAAGACTGGGCTTGTGTGGCAGTTTTCTTTTTAGCTCTGAAGCCAACTAACTGTGTGATAACCTCATTCTTTCCCTCCAGGGAAGACCTCAGAGAGTCCACTCCTATGACTGGTTTATGCAGAAAGAGGGCTGAAGTGGGGAGGAAGGTTCTCCTTCTGCCCTTTTCCCCATCCCAATCCCCTTTCTCTCTACTTCTGCAGCAGCAGAACGAAAGCCAGGCTCCCTCTTTCCTTTATGCTTACAGTGATCTTGGTATCACCATTGTCTGATTAACGAAATGATTTGTAAAGACTTTGTTTTACCTTTGATCTTGCAAAACAAGGGTAGCTTTAAACAAAGCCAGATACTTTAAAGATCACCACATGGTTTTAATAGTATTTTCTACTTTGTGTCATAACTTGAATGAACAAGATATGAACAGTATTCCTATTGTCACCACATTTCACTGTGTTATCTCATTTACTAATATTTCCTAGTTAAAAAAATATTGGCAACTATTATGAAGCTGATGTTGTAACTAAGTATCTTCTGCTAGCTCCATCATTAAAGCCCCGTTCCAAAGCCTACTGAAACTGCTAGAAACTTGTGCTCTGACTTCAGTTGGTGTTGGATCTGAAGCACAAAAAGGGAAGTTATATGCTCGAGAGGCTTCCCACCTTTCAGATCCCATTCCTCTGCTCCCTCCAGCTATGCAAAAGCTCTTACCACGGTGCAAAGCACAGTAAAGTTTGGATGCTGTACGCACATATGTGAACATGATGGGTTTGCGGGTGTATTTTTGCTGACAAACTGAAATTATGGGAGGAAGAGAGGGGAAGTACTTTGAGATTTGAAGTTACATTTTTTAATTGATCTTGTAAATAGAGTACTTGAGAAGCAAAACTAAAATAAAGATGTTTTCATTTCTTTGCAGCTGAAAAATGTAACAAATGAAAATTGAGGGGAGGAGGGGGGAAAGGATGAAGTCACAGATACTTCATTTTCCCTTTCTCCCCATTAGTGCCATGCTTTTTCACCTATGTGATGGGGGAGAGGCTGAGGTAGTGCACAGATCACTCTTCCATTTCATAGCCATGCAGCTGCCTCTTACCCTGATAGCTAATCTCATTTCTGTCCTTCCCAGAAGATGGCTTGCCCTGGCAGGTAATTACAGTTGGTTAATTTTGGCACAATGTGATTAAAAGCAGACTGATATAAATCACTGAACAGTGTAGCTTATGAAAACGCAAGTTGAGGTAGCACCCCAACCACAGCACTATTATGAGAGAAGCTGAGAGCCAGATGTTGGTCTAATGATAAAAATAATCTAATAATGGACGTCATATAACCTCTGGACCATGAAAGCCCCACCTAATTTTTTTGTCAGCCAGATATCTCTATGTTGCAATACATATTGAACGTTTTAGAGGTTCACAAGTTGGTTTAATGGGTTGTCTTGGCTTATAGCTAAAAACCCTAGGAGAAAGTTTGGGAGCAAGATCTTCTGGAGCCCTGGCAGGGAGAGTCTTAGTAAGAGATATCCTAGGAGAGATATTCTGAGTGCCTTAGGTATCCAGGTATCTTAGACACTCTGAATCTTACCTTATACTAATGTCTAAAGTAGCCTGTGTGAGTAGGTGGTGTCATATATGGACATGAACAAACGAGGAGTGTCTCTGAAATCAGGACAGATGGATGTATATGTGGAAACACAGTGTAAGACAGTAATCAGACTCTGCATCTCCTTGCATTTGTCAGAGGAAAGAGACCGCGTCCACTGAAAATAGGGACTGTAAGATAAAGAGGGGGTCTTTTCATCAGCTGAGATGTGACAAGACAGATTCCCTTTGGTTCAATGCAAGTACCCTGATTACAAGTTTGCTTTGGGCTCTGTGTGAGCCCAAACATGAGGCTCTCCTGGCTAAGGCACACTGATAGATAATGTCTGCTGGCAGAGGATGAGCATGGCAGCTCCTGAGCCAACCTCATCTGCCACGTGCTGCCACCTCCTCTGAGATGTCTCACCTGATAGGGGAGTGACATAAGGTACAGCTAGGGAGGGATGAAGCTCTGGTCCACGGTGTCAGAGTACATTATAGCAGCTGCCCATGTGATACTGCTATAGATTATGACAGCAGATTCGTCGCGGGTCTTTGCAGTAGGAAAATTACAGAAGATGAGAACAGGAAAGCCATTAAATTACCTGGCTGTAGAAGAATGAAGCTGGGTTAATTAGCATTGATAATATACAACTGTGGGCTGGCTTCAGGGGCAGCGGGTTAGTCAATGTAGATAAGGTGCAGCTGTGGCTGGTTCTGTTAAGGGGTTGAGAGACAGTAAGGGGGGAGCAGCCAAGGAAGAGTGAGAGAGGAAGAAGCAAGAGGAGAGGGAGCATGCCCGGGGTGAGGGGGAGAGGTGAGGAGAAGACAGCAGAGGGACTGTATGAAGAGTGTGCTGGTATGAGATGGTAAAAGACTTTGTTGCAGCTTGATAGTTTGGAGAATGCTGTGACACCTGGTGATTTGGGTGAATGAGAGATTCTTGTAAAGGAAGTTCTCTGCTTCTATTAAATGGACAGCATAGAAGCACGAGGCTCAAAGAGAAATCACGCCCAGGAAAGATGCCTTTTTTTTCTTGGGGCAAACCCATGAGCTCTGTCAGTTACTTTGCACCTTGCATGTGCAGACTAACTTTTGTAAATTCTTTTAACCAAAAAGGAGAGGGAACTATTTCTGTACTTTGCTTGCAGCTTGGGCCAGAACAGTCAGTAAGAAACTGACAGCGTCCTGATTAGAGAAGATTGATTATGGGGAATACTTTTCTTTTTTTATGCATTAATCTGCAAGCCACACATCTGGAAGTGACAGCTTGAATGTGAAGAAATCCATTCATGGAAAGAGGAAAAGGAGGGAAGAAGAAGAGGAGAGAAAGATAAGGGGAGCAGGTGAGAACACAACTCCTTGGTGAGTTACTCTGCAAAGGGCAAACTGACACGTCTCTACCTGAAGATTCAGTCTTTGTGCTCTATGACGTGGCTTTTCTTTGTCAGTGGAGTAAAATTTTCCTGAACCTCCTTTTTCTTTTCCTACCAAAAAGTATGTTCTGGAGAATCTGTGCTGACTTCATTACATTTTTTTTCACTACAGAAAAGATGACAAAAGTGGTGAGAAGAAGGAAGGTCAAGGAATAGCTAACTGAAAATAAAACAACTTGAGGGTTTTTACCTTAAAGTAAGGTCTCATTTTGCAAAATTTTTTTTCATTTTTAACAAAGTTGAAAAAAGTTTAGAATTGATGCTGTACATGTTTAATGTCAAAAGCTGATGTGATCTTCTGGTGGAAAAGTGTCTTACACATTACAGTATCTCTAGGTCATATTCATCACCTTCGCAGACATAATGAATTTTCCATGCACCTCCTACTGCTAAAATTACCATTAGAAGAATCGAATAGATGGTATCGAATTCTTGAGATATTGTGACAACCTTGTTCAAGCAAAGCAAGAAATTTCACACTATTTCAGAAGCTGTACCCTAGACTGAGACATGGAAAAAGAATAAGAAAGGCTAAGACTAGGTGATGAACTGTTCTCAAATGTAGAATATCTAATCTGTAATTTAATGTATAATGCTGTTGGGTTTGTTTTCATTCCACAGTCAGTGAAAGGACTACCCATTCCCTGAAATTCGGTAACATGGCTTGCTGCTGGTGTAACGCTGGCTGCAACGCAGGACACTCCCAACAGTGCCAACCATGTGTTGTGTGTCTGTTCCATACAAGCATTTGCAGGACAGTAAAATAGTTGCCAGATAATGCCAGTTGCTTTTGCCCCTTAAAAGCTTGCCAGTGCTATAAAAAAAGTTGCTCCAATCGCCTGAATGTTGTCACTTCAGAAAAAGTATGTATCTGAAATCCCACATATGTGATAATGATTTTGAAAAAGCAGCAATTGCTGCAACCAAAGCATTTGCATCTGTTAAAAGCACAGCTTGCTCCTTCACTTATGTCAAAGCTGTTGGCACAGAATTCAAAGCACTGGATTGGCAACTTTATCAGGAAGCAAGTGCAGCATAAAGCTATAATAGCTGTCTTCGTTAGCTTTTGTTATCTGAAAAATTCCAAGTGCTTTGGATAACATAAGGTGCCACATAACTATGGAAGCTGTTGGGCAGCAGCTTGACAGCCATATGCTTACATATATAATGTGTGCTTACCCTCATCTCTAACTAAATGTTTTCCTTTAGCAGCTGTGGCAACAGTAGTGAGCTCAAACAATTCCCACACAACTAAAACACAGCTGAAGGCGCTGGGTTCTCTGCTGAGGGGACTGAGGCTACAAGTACTCTGATCACTCGAAGATTTTTGGAGGGGCCAAAGCAACTTAAACACCTACTTAAACAACACAGAGGTATGCCTGTCTGGGTGGCAAGGGCTGTGTTGCAAAAATTCTTGCCCAAACGCTAACCTAACGTGCTGTGAGGTCATGCACAGTTGCTGGTGCAGTTGGAAAGGGATATTGCCAGGCTGGCTCAGCACTGTGCTGAAGCAGCAATCTGGCTGCTGGTGCTGCTGCTAGCTCATGTGGGTCACAAGGACTATCTGCACTGCCCTTGGGGGAAGAGCTGGCTTGTGTTCCTCTGCATCTGTGGTGTGGACCTCCCCTAAATGCTGAAATCTCCCTTTTTGCCTCTTCAGAACATGGACAAACTGGGAGATTATGGGAGCAGCTGGAAAAGGAATGCAAGCAGAGCTGGGAAGAGGCATGCACAGCTGGCTGTGGGGATGCAGGGAATCCAGGCCACCTTTTTTTGAAAGGACAAACAGAATCTCTCCATACAGAATGCTTGAGGTATGTTTTATATGCTGCCTTACTGTGCTCCATGTAATGAAGAAAGAGAATCCAGACCTCATACAGGGCCAAATCCTGCACTCATCACTTTCTCACAACAGCTATTTAAATTCTGGCTAATCATTAGATGCTTCCCTGACAAAGACAAGATCTTTGTGTTTCAGTTTTTCTGATTGGAAACACAAAGTCTTTCATTAAAATAAACCTCCTGTCCAGTAGCTGAGGCATGTTGAACATAAAGAGCCTGCCCGCCCTTTCAGCGATGCTCCTGCAGTAAAGGCAGCATGTGGTGGCAGTAAGCTGCCTGTGGATTTCCACTGTAAAACTGAGATGGTTTTGTTCTCTCTGCTGCTTTGGATTTGCTCATTCTTCCTAGGAAGTAATTATTGCTTTGGTTTTCATTTTCTACAAACAATGCTTGGAGCTGAGGGAAAGGTAAAGGTTGTGGTACCTAATGGTGTCACCTTCCTGCCTCAACGCTGCTGCAGGCTGTCTGTCACCTTGTGGCGGTACAGAAACCATACCCGCACAGGGTACAGAAGTACCGCCGCTTGTGCCGTCCACAGGGGCTATCCAGCTGCAAAGTTCTGCAGGGTGCAGGGCTGCGTTCCCCACTTCTCCTTCCCCACCTGAAATACTTCTTAGCACATTGGGAATACAAAGTTTTGCTTTTTACAAATGAAGTAGGTGAGTGGAATCTGCCCAGACAGTTTTTACGGCAGCAGCACTGGTACTGCTTCATTATTAATCTCTTTCCAGACATGGCAGTTGTTGTTCCCTTTCCGGATAAGACGGTGGCCCTGCACATGGTGGAATAGGGAAAAGAATTGGTGCACAACTCCAGGTGCCTTTCTCATCTTTCCATAGTGCCAACAGCTGGAGTGGCTTATTCCACTTTTCTTCCAGCACTGCTTGAGAAGGGCCTGGCTGGGTCACTGGGATCCATTTTAGAGCTGTGAATCTTGAGAGGAGGAAGGCAGATCTCTGCAGTCTGGAATAAAGCATCTAAGTTGCTGAAAGAGTCTGGTTTAGGCATGCCCCTCATTTAGACATGGCTACATTAGACATTGTGATCTTCTGTAGAGATCCTGTTCCATCCAGGGGGCTGACTCACATACAGCTTCCCTTAGATGTTAGTTTCTCCTTGGGATTTCTATATGATTGTTACAGAAACTATTTCAGTTTAACTTAATTGCTTACATCACATAGGATCATTTCTAGCACACTACAGAAGAAGGAATCTCTCACAAAAATAGAAGACTTTAAAAAGTATATTTTTATTATCGGGGGGGGAGAAAAAAAAAAAAAAAGAAGCTAACCACTGTAAATCTTTCTAAAAGCAATCCACAGTAGTAATGCAATTTCATTGTTTTCCAACTATTTGGAGGTTAAATTGGGCTTTTGGCAATCTGATAACTTGAGCAAACAACTCTAAACTGGTCTCAGCCTCCCCCCTTCTTTAAATAAATCTCAACTTGTAATATGGAATGTGAATTGTTTTGACTGTTAAACCATTCCAAACTCAAAACCCACTCATCATAAATGTGTTGAAAGAAGAATATATTTCAATAGTGCGGCAGACTCTTTGAGTACAGTAGAGCAGCAGTCTTCAATCAACTAGACTTTCTTTCCAGAAACAGAAAATGAAAGCGTAAGTGCCATACACATTTTTAAATGATTTATCTGAATTCAAAGAACTAACTTTTTTGTGACTGATTATAACTGCATATATGAATGGCTATGGATAACAGGTTTCTTTTGCTTTTCAAAATGATATATAACAATGTTCCATGCAGAGACCTTCTATTTACACATCTGTTCAGCACCTGCTCATAATTACTTAGTTAGTTTTTATTATTGGGCTTGTCACCATATTAATGTAGCTGTACCTTCAAATTGATTGTAATTGCAAATTTCCTGAAAAAGCTTGGTTTCTGCAAGTATTTAATTAAACTGATATCCTAAATTAAAAATAATTATGTAACTGTACTCCACTACAATAACACATGCATGTGTCTCTACATAAAAAATTGATATTTCGCATAATTCATACAATATGTGGATTAATATTGTACAATTAAAGGTCAGTCTTCACTAGGAAAGGAGGGGTAATTTCAGTATTTAGAAACCTGACATATTTCAATTAAGCAAGCAATTTGTCATAAACTTCATAAATCAAGTTATCAGGGAACAAGGTAGCAATGGTTTTAATAAATAGAGATGGTGAAGAGTAAGCCTACTCCTTCTTGTGGTATAATTTTGCTTGGGTAAATGGTTTATATAGAAAGCCCTCCATTTCTGGGTCATGAGGCCATATCTAGTATGTCTTAGTAACTAGCCATGTTTATTTCCACCTAATGACTGTTTGGAGGTCTGTGATACCGTCTGTAGTCTTGGCTGAGCAGCCTCTCCGGTACAAAACAAACCCCACAATACTTCCCTCAAAACCTCTTCGATCTTAGGATAAATCAGAAGAGGAGCTGGTCCCAGCCCAAGGACCTGAACAGCCCATCCCCACCAGTGTGTCATGGGAAGCTGGAGCACATGCCAAGCTCACCATCTCTGGTGAGTCTGGTCCTGGTGGTCCAGTCACGGACATCAGCAACCTGGAAACTGAGCTTCTGTGTCACTGAGTGACCGTTGAGGCAGAGCTGTGGTGCATTGACATGATGACCCAAAATTACCTGTCACAAATGCATTTCCTATTCTGAAAGAACAGAGACATTTTGAGAGGAAGTTTTCATTTTTGTTGTGTACAGCGTATCCAAAAATTCTACGCTACACATAAGGGACAGCCAAGTATTGTCAATGTAAAAGTTTCTGGAGCTATAGTCCAAAACGTGCTCCCCACAAACCCAAAATTGCCTTTGCCTTTTCCCGGTCCTTCTGTGGAGCTGTGTGAGCCCGTGGAGGCTGGTAGACCCTGGGAGAGAAAGGGAAGGTGGATTAACTGATTGAAAAACAGTCAAGTTTTGGTCACATGCCTGCTGGATTTCTTTCGATAGACTCACCAAATTCACAGCTTTTCTACAGAGCACTTAGTTTCCATGAGCAAGTCTTTTCTGTTGGAAAATTTCCAAAATGTTTGCTCTGATACTGCTCATGCTTATCTTGAAACAAACTGCAGGATCTGTATTCCACAATGGATGAGTTAATCCATTCAGAAACGCTAATGCCAATGAATATATATGCACTGAACAGCAAAGTTATGATCTGGATTTTGACTCTCATAATTCAAAGAAAATGCGAAACAGGCTTATGATTTGATCCACTGTAGCTATATATGAATTGAAATACTGCTCCAAGCTCTGCTCCAAACTATTCCAAGTCCAGTGGTTGCTCTTAGGATTTCATTTGAACTGTTACCTACAATTCTGTTAGTAATAACTGTGTTCAGATATGGGGTTTTTTGGCGTGAAGTTGCAATATATAGCAAATAGGTAATCCTGTTCCTTATGCAGTACAGATCCTGAACCTCAGCTCTAATCTCAGTCCCACTTTCTGAGGATGCTACTAATATTATAATCAACAGAAAAACAGATTTAACTGTTATTTGAATTATTGTTGTTCAATCTGAAAGGAAATGGCTGCAGAAATTTCTCTTCTCTGTCACTGCTTGCCTCAATTCCTTGTGTGTATCCATAGAAAAGCTCCACTGAAATTGAAGGACATCCATATATGACAATAAGTTAATGGCCAAAGTGCCTAGGCGCATATGTAGAGCATCACTGATGGGTATGTAAAATTACAGTGCTGGAATGGAGAAAGGGAAAAGTGAGAAGAGAGCTGGCTTTCCAAAGTAGAAAGCCATCTTCTTTCCCCTCCCTCATTGTCACTCTGCAGTGTTTCTCCAGATGCAACATCAGGTTGAAAAGACGGAGCAGAAAGAAACATTTCTTTGCCTTGTCTTGCAGTTGCCTGTTTTCCTAAACTCTGTTACATTCTTCACTCAATATATTCTACGATAAGATCCTGAAGTAACAAAAATATACTGTGTCTCCAGCTTCCCTTACCTTTCTGAACATGCACCTTTCAGTTTCCCATCAGGGTTCCTGTTGGGTAAAAGTGGCCCTGCTGAGGAAAGGGGAAAGAAAAAAAAAAAAAAAAGGTGTAATTTACTTTTCAAGCAAAACTACTTTCTGAACTACTATGTTCTCAACGTATTTTGTTATTAAATGATTTTGTTATTAAATGGCCAACTTGAATTTGAAACTTACATTTTCTTTGTTTGTCTGGGAGGTGCATCTTAAATGCTAGTGTCCCGAAATGAAGTGAAATGAGATGAGATGAAATGGGAATTGTTGCATGTTCAGGGATGATATTTGTTCTGGCATTCTCTGTTGTCCACATATTCACATTAGGCTAATTTTTCCGATTTCTGCATTGCCATATACTTGGCAGGAACAGCAAAATAAACAGTAGCGTAGTTAATCAATTCAATCTTGTTGGAAAGAGACTGGAGGGAGACCTTTGTTGTTGTGGAAACCTAGCAGTGACAGAAAACCCTGTGCCTCTCTTTGCCAATAAGGATTGGTTGGAAATTGAGTGAATTGGGAAATAATAGCTATAAATATGCTTATGAATTACTGGCTTGATCCCACAAAACATTTTTATTAACAACAGAAATTAAAAAGCCATCGAAGTTCAAGCACAAGCTTAAAATTATGCATACGATTAAATGCATATTCTCTTTGGGAGGCATCAGTAAAAGTCTGCTTTTTCACTGTTACGCCTGTTACACTGCCAGGGGAGCTTATGCTCAGAACCAAGGGGACAGAGGGCTTTCTTCAAGGCAAGAGGTTTACTTCACCTTTATCTGCAGTAAAGATCATGAAGATATAAGATGGCTGCCTTCTGCAGATGGAAATAATGGAACTCCTTCTTATCTGTCATTCCAAGTTCATGCGACTGAGGACTATAGATCATTAGTCTTATGCTTTTTCCTTCCATCCAGTGTTGCCAGAAAAGTGTGATAACTCATTGTAACCTATACTTCAGGCAGATATCAGATCAACCAAACACTGATCAGGTGATTACTAATACCGGAAAGTAATATGATGTCTCGCAGAATGTGTATCTCTGCATCTCTTGGAAGTAAATATTTGTGTAAGTAGAAGTCATCTTGGAGCACACCCCAACTGCAACCATGGTTCGATCTCTTTCTCATGATCCCACATCATCTGGATCCTGTTCTAGGACTTTTGACTAGTGAGGAATTGTGTAAGTTCACATTTCTATATGGTAAACTTCTTCGCTAAAGTCTACCTAAGAGATAGGGGATGATTCCGAGAGATCTTGGAAAGTTCTCAGTGCTCGAGATGAGGGCATGCAGTACTTCTACAGTATTAAAACCAAATGCCACCCAAAGGAGCTATCATTCCTATACAGCAGCCTGTACAGCAAGTTTTGTCCCGCTGTCCGAGTCTGCTCTGCAGCTCCAGCCACATTTGTCCTTACCCTGAGCCTCTGCCCCAGGCTTGGCTAGGGAGGGATGTGCCGAGGAGCAGGGCTGCGGCTGGTTCCCATTCTCCCTCATCCAGGTGGTGGGAAAAGAGGAGGGAGTGGACATGGCTCTGGGGTTTTCACCTCCTCTCTCTTCCTTGGCCAGGTGTTACAGAAAGGGAGGTGGGGAGAGAAATGTGCTGGTGCTCATCCCTCGCCAGCAAAAAAAGTGCTCTGAGTGGGATTTCCATCGCAGAAAGCAGCTGTGGGGTAGCTGAGGTGATGGGAAAGGTGCTGTCCCACAAGAGGAGGGTAAGGGGTAGGTACACAGCCAGGAGGGATCGTCTCCCTGTAACCCCCTCCCACACATCTCCTTCACAGCTGCACTGAAAACCAGTTTAAAGTGCTACCCCAGACAGCCCAGAGACTGTCCTGTTCAGCCTTGTGGAATTAGCATGGTGCCGGCTCCCCATAGCTTTAGGCAAAAGCAGTGCAGCCTTGTCCCTTTGAAAAGACAGTCATGGCCTTGAACTGGGCTGCAGCAAAGACACCTCCTTCCAACGCTTTATGCAGAAGAATGTATTGTTACAAATTAGAGCAAATATATAATTTTAAGAATCCACTCATATTCCACATCTCTGATAGAAACAGCATCTTTCTTACAAACGACTCATGCATTTTCTGTTTGGACGCGGCCAATGGCTTGTCTAGCTATGGTGAGAACACCAGATTCATGAAGGGCTCATCCGTGCTGACCAGCGAGACCCTGCATAGTCTGAAGCCAGATCCATGGAGCACAGGTAATACAATATCACCTTTACTCTTCCCAAATGCCATGAGCAGCTGGAAGTCAGTCTGATCACCACACTAGAAAAGCCACTTCAGATCTTCCCCAGCCAACTGGGACGCCCAGGGCCCCAGGAAGCCACTTTGGC
Organism: Microhierax caerulescens; assembly: GCA_035590215.1. Lineage (NCBI taxonomy): Eukaryota > Metazoa > Chordata > Aves > Falconiformes > Falconidae > Microhierax > Microhierax caerulescens. Next base: position 17,941,535 of record JAVJGJ010000032.1, read on the forward strand.
TTGCTGTGCTGTGTTCACCAGCTTGGAGGGCCCTGCTCCCTCCACCAGCTGATGCCAGGGGCCAATAAAGATGATTTAGTGTCCCTTTGTGTCTGTTCTGCTGGCACTGAGAATCTGACACCACCAATATTTTTTAAATGGCACAATGCAATGTATTAAGAGCCAAACGGAAATCTGGGTGTCTGTGTTGCTGTTTGATAAATAGTTATCTTATTAATATAAGAACTTGTCAGCACACCACAGATTCCATGGGTGTTTGAGCCTCTGACTGTGTTTGTGTGTGTTGGATTGAAAATATAAACCTTTAGACATGAAGGGTGGATGTGGGACTATGTGTCTCTGTGACATCTTGGTCAGTCTTGGCAAGAAACCTTTCCCATTTCTGTACTTTAATTGTACTTGAAATCCAGTGAGAGCCTAATTAAAATTAATGGAGAAATAAAATGCTGGGGAAAAGCAGGGCAGCATAAAAATAGAAATGCTAACACTAGAAAATATTAGATCTCCATGAACCCTCTTACAATGCATTTTTTTCAAATTAACATACCAAAATATTGCTCTGGGACTTGCAAAAGTCTTCAGAGTGTAATATATTAAAAAGACTATGATACCGTAATAAAATAATGAGTTTCACTTGACTTTTACCTCTCTGCAGTGCTGGAATCAGTAGCCAATACATGATCAGCTTTCCCCCATTCATCTCTTACCCCAAAAGTCTCTGAAACAGGAACCTCCTGGCCAATGTTCAGAGGCAGCGACAGTGGAGCAGAGGTCCTGAGTGCTTCCATACCCGCTGAAATCCCTTTGCACAGCTGCCCCACTCGGTGTGTTCATGCAGTTTAGTGCAGAGTGGGCAGCAGGAGCTCAGAGGGGTTTTCCATGAGGCTGTGGGAGGTACCATGCTCTGTGACAAATCTGCCTAAAACCTGATTGTGCAATATGGCTCTGGTTGTGTTTTAATTCCACCCTGAGTCATGACACTATTAAGGGAAGGGAAAAAAAGAAAATTAAAAAAAAAAATCTAAGCAGTTTTTAAAAAATAAGGCTTCAAACTCTCCTAGGCACTCATCATAAATATATCATTACACAATGGAGGCACTATCGGACAAGATAAATTAAAAGGCCTTAATCATGTTTTTGTATGGCTTATCTTGTGTCTTTTTTTTTCTTTTCTTTTTTTTTTTTTCAATATTTGTTTTGAGGATAATTGCAACCCCGTAACACATTTGCACCCTTGAGTTATTGATACATATACTTAAGCCATAGGAACAGAGTTCAGAACAGGGAATACTTAGTGAGATTGCCTGTTAGAGAGGATTTCAAGCAAAAAGATCATAGCAACACTGTTGCTTCATACAGCTCTATAATCTTTACAGAAATAGATGTTTAATTAACAAAATCCATACAACCTATGGCCAAGTAATGCACTGCCAGTAAGTTACCACTAGCAGATGGAGGGGAAAAGAATCCCAGTGTGTAACCACAAGGGTGCATGAAAGAAACCAAAGAGAATGTAGGAAGGTAATATTTCCTGTCCCAATATACCTCGAGTCCAACCTAACAGCTAGTGAAATTCCTCTTCATTGGAATCCTGAGTCATCTGGGGTGCCTTGTGCCATCCTGCACCCCTACATGCTATAGGTGCAACCCACACCATGGGTGGGTACCATAGGCAGACCACTACCCCTGCTGGGGCTCTGCTGCTCCCCAAATTCCACCACAGATAGATTTTTTTCTCTTCGTGAGAGGCTGAAGACACAGTTGTGAAGAGTGCATAGAAGGCTTGTGCTTCCTGCCTGTAAACTTCAGCTATTGGTTGCAATAAAAACATAAAATGCTCTTATTTTGCATGATTAAATGAAGATTGACACTAAATCAAATTATTTGCTGAAAGCTTGTGATTTCATGTCACTAACCACTGTTTTGAAGCTAACTGCAATCCATCTGTAAATTACTTAGAAACACTTCTGCATTTACATAAAGCAATCTCTGAAAAGCTACAAGCTATTAGCTACATTTATGAACTTTGATTCCATCATATGCCAAATTACTTTAGTCTTTTAAGTCACTGAGGCATAGACAAATATTGGAACGGTTATTTATTTATTTCTTAATCCAGAGAGATTTCAGAGATCATTCAAGGCATTGGTTAAAGGTTTTGGAGATGAATCATGTGCAAATATAAAGACAGACAGCTACTCTATGCCTGGTGCCAGCAAAAGCTCCCTCTCATATCCCAACGAGGATGTTCCAGACTTAAACCTGAAGGGTGTCTTTACTGGTGAGAAAGGTCTGTGGTTGCTTTGGGCTAGACTGCACACCTCTGTCAGCCCAGGGGTCTGGGACATGCTCTTCAGTGGGTGCAGGATCAGTCCCTAGGCCAGCTGCCAACAAGTCAGGATGCCATTTTAAGAGATACTGAATGCCTCTTGGTCTGAGCATAAAATTCACCTAGAAGACAAAGTTTATTTACCACTCATGCTCTCAGAGCACATATGCATGGATCTTTGAGTGAGAAAGACTTGTAACCTAAAAACTGGCTTAAAGCAGCAAGGCAGTTGGAAAGACAGTTTAGAATTAAATATCTATTAGAAATTTTTTATTATTGTTAGCCTGGTGCAAGACAATTTTGTGAAGCTGATGTAAGATAAAAGAGTCCTCCAATGCTATTTCCAGAACTCCAGCAAAAGGAGCTTTGCTACTGTTATGTTTCTGCACAAGCAGTATTCCTAACATGGTTCACACTGCAGCCCACAAGATTTGCTAGCACTTTGAAACATTATTTGGATGAGAAATGCCAGACCTGGCAATGTGGTGATATAATACACTAATAAAGCAAATTCTGCACAATGTTCAATAGGAATGATTTTTTATTTTATGAAGAATTTTTATTTAACATATTTTTTCTTAAAAGCAGCGAAACTATATCACCCATAATAAATCATTCTTGGCACTCGTTAATGACTTTGTTATCCATTTCCACCCTCTCTGTTTCTAAATTATGGAAACAAGTTTTGGAGTTCAGTGGGAGGCAGCTGAATGCTCCAGCATTCTGCTGTGAATCCAGAGTATTTTGTTAAACCTCTTGCACTATTTCCAAGAAAGCTAGAAATACTTTCATGCCAACAGACTACAAGGGGCTGTCTTTTTCTATAAAATTCTAAACACACACATTTTCCTTCCTGATTTTCTCTGCATGTGTCAAAGTTAGGCAGGAATTCTGTAGCACTTAGTACTTGCTGATGTAGAAATGACTGCCAAATGAATGGTTTATACTGGAATATCTCATTATTTATATAAGTATGCTACAGTATGGACATTTAATTTAGTTCTCATTCCAAACCCATGACAAGCCACTTTGACACCTTTAAGAAACGTTTCACATATGGTAAGATGCAGCATTCAAAACTGTCAAAGGAAAAAAAATAGATGACTCAAGTTAAACCAAAGATTTTTAAACAATCAAAGGAAATACTTCAAGTTTGTAATAATACATCTCAGCCATTTACTGTTTAATAATTTTAATGATGAATTAACATTTATGGGGACCAAAGACAGTACAGTAGTTCTGGGGGCTGGGTCTTTTCACTTTCAGAAGACCTAGGGCAAAATTTTGCATGCATTCATGGGAGTGCCTTTTTGGATATGAGGAGTGCAAGCTTTCATGGGAGGTTCTGAAATGTCATGGTGCTGCTGCAGATCTGAACATGAGGGAATCCAGGCACAAAGCCCATGTATGGAGACAGCCAGGTCAGGACTTGGTACTGCACCTGCACTCCCTGTGCCTGCCTCTCACTGTCTTGTAGCCTTTCACTTTGTGAATAAAATAGTCATGTTTATCCCCCACTCCACATAAAAATACCATTTTAGCCCAAATACATCTCTGTCACAAAACTAAATCAGACTACTTGTGTAATGGAGCTGACTGGAAAGTAGCACCACAGCTTGATTTATGGTGCAGGCTAGGTGGGGAAATGTTTGGTTTCAAAGCTGACCGTTTATACAGAGCGCTTTCTCTATGAAGTGTGAGTTTGACCCATGAAGTCTGGCTTTGGAACGGCAACTCTCTGGGTACTACCAAGATTTGGGTGCTCCTACTCAGCACGATGAGTGGCCCGTTTGCCAGGAGCCCTCACAGTAAGGAGCACACACTAGTGCTCCAATATCCGAATGACCGTGAGGGCTAATAAGGCTAGGTATAAGGCTAGAAACTGGGTTTCTACTGGGTGAAAGCCTGCCATGGGCCCTTTCCATGCCTGCTTGCTTAGCTTCAAGAGACATACGTTGTAGGGCTTGGAAGTAAGCATGGCTTTAGGATGCAACTGCAGCACTTAATGACCTATTGTGCTCTTTGACCATGATATTGCACCAAAGCAGTAATGTTTTGCTACTTAGAAAGCAGCAAGTAGGCAAGCACATGTGGGGAAAGACCCCAGTTGCAGCCAGATGGTTCTCCCAAGGCATCCCACCTTGGGGCTTCCTCACAATATCAGGCAAGTGCCTTTCAACTTTAGCCACTGAGATGGAAATGCCCAGAGGTGCCCACATTGTGCAGTTCTTGCCTGGGCCTGCAATGGCTGGGTCTTGCTGTGCAGGATGGAAGTGGGCTCCAGAGTCCCCTGGGTTCTGTACATATATATAAATACATACACAGAGAGAAACATCATATACGTATCAAGCAGAAAGCAGAAGTGTTTTCTGTCTAGAAACGTTTAGCATGTAATAAATAAGACAGCAAGAAATTACGACTAGGAAAAAGAATTAGACACAAAACACAGGGTGTTTAGAGTGTGTTTTGTTTAGGTTTTTTATAAAATTAATCTTCGACAAACTCTTTTGAAGAGCAAGGGCTTTTAGCCAACCGGAATAACAACATTACCCACTGTCACCAAAATAAAGATGAAATACTGTCAGTTGTGACTTCTGAAGCTTTTTCTAATTCATTTTCTTCTTTTTTTCTGCTCATCTGGACCTCTCCTGTCTCATGTGTGCCCACTCTCCAGCCTGATCCTCGCCCCTCCATTACAACCACAAGCTGCTCCCTTGACCCTAAGCACAAGAATCAGAATTATCTTCCAAGAGTATCTAAAAGGGAGGAGCGGAAAGACAATGTCTGGGCAATTTTCCTAGGGCTTTTTGTATTTTCCCCGTTAGAATATATCTTGTGTCCTGTGATGGCATGGATGCACCCTCTCCCTGTCACCAGCCCTCCCCTTTGGAGAAGCAGCCACCAGCCTGGCCACCTGGGAAGGCTCCTGCAGTGCGTCAGGCGACTGTGCAGCCATGAGACCTACAGGAGTCTCTCCACGAAGGCCAGTGGGGTAGCCCAGCCCCAGGCCCACATTTTAAGGCAATCTAGAATCTGTAAGAAGGGGAGCTGCACTTTTTCCAAGGAGGTTCATGTGTATCCCAAGTCAGTTAGTTTGTTAAAAAGCTGATATTGTAATGGAGGCCATGAATGTTTGTGCTAAATGGAAAATGAAAGGGGACTACCCCACATTTAATGAAACAAAACACAAGTGAGTCAGTCTTTAAATCTTTCACCAGATAATTTCTCTCTCATAATGTGCTCTTTCTATCCACTAATTTGACAGCGTGTTCTTTTAAATGTAGGTATCTGATCGATGTCCCTGGGTAAATTCATCTGGCTGATGAAACAAAACAGCAATATCTAACGACAACCTCTGGCACAGGTACAAACACAATCAGTCTCTCCCATTTATCTTTGGATTGCATGCAAAGTACTCTGAAATAAAAACACACTACATCTCTTCTATTTTTTGATGTTGAAAGATTTAAAAAGTGTAATCCACATTAAGCTTCTACATTTCACCAGCCAAGACTGACTGAAAAGTGTGTACCTTTAGACTGTAACTGCACCATTTGTTGTTGCTGCTAACTTTCTGCAACTGTGGGGGGATTTGTGCTTTTTTTAACTCTTCCGTATGGAATTCCTGGAAGTGCTTTGCCAAATCATATGTAATGTCTAATTCATATAACTTTCCTTTTCTCCTGTTTCTTAAGTGAAGCCATGAAGTTAAAACTTGAAACCGAATCTCATACATCCACCTTGAATGCTGAAGAATAAACCACAAAACAGAGATCTGAGCAAAGTTAAAACTGCATTTGAGAAATGTTTGGGTCATTCTTAATGTTTCTAAATCAGACATAGTGTTTCTAGTATTTACAACTGGATCTATGTGCTGTTTTTAAAGAGCACTTAATGTTTAATGATACAAGTTTTAGGTATTTAGTCAATTACAAACAATTTGTATCTTTGAACCTTCTCCCCATTGGTTCCACCGGATGGATAAAACCAGCAGTTATTTCTATGTCTGGAAGAGTCCTGCTGGGCAAGAGTTTGAGCTGTCTTCCTGCAAAAAGCACCTCCAGAATACAGATGTGTTGATATTTTTACCCGGTTACTCTATTTTCAACACAGACTCCTAGTAGTTACTACTGAGGCATGTCATTTAATCTCTAATCCCTACTATCCAACAAGCCACACCATCTACCTCTAGTCTGTTCGCCATGGTCCTTTTTCCTACTGCCCAGCTGAGAGGAAAAAATTCTGGTGAACTTCTTCATATACCTTTAGGATCGGCTGAGAGTGGGGGAGAGGTAAACATATCCATACATTTGTTTTTCAGTTTACATCAGCAGAGGCTCTGATGCTATTAAGGAGTGTCTAACCTACGCTGAACGGAGTTTTTTCTTGCTCTGGTATATCAGAGAGAACAAGATTGCAGTCCTGTGTAAATGTGCTAAAGAATGTAAGAACGCTGAATTAGACACATGTTCCATTTTCTTCGTGTGCTGAATCACCCTTGTCAGGAGCTTCTTTAAAGAGCTAATAGGGCAATCTGTCATTCACAGAAAGGAGCACGTGGAGTGTAAAATGCTGTTACTGGAATTTATCAAGAGCAGCTTCCATAACCTGCTACGCTGTAAAAATGTTCACATTTTAGCATGCCAACAGAGCTTCAGTATTGATACCTTCAACAAATGGGAAGCACATGGCATATTAAGCTTCTCTCCTCTCAGGCCCACGGTTCAGTTTTAGAGCATACGTATGAAGAGAAAATCCAGGCACCAAGTGCCCAGGTTACAGAGGCAAGGCCTTTTCTTGTGTGACTGAAGTGGGGACTCACATAAAGCAAATGGACTTGGCAGCTTTCCCTTGCTCCCTTTTCTTTCTGAGGTTGAACAGCCGTCAGAAGATACCCAGAGAGTAATGTGATCGGTCAATGACCATCCGTCCATGAAAAATGCACAGTGCTGGAGTAAGGCAAGGAAAGGGCGATTTCATGGGCAAGGTTGTTCAGCCTTTCTCAAATAAGACACCAGTTCAAGTAATCTTGTTGGGTCTCTGAACTAGGGACAGATGAGGAGAGCACCAAGAGCATCCTGAACAGCCACATTGTTGGAATTAGCCTCCCCTTGAACTCCAGAGTTTAGAACTGGATTTCATCTTCTGCAGCTTTGCTTGGTTGTGACCCTAGTGTCTCAATTCACACCAATCTATATTTTGACATGTCCAAAAGGGTGACGATTCTTAGTGTGAACTTCATATCTAAATTGGGCCTATTTCTGCAAGGAACTCAAACACAGACAGAAAGGAATAGAGAAAAACAGCTCCCACTGGCTCTCATGGGGTGTGGTGACAGTTCTCCCATTTGTTGGGGCATATTATTTCTGCAGGAAAAAAGGAACTCACCTTCCTCTGGTAGGGGTACACGAATGCTTAGTAATTTGCATTTGGGAAGTGATCACTCCTCCCTCCTGTATATGCTGCCATAGGTTTTAATTAACAAGAATATACTGAATTATTATCTCCACTAAGTACACACTAGATTAATGTACTGCATGTCAGTGGGGAGCACTGAGAGAAGTGCAAAAACCTCCTATGTTATATACCCACTTTTGTGAAAATGGGTATTGCAACATGTATTATTTCCTGCTGACTTTCCTTTTTCTTCACTGGCCTGCTTCATTCAAGTTGGTTTTACACCAATTGTATAAAATCATCTGAGTCATCAGTAAAGGTATTACAGAAAATCTGAACACTACTTACCTTTCTACCAAGTTTTTCAAAAAGCAGGTGTCAATGAAAGAATTTAACTTACACATCACTCAAGAGCATATTCCGTTTTCTGGCTTCAAATGCTTCAGTAATTCCACCACAACAGGGTGTGCTTGTCAACTCTACTGCACATTTCATCCTTTGTCAAAGAAATAGATCTGATGCAGCAATATTCAGAACTCTTTGTTTCAGCAAAATTCCCATTGATTTAATGAGAAGATGCAAAGAAGGTTCAGGCCATATCTATAAAAAGATGTGTGCATGTGTGCATGCATACATATATGTAATATAAGTACATGCCCAGCACACACAGGCATGGACACACAGAGAGAAATCCTTCCTGTTCTTCACTGCCTAATAAGTTATCAACTTAAATGGAAGTTTTGTAAGGAATTAAGTCTTGAATTCTTGCAAGTATTTACCCTGGGTTTCAGCTCTGGGTTTTTGCCTGATTTTGACCCCCTGTAGCACCCTGATTTTAAAACAGTCCCTCCTGATTTACTAAGGATGCAGGGCATATCAAGCTGAACAAGACACGAGTCTCCTCAGATATAAGGTATTCTCTCATTTAAAAAAGAGAACTCAGATCCACATTTGCACTCTTTCCCATTTCTGTTGTAAATCTAAGTTGTCAGTCTAAATGGTCAAATCCAGTACTGCACAATTTCTATCATTGCAAATTGGACAGTCTTACACAAGAAGTTCCACCCAACAATCATACTATTCATTATTCTTGATAAATTGCATGGGTTTATTGTAGAGTTCATCATTAAAAGACAGGATTATTCAAGTGCTGAATTCTAATGAGAGTCTGGAGGGCAAGGGTTGGCCCTTGGAAGTACGGTCACGTGGTTCTTTGGGCTTGTTGTACATAAAATAGGAAGGTTCTGCTGGTTATTATAGAAATTTACATTCTCCTCCCTTTTGTACACTAATGAAAAGATTTTAGAAGGAAATATTGAGAGTTCTGTACCTAATACAGATTTCATAAAACTATAAGTTCTTGGCACTCTAGTTTAGACATATTTAACTTATGTGTGCTTAATCTGTACTTTTACAGGATTTCTCTCTCCAAGAGTTCTGCTAGCTATAGATTACTTCCACACAGAAACATACACATCTGGGTGTTAGCATCTGTGCAAGTTTTGATTGGTTGCATATTTGCCTATGAATTTTCAGATGTGGGCAAAAAAATATCCTATTTCTTGAGGACTATATAAGGAAATAGTTCAAGTCTTGACATGACATCATATTATTCAGCAGCAGATTATCAGCCTGCATCACCACATAGTACGCAGTAACTAGTTGCTTATTTAACATGTGGCAGAAAAAGTGCCCGCTTCATCAAACTTTACATATAATGATCAATTAAACTTTGTTGCTTCTATAATGCTTTGGAAAAGTTCCCTTTATGCTCAAAATGATTGAGCAAGGATCACATTAAGGGTCTCCAGAGATCAAATAAGACTTCTCAAAAGAATGATGTACATCTGCTTGTGTTGAAGGTTACACAATATCAACCATATCTCAACACCTTTGGAGTCTTGAAAGACTAGCCCAAAGGAAATATACACCAGGAACACAATCTTGCTCTTCTTTGCTGCTTTTAGAGTATTCTAGGAGACATAACCAGACAGATAAATATTCATCTTCTTGTCCCCAAGGAATAGAATCAATCTAAAAGAGACATAATTAATCTTAACGTGCTTTGTCTTCCTAAAATGTCTGCCTAATATTAAAGACAAAAGGTTTTTGCATTGTTCAGGAACAGTTCCTCCTTGTGAAAGTACTAGTCCTATAATACAGCCAAGATCTGTGCCATCCTGCATGGTCTGCCACTCTGTGTGCCAGACGCCTAACTGGAGGGTGCCTGAGGGAAGTTCAACAACACCATTGAAAGATTTCAAACTTTTACTTTCATAAGCCTTTTCTGTTTCTTATTTCCTGCCAAGTCCTCTTTTCACCCTACTCTTTCAGCTTCTTCAGAGCCCCAATCCAGAACCCACAGACCTGCTGGGATTCTCTCCATCAACTTCTGTGTGCCTAGGGTATTTCCCCTACTACACAGCAAGCGTAAGGGACCAGCAAAAGTCTTTCCTACTCTCTGGACACATGTTATAAAGCTATATAGATTGCATAATTAGTGATGGTAAATACAAAGCATCTTTGAAAGGGTGGGAAGGGGATCCATAGATGTCAAAAACCTGTCAGAGGTGCATCACCCATCAACATAAAGATTTTTGTCATGTGAGGTTGAAACAGTCAGCCAAATTAATCACTAATGTCAGGCAAATGACAAGTCCTCTAATTATCTGAATGTAGCCAATGTGCTTTAGATTTATAGTGCACACTTCTACCTTGGAGTTGGCCACAGCTCATTAATCCAAGAGGAATTTTCTGAACCTTCTTCAGTTGGAGGAAAAAAAATATAGCTATTGCCTTTGAACATGAGTGTGTGAAAATAAAAAGAGCTCCTGTCTCCTTATTCCCTGTCTGTGGCCTCAGGCCACAGAGGATTCTGAGGTGACCACAGGCACTCTCTGTCTCCTTGAAGTCTCCCTGGCTGAACCCTTCCTCCATGACGTAGCATCCTCATACATTCTGTAGCTGAGGAGGAGAGAGTCTATAAAATTCATCCTCTCACATCCCTCCAGGAGTCTCTCACCTAGCTGAAGACTTCATATTACTGAAGATCAGAGGTCACTGCAGTCAACCTGGGCTAGCCTCCAGCAATCCCAGGATCATCTGCGATATCTGCAGCCTCCTCTAGGATGTTGCTGGGGCCATGTTTGGTTCTTTCATTTTGCAGGTTTTGTTCATTCTTTTTACCCTGCTCCTTTAAACTACTGGCCCCATCTCTGTGCTCTGTATTCAAATGCCTCAAAGAACAGCTTGATGGATCAAGAGAACCATCTTCAGACATGGATCAAGAGAATCATCTTCAGGCACGTCCCTCTCCTTCCTGAATTCATACCACGCACTCACCTCTGACAGCCACAAGTCTGGCATCCAGTTTGGCACTGAGTACTTTATGTGCATTAACATGCTCATTACACCACAGCTTCCACATCATAACTCATGTAACTCACCCAATTATACCTCTTTACTTTCTTCTCTTCTTGGAAGCTGAAGCTCACTTCTTTATGATGACTGTAAGGCCCAGTTCCCAGACTCCTTCGACACATGCCAAATGCTGCTGCCAACCGCCTTCCACTTGAAAATTAACATGAACACAACACCCTCACCCACAACTGCATTAGTTTCAGAATGTTGCTCAAAAAAAAAAGAAAAAAAAATCCTTTTGTTCTGTAAAACTCTTCCTGAGCTTTGTCCAGTTTATCTCATGCCCTGTTCCATTCTCCCACCACCTCTCTTATATGACTGAAGTGAAGAAGACCTCATAATTAAGGAAATGTTTATCAGGTTTTATTACTCTGATGTGGTTATCCTACTGTTTAAGGGTTTAGATTTTTAAAAATTGCAATCTGTTTTTCCATGAAGTAAAACTAAACCAATGTTAACTAAAACAGCTAGATGTATATAATACACATAAATATATATGCACATGCATGTGTGTGTGTGTGTGCGCACATATACACAGACTTTAACAAGTAATTTCCTGGTTGTTTTCTGGCTGAAGCAGATAGCAGGTAGCAGATACAAAAAAATTGACAGGTAGTTAGACAAGAATCCCATGCCTTGCAGCTCACTGTCGCTAAGTGAAATCTTGAGCCCTATGTTTAGTGTCTGGACTTCCTCTGCAGCTTATGGAAAGAATAAAACAACTAAAAATTACTTAAGCGCTGATTAAATTCTGTTAGAAGAATAAAGTAGTGAGTCTCAAGACATGGGATGTTAATGTTCCTAGTGATAAGTAAAGCAGGGCTGGGAACACTTCCCCAGCCCTGAGGCAAAGTGGCATTTGTCACGAGGTCTTTAGGTCCCCGGTGGTGCCTCTGTGGTTCACAAAAACTATTATTTTCTGTGGGGTTTTAGTTCTGAGTATCAGAGATAATATAAGGGATGCACTGTAAATTGTTCCAATAATATTTTCGTAGCATAAAGCCAAAGGAGGGTGTGGACAGAGAGCATGGAAGGGTTCCTGGGACTGCAGAAACTTCTGGGAAAGTGTTGGAGGACTGGAACAGCGCAGGATGGAGCAAGCCAAACCAGGTGTCAGCTAGTGCAGGCTGCACCTTGGGAGTGATCCCTAGTGTGCATGGCACCCCCGGCCACTGTCTTAGAGAGCCCACAGCCAGAGCTGTGCCTGGGAGTGTGCTGGAAGCCACACAGGGTGCTTGGGCTCATGCCCCCTCCTTGCGCTATGCAGCTGCTTTGTTTGCTGCTGTTAGCATCTATTTCCAGTGGAGGTATGTGCCTCATGCACCTTACCAACACAGCATGTTGGAGGGACCAGGATGTGAGTATGGTACCTCAGCAGCAGACTGCTTCTTAACCAGTAAGGTGTGCAGCCTTAGTCTTGCCTGCTGAAGGGGCTTAACTGACTGGAACCAATTCAGTGCTCACTGGACTGTCCTTTTCTGCATCTTAAATAAGCAACAAAGTCAATTTTGCTTGAGTCACACAGTCCTTGTTTATAAGGAGAATAAAACTGATGACTAAAAAAAAAAAAAAAAAAAGCTGGAATGAAATGGGATACCAGGTCTGTTTAAATTACATGGGAGTTTTTTCTGCAAAGTAAAAAGTCCACAGTGTATTTGAGCTGATTCAAGAACCCATGAAATAAAGGGGAGGAGACATCAAAGGACAGAGACAGAATTAACCCAGGAAAAAGGAGGCTGAAACAATCCACAGAGGAAAATACAGAACATTGTCACAAGTTCAGAGGTAGCAAATTTTCCACTGGAAAGTCAATCAGCTTTAAACTGATGTTAAATGATCTAAACTGCCTTAGCTTTCCACAAAGCTTTTCCTGTAGTTTTGACCTGTACACAAAGCTTCTGAGACAAGACACAACAAGCAAAACTTAAACTGCACTTCCACATTTCTGCAAATAAAACAATTTATTTATTACAGAAATTATTGGGAGTTAAACTGAATGCATTCTGAAATGTTATGAAGTTTCCCTTACAAGTCGTAATTGTTTTGCTTTTAATTGATACTGTCTTGTTTTTATTTATTCCCAACAGCAAATTACAGCAATTATTTAAAAAGGGGGAAAAAATCCCAAACCAGAATGTATTCCAGTTAAATCAGCCGGTGTTGTTTGCCACCTCTGTGTGTATTACTAGCTAACACTGCATTACATTTCAGCTTGCCTCAGTCTTGCAGAATTTAAACGGTGGATGTGTTTATGGGCATACTACACTCCATAGACCATGGAAGAACTTACGCAAGCTCTTTCTATAGCGAAGGGGGAAGAAAAAAAAAAAAAAAAGAATCTACATGTCCGTAAATAGTGCTCGTTGCCTGGGTTTTGACAGGGATACCTGTGTCGCGGGCCCACCGTAACACGGCAGCTTTAGTTGTTTTAGGGACTGCTCTTCTTTCTCTTGCCACGGGATGGATACAGAAGAGGGTGGGACACCCCAAAACCCTCTTCTTCCATTATGCACCGGGAAGGGGACATCGGCGCCGCTCGCTTGCAGGTAGGGCAGGGTGGGATCGCTCGTCATGGGGGTGACCTGAGCGACCAACCTTTGACAGCACCGGGGCAGGCACCACCAGGCTGAATCTGTCTGGAAGACTGAAGGATGTTAAGGACGAAGCCTGGTTCTCTCTCAGCAGCGATCGCAGTATTAGAGCCCTCTAGTGAGATTTCTGGGAGCGGATCCCCGCCTCCGGCCCCAGCCCCAGCCCAGCCGGCGGCCCGGGGAGCCGCTCTCGGCCCGGGGGGCGGCCCAAATCCCCCCGGGTTCCGCCGGGGGTGGCGGGACCCTGCCCCGCTGCGCAACCGGCCCCATGGCCCCGCGAGAGCGCCCCGGGGGCCACCTGCGCCCCTGGGCGGCCGCCGAAGCG
>JAVJGJ010000032.1:17982903-18009189 GCA_035590215.1 Microhierax caerulescens
CCGATCTGCGCGCTCCCGCGGGCTGCTGGCGGCAGCCGGGCGGCCTGGCCGCGGGGGTGGCAGCGGCGGGCGTGTGGCGCTGGCAGCGGCCGCGGGAGAGCGGGCGGTATTCCTGATGCGTGCCTAAGCGCCGTTAGAGGTACTAATCCGCTAACTGGAGTTTCTGACTTTTAGAGACGGATGGCTGGACATTAATTGTTAGTGGTATTTTAAAGAAGAAGAACTTTGCATTTCCCATTCGACGGGTCTGTTACTAAGGCCGTCTTTTACCACAGAGCGGTACTTCCCAACCCCTGCGGATCACTGGAAGGCAGTGAGGGCATTCCCTCCAAAGCACCTGGCCTCCCCGGCGCAGGGGCAGCTATAGGCACCACAGGGCTGCTGGCCCCACCAGGCCACCAGCTGGGTGCCACGTGTGTAGCATGTCATATCTCCCGTGGGCTGGCTGGATGCCACGCGTGAGGTGTGTCATGTCTCCCGTGGGCTGGCTGAGTGCCATGCGTGAGGCATGTCATGTCTCCCGTGGGCCGTGGCAGCCGCAGTGAGAAGCAAAAATAAAGAGATGAAAGGGCCCCCGCTCTGCTTTTGCCTCCCCCAGCTCTGTGGCTGTGGGCTGAATCGGCTTCGGTGGAGCCACTCGGTGCCCAAGCCAGTGTGAAGGCAAAGCTGGCCCCGTGGGTGTGGGGGTCCAGCAGAGAGGGGAGCCAGTCCTGGCAAGAGTGGTGGTGGTGGTGCGGGGGGCCAGGACCCATTGTGCAGCCTTGGGGCAGGGGGGGAAGGGGTGGTCAGGAACCCAGCACAGCTCAGTGCAGGATGGAGCCGATTCTCTCATGTGAGAAGGGTCAGCACCTCTGGTAGGGCTGGGTGGTGACTCCCTGAGCTGTTTCCTAGAACGCTTTTACCCTTAGGAACAAAGCAATGGGTGCGCTGTACCAGACACCTCCACCCAGCCTGCTGCCCTGGCCACTGGCCCACTGTGGGTGCTGCAGGGAGAGGGGTACGAACCCCCTGGCATCAGCACCCTGCAAACACCTGCCTCAGCCCCATGGGCCAGGCGGCGACTAGACCCCAAGGCGAGGGATCTATTCTACCCCATTTTAGTAACTATGTATGTGTAGAAGAGCTACAGCGCTACCCAGTCCCTGCCTGAGACTGCTAGCTATGGCTCTAGCTTCTCCAGTTTACTCAGAAGAGTCTACAAAAACTTCGGTTTGGGCCATTTGTCCACCCTCCTTCCAGCCTTTTTCACTGGCTTCCTGGCAATGACAGCAAATACTCTCCCTGTCGCTTATTAAGTGTGGGATTCTCATCCTATCACCCAGCCTTATCCAGTGGGTGATGGTTCACATTGTACGGTGTGGTCTTAGAAGCAGAAACAGATGCTGTTCATGTATATTTCATTGAGCCGACCTGTTATGCAAACCCAGGCAGTGACTGATAAAGCTTGCAAATTCCTTTGTCCATAGATGCACGACGTGCCCTACATTCTGCCGCCATGCTACCGTACACATCGCAGCTCTTCAGGTTTACGCAGCTTCTCCTTCAACCTGGTAAATGTGACAACTGTTAAAATATTTTACATTATCTGTAGGAGTCACATGTTTCTTCTTTCCAAATGAGCTAACGCAACTATGGTTTAGATTTTTTTTTAAATAATCCATTACCTGCTTAACTGATTAGGTGTTGACATTGATTTCATTCGAGCATGTTGAGGAGGTCTTGTCAGACCTTGTTAAGCTAGAAATGCTTCTGCCACCACTCGTACATGACAGCAGACCCATTTTCTAACTTAATGGCATTGGCTTTATTAGGAGTGCATTTGCCATCATTCATCTGTCCAATCAGAGCTCTATAGCACTTGGCAGAAACTGTAGCAGGGAACATTTCTCTTCTGTAGTGATATGTAGGTCAGTCATACAACACAGTATTTAGCCTCCACTGGGACAGGTACCATGGCATGAAGCCAGCCACCAGAGTTTGCTCTTGCAGGCAATTTGAATAGAGCTGAGTGCCCAGTAGCCCAGCTATCCAGCAGTCTTAGGACCTTAGATCCAGACCCACAATGGTGAGGAGTATCTAGCACCATGCTTCTTTTATTAAAGATAAATACCTCAAAATACAGGATCTGTGGTGCTGGGCCACTGGAACTTTAAGGGATTACTTTCTTCAAGATCAGCCTCATTTCCAACAAAAAGTTAATTGTAACATCTCATTTTCTTGGTTCATAGCTCTTTTTTAAAGCTTAAATTGTCCTGAGTTCCCCTGCACTCTTTTTAGAAAACCAACCTTTTATTAACAAAACTCACTGAAGTTTTGCATAGATCTTATGAGATCAGAGTTGGGTCCAGCATGGAGGTTCTGTTGTCCTTTCTCTCATGCTGGCACTCCCTGCCCTCCTCACCCCATGCACTCTGAGCTCACCCTAGTCCAGAGGGAAGAGTGGTCATGTAGGCGTGCAACGTTTCTTAAATATATGCCAATATAGTCAGTGTTTGCAGGTGGCCCCAAATACCTGATGTGCAATAATGGAAGGGAGAGATTTCCTCTTCATGCTCGAAGTTTGACTTAGCATCCTTAACAGATGGATAAGGGCTGATCAAAAGTATCTAAGAGGTCTTGGACACCTTATTAGCAGACATACAGAAATGAGATTACACGTAACCAATTTAGTAGATCCCAGGTCACAAAAAACCCTCCACATTTACTAAAAACAAACAGAAAAAGCCCAGACAACAAAGTCCATTGACCAGGACACAGTTCAGGAGGGCTGGGTGTGTAAGCATCTGGTGGCAGAAGAGCTGAACATCGACAGTCCTTTCTAGATTCAGATAGGAGCAGGTAAGACAAGGTGTCCTAATGTGAAGACTCAGAAACGTTGCAGTCTCAGCTGATGCAAGCACAGGATGCTGGACTGCAAAGTCTCGGACCTCTCTTGCCATAAGAGCAAAAGAAAGACCATATTTTCCTGCAGAATTAATGTCCCCAGGACGTGTTTTGTCCTGCACAATGTCAAAGCCTGAACAGGTACAGACTGAAGTAAATATTTGCTTTCTCCCTTTCAGTACTCGATGTTTTTCCTTCCATCATGTGGCCGACAATTTTATACCTTCCTTAAAGCTGGGACGATGACTCTCTCTAAAGCTTATGCCTGCATTACATCACAAATTAATTAGTGAAGCACTTGACCAGGAAATAGGGTGAGCTTTGTAACTCAATGGCAATCTAAATCCAAGATGAAGGTATCAGGTGACAACACTATGGACAGTCACATGAAGCTGAGGGGGAGTTCAGAAAACCTAAGGCACAGGACAGCTAAACCCTGCTGCAATAAAAATACTTAGGTTACTCTGACTAATTTAAAAAATGTAAGTCTAGATTATTTGAACTAGACGCTGACAACCTAGCTCAGGGATGTATTTAAGTTCCAGAAGAATGCCCAGGTTGCCTGCTTTTCAGCACCGCTAGACCCTCAGGGCACCTCTGTGCTGTGCATCAAAGCACACTGTCAGGCTCTGTATAGGCTAACCGAGCAGAAAAAGGGCAAGAAAGGAAGGGACAGGCAGGAGTGAAGGGCAGGCTAGGGCTCTGCCCTCACAGAGGAGCATTCTGCCTTTAGTGCAGGATTGCCCTTGCTCTTTCCATCCTTCCTGGCTTTGTGATTTTGCATTCCCAGCCATGCAGCCAGCCGGCCTTCAGCAGGAGGGAGGAATGTGGCATTGGTATGAATGCCTGATGGACTGGAAGGGTTCTGGGATGTAGTCACAGCTCTTCAACTTGGTAACGTCCTGGGGATGTTTGGATTTCTGTGCACAGGCCCTAACATTTTCTCTACCCTTTTTTTTTTTGGTGCTGATATCCCTCTTCACCTATAATCTCAACAAAGCGTTCTAATTCCAAGGTGAATGAAAGCATCTGATGTCCCGAAGCAGGAAGAGTTTTCAGATATTCTCCCCCCATGCACCTAGCATGTTTTGTAATTTGGCTCTTGACAGTTCCCACACAAAACACCAGCTTTCTGGATTGCCATTCAGACTCCTACCTCCCTCTATTAATTGCATATTTGTCTACCTGACTCATTTAGAGGTACAAGGTCATCTTCTTGGAGCTAAAGCAGCTTGTAGTTTCAAGCTGCTGTGTAAAGGAAGTGTAAGGGAATGAAGGCAGATTAATTAACATTGATAATATACAGCTGTGGGCTGGCTTCAGGGGCGGTGGGTTGGCTGATGTGGATAAGGTGCAGCTGTGGCTGGTTCCTGCTAAGTGGTTAAATGGGGTATGGAAGAGGGGGAGCTAATGAAGAGAGATCTGGAAGAAGCAGAGGGAGGAGGGAGAGCACCCTGGATGTAGGAGAGACAAGGAGAGGTCCTAGGAGAAGAAGGGGGCCCAGATGAGGAGAGGCTGGCTGGAAGGGTGAACCAGAGAAGAGAGAATCTGGATGCAGCAGAGGCAAGAAGCAGGGTGGACTGGCCTAAAAAGGATGAAGAACCAGCACGAGCAGTAGGTGAACCTTTGAAACCTTGTGGGAGGTTGGTGGCTTGTGCCGGGGCAAGGTGTGAGACATACTTATTGAAGTTACCCTGGTATGGGGTGGTGAAAGCCTCGTTGCAGCCAGCTAGTTTTGAGAGTGCTGTGACACTGCTGTACCTAAATTTGGCAATTTGCATCTGGTTACTTGTACAAACCTACTGGATTGGTTTCCCTCCATTAGGATCAGTTACTGCCTTGATGCCTTCTTGGAGGATAATGCTCAACCTGTTTGAGTTAAAATATTTCAGATTGTGTATGGATTCTAGCTCCCTATAGTAATTCTAAATCACAGCCCAAATTTGCTATGAATGCAGTTTGTAGTACTGCTGTCTTCAGTGACGTTACACTGTGGGATTTTCATAGGAAGTCTATGAAAGCACTTTCTTTAGGCCAAGGGCTAAAGGTCTGGAAATTCACCCTCTCAGAAATATCTTCATAAATCCTACATGATGAAAAGTCTTTCAGAAATATGAGCCCCTCACAAAGAAGATGAAAGTTTGCCAGATAATGTTTTTCTCATTTTCAGGTGACTATGACCAATGAGCAGTAAGGTGGCAGGAGAGCCTTGTGATTAACACTCAGCAGATTTTGTTCATGTCCTGGCTCTGTCTCTTATTTCCATACCTCTAGGCCAGTGCAAAGGAAGTAACTGGATGTGTCTGAGATGAGCTGATCTGCGCAACAACCTTTTTGTCTAGGAGTTCTTGATGGCTGCCAGACAGAGAAATCCAGTAGATTCCTGGTGGAATCTATGTAGGGCAATGGGCTACCTTTAAAAGCAGTATAGTCCTCCCAAAATGATAGACCTGGCAGATCTGTATTCCTTGTCTGACTGTATGCATCTTACTGTATGCAAAATTTATAAATTAGACAGTTGTGAAATGTATAAAATAGGGTTAACAATTCTACTCATGTTGTACACTTTATCTCCCAAGAAGACAACTGCATGCTACACCTACTATGCAGAGCCCTGATCTCATTTGGGACCTCTAGATGGTACTCTAATATAAAAATGTAATAAACTGACAGATGGATACTTCTAAAAATAATGGCCAGTTTGCAGGAAAACGCCACAAAAGGAATAACTGGGTTAACCAAGTTCCAGCTTCTATGGCTGGACTGTATAAAATATATGCAATGAACAAGCACAGCCAGGAGGAGCTTTTTTTTGTTCTTCAGACTTATCTGATGGGAAGTCTATACTACTGCTAACCTTTTCATGTCTTACAAACCCATTTTCTGTACCCACCATTAAATACCTTCCGGGTAAAAAAACCAGCCAGGCACAGAAAATAGCCTCTTGCTATAGAAGCCAATGCATGTCCAATGGGTGATGCAAAAGTAAATTTTCCCTCTGCATTGCAATGGGTTTTCTCTGGCAGCCCCTTTGAACAAAGGTAACTGTCAGCAGGAGGCTATCACGCCCTGCTCTGGAGTTTCTGAAGAAGGAATGTCAGAGATTCAAAATCTCTGAAAAGGGAACACCCCTGTCAAGAGCAGGCTTTGAAGTGACACTAAACATATATTTATAATTACAGATGAGGCAGTATAGTATGCACAAGGAATAAAGACATGCAGCGTGTCCTACGGGCATGGCAGGAGAGGTGACATGCATCATGAAGCCTTGTTAAACTGCTCACTGGGGCTAAGGAAACCTGAGGCTGGTGCTTCCTATCACTTTTCATGTCACAATGCAATCCTTTTGCTTCCAGGAGTGCGCACACTTCACATGCACTATTGATATCCCTTAAATACATGACATAACTCTTAAGCCTACCTCAAGAAGGTAACATAATCTTGCTCACATACCCAGCACGGATGCCAGAAAGGATGCAGGGCAGATTTTTAGGTAGCTCAGCTCAGTGTGCTCCCTGTGAGAGGCCTGAACTCAGGCAAACAAGCCTCAGGAGGCTCGCTTGGAAGGAGTCAGAGCCTTCCTGCCATTTGCCTGGGAGGCTTGGAGAGAAAAGCTAAGCCAAAAACAGCCAGAACGTGTACGTTTCTATTTAGAGATCTAGTTGTCTCCATCCTTTGTGTGTGTGCACATATGCATGCAAGAGTGATTATGATCTCAGAATGAAAGCAGTTTATTAAAGCAGTTTGTTGTTTTCCTAATAAGAAAACATATGTGTATGCATATAGATATATATCTATAAATGTACAAATATACATATTTGTGCACAGACATCTTCCACGTACTAAAGTCTACAGCACTCACTCCCCTATTCAGGAAAATGCATGGGTGCTACTTTTTACTGCACAAGATGCCTGAGCGAGTGTCCCTAAAGAGTCAGAGCCCCCCAGCATCTGTTGGACAACAGATTTACCTCTACTACAACTGTGAATGTGTCCAGTTGTCCAGATGACAACTCTCCTCCATCCCACCAGGTACAGGATCTGCATCCCAATGGCAGGAAAAAACCTGAGCTACGGCTTCTAACCAAACTGGGCTATAGTTAATGGTGAGTAAACATTCCTGTACATTGCATTAAAATTGCAGCATTTGTCTCACTGAGGTATCTGCCTGTGGCACATGCATTGATTTTCCTTTCCTAGGAATGGAGAAGGGCTGCAAAGAGCAAGATTTAGCTTCAGCAAGTGACATCCGTCATTATTTAAACCATGCTTTCCCAGTGTGCTTTAACCTGAGGGAGAGCAGACACATGATGCCTGAAAATGATGCATTTCCTGTGTGAATCTGATTATAGGATCACTTCAGACGAAGTGTCCATCCAAACTACACATCAACCATTGCTAAACAATGGATGGCAAGAATCCCTGACATACTGCTACTTCTTGTTTATGTTCCACACATTCCTCTCCATCCATAGAGTTTAATTGATGCTGCTCTTTGTATTTTTGCCTGCCAGTTTTGATCAAGCCCATAAAAAGGAGAATGCATGTTTAAACTACCACAGCATGAGTAATTTGTATCAAATACAGGTTTGCATTAAAGCTTTGGTATATTATTTGATGGTAAACTTCTTTTAAATCTTCAGGACTGCTATTATGAGGTGGGATGCCACATCCTAGTTGGAATAGTGATCAAATCTGAATGCAAACCATCCTTTATATAGCAAAGTTCTCCTCTCCACCTCTGTGCATGTGCAATATGTTTGTTTTATTTTAGGGCTCACTTAGGCTACAGGATTTTCTAGTCAATTCTTTGCAGTCACATATGAGCCTCTTCCAACATAATTAATGCCAGACCATGGCCATCTTCCTCACTTTCCTTACACAACAGCCACCCTGTTCAGACAGGCTTCTGATAAGATAAGCAGCCCATCTACACAGATTATTCTCAGTAGCAGGTAGGATTTATGAGCAACCCATGTGAAACTTCAGTCCTTTCTCTTGAAAGAATAGACATTCTCTTCTAAGGAATAGTTGAGCATGGCCTAACTTGCAGCATGGCTTGGCCTTGTGCACCCAAGGGAGATTGGTCTGGTCACCTCCAAGGCCTTTTGGAGATGCTAAGTGGTAGACACTGGACGGACCATGTTAACGTTCCCCAAAGAGACCCTTCTGGTACCTCTGTAGGGGGCAGAAAGAATTTAGACACCTGTGTCCATAGAGCAACTATATGGATTCAAAGTTAGGTCTTGGGAGCAATATGGTCTGCAAGATATTTGTGGGACTGTGCAGCTGACATGCGGAGCATACGTAGCCCCCATAGCTATGCAGCTCAGAGGTCCAGTGGCATGGGCAAGGATGTCATCTATGTTTTCATACACCGGCTTTTTTCATAACATGATAAAATAAACTACTGGGAGGTGAGTCTGCACTGCTCTGCTCCCTTGCCACATTTGTATCAGAGCCTTCTGGAGGAATCTGGAGAGCTCCCTTTGTACCCTTCCCCAGAGGATATCTGTACACACTATTCACACACATTTTTTCATTTGGGATGTTTTTCTGCATCTGGAAGAGCTAGTGCACTGACGGACCAGTCAAAATGTTTACAGAATAGGCACAGTGAGTAGGTTCTCTCACTTAAGGAAATAAGGGTTACAGCCTGCCTAAGGGAAGTCATCAAAGCACCACTTCAGGTCTTTGGCAGGGGCAAACCATGACTGTCTGATGTAGTTACCTCATGAGTCTTAACTGTGTAGTATATGGGCACATAACATACTGCAACTCAGACTTGCCATCAACTAGTAAGGAGATGTGGAACGGGCAACACCGAGATGCTTAGCCCTTTGGAGCAAGGGCGTGCACAAATGCCCCTAGAGAGTTTTCCCAATCAGTTTCTGTGATGAAAATTTCCACATCAGAATTTGACTCTTGTAAGCAGTTTACCACATATGACAAAATCTGCCACCCTTTTTTGAGAATGATTCTCTTATTTTTATACCTTCTGTGCTGCATGAGCCTTAGTGAGGGAAAACAACATACTGTGAAAAAAAGACATAAGATTATTTTGTGACATGCTTATTTATAAAACCTCTGTTAAGCTGTCAGCATTGCATCTCTGTGGCACGGTAGTTTTTAAGCAATCTTATCATAGCTCTGGGCTGAACCATTCAGATGAGCTACGAATGTGAACCAAAACTATAATTCCTTCCTTAAAGATTTACAAGAAATACTCAGAGGTTACAGACTGTAGACAAGAAAGTGCTGTGAAACAGCCATAGTGGGTGGGATCTGTCAGAAATGAACACTTTTTAGCATCATTGCTTAGTGGAGCTGGAACTGTCTCTAGCAACTCTAGCACTTCTAGCAACTGTTCAGTGAAACATAAGCTGGTTTTAAAGCTATTTTTTCTACAGCTTCACATTATATTTATTGAAAATTTATTACATACATTGTTCTTTCTAACGTACTGGTATTTTACTAACAGATTCTGAAAAAATATCTAATCCCACTTCAAAATAAGCACAACTTAATTCTATTGAAATAAATTTTATGTTTTGATCAACTATAACAAAACTTCTTTCAAAGTATTTGAAATAAAAATCGTGTACATGAAGATTTGTCCTGCTGTCATTCACTGCAGACCTACAATGTCTGACACAGCTGATGCCTGATCAGAAGCAAATGTCTGGTTTTCTTAATAGGGATGATACAGAAATGATGTGACATTATCATGCTACTTTAATTGTATCTTAAGATCATTTGGTTTGATCTTTTACCATGGCTGTTTTCTTGCTCTAACTGCTACATCCATAGCACTGTATCTCCATCTGGTGAACATGGAAAGGTTCTTATATTATCAGCTTAGCTATGGGTTGTTTCCAACCTTCCAGGTGTTTCACCTACCTCCCTGCATCAGCATTAGTATTTTTGCATCACCCAGCATGTCTAATGCTTCACTGATCCAACTGAAACCGATGCTGTAAAAAACAATAAAAAATTACTTTTCTATTGAATATATTTCCATGACCAGTAAAACTAGCACAAAAAAAGGAGGGAGGCAAAGAAGCTGCCAGTAATTAAATGATCCCAAGATGATCACAGAACTGACTTCTTGTAGTATTCTCTAAAGTGAATGAATAAAGCTACGTCTGCTTATAGCTGCTGAGAATCTGTCCCTGTATATTTATATGAAATGCTTTCTCTGCATAATTCCTGTAATCACATTTCCTCATGAGGTTCCTGCTTCATTTTGGCTAATATCTAAATTATCTCTCTCTTTTTTTTTTTTCCCTGAAATCCCTACTCTTCTTTGTCGGATGTCTGTGCATCTCGTTACTGGCTGTATTTCTCTAATATGAAAATGCTGCATTCCCATAAGTAAAACTAGGGCAGTGATTTATGCATTTTTCTGCATGAAAAGGCCCCTTGTGTGCTCCACATGTAAAGGCAGAACAAAGCAGATCCCTGCGAACATTTGTTTTCCTTTTAGCAGTTATTGCCATAAAAAGAGGTCAGAATGAAATGAAACAACTTAATGTTTTGTCCCTTGTCCAGCTCTGGTGCCTGATCTGGTTTCAGCTGAAATAATTATGGGTCTCTCTCTGAATACATGAGAATAGACTCTGGCCCCTTAAGGATTACGGATTGCTCGGTGGTTCCCACAACTTTGGACCAACTGGTCACAGTCCATCAAGCCAGCCATGTGTATGCTTTACTTCTTAATATTTTCTGCAGCCCCAGGTGCAGAGCACTCATGATGGCCTCAAGGACCACCCAGGATTTCTGCACTGCAGCAGCAGAGCCACTGAAATAAGTAACTTGACAATCACACCCTATAACAAATAGATCTCTTTGGCCAGGACTTCCAGCACAGCTGAGCTGGTTGGATGTGCTCATCTTTTCAGGCATTTCAGGAGTGGTCTGAGGGGAGCCATGGCTGGCTTCACTGTCTGGTTTTGTTCTAGCTGTAAAGCAAAGCCAAAAGCCAAAAACCAAACATTTTTTTTTCTAAATAATATTATATAATTTCTAAAAATTAAAATGACAGTTCAGAATCCATTAGGTAAGTTCTGGCACCGTGCACTTGAACGTCTAGTCTGTGAGGAACATAGTGAGTGGGAAAGAGTAATGGACTGATAAACCTTCTGCTTGAGACTCTTTCTTTGGTCACAGAGCAAACGTCTTAGGGAGCATCTCGCTGCCACATCAGGGTGCTCTCAGAACATCTGAAGAGTCCATATGTGGGAGCCTGATGTCAGTCAGGCTTTCTGCTTCCTGAAGTCCTCACTCTTCAGTTAGAATTGACAGGCGCAGAGGTGCTGGTTGGAGCAGTGGTTTGACAAGGAGACAACTTGTCCAGAGCTGAGATGCTGCTGAGTTATTTCACACAACACTCCCTAAGACCTGAGATCAGCTGTGCTCAGCCCCCCCACAGCCAAGTGCATCTATTTAAGTGCCACAACAGTGAACAGTGAAGTCCAATGGAGCCTTGGTAGCGTAGGAGTTAAAGCGGGTACATGTTGCTCTTCTCCCTTGTACATCTACCCACCTCTGGATAAGGGGATTTGTGAGCTCAGTGTTGCATCCAGATTGTAATTTTTAAAACCTGCCACTGGACCTGTCCTCCATGAGGGCTTTTTCAGACTTCCTTCGGGGTTCTGCCGTGTATCTTATCCCACATCAATGAGCTCCACAGTTTAGTTATGTGCTGTGTGAGAAAAAAGGGCTTCCATCACTTGGTTTTGTATTTGGCAATTATTTTCATTGGATGACTCCATGTCCCTGTGATGTTAGAAATAATGGCAAAGTATACGCTTTTCACCTGCTTTATGCCTTCCATCCTTTTACAGTCCTTAGTGCAAACTAAGAGTCTTTTCAACTTCTCCTTAAATGGAAGCCGTTTCCTACTTCACATCAGCCTTCTACCATCTCTCTTACATTTCTTTGGATAAATTACATCCTTTTTTAATATGAACAAATGCCAGAAATGCATGCAATATTTGAGATGCAGGTGAAGTGTAAATTCAAACCCAGACATAATGTTTTTTTCTGTTTTGTTCTTTCTGTACTCTTTCCCTAATAACTCAGTTCCTAGTTTTGGTTGTGCCTGACATAAAAATGTCTCCTGCTTCTGCTGAAGTGATGGTGAAGGTTCTGACCTGATTTCCATGAAGGCAGGTTGAACCCCTGGCCCAGAGCTCCCCCAGCAGCCCTGCACTAATCTGCTGAGTTATCAGGCCACCTATCAGGACTCTGTTGTTCAGCCTTTTGTTCATCTGAGGGGCAGGTCTGCATGGTTTCCATGACAGATCAATGACTCCAGGCTTCTCTTGAGAGAAAGGGAATAATTTATCATTGCTAATGGTTTGTTTTCTGTATCGATCTTCTTACCTCCTCCTGGCATGCAGCTCTGCTTATGAGGAAGGTGCTCTCAGAAACAGCCCCAATAAAAACCAGTTTACTTCTGGACAGAACTCGGTATGTTGGATGTAACAGGTTTTGGTTCTTCTGATCAGGTGGGATTATTTTTGGCTCTGCCCTGACTGTTGTGTGACCAACTAAAAAACTGTCAGTAGATGTTAGTGTAATTCTTATATACAGCGCTATAGGCAAGGGAGTAAGGTCAGAACATTCACCCTGTTTTCCACAGCCAGGTGACATCGCCCACTCCAGCAGTCTCTTGAAATTTGAAGAAACTGAACTCCAAAGTCTGACACTCACATGATGATGTGAGAATTGCAAGGTTCATTTTTAAAGCTATTTTCTCTCTCTCATCATACCGGAAACAAAAGGGAAAACCTTCACTAAAACACATTCTTATGTCTCAGAAAACACAAGGATTAAAAAGAACAGTCTTCCTCTCTGTAAGTTTAGTCTCCAAAGCAGGTGTGTGTTTGAGCTTTTGGGGTCTGCAGGAAGGTGATACTGGGAATGGCAGCCTAGCTCTGCTACAGTCAGTGACACAATTCCTAGCAATTTCATTATGAATATGGGTTTACTCAAGGGCTTTACCAGCTAAGCAACTGTTACCATATTTATGTACAGTTAGAGGATGCATGATGTCAAGTGCCAAGCTTTCCAGGTAATTTCTCCCTAGCATCTGTGCAGATGTGCATAGGAAATGACACAGTTACAGCACAGTCTTTGACTGTTGCCTTTGGGTTGGCCATTTTGTATGTGAAGGCAAAAGATAAATTGAATTGGTTTCTTCTAGGTCCCAGCTTTGTTCCCTGGAGAAGTAGGTTTCAAGGGGATTCCTTCTATGAGCAAAACTACTCACATGTGTATATCTTTGCAGGATCAGCACCTAAATTTGTGCAATTCTTCTCACAGAGCAATTATTTCTTACATTTGATATCAACAATGTTAGCTCCCAATTCAATTAACATCACCACTATTTTCTCTTGACAATTTCATGGCAAGTCTATAGGGATCCCATTAAGATGTCATTATATTGCTGCCGTGTTGTAAGACTTCAGTGGGAAAACAATTTCAGTGCAAGTCTACAGAGATCTTGTTATGAAGCTGTTAGAATGTGAAATGCAAATGGCATCAATTATTTCAGTGCGAGCCTGTGGAGTCCCAGTCCTGATGTCACCATGATATGAAGTTAAAAAGAAAAACTATTCCAGCCTTCATGTATGGAGACAGCAGGATGATGTGAGAATTAAGGGAGCAAACAAAAGAGAAGAAGGGGGAAATCACTTTTAATGCCTTGTTACAGTGAAGTGAAACAACAAATAGAACTCGTAGGTCATCCATATGACCTTGGCAACCCTAGTCCTGAGCCTTCCATATATACAGTCCTCCAATGCCATATGCAGAGGGTTTACACTAATAGATGATAGCAATAGAGGGTATTTTTAGATCCCTACAAGGAAAGGATCTGTTCCTGCTGCACATATTTTGAGCAGAATGTAGTTTCCCACAGCTAAAGTTTACTCTGCACCACGCAACACGTAAGTGCCCCTTAAATCCATGGTAAGTCTAATCATGTCTGTACACTTCATCTGTGTAATTCTCTAGAAATAATTAGAAGAGAAGGATCACCAAGCCCAGAGGGTGGATCCCCACTGTGTGCTAAGGGCGGCTCCAAAGCTGCCTTGACACTAGTAGGCACATCAGTCACACAGACAACAAACCCGTGAAAGGAAGCTCAGATGCAGCTTGAATGTGCCCTGTGGAGCACGTCTGACGTTGGTCCTCCCAGCACGTGTACAGAGGGGGACGTGGCCCCTGGACACTGCCTGGGTGGAAGCTGCCTGGATGGTCACTTGCCTGCCCTAAACCCTGTCATTTCCTAGTGCAAGAGAGAAAGCCACAGGGTCCCTACGGGTGACTGGGAGATGGCTGGTCATGCAGTGCTGGGTTATTGCTGTCTGGGTGAGTGAAGATGGTGGGATTAGCCCCAAAGACAAGAGCTGGGTGAGGTTGCTTAAGGAGGGGGAGCGGTCACTGGGAACAGATAGGAACGATATGAATACACGGAAGATGTGACTGAGTACAGTATCTAAAATGTATCTTTTCCATGCTGTGCCAAGACTTTTAGGTGTGCAGAGCCTGCATCCCCATATTTTTGTGCAGATATGCTTCCCTCCATTTGAAAAAGGTGTGCACAAAATGAAACTAAAGTAATGCTTAAACATAGTAAACTCCTAAAAGTGCTTCAGGTTTTCAGCCAGTCTCTTTGGGCTTTGGTCCAAACTTATCTGGTCAATGACAGGCTGCACAAAAATTCTCATGTTGCCAATATGGGCCAAGGATGCTCATGACTGTTACCTATTCTTCTGCCACAAACAATATAATGAGTCTGAAAGGACAGATCTGTCTAATAGGACAGATATCTCCTTGAGTCCCCATCACAATAGAACAGTTGCTTTTGCAGAAAATTTTCAACACTATCAGCATCACCTTTGAGCATCAAGGGCCTTGATACACGTCCAGGAATCATGACTGGGAGAGAAATGGGATTTCCTCTTTTTCTTCTTCTTTCCTAAAGACATTACAGGTTTGACTGCTCATAACTCTGGCCTTCTGTGGATAAAATGAGATCTATGAAATCCTGTAGAAACACAGGACTCCTGAAGGGTAAGATCTTAGAAAATGTCTCAGACTTAGGAACTACCCTAGGACTGTTGATCTGACCATATCTGATGCATTGGTCTCTCTGCCTACGTGCACTTATGATGGCATTTTGCAGGAGATGCAGCAGCAGCAGTGTGTACTGCATTGCACCCACAGAAGTCCATAATAAATAATTATGTAGATGCCACAATGCTTTCAGCACAAAAAGGCTGAGATAAAGGACCTGTAATTGCCTTATGTTTCTTAACACCTGTTCCACGAACCAAGTTTCCAACTTTCTTTGTACTTGTTCTGAGGCCAGGTACTCTCTGCAAGCAGACTTTTTTTTTTTTTTTTTTTGGTAAGGACAGGCAGTTACCAGAAGAGTTTCTGCCTCACTTAAGCATGACACTGGTATTGTCTGTCCATAGTATTCACTTCCAGAGGTATTAGAAAGGATTAACAGTATGGAGATTGGATGGTTTAATGTTCCTTTTAACTTACTGAAGTGTGTAAAGGGAAGTACTGTGGTAACATCTCAATGCCATTTTGCTGATATTGCCAAATCATGGCCCGGCTGTGGTATGTTATGCAATCTGCTACACTTTGCCGATGCTCAGAGATCTCTGCTTGCAGCTCATCCACATGGGGAGCATCAGACTGGAGTATCTGTTGGGAGTTTTGTCCTCACACTGTGTCTGCTAAGATGCACTGGAGATAGTGACTTGGCTGCAAGACTAGATTTTTACGTTCTCTTTTCTGAGCTGCACGTTAGGCAACAAATGTATGATATCCTTTGCTATTACAGTGTTCAGTGTTATGATAGTCTCCCTAGCTGAGCAGCTACTGTAGTTGGTGGCAGCTGCTATAGCTGTGAGTTACTCCCAAGAGTAGCATCTTGTGGGTAGCCTGTGTTTATATGTGAATAGACAGAGCTCAGGGGGGTCTGCATCCTGGCTGTCTTCTTTCTGCACTGCAAATAATACAGGCTTATTGAAACATTCTTAATCTGCATAATCAGGACAGAAAATGAATACGAACAGATACACTCATAAAATTTCTCTCTCCCCTGCTTCCCTCTCCCAGACAGTTCTGGAGTGTATTTTGCTACATCCAGATCTGTTGCAAGACAGAAAGCAGAAAAGCACCAACACTACTCTGGGTTAGCTGAGTTAGAAAGCAAAACCCAGAAATGAAACTCAACAAGCAATCTAAATTGTATCTGAAACCAGTTTAGGTCACTAGGTGTTACTTAATCAGTCAACCCACCTCCTGCCCCATTTAGCTACAATGTTTATTTTACACAGGAATTAATAGAGGTGATAAGAGATAGCTCTTTGCAAAACGTTGATGAGCTGAGCAGCATCCCAAATGTGCATAGCCCAGGGCTGGTACTGTAAGTTCAGCTTTTGCAAGTATGCCTGCAGAGCGAGGTGGCTTGTTGAGCCTGCGTTAAATTCAGCAAGCTCCAGTGGTTACAGCGAGAACTAGATAAAAGCCCAGTTAAAAGGTCTGCTGGTTGTGGATAGCTGGTTGCCAACAGAATAGAAGAAGAAAGGCCAGAGGGATGGCAGGAGGGAGCAGGAGGGAAGGCAGCAGGAGAGGAACATCGGCGCTGGGTGCCAGGGCAAGTGGTAAAACAAACCTACTGAGCAATTCACGTCCTGATCCCATCAAGCAGAAGAGCATCATATCCCAGACACTTCCCTTTCCACAGGGGTGGTTACCCCCATTGTTTGCTCCCAGATACCTCCTTCTTCTCTCCCCTTTTCCCCGGCACCGTGAAGCACATGTTCTGAATCTGTTGGCTGGGGCAATGATGCAGTCCCACCCATACCCACTCAGACTTGGAAAGGCATGAAGGAAGAAAGAGACACTGCCAGCCTGGAAATCCTGCCCCAGGGCTGTACCGCACTCCTTGGTACATCCCCAGTGCAGCCTGTTGCCTTCCCAGGTCAGAGGACCGTAACAGATTCAGCGTGGGCCTGCCAGGACCGGCTGGCAGGTCCGGGGCTCTCCTGTCACACCACAGGGCTCAACTTTGCATCAAGCGATGTGTCAGTGTTCTCCTGCTAGCATTTGGCTTTTCTCTTGGCTTTGCTCCTCGCTGCTGTTAACCGTCCTGACAAATGAAAGTCATTCTGAAACTATGTGGCTTTGTAATTATTATCTTTGGTAAATGTTTTGAAAGCTGAAGAGTTGCTGTTTGCTCCCGCACAAGCTGGAGATGCCTGCCAGAAGTTCAATTTAACTGTCAACACCTCTGCTCACAAACTTAAATATTTTGGAGTCTGTCTTTACGGTTACATATATTAGCATGTTCTGCTTTCTGTAGGACAGACAACTGGTTGCTAATAAGAATGTATTCCTGTTTAGTCATGTTCCTTTATTTAAGGCTGATGTTGAACTAGTTTTCATCCCTCTGCACTAGTATTCATGTCAGAAATAAGTTTTCTGAGTTCACTGCTGACTATAGCTCTTTAGGGACCCAGTATTTAAAGAAAACAACAAAACCAAACAGGTCCTGGATAACCTTGTAACTGACATTGCTACCAGCTTTTTCCAGTTGGAATGGTAATGCCTGGAAAAACTTGCAAGAGGTCCCTCCCATTTCCATGAGCCCCTTCACACACAGACACAAACAGGCTTGGCAACTTCAGAGGTAGAATTCGTGAGCACTGAACTGGCACATTGATAACCAGCTGAAGAAACAGCCGGAGAACAGAGGTGTAATAGACATATTCAGCCTGTGTCAAGTGAGCTGACCCCCGTGTTTCGTGGCAGTAGGTGTCAAACACCGTACTGTGTTCTGCAGCAGGCAGGCAGGCTATGTGCGGTATTGGTAGGAAATTGGTACCTTGGGTGCTTTTGAAAATCCACTGAAGGTTTGTGTCTTCATACTGATGCTCAGCTCCCCTTGACATTTAGATAGAATTAGATACCTGGGTGGTCTTGAGAACTGGGGCTGCAGAAAGATTTCAAAAAATGCTCATGCACCTAGTTGCCTTTATTTTCAACTGAGAAACTGGATCTGCATCTTTAAGCTCAAAAAAACCAAAGAAACTCTACCCCTCTTCATTCCTTTGCATCCTCTTGTCTTTATAAGGTGTAGGAATAGGAATTATTTCTGGTGGGACATACTTAGACCATGTTGGCTTTGGCTGTGTTATTAAAGGAAGCTACATGGAATTCAGTACATATTTATCCTTAAAATATAATGGGAGCTGGGTATGACCCTTATGGATACCTGTCGTAGTTTTACCCCAGCCAGCAGCTAAGTACCACACAGCTGCTTGCTCACTCCTCCCTTCCCCCAGTGGGATGGGGAGGAGAATCAGGGGAAAAAAAAGGTAAAACCTGTGGGTTGAGATAAGAAACAATTTAATATTTGAAATAAATTAAAATATAATACTTACAACAACAACAACAACAACAACAATAATAATAATAATAATAATAATAATAATAATAATAATAATAATAATAATAATAATAATAATTTTAATGGAAAGGGAGATTAAAAAAGGGAAAGAGAAATACAACTCAAGGAAAAAAAACCCAAACAAGTGATGCACAGTACAATCGCTCACCGCCCACTGACCGATGACCACTAGTCCCCGAGCAGCAATCGGTGGCCCCCAGCCAGCTCCCCCCAGTTCATATACTGAGCATGACGTTCTGTGGTATGGAATATCCCTTTGGCCGGTTGGGGTCAGCTGTCCTGGCGGTGTCCCCTCCCAGTTTCCCGAGCCCCTCCAGCCCTCTCACTGGCAGGGCCCAAGAAATCAAAAAGTCCTTGACTTAGTGTAAACACTACTTAGCAAAAACTAAAAACTTCAGTATGTTACCAACATTATTCTCATCCTAAATCCAAAACACAGCACTGTAACAGTGACTAGGAAGAAAATTAACTCTGTCCCAGCCAAAATCAGGACAGTACCCCAGTAACAGCCCGTTCACCCTATAGCAAGGCCCCCATCATTAAGAACCCTGTACATTTCCAAATAACTGTTCTTTCACCCTGGCTGAACAATGCTCTCCATGGGGAGAAGAGAGACAGGAGAAGAAACAATGATGTTAACAAGAACCAGACAGAGAGAATATGCTGTAAAACCCTCCCATGCTGCAGAACCCTTGGGCATGACCACAGCTCCTTGGGTGGCAAAAGGCAGAGTGGGGCAGCTCTTTCCTCCAGAGTTCATGCACTTTAAGGGCCTTATTTTGTACTGTGGTCCATAAGGAAATAGCCTGATTTTCAGGGTTGCATTTATACATTTATACTGAAGCTCACATCTGCTCAAGTCTAGGTGTCTTCCTTTGGGATCTGCCTTTAAATTCTGTGTGAGAATTCAGTTAAAAAGTAAATGTTCATTGTTCAAGATGTTTCTGTGGATGCCACCAGCAAATTCCTTAATAAATGTTAATGAAAATAGCAGAAATGTCTGCTGATACAATCCCTGGAATGGTGAGCTATTAATTAGGCCATTAGTCTCACATGACACCACCTAATCTGTTATATTACACCCCTCTACATTTTCCAATAAAAATAAAGCTGCTTTCATATTAATTTTGGGCTTTGTCATAGGAGGAATAGGGTTTGCATTCTTTGTTGGGGTTTTGCGTGTGTGTGTGTGTGTCAGGAACCAATACATTAATGAGACCTCAAGAGCAAAAACCTCTTTAATGTGAAAGAGAAATAATCTCCTATGCAGAACAGAGCACACTGAAGCATAAATAGGACAGACTGCATGGCAGTAAGTACAAGCAGCTGGTCAGAGAGGATTCAGAGTGGAGCTGTATGGGGATAAGAGATTCATTTAGCTTTAGAAAGTGCCTAATGTGCCAAAGTAGCCCAAATGATAGGGTTTCCCTAATCATGGTGGATAAATTTCGTGCCAGGGCTGAGAGCCTCATTGCACTAGCACCTTTAATTCACCTAGATTAAATTGTGGTCCTGTGGAAGCTCTGAGGACTCAGGCTTCTGATACTGCCTTTGTGCAACCCCTTTGGACTGGTATAGATGTCACGTCGCAGCTCACTCGCATGCAGTGCTGGTGCCAAAAAGTAGAGTGAGAAAGGCAGCCTTCAGCGAGGTACTTAAAATGATTTGTTGGGCAATGGGGAAAATAATCCCACAGTTCAGACGTGCAGTTAGGCTATTCTTATGGATGTGCTTGGAACTTGATTTATCAGAAAGTAGTAACACCTGAAGCTGAGTTTTAGAAGTGACTAGCAACATTGCGAGCAGAACAGTCTAAGAGAATATAGCAGCACATGGAGCAGGTAATTAAGAATATAAGCATACCAATAGTGTTGCCCACAAGAGAACATCCTATAGGAAGCAGCAAAAGAAGAATGAATAATGGCAGTGAATGAGCAGAAAGACTAGGAGATGTGTCAACTGAAATGTAGTTTCTCAACACCTAGGTACAAAGGTAGCAGACAAGGTGAGTTGTCTGGGAAGGCTACAAAAGGTCTGGAAAGGCAATTTAAACGTATTTTTAACACCATGTGGATAGTACTGAAGGAGGAATTGGCAGCAGCTATTGTGAGCAAAAGAGGTGGCTCTGATGACTAGGTCAGGACTGCTGGTTTCTAGCTGCAGTCTATCATCTGGCTCCCTAAATAGCCCTGGGAAACCCGCTTGGGTGCTAGTGCTGCATCAAGGCCCAAAATCACTCCCCAGTGCCCATCAGGGACAAGCAAAGCCTGAAATGCAGAGGGCTCAGCACAGGTATGATGTGAAGTAACTGAGCCAGCTGACGACGAGGCTACCTGGGCAAGCTGTGCCTTGAGGACGCACTGCCTGCCCGGGTGCTGAGCAGCCTCCTCACGCCCCGCCACAGCCCGCTGCAAGCCTCTCCGCAGCAGAGTGATCTCTGCAGGGGGAAAGGTGGGGACAAGTGACCTCAGTCTTGAAGATAACGAGAGCGCTTTACATCTGTTCACGTGAAACCTTTTCATATGTGAAATAATGCTGTTCATTTGCTCAGGAATACATCAAGTTCCTATAAATGCAGATCCAAATGTTGGCAGTGCCTTTCAGTATAGTCACCGTATTGAAGCCACATTGGCACAAGGTGACAGTGAAATGGAAATTTTCTCTACAAATACCACCTCTCAATGCAGGGCTGT
Organism: Microhierax caerulescens; assembly: GCA_035590215.1. Classification (NCBI taxonomy): domain Eukaryota; kingdom Metazoa; phylum Chordata; class Aves; order Falconiformes; family Falconidae; genus Microhierax; species Microhierax caerulescens. The sequence continues at coordinate 18,003,982 of JAVJGJ010000032.1, forward strand.
CCCACGGTGGGTGGGGTGGATGTCAGCTGGTGGCAGTCCCTTCACGCCACTGAAAGGCAGCACCGCACATCAGCCCTACCTGCACAACGGTGCACCACATGGTACCAAGGCTATCATTTGCAGCTTGTGCTCCCAATTTTCAGGCACAGGAAAGGAAAAATCACCACAAAATCTTATTGTAACACTGAAGTTGTACAGCCAGGCGCCTCTGTACATGGCTTCCTCTGTGCTGTGTGGCCAGGAGAGGTGTACTGTAATGGGATATGTCAGTAAAGGGGGGCTGGAGTTTCCCTGGTCCTCTGCTGCTACCTGCTCTCTCCCAGCAGAAAATCTGTACCCATATTTATATCTGAAGTGAGAGAACTTGGTATATGGAAGGATATTCTCAAAACCAAAAAGCATGGTGATTTGTACTTAACACCACTTGTATCTTCTCAATTTTACCCACTGTGAGTGTGTATGCATAAGTTTTGGGTTCATCTTCTCTGCTCAGTGAAGAAAAAATGGTGGAGATGCTTTATATTTGGAAAGTTATTAATTAAATGCATTGGGAGAACACCCCCCAACCTTTCACGCCCCACCCCAAGAATACTTACGAAGGGTTGTCTGCATTACTTTCATCTACCCAGCTAATTTCTTAGTCCCTCAGCATAACCCTTTCTGAGAGACTCTGTCCTTGCACAGTTCTCTAATATACTCAGCTGAAAGGTGTCAGAGAAGTGCCAAATGTCATTGTCATTCTTGCTGGCAAGTATAACTGTGGAAGATCCCTTTCTCCTCTCATGCTGCTGCGATGTGCCTTTGTTTTTCACACACACATGCACAACTCTGACTTCTGCTTGACTCTCCAGGGGAGAGAGATGCTGAAGTGCTTTGTTCCAGATGCACGCTTTCGTACAGTGTATTTAGCAATGCTCATTCATGAACAGAACCCGTACTGCTGCCTTCTAGGCAGCAAGTAACCTGAGAGAGGAATATGTCAAGGAGTGAAAATCTTCAGTGCTGTGGAAAGCTTCACCTCCACCTCTCAGAACCTGCAGGCTAGATAAAGTGGACAGAGTCAATATAGTATGTATTAAAAGAGGCATGAATTTGGCTTTTGGGGAGAGTCCCCTTATTATATGAGCCAAGGAAGGCACCATCAGTTCCTGGAGCTCGTTTCCATCAGAAGCCAGATCATTCTTCCCTGGTCTCCTCCTGACCCCTGGGCTTTACATAGCACCTGTACACCTTGTTCCTTTCACAGGTCTGTTAACATAACAGGACACAGCCGCTGGTCTAGAAGCACCTGTCTGCCTTGGCACCCTGCAATGACACGTTCAGAGCTCCCCAGTTTGTCGGTGGTAACCTCACTGCTACACTGGGAATAGTCCCAAGCTTGGGTGCTCTCAGACAGGGAGGCTCTCCTGAATGCAAGAAGCTGTCCTTCATCTCTTCCCTCCTTCCATCTTAAAACATGAAATGATATATTTTTCAGTCTCTTTAGGATTTCTTCCCATTTTTTTCTTTTGTCCTAGGAGCCAACTGGTGATAAAAAGTGTGGGCACATGATGTCAGATGATGCCAGTACCAACAGGTGACCAGCCTGCCCTGTAAATCAAGCTTAACATCACTTCCCAAGTGTGATTTAACAATCTTACTTCATAATTCCAAATTTTAAATTTTGCTTTGTGGCCCTTGTGTTTCCTTCCACCTCAGTGATGTGCCACAAGGATATTACCTTAAGGAGGTGGAGTAACAAATACTCAGCTTAGGTAGCAACAAAGCAACATCTGAAATCTCACCAGAACACAAGCAAATCCTCAGTACCTTGAGGCCTCGTGCCAGCCTTCGTGCCAACCCATTACCTGAACAAAATTTCTTGAATGTTTACATTTCTATCCAACCTCAGTAACATGGTGTGACTGAGATGAGCTCCAGTGCCAGCGAATGGATTGTGTTCAGTCAGTGGGTGCTTACATGGATGTTGCCCTGTTTCTGCAACCCACAGACCCCAGGACAGTTGTTCCACCTGAACACTCTGTAGCCACATGACTGTGCACAGCTGGGCTCCTCTGCAGCTTCTTCAATGCTGCTGAGTTATTTCTTAGTGTGTCCGGTATCACAGATCCCAAATATAGTCGAGATCTTCGGTGCATGAATTCACAGGGACCGTCTTGTGTCCAAATAGCTCGCAATTATTCTTCAAAACATTCATGGCCAAATCTTGGCCAGCTTAGAACAACTCTCTTGTCAGTCCAATGGAGACCCTCAGATTCAAGTGCAGTAATTAAATGGATGAAACTTCCAAACACAAGGACAGAAGAAAAGTATACCTGGAGCTCTTGGCAGTAAGGCACACGTGACATAGCATGACATATGACAATTGCCTGAGTGCTCCAGTTCCTATCTCGGGTAACCACTTACCTTCAGAGAGCAGAGGAGAAGGAAGAACTGCTGAGCTCTTGAATGGTTTAACGGTAGCTGTAACTGCTGCCTTGACCCACGTCCTGACACAGTCTCCTGGCTTTCTGGCTCCTGCTGACAATGACACCGCAGCAGCTTGTCTCTTGAGTAAATAAATTCATCAGTTTGGTTATGTTTGCATGTATTAATGCATTTAGAGAGATCCCTAATCCATCCCAAGCTCAAACTGTGATTCGATCCAAAAGGTTAATGCACTGCTTTTGCACAGTGCAATGAATAAGCTGAACTTTTATGTTATCACTCATCGTTTAAATGCTGTAACACCTCACAAATACACACTGTATCTCAGACAGGAACTTCAAAACATTTTTCCAATCACCAATTTAATCCCACAATGCACCAGCCAAGTCAGCTGGCAGATACACCTTTCCTCTGTTTAGGTAGGTAGAGGCAGAGAAAACTCAAACATAGATGTCCAACACAGCTTATTTTCAAAGATGCCAGCTCCTTACAGCTGCCATTGCTTTAGGATCCCTACATACCTCTGAACTTCAGATAACATGTATTGAAATAAATAATGAAGTGAATAATGAAGTGAACAAGACATGAATAAAGATGACAGCACATGAATGTATTTTCCTGTCCTTTTTGTGATCCTTTAGACCTCATAACTTGTTTTATACATGCAGGGAAGATGAATGGAAGGCCAGAGTTTTGGTTGGGTTTTTTTTTGCCAGAAGGAATGGTTTGTGTTCCTGAACAAAGACAACTAATTTTTAGTGAGAGCTGAAAAGAGGAAGAGAATTCCATACTACTGGTATTATATATCCCCTTGTTTATGCACGCTGGCCTGTCTCCAAAGCAGAGCGTGTGGAAACCATATGACTACTATTGAACATGTGCCTAAATCAAATTTGCAGTGGCTTTGCTCGCCAGACACAAGCCTCCAGTGGGGTTAGATACCATATGTTAGGTAGAAAACAGGTTGCAGTTTTATTGCCTACCTTTCCAGGTGCACAATGATCTTGCCAAACTAAGTGACATCCAAATGCATAGAAACCCCATAACCTTCTGCTTTATTCTGGGTCTCAAAGCCCATCCTAATACCTCCAGAATGGTTGACCAAAGCAGCCACCTACCTCTTCAAAAGGAGTTTCTGTAAGCAGAGAGGGAAATGAAGAAGGTAAGGCTTTGGATCTTTCCTCCATCTGAACTTGGGAAAAAACACATTTGCAGGAAAGACTGTTAGAGAAGGCATCAGGAAGCAACATGCACCCTGCACTTCAAGGCATCATTCCCTTTGCAGCAGCACTAAAAATTTCAAAATGTGTGTTTGTTCCTTGTTGGCCCAAACCCAAATCTTTTAGAGCAGTCTGTGCTGTGCTGTAGATTGAATATCATGACTCCAGGCACAAACGGAAGAGCCTGGTCCAACTGCCAGGTTCAAAGGGAAGGGGCTCAAATATGGTTTTCCACTTTTGGCCAGGAAACTGGAGTGGAAGACTAGCCACCAAACAGCTGTCATTTTATTTAGAAATATGGAGTCTTCCGACATAAATGTGAAGAGTGGCCACAGCGAATGTGAGCAATGATCCATCCAGCCCAGCAACCTTTCTCTAAAAGAGCAAACTCACATAACCACATTCCAACAGCTTGCTGCTCAGGGACTTCCAGATCCAAAATAATTTGTATTTAGTGGGCCTTGATGGATGGCCTTCTCTTCTGCCACCTTTCTCTGCCTCTCCCTGAATCAAGGACAGCTTTTGTCATTCACAGCACCCTGCAGCAGAGCATTCATACAGTTGCCAGATGTGCTCTAAGGGAGTACTTTCTTCCGTTTGCTTGGAATCTTCCACCTTTATTTCTCATACAATATTATTCTATATGCTTGGCCAGTCTTGTCACCCATCTCTGAACCTTTTCCAGCTTTGCTGTATTCTTTTAAAGATGAGAGGCTCAGAACAACACACAGTATTCATAGCAAAGATATGCTGTAGATTTAGGCCACCACCTTACATGGACTGCCTTTTCTCCCTATGCATCTACATTTATTTACCCTGAATCTCATCTGCTGTCTCAGGGCAGAATTATTTTACCTGTAGTACATTAAAGAGCATGACATTTGTCAATCTGTGGAGGTTCACATCAAGGAGAACGTCCTTAGTAGGCAAACGCAGCGCACCTAACACACAAAGTGCACTACAAAAACCCACTTGTATGGAAGGACTCACACTTCTAACGATGCTGAATCTCCAGATCAAAAACTTTGCAAAAACATGAAAGTAGGAATAGAGATTATATAGCAAGCTAGGCATGAGGGATAATTATATGAGAATGTGAAGATTTTTTTAATCATGTCTTTGGGAGGAAAGGTGCAAAAGACAGTCTAAAACACTGCACAACCATTGTGATATATTATAATGTCTAACAAGTACTTTCAGTCCTTATGTACTTAACATAGGTGATAACTGGCATCCATATGTAAATCTGCAGGCAACATCGGTTGTAGGGCACACAACAAACAGAAGCCAGGGTCACCTGGGCCTCAAACATGGAACATTTGACATCAGTGTCACACACCTCACTTGGCATTGATTACCTCTCTGTGTGACTTCCTTGCAGACACCCAGGAGTGGATATACAGGCACCACAGCTCTGCTCAAATCTTGGTTGAAAACATTTAATGTTTACAATCAGAAGCTCTGGGACCATGGCACATAAAGGTCACATTGCAGGTCTCCCCGGGGACTGTCTTACCAGAGGTTTCAGAGAAACCCCACTGAAATGTTCAGTCTTTGGCAC
>JAVJGJ010000032.1:18054969-18075389 GCA_035590215.1 Microhierax caerulescens
CAGGGGATGGTTTGGTTTTGTGAAAAGACAGTGAAAAAATGGAAATATAGCAGCTTCCCTAGAGGCTTATTTATAAGATAGAGTGCTGCTTGTGGCTTCTTTCCCATGGAAGACATAATTTATCCTAGTGTCTGACATATATGAAGATACCACCCCTGCTCTTTGCCAGCATCAAAAGGAAGATGTGCTCTAAGATCTACAGCCCATGTTGTATAAAGAGATTATCAACTGCTTCAGATTAAGCACATCTAACATCAGTGGGACCAAACTGGATATTGTGTTACGATCCTTTTTACCATTCTTTTTATTCTTACACGTATATACAATAGTTCACTTGAAAAACAAAACACTGAAATAAAAGCAGCACACATTTTTCCTGCTGAAGTGGTCTACCTGGTAATAAAATACAAGTACTTTTCTTCTAAAAGATATTTTAGAAAGGGTCAAAGTTACAGTAGGAAAAGAAAGGTTCAGTCTGGCCTTTTCGAGAGCACTTGGCTGTTACATAATATTACTCCATTTTGGTGGGATAGAGCTAAAGCATCACCACAGTCCAGAGCAGTTTCACGCATAAGCATGGGTAGATTTCCTGGTGAACATTTAAGGGTGTTGCAGTGTCCTTGCTAGATTACAGGGTAAACTGTGGCCAGGTCTCTGCTCTGCTCTCCCTACACGCATTATAGGTGCAGTCATCTCTGTGTAAATCCCTTTGGGGATCTGGGCCTGAGTCTTCTTGAAAATCCCACCCACATGGGACACCCGTAGGTCAAATGAAAAATTGCATAAGCTATTAACTAAAGCTATAGCTTATAAAAAGTTACCCACAAGAAAGGTACACAGGTTAGTGCTGCTCCAGGGCATCCTTAAATCACACTTCAGCAAGTTATAAAGTTATCTTTGGAGAGCAATCATACCAGGTTGTCAGCCCTGTAAGGATAGATTTGTGTGTCTCTGACATGTCAGTTGTCGTCTTTGCCACTTCATTGCGGCTGTGATATTTTAGCAGGAGGTAACCACCACTATTCCCCTGCCTGAAAATCCACAGAATTTTTCTCTGTAAACATCTTTTACCCTGGGTATTTCCCCATCGCAGGGCTCCATCTCTGAATTCATCTACATGTTTGCTTAATTCTCACTCACAGGTCAGTGCTTGTTTGTCTCAAATTTTTCTCTTCATCTCAGTTTATGTAGCAGAAGGTTCATGGGCAAACCTTTTGCCCACAGAAGGCTCCAGACTTTATTGTTTTTTTACTAGTCATATAATTTAAATGGAAACAATTTTTTGTTTCTGAGAAAGTAATTCAGGTCATCATCCTGCACTCGAAAAGTTACAGTCTTCATCAAGAAGGAGCCTAATGTAGTGGTTTTTTTAGTAATCTGTACTGTCGATGCAATATTTTTGTTGAGCTTTCTGCCAGGGCTTGACTCATTTCTCCATATATTCTCCGGGCATATTGTTCTGAAGTTGGAAAAATGATTTGTTCTGGCTGAGTTTAAAGTGAACAATTAGAGAGTGGGAACTCATGGAGTGAGCTTAAGCAAAATTAGCTCCCAGAGAAAGAGGCTTTAATTTTCCTGAAAGGTGAGCACAGTGGCAGTGCTGATGCCAGGCAGGAGGCTGTGTCCTCATTTCAGCTACACCAGAACCTGAACCCTTGCCCCAGGTTCACAGCCGTGCGCACAGAACTGCTGTTTGGTAGACAGAGGCTAGAGAGAGAATAGCGCGTGATCCAGTACAGATCTTTCGCCTAAGTGATACGATGTTCCTGATAGTCTTTAACTTTTGCACAAAATGCCCCCTGGAGACATGTTTACAGAGTTGCCATTTCAGCAAATGACATTTTGCATATTCTTTGGAAATGCCACATCGGTAGTGCAGTCATCGTCAGCTGCAAAGTGACCGTGTGAGCGGGATATGACTCAGCTGCTCTCTGGGTTAGGGACGCAGGCTCGCTTAGACTGGCAGGCAGCAAGAGAAGCTGCAGTCGGCCTAGGAGGGGGCAAGAGACATTCCCCTCAGCACTGCCGTTTTGGGATTACTGCAGTGTCCTACACGGTATGCTGGCATATAGCGGAGATCTGCTTCATACCAACAAATGTTTTTTATAAAAACAAACTCTTTCTAAAAGTGTTTCTTTCTTCAGAGTGATCTACCAGAATTAATACTGAGAAGCTACTAAGGAAATATTCTAAGAGCTTTAATGGCATCACTTTTGGAAATTCCTGGTTATTTCCTTTCTCTCATTATGGCGCACCAAAACTTACTAAAGCCCCATACGACTTCCCCCCTAAATCCATGCTTTAATTTCCTGTTGTCTCCACTGAACTTCGTGACTATGCCCTTGGCTTTACTGATCTGATTATTCCCTTTGCCCACACCTGGCTACTTCCATCTCCTTCCTCATGCTGGGGACAGCCTGTTTTTACTAATCACCAGAAAGCCCTTCTATTTCTGGTTGGAATGATTTCTGAAAATAACTTTTCTCTTTGTCATTAACTCTCCTCAAATGGTTGGTCATGGTTTATTCTGAAGTTGTCTGTTTCCTTTAGACTGTAAGTGTTTTACAAGATAAAACGTGTCTGATCTCACTGTTAACAGTTTGCAGGGTTCAGAGCAGAACCGAGTGAGATCAAGTAAACCCACCCATGAAACTTCCCAGGATTTCACTGATGATCCAGTTCTTTCCTGTAGCAAACTCTGGTGCTTTTAGAAGGTTTGTTTTCATACAAACATGCACAACAACAAAAGGGATGTACAGCATGTGATCTCCCCTACATTCTCAGATTCAAATTCCTGACCTGCCAGCTCTCTAACTACAGATGACTGTGCCAATTCACCCACAGCCTGATAGTTATCCTAGGGCAAGGTACACTCCACAGCTCCTGCTAGAGATGATCTGTTTCCTATAGCAATGTATTCTTCAGAGTCATTAGCTGAATTTGCATCCTCATATATTGGGTGAGCGTCCCCACAACAGCGCTGCAGAACTGCACTGGAACTGAGCTGCACTTTCTAATGAAAATTCATTTTGTTGAAAAATTCCCAATCAGCTCTAATTTGGAAGCCCCAGCTGAGCTCCCGCTGTGAGACACATATCGTAAGAGACAGATCTTGCTGTGAAGGGCTGGCGGGTTGGAGAGACGGAGGCTGAGAAGAAAAGCACAATAGAAAGGTGAAATGGCTTCCTCGGAATCACACAATGGGTCACTGGCAGTTTTAGGTCTTCCTAGTGCCAACCACAGCCCGTGCTACCTCTCACATCCCAAGCTTACAGACAGGCTCTGCTTTCCCCCGGCCATCTTTTCATTAACTAGATTATTCTTGCATGTAGATTAACGCATGGGTGCACAAGTTCAGCAGTTTGCAACCTTACTGCTTACAAGGCATCATGTACATATATGGTACCATCAAAAACTTTGAGGCAACAGATAACAAGGATGTCACAGTAAAATGCTAAAAAGGCAGACCCTGGTGCACCAGAGCAGGCAAGGGGATAAGGAAAATCAAGTACTATTCAAACTAAAGTGTGTCAGCTGCTCTGAGCAAGGTAAGAAATATTAGTCATGCTTTACAGTTTGGAAAATCTGGCATAAATTCATGCATCTGAGCCTGTACAGTTTATTAAGCCAATGCCATGGTCAGAATGTGATGCCTTACTTAAAATTAAACTTTTCCCTTCAGAAACTTCCCTGTGTCCCTAAGACTCTTTAGGAATTTTTATTCTAAGAGCAATTTTTTTTTCTTGTGGTCTTACACTGATTAGTAGGAACAGATTAGAGATAACTTGTTGTGTTTTATAAATAGCCTAACAGTGTATTTTGTATCTTTTTCCCAAGAGCTTTCTGAAACTAAAATTTCTCTTTGAGGACAGCTGGTCCATGCCCCTGAGGAAAAAAGGTGCTTATGGCAAGGCTGAGGTTAATGATTGTAATTTACAGTTTTTGTGGAAATACAATTTTGCTTTTGCAGAAATCTCTCTCTTTCCATTGTTTTAAAAAAGCAAAGATACTTAAATAGGGCTTTACATTTTATTACCTCAAAACACATTTAATATTGTTTGACTAGATCATGTCAGTATGTTAACAAAATAATTGATATTCCAAACATGCTTGGTGAACTTGAATAGCAAAGTGAAGTTTATATATTTAATCAGATATATTCAGTAATTCTAGTGGAAGATGCAGAAGTGTTTTCCATCAATATTTCCTTGACTTTGAAATGAATATACATTGGCCAAATTCTTGTTCTTGTGGATCCATTTCTATCCATAACCAAGCAACTGACTTTCTTTGTATGACTGTTTACAAAGGTTGAAAAGGAAAAAAACCCCTTGTATGGGCAACCCTTCTTGCTGGAAGTGCTTTTACAGATAGGTCATCAAGGGAAGAAAAACTCCTGCAGCTTTTCAAGCCACGAGTTGTAAGGTGGGTCATAAGAACAGTTGTCATTTCCAGAACTGTATAGTATTTTTTTCAGGAATGTTTGGACGTATTATGAAAAGGCTGCCATTTCTCATTCTTCCCCCTTGTGCAACACTTTGTTCTTCCTTCTGCATGAGATCATGACTTAAAGCTCATCTAGTTCCTTCAGAGAGTTTCAAAAGGTAAAAAAACCCCCAAAACCAAACCTAAAAAAAAAAAATAATCAAAAAGACTCTCCATAGTGCTATGTGGTTTGAAAACCAGAGAGGGAACTGTGAGGTGAGAACTGCCTGGGGACTGGTATTGCGCAGGCATGGGAAAGCAGCAGGATAGTGCAGTATGAACTATCATACTGTGGAGCAGTGGAGATGCTGAGAGAACACTTGAAGAGACAACCCAGAAGTGGGATATGAAATAAAAGGAGCTGAAGAGGAGCCGTCGGGAGGACATGAGCAGAACAGGCAATCTCAGAGTCTGTAAGACCAGGGGGGAGAGAAGGGATGCTGTGAGGCTCCTTGCTGCTATTAACCCAGCTACCTCTCTGCATAACATTCTGGGAAGATGCCCAAAGGGAATTTGCAGAGCGTGGTTTGTAATCTTTCTCTATATTTATCACTGGACTCTGTACATTTTCTTTAAGCAACTTTCTGCAGTAGTTACTGCTCAGGAACCTGACCAGGACAGAACAATTGCAGATGGGCTTTTTGTGGGTAGCGTGGCTGGTAGAGAGGTGGTGAAGGCAGTGCCCCAGTATGTCATGTTTGCAGTTTGTATCAGGAGTGGTCCTGAACCCTTCCACTCCTTGGAAGATTTTCTGTTCCCAGGTAATATCAGTAAGAGTGGTGTCCAAGAGGGAGACTTGAAGGATTTCTTCAGGAAGAAAAGATGCAGATGTGAATACTGCTATTTATTGTCTGACATTTTTAAAAGCTTTGCTAAACAGTGTGGTTTTGTTATGGCTAATAGTAGTAAAACAAGTAGAAAAGAAAAACACAAAGTCACCTAAGAGTCACAGTGTTCTCATATATTTCCTTAGATGATCATCTTAGTTGGAAATCTCATTTCAGATAAGACATTCTTCTTTTCAGTGGTGTGGCTCCTGTTAGGTTATTATAGAAATAGGGCTATGATGATTTTACTGTTAACAAACTTCCCTTGTAAAATATAATCCAACATTTGCACCATATTTAAAAAATGCTGTAGAACTGCTGACAGAAGAATGTTATTCTTGCTATGAGATAATGAGCATCAAATAAACTTATTTAATATGGAAATTCACCTTTCCCAATATATTTATTTTCAACTTCTGCAGTGTATTCAAGTATTTTGTGTAGTTTCTCTGCTCTAAAAACTCCATGGGGAAATTTACATGGATTTTTTTTTTTTTCAGGGGAAAGTGGCAGCTGAACAAAACATGTTCTTTCAACCAAGCACCGAAGCAACAGTACAGAGCCAGAGCTGGTAGTCCTTGTGCTGCAAATCCACATCAATTCAACTAAGACCAAGCACTTGTGAATACTAAATTCACACTAGTGTAGCTACGAGTAGAAATGGGCCTTTCTTTTCGAACTCTTTGGAATCTGAACTGAAAAAAAAGTAGCAGGGTTTAACCTTTAAACTTTTCACTGACCTGTAAGCAGTGCTTTGGATTATATCTGCCCTTGTTAATCTGAAGCCACTTGCAAACATAACTGGCATTCCTGTTTTTATAAGTATACCTCACATACGTTATAGAATGGGTTAAAAGTTCAAAAGTTTGGCTCCTGTTCGTTGTGTCTTTAACACCTTTGTAAATCTTCCCCTTTGCAAATAAATTTTGTTAGTTAGCAGCAATATAAGCAATGCTTTGTGTCAAAGTGCATTACGTAGGGGATGGCCAGATGTAAATCTAAACTTGGAGGTGCACACCCGAGTGTTGATCAAGACATTTTATATAATGTAACATATATATATTTTATATAATGTAACAATATAAATTTTGCAGAAGTCCTGTGTTACTGTAGTGCTCTATGAGGACCAGATATTTTAATACCACTTTCCAGCTCAGGTGAGTAGAAAATCTTCCACCAGCCCCTAATCAGACCATTATTTTTTCTTCAGCTTTTCCTTCTTGCTATTCATGTCACTGCTTTGCATGCACTTTTCCCTCACATACCTTCCCCATACATATCTTCGTTTTGCTCTATTAAGTCCAAAATACAGGTGCAAATGACATAAAATGGGCCAACGATTTCTCTTGGACATTTCACTGCTGTCATATTTGAAAGATTTTGGTGTTTATTTTATTTTTCATTTTATTATTATTTTATTATTTTTATCTATTATTATTTATATTTGTTTATTATTATTTTATTTATCATTATTTATCATTTTATTATTTTATTATTATTTTAGTGTTAATTAACACTAGAAACATCTACTGCTTGGTATAAATAAAATAGTCTAAAACTGGTGATTGGCATTTCCCCTTATAGTTCACATGATTGCAAAATATCTTGCCATTCACATGGAAATTTGTCTTTTAAGTATGCCTATCCTTAGTGGAAAAATGTCATGGGCAGTGCACAAATTTAGGAAAGGATGTATATGTTTAAGAACTAACTGCTATACCATACTCTGTGTTTGTCATTCGGGTCAGGAATTTTCCTACTGGAATGTTACAGCAACACAGAGACACTCGTGCACCATCCCTTACATTCAAGCTACTCTTCAGGCACAGAAATACTGGGCTTAGAAACAGCCAAAATTTCAAACAAATAATTTTGCATTGAAATATGAAATTCTGAAAATTACTGACACAACCTAGCACAGCATAAGACTCAGGCTGAGTCAGTGTGAGAAATGCCATCGTAGCTTTAGAAAGCTAAATGTTTGGGATTTGTTTCCCTGTGTAGTTTAACCAGGACCTGACACTGTAAAGACATTGATTCTCATAGGCTTTTAAAAAAAATAGAGTTCATAAGCAGCGAGCAGACACTGAAAGGTCTTGTGATGTAGCTGGTGAAAAGCATCTGTATTTTCTGTTGGGTATTTATTTATTGAAGAATTTGGAAAATGCTGTACATTTTTTAAACATCTCTGCATCTCTTGCTGTTACATTTTGGAGAATGACTAAATCCCTGGAGAGGGGTGAGATCTGTAAAAATTGTCAGTTGTTAAGACAGGGTATTCAGTGAATAAATGAATTATTGTGCTGAAGTCCTTTATGGAACATTCCTGTGGTGCTGCTTTAGTAGAATATCAAGAACAGAAGCGTTCAACAATATTACTTTGAATTCAAAATGCCTTGAAAGGACTGAGATTGAATTTGCAAATGTAATCAAGAATAAACCGTGTGCCTTGGATTACATGTCACTTTTTGGGATGTTTTGACATAACACATTTAGAGAACACTTTTCTGTGACTGCAGTGATTAAAATAGATTTCAGCTATCTATGACTTAAAACAGAGCCAGTCCAGTTCTTGGTGAATTTGTTCTCTGCATCACAGTAAGCACCAGCTGACATGCTCACTTGTATATCAGCGTGGAGGCCAACTGCTTAAGGCTAAAGTGCTATTGTGTTACTTGTGTGAGTAATCCTATTAGCACCAAGAGAATATAGGCATGAATAAATTGTAGAATGGTCAGAAGTGAGAAAATAACCTAACTTCCTTCCCATTTCTAAAGACGATCTGTGCAGCTATTTATACAGCCTTCTTGTGCGATGGTACCAACATCTTCAAAGCCTTCAGCCTTTTACCTCCTTTCAGGAGTACCAAAATCACACCAGCATTCCAATATGCATGCAGCTAGGCACACTCAGAGATGTACTGGGTACGTACTCAAATACATTTGATAATCTGTCCTCTTCGTTTCCAAAATAACAAATATAAGGATACACAGGAAGTTACTTTTCTCTGTATCTAGGACTGAAAAGTATGTAATCAAGAAATTCATATGAATTAGGGCCATAGAACACTGTTCCCAAAGAGCAACCCTGTCCATAATGGAAATACACTAGAAATTCAGAATTAAATCTACTTTTATTAAATTTGTTGGTAAGATAATTACAGCTTTTCAGTATTAGATTTTAGTATCAAATGTAGTGTTAAATTTGAAAAAAAATAGGTTTTGATCCAAGCAGACAAATTCTATCCCTGAGTTATGCTCAAATTTGCTACCGATGTTTGTGAGACTTGCAGATACCGGACAGTGACAGTGTTGGGTTCACTAGTGAAGTGCCACACTTAAACTTATCCAGGAGGGCAGGTAAGCCTGCTTGTTAACAGTAACTTTCTCAGAACAGCATCATTTGTTCACTGATCAAATCACCTGCCTATTCATCTAGGCCAAGCAAATACCCGAAACAAAAAAATTATTACCTTTTGCAGTGCACCTGTTCTTAGTGCATGATGGGGAGGATTGCGAAGATAGTGAGGGATAATGATAGAGCATCCATCAAAAACATGTTGTTACATGACATGTCATTTTCCATGGCACATTTGATGTAACAGGAATGGGACAGGGAGAAGGAATTTAGTCGTGGTTATGAAATTCAAGACCTGGTTATACAGCCTGATGATGACACGGACCTCTGTTGTCACTTGGCAGTGATTTTCCCCTTATTCATCCCCTTAAATAATAATTATGGATTAATAATTATGGGTTAATATTATATGAAGTTGCACCCTTTCTGAAAAGAAAATGAGGTCTGACATGTCAAGGACTCAGCTTAAGGGTGTTTTGGTTTCTCTCTTCTTAGTGCTGGATCTTCCTGTCGGTCTGTTATCATTTTAGCTTCATCAGATGAAACAGCAAGACGGCCAAAGGCAGATCCTCCTTCCCACAGCATCCTGGGACTGGTACCAGCTGCACAAGATGACTGACAAGAGGTGAGGTAAGGTTAGAAACACACTAGGGCAACCCCAGCACCAGCTAGCCATTACCCGCTGCTCCTGCTCAAACCCATCTACTTCCCAGGGATTATTCCCACCTTCACGGGGGAACAAAGAGAGACAGCAGCCCTGCTCCTTAGGCCATTGGTTAAGACACTTATGGGACCCATGCATTTGAAAGCTTCATGTGGGAAAAGAAAATAGAGCCTGAAACACTCATACCCCAGGCCAGATGCAGTGGCACCGTGCAGGCAGGTACACCAGGGTGAGGAAGCACCATCCCCAGATTTTTTCAGAAAGCAACACCTGTCAACACTCTTATTCTGGCCCTGATCTGAGAAGTACAGTCTGTGTATAATGTTTGGGAGACAGCCCCTCGGGCGAGGCAGACGTACCCTGTCCTCTGGGTAGGTCACGGTGGGAGGGAGGTGTGAGGAAGGAAAAGGGGAAGGAAGATTGCTGCTCTGCGCTGGCAGGCAGGTGGTCGTCCTGATCTGCACTGGAGCAAGTACCCTGGGAATGTTAAAGTTGAAAGTTGAGGAGCTTTAGCCTGCTTAAATCTCTGATGCACCTATGCCTTTATGTCCACCTTTGCAGAGGTGAAGAGCGTAAGATCTGCTGTTCAAAAGACAGATCCCAAAAATGCTGAGGTTTGGTAACCAGTTCCTGTCTTCCCCTATGCTCCTCTGAAAAAGAAAAGAGAAAGCAAGTCCCACAGTTTCACGTTGCTGTAAGACTTGACTCCATCCACTTAGAAACATTAAAACCCAGGTACATTCCAGAAAAATGGTTTTAGGAGACAGTATTCAATACGCAGAAAGCTACGCAAGTAAACTTCAGACGCGAAAGTACCAGATCTTAAAGCCTGGAATCTAAAACTGCAAAGTGCACAGAAAGAAAACCCTCACGGAGATGCTAAAATGTCGAATTCATTATTATTTCAAAAAAGATTAAAAAATAATTTCTTAACATTAAAGTGCAATCAAGCACTGAAGAAATTATTTAAACTTTCCATAGGAAAAAAGCACACTCTAAAATGCTGCAAGGGTATTGATGGCTATTAAATATTTACTTTTCTCTCTAGCTCACACTAGAAAGAGTAATTTGTATTTGGCAGAAACTGGCTGCAATTACATTAGTCAATCCAAAAGCCCAACTTGCTCATACAAAATGCAAACAAATTAGTTAAAATGGTCTAATTAGCAGACTGTAAAAATGCAAAGCAAGGCTGGCATAAAAATGTGTGCTAGACAAGTATACTTTTACAAAATAAACAGAAAGGCAAATATGAAATAGTCTAAAAACTCCTAACTAAAGGACCACAATGTATACCCGAATATTTAGGGATTGTATACTTTAAAGAAAAGTTTCTATGGACTTAAATATTTTCTTGCAACCCACATTCAGTTGTGAATACATGATTAATACCATAGCTGAAGTTCTACTGGGATTTTAGTTCAGTGCTGTGAAGCTGTGTGAGCTCAGGTTATATATACATTTTGTCCGGGAATATACACAAACACAACTCCTAGCTGAGTTAACCAGAGTGCAAAATAGCTTTGGAGCATGCAAAGAATATAGGATGTGGCCTATGGAAGGAAGGTCAAGCCATTTCTTTAGATGCTGTGTATTTGTTTTTGTTTCCACAATTAAGATAAATAACTGGAAGCACATGGAAACTTGGAAACAGTTAAGGTAAAGGATAATACACATTTGTTCTTACAGGAAGTATAAACTATGGGCATTGTCTACAAAGACTCAGCTTACTGGTTAAAAAGAATCACGACAATAACTGTATTATTGTTGTCATTGATATATTAGACCAAAAAGGGCTTTAGCATCTCTTGCTTCAGAACATTGTTGCAATTTCTTAATCTGTGGGTTTTTAACTCCCTAGTTCGTATACTATAGATATAATAGCCCATTATGATTCGTAAACTATCATTTAAAAGAAACTATTGTGAGGTGATGATTTGGATTTGTCTCTATATCCTTCTCACCTCACCACATGCTCTTCTGTCCTGTCTAGCTGTCTGGAGCCACATTATTTCTTCTTGCCACCTGACAGATGGCAAGAAGGTGGGTGGCTTTGGCAAAATTAATTAGAGACGCACTGAAGAAACAATAACCATGAACACCCTCTGGCAAAAATATGATGTTATTTGGCACAAAGAACCTTTGTGCAAAAGTATTGCAGCAGCAGAAGTATCCTGACTACCCTGAAGAAGAGGTCGCCCAACAGAAAACAGTCCTTGGCAAAAGGAGAGCAGCGTGGCCACGAGGTGTGGTCATTATCGCCATTACCGCTCCTAACGCCTGACAGCTGACTCACGCAGTTATTTTCACTGAAATAGTCGATTGCGGCACCTTTACTCCCCCATGCTGTCCTCAGTTCTGCAGATTGCCTTGCTGTGCCAAATACGTGCAGTCCATCGCTTTTTCTCATGGAGAGTAATTTATTTGGTGGAAGAATACCTCACTCTACAAAATATCCCTGCTGGTTTCAGTGCCACTGAAGGAGCAAGTTATTTGTGAATGCCAGAACAAAGTCCGGTGCGGCTAGCTGAAAAATACGGCTGCTTCACTGTGAAGATGTCCTGTTATCTGTTATTTGGCTCAGTGCTTGACAAATAGTTTTGAGAACGGTAAAAGTAACAAGCCATTTCACAGAAGTTACCTTCTCCACTTTCTCACCCGTCACAACGTATTCTCACAGTTTTCCATATACTGGGAATCTTGAATCACACAGAACTCTCTGGTGATGACTGGGTAAATGCTGGATATATGAGGAAGAAAAGGAATTGCTGGCATCAAAAAGGGCTGTTAAGAGAATCAGGGCTTGAAGTATGAGGAAAGAAGTCGCACCATGTGGGACAGTTCCATTGTGTTGGAAGGAAGTTCCACTATGGTTTCCCAACATGTGTTGCTCCACATCGATGTCATCAGTGTCGTCGGTGACAGACGGTAGATAGGATGGCTGCTTCATCTCTGCTATGATCATGCTAACAGATCTAAGTACTGTGGTTGCTCCCTCTTCGTAGGGCTCATGGGACTGAAGAGCAAAATTTAACACAGCTCTCTAAGCCAGTGACTGCAGTGCTCGCTGTCCTGTGTTTTGCTGTTGTGGTCTCTACAGGCATCCGCAGCAAGCCTAGGTGAGTTAATCTGTTACCTGTTGCACTGGTTTGTTCATTCTTTTCTGTATGTGCTGGCAGGTCTGTTATCCCCTAGTTGCCAAATATTAGGAAAGACATAGGCAGCTGAACTTTTACAGTTTTCCTCCTAGAGCTGTTCACCCCTTGTGGGCAATTCACCAGAGGGGCAGACGAGCCAGGGGTATGATTTAGCCTTGTGCACCTCAACCCATTTGGGCGAATTGCTCCATCTTATCATGAAGTCCAAATCACCTGGTTGAACAGCCCAAAAGGAGATGTGGCATGTTCCCTACCCCCTAACTCCGCCGGGAATAGCAGTGCAGCGTCTGTCCATAAACCAGCCTCATACATGTCAGCCTGCTTTCACAGAAAACTGCTCCAACTCTACTTGCTCCAATGCAGAGAATTCCACTAGTTCCCTGGCTTTGATTGATGCACAGATTATATCTGCTTGCCTCCATTTTTAGTGAAAGACGGGTGGATAGGGTAAGCAGAGAAATAGAACCATGTACACAGTTATTCTAGGTCTAGTAAGCCCACATAAAGAGATGTGAGTAGTGAGGAAAGGGTCGGGACCTTGCAGGAAAGTTGAACATGAGAAGGTGTTGGATGGGAAAGTGGATCACTGAGAAAGTGAACAGGGAGGGAGAGTGATAGAGACAGAAAAGGGAAGCAAAAAAGACATAAGAACTATATAAAGAAATAAGGTGCAAAGAAAAAGCAAATGTCACGGAAGACTAACTGGATATTTCATTGTCTGAAACAGTGCTTGTAGCTGCGATATGACAGTACAGCTCAGGCTTGTTTTCACAGATAAACACAGCACGTTCACTGACAGGAAAAGCATGAGGGAAACAAATAGGAAAGAAAGAATGAATGGTCAGTTATCTCAAGGAAAGGAGGTGGCTGCTGGAGACCCGCAGGAATCTGGGCTGAGATCTATATTAAAACAGAATTACTCAAGATAGAAAAACTAAAACTTAGGTGAAGAATTCAGAAAACCCCTCTTCATCCCTCTTGATACTGAGTATCTGGGTAATAAAACAGAAGTCAATAAATTCTAGTTCAATAATGACAATGCATGTAGGGAAAACAAATACATCTACATGGTGATGAGCACTAAATAAGCTATTTCATCTCAGGAAACACACCTTGGAGAGCCTGATAAAGATGTCAGCCCAGTGGTCAGCAGCACTGAAAACAATTAAGAATTATCAGGACAATACTGGAGAAAAAATCAGAAACTATTCTGCTGATATGTAGCCTGTGGTGGACAGTCACCTCATCTCAAAAACAACGCAGGTAAACCTAGAAAAATACACTGAAAGACAGAAAGAATGGTCAGCTGCATTGAATAGTGTGTTATTTCTTCAGGAGACACAGAGAAGGTAGATATGAAAGATTATTAACTATTTATCACAACAAAGGAACAAGTGGTACACAAGAAATTACCGGGCAACAAATCAAATGAAAGAGAATATTTTTTTCACATAGCTGAAGTGTAAGACTCATTGCTACAAGATGTTGCAAAGGCTTAAAGATAAGTAAACTCAGGAAAGACTCAGTAAATCGTGGAAGGCAAGCCCTGCCACAGCTGTTGAATGCAGCGCTGAGATGCCAGATCTGGGTGTGTAGCAGTAGCTAGTGAGGAACTACTATATAGTTGCTCTGGAGACGGAATATTGGAAAATGTCTTCTGTGTTTTTTTGTTGTTTGTTTCTTGGTTTTGTTATGTTTGATCCAGTCAGAATACTCTTTGATAGTCTTTGAGATACAAATAGAAAAGAAAGTACAGCGCTTTTATGTTTGCAGGGGATACAGAGTAGCTTTCAGGGGTCTGAGCTGTGGGGCAAAACGCTTGATGCATTTTCTTCCTGAGAAGGCAGCTGCTTTACCTTTGGCTCTGGTGTAACTTGGGGAACCTGCTGTACCAGGCCGGTCTCACATCATTTCATGTCCTGTTTTCAGAAGTCCTCTTTCCTTTGTTGGTTGCATTAATGTTATGCTACTTAGAGAAAATAATCAGTGTAAAGTTACACACATAGATACAGAATGGTTAAATAAACTCTTGTTCCCTAACTCTAAACCACATTTTTTATCTTTGCTGCCGTGTGGATCAACCAGATCTAGAGTTTGTGAAGTTTGTGCTCACACAGTTTATCGTAGACTCATGCTGGAATAACTTATGTTCTTGAGCCTTTGCTGATGTATAGTTACTAGAGAGCTGTCTGCCTACGGGACTTTTTACACATATTTCACCTAAATCAACGCTCCAAATGCAACATCGAAGATGCAGTGAGTTTGTGTGGATTTGTAGCACTCCCTGGAGGACTCTATGTCTAAAAACCAATAAACATTTCACCATTCTCAGTGTGTGAAGATTTTCTTAATTTTTGATGCATGCAATATTGACTGGGTTTCTCATTTTAATTTCAGTGTTATTCCACAGGTAATAAGTAATTGGAGAATAACTTATTGCAAGTGAATGATAAAAGTGAAAATTAATCATTCTTTACTTAGTTGCTGCTGTTCATTCATTATAAACTAACACAGCAAAACAGAATATTCATTTATAAACCAAACATATTTCATATTGATTAACAACTATAGCAAGATCTTGATATTTTATGACCAAAGCAAATAAAAAGAAGACATAAAGAAAAGGTTATTTTAGTTCTGTGTATGTTTTTTTTGTGTTTGTACACCTAGTATGTGTCACAGGTTCAGCTGAAAATAGTTAATCTTTCAAAAAACTTATTGTTACATCCTGTAAGCCTATGTGGAGATTGAAATTCCTAATTATTACTCCAGAGTCAGTTGATGTAAAGGACTGACTGAATATGGGGCCAAGATCTGAAATTCATTACTTAATCAGCAAGATGCTGTTTCTAGAATGAAGTGACTACAGAATGTTTCTGAAAGGCTGATCAGAATCCATCACTGCAGATGCAGAACTGCAAACACATACTAATGATGTGTGTGGCCAGTGTTTACAGAAGTCTATGAATAATAAATAATCTAGATAAATAACTATACTTAGAGCTATGCAAACAAGAAAGCAAATAAATCAAGGCTTCCTGCTTATGCGTAGATACCAAACACAGCACTTCTGCATGTTTTTTTGTTCGTTTTGATTGTTTGTTTAAGTAGGAGTTGGCAGACACAAATTTAATCAATCAAAAAAGTTTAAGTTAGTAAAAAGTGTTTTGGAGAAAGATCACAAAGTGGATCAAACTATCAGAGACTTGGTACTCACAGTCATCTGGGGCAAGCAGGTTGCATCTTGCATACCTATGCTGCCATGCAGACTGCATCCATTCACTTCAGGACCTGGCATAAAGCAGCAGCACAGCCCAGACAGAAGGTCACGTATGACTACTGGCATACAATGCTGGAATAAATAAATAAATAATTAAAGGAGATTCAAGAGCAAAAGTGAAAGGTCTATGTTAGTTTATTTTTCTGCTCATGGGAATTCAATTATTTTATGTTATAGCAAATGAAATGTGTGGGTAGAAGCCATTCTTTTAAATTGATAGTTATGTTTGATGCATTAAGAGTATGACAACAAGTATTATGTGCGTTGTTTGTCTGTGTGAGTGTGTATGTAAGCAGAATCTCATATGAAAAAGGGAAATACAGGGATTACCTGTCAAGTGCCTGCTTCCTTGAGCTATCCTGTCTGCATTACTGCTGATTCTGTGCTAACAGACTAGCTGTGAAATGGTTATTTCATTATCTGGGTAAGTGAAATACACTTATTTCATAATTATTTATTTTATTTCCAGGAATTTCTGTAATATAAACACTCAAGTTGGCTGTCCAGTTTATATTTAAATATGATACTATCCTTTTGCATCTTGAGGCTCTTTATGTCCCCACAAATGTTGGTACGTGTGCAATGTGAATCAAACACAAATAGTTTAGCATAGAAGCAGTACCACTGTGTGCCCTCCAGGGCCAGACTCCCTACAGGGAAGACTATCCACACAGTGCTTTATGCCTTGATGCAGAGAAGAAGCTTTAGGGAATTTTTGAGGACAGTCTGGGCAAAGGAAGGCAAAGGTCTCATGTGCGACATGGCTTTCCATTTCTGTGCTGTAATTTTAAGCATTAGGTAACGTCTGATTACTTAATGTATAGGGTTTATTAATGTATTTTTCACACCAGCTGATCAAGCACTTCAGGAATACCAATGCATTTCTTGATAAATTTACTGTAATTTTTAATGAGAACAGGCAGCTGTGAAAATGGTCACGAGCAATGATTTCTGCCTACTTCTGAGTGCCACCTCCGTTTTGGTGAACAAAACTCCCTACAGCAGGTTGTCCTCCCCATGGCCAGTGACTGGTGTGTCCTGCTCAGGGTATGATTGGAAGGTTGGGTGTTTTTTTGTCATGGAGGGATACACAGAGGATTCCTGATCTGCTGCTGCATGGCATTGACAAGTATGAATGACAGTCTTGACACCGTGGAGGTTGTGCACTGGCACCAGAGCTCCCTGAGACCACAGCACCCTCCTGGAGGTAGCTGAGCTGTTGCCTGCCGACCTCGATAGTGTTGATGTGGCAGGTTCCAGGGGAGGAAACTGCCACCAGAGCAAGAATCACCCCTTCCTTTTCCCCTCTGATTCCAACCCTATTTGTAGCTTTTGGGTTACATCAAAGGACTCAACAATGTGCCCACACAGGGCTCACCAACCGGCCGGCCCCGCAGCACCTGCCCCTGCTCAAGGAGAGAGCTGGAGGGTAGGAGTCTCTCAGTCTCTGATAACAGAGGCTTACAAAACTGTCTTTGGCTTTGGAGGGGATGTGAGCCTTTCAAGCATCTGATCAAACCTGTACCCTACCCTTCCTCTGCCTCTGTCTTGAGAAACATTGACCATTGTGGAGTCTACTGAATATTTTTTACCAAGTATTTTTACCTCAAGTTGGCAGGTCATCAACAGTTACTCCCTAAAAGATCTTGGAAGCTAGGAGTCACAATGCTGAGGAACCTCCTGCTCCTGAGCAATGTTAAAGGAAAACTTTGTATCTATTTATCTATCTATCTATCTATCTATCTATCTACCTACCTACCTACCTATCAAGAGTTAATGGCAAGGAATATTGTGCTATGTCAAGCTAGACAACTGAAGTCCTTATTTCATCATTACAGTTTATAAATTGTTTCAGAGAAGAGTCCATTCTAATTTATTCCAGTTTATTCAGATGCTGAAAGGATATTTGAGGGATACTAAAAAAAATTTTTTTTAATCTGAAACAAAACTGTGGCCTCATTCCACAGAAGTTACTTTAATTTAATACTGGAACTTAAGCATTGGACCCTGATTGAAATCAGGGAAGTTACATCAAGTGAAGCAGAAACAACACAGTAGGGAATCAGGCTCCTGACTGCACAAAAGTTTACCAGACAGCCCATCTGTTACTTCTTTTTCTACACTGTGAAACTTAGGAATGGAATAAGAATGAAATAAAGCTGTTCTATTTACAATTTATGTGAGACAATTTTTAGTGGAAATTAAAGAAATGAAGTTTGGGGTTTCTAGTCATCCTGGTTCTCTGCTTATTCTGTGTGTCCTATATGTGCAAATGTGGAGGTGTAGCCCATCTCCTTTTAAATGGTCACATGCAGGAGCATCCAGCTTGGACCTTATGTGATGGGGGTGTTTCATATACTGTAGTGTATATTAACTGTATATAACTGCAATGCAAATTTTTATTACACTGTTTATTTCACTAAGCCCTTGCTAAGACCATGCATATAGTGGTCAATAAAAAAAAAAGCCCCAAACAAACAACCTCCCAGTTTTCCCAGTCTCTATGGCTGATATAACTAAAATCTAAGTAAAAGCCTCTTTTATCACCTCAGTTAGGTTGTTTACATATAATAGGCACTGCTGAGTAGTACATCTGGTTAATGATTATCTTTTACATATTGATATTAGTACCTGAAGTGGGAACATCTCATTTCCTGAATATGATTACCATTTTGAAATCTTATGCACAGGGGAAAAAAACCAATTCTATAAATTAAACAAGAAGTTCTGAGAACTTATATCCCCCAGTTCACATCCAGATACTAATGCATCTCATTTACTTTGTTGCTATTCCCTTGAGTTATCTGTGTCATGCAGACCAGTCTTGCATGTCATGTTAACTATCCACTGAAAAAAGCTAGAACTGTACTTGTAACAGTGCCCTAAGCTAGCATACAAGGTAGGTAGAAGAACATAAAAAATTCATCACTGTTACATTTCAAGTTGCTGGGATATTTTAATTCCAATAGGACAGAACCCATGTCAGCTAAAGATGGAGCTATAATTAAACTGATATGGCATTCACAATTGCCTCGAAACCCGCTGTAGTTGTCATATGTTTCTTTTCCCCATCTTTAAACTATATGGAAATCAATTATCTCAACAAACCAGCTGTAAGGACTGTATGCCAACCACTTACACTTGAAGTGAATAAATTATTTGAAATTCATTATTGATGTGAACAACTCTCCAAGATTTAAAGCACCAGTCCATTTTCTGTGCTGAGATTCACATGGAATTTTAACAAGTTCAGCACTATCCTCCGTCATAAATTCGTATAGCAAACTGTTATGCAAATAGCTAGAGTTCAGGGATTGGCGAGCCGTGCAAAGAAAATTATGCTTCAGATGACAAAGTGCCCAGGAGTTAATGGTTCTTTACATTTAGTGACAAATTTGTTCCTGATTTACCCCAGAGTGACAGACACAGGGTAAAAGGGGGACATCAGAGACTGAAAATACCATTTGTGTGTCAAGGATGTTAGCAACCTGGAGTGGTGATAGGCACTGGTGTCTACAGGATATGAAATTGAGTTGATGTGATGTCATTTTGGCTCTACTGTAACCTGGTTATCTCTTGCCAAGACTTCATGTATGATTAGTCAGCTCGGAGAGGACAGCAAGCCTTATCAGGCACACTTCCTGACATTCCTGTCAACTTAAGAAATGTGGTTAAGGAATTTAAGATGAGGTGTCACATCTTCATATCAAATCCCATTGAGTCACCACCTACAAGATTGAAGACTCCTTCTAAAAATATTAATGAATAGGAAAAATGAAGTTTGGGCTGGATTTGACCTTGTGATGCATTTTGCATGCTATATCCCTGTAAGTTAATGTCTTTGTTATGCATACATTTTGTTTGAATACACGGAAAATAATTGTTATGCAGGCTGTGGAAAAATAATATTCATTAATACTAATGCAAAGGCATGTTCTGGGTTAGCTGACTTCTAGTCTGTAGAATAAGGCAACCTTTTATGTGTCTGAGCAATGTTAAAATAAACTTGTGTAAAAAGCTTGCAATCCTATATATTTAACAAGGACTATATTTGGAATGGTTAACAGACAGATGAAAATACTAAGCGTAATATTTTTTCATCTCTTCAAAGGAAAATCTTGTACAATGTAATGTTCACACTGTATACAGACTCTTTCAAGTTTCTTTTCAAAAGCAAGTTAGCAGCATGCTCTTTTTATGCCATTACATTTGTCCAACTGCACAATTTGTATTAATAAAAGCAGTTTCGTTCTCTTCCTTGCAGTGGGGCTCAAAGTTAAAATTCATTGCTAAGCCAAAAAGATTCGTTATTTGCTGCAGACCAAAACACTGCATAAACAAGGCACACTAAAGGCTCTGTCTGGACTACCATCTGGAAGACTGAACATGCATAAGTACCCGGTTTTTCAGCCATTGCCAAGTTATTCTTCCAAGTATTTCAGGGCCTGGTAGGCTCCAGAGTTTTCTCAGGCAGCATACAACTGCTTCACAACCCTTAAAGAGAAGCTTACACAGTTACAAATCCTGACACATAAGGGACACATTCCTTCATTAACAGTTTTTACAGTTAATAATTAAAAATATACCTGTACTGAAGAAGAAGCCCCGGGAAAAATAATTCTACATGGCACAAACATTCATGATTCCTG